>CAMZMU010000096.1:36365395-36969431 GCA_947311845.1 Poa pratensis | reverse complement strand
GGAGCGGTGGACACGGGCCGCGGCAGGGGGCTCATAGGCGGCCCCAAGTTCCAGATCTGAAGGCGGTGGTCTGACCCGCGCGGCTACCCCCCGCTTCATAGTTCTGTGCGTCCTTGTCGGATCTGGCATTAGCGGCGGTTTGAACGGTCGGGAGCAATGGTCGGGGGAGAAATCTTTGGCCGGCGGTGACGGCCACGACATCGACGACGTTCCTGACGCCGTTTCCCTCCTTAAGGCGATTGTTGAGGTCCATCTCCAACCCTTTCTTCCCCTGTGCCCGGGTGAAAACCCCAAATCTTTGATTGGGCTGCGGCGGCGCTCCGGTGTCGTTCCCTCCGTGGAGGCGCTGCCTTGGGGCTCCGGGAAGAAGGTGTGCAGCGTGTGGTTGCTGTTGGCTGTTTGGCGGCGTTCTTGCTGTGGCGATATGGGCGTGTTGGGTTGGAGTCCTACGCTGCATGCTGTGCTCTCCTTACGTTGGAGTTGCTGTTCGTCGACGGGTCGGCGCCCTCGAGCCTGGTCGTGGTGGGATCACGGCAGATGCCATGGGTATGGCTTAGTTGGGGCCGAATGGTCGTTGGGGGAATCCGGGGAGGGTTTATGCACTCAAGACGTGCACAAGCAAGAACATGCAAGAAACCACAAGAACATGAACAAGAAACCAAGAAAGCCAAGAACACAAAAGACACCACGATGTACCCAGGTTCGGGGCCTTCGTGAGGAAGTAAAACCCCTACTCCTGCCTTTCCTCTCTCAATATATCAGTGTCGTTCTCAGGTACAAGGTGCTCCTCGAGCTGTATGATGCTACCAAAGTGAGAGCTCGAGATAGAAGATGAAACTATGAAGGGGGAAATGAGCTAGGGTTTTTGCCGTCCTCCTCCCTGGAGGTAGAGATGCTGCATATATACATAGGCCGAAGTACAGTTTTACCCCTGCCTCCAACTAACAATGGCATGGCCAAAAGGTAGAAGACAAGCCTCTGCCTCCTGCCAGCTCAACGGCCGGACTGTCAGGCCGGACAGGCCTAGCTTTCCTCTTCCGGTCATACTTCAGTAGCCTGCCGAGGTCTAGCCTGTAGACCTTTCCCGAAATAGCCAAGTCAGCTCCTAGGCCCCCGAGCTTCCGGGAAACCCGTGGACGGACCTCGCGTCCTCTGAAGCTTCGGGCTACGAGCTCTGCGGCGCCCGTGACCCTCTGACATGCCTCGATCCTTGCTGCCAACCTCGGATAACACTCCTGATCCTATACCTCGGTAGAGAATACCTTATTCCTGTGGTAGCTAGCTGACTGCCCCGAGGTTGATACCTCGGAGGATATACCTCGGAGAATATACCTCAGACGTACACCTTACGTCGGATGACGCCTCCTGCGTCCTTGCTCAATCGTTACCTCGGACAGCTTACTGCCTTAACCTTACATGTCTTTACTCATCTTTACCCTACCCGGGGGTAACCCCCCGACAGTAGTCCCCGAAGCTGATGTGGTCTTGCAGCCTCGGATGAAAGGCCGCATCAGGTTCAACCCGAAACCACATGCGCTACAATGTTTTGCAGGTCACCGAACCAATACCCGGAAAATCCATCGGTCTGTTCCCGGGCCATACTGCTTTTCCGAAGTATCCGCCGAGATCTCGGACGTCAACCCCTCGATTCCTGCATCCTTACTGACTTCGGTCAGAGAACACTGTTCACGTGTCCCATCCGTCACTTCCTGGTCCACGACAGTCAAAGCACTCGAGTGCTTTCCACCACGCGGCCCACGTCAGCGGAGATTCCCGCTTGCGCCGCTTCGCGCTCCAGTAACCGCACCGCCCGACGGTTTGCCTCCTGCAACCGATCCTGTGGCCTGCTCGCCCACCGCTATCTTCGTGCCACGTGTGCCATTGTGCACAAACGATCCCACTCGCCGCTCCGATAACCGCGCGGTAGTGCGCAGTTACCGCCCGCGGTTATAAATACAGGCCCAGGGCAGTGCATCCCTCTTCTTCCTCATCCACTTGCCGTTTCGCCTCCATCGCAACCAGCGCCGCCGCTTCCAGTCGAGAAGAAACGCGTTCCCCCGCCGCCGACGAGCAGCTCCTTCGTCGCCGTTGCGAACGCGTCGCCAGCGCCGCCCTTGAGCATTTCATCTTCACGGTACACACCTCTTTTCTTGTTATTCTTAGCATTGCTCTTGGTTTCTCCCTCTTCGCGTTTTGGTTCTTCATATATTCTTGATTAAAACTTCATTTATCTCCTCCGGTAGATCTTTCTTGTATACTCCTTTGGGTAGAAAGTAGTTTCTTGCCTCGGATAGCTACTCCCATAGCATGGATCTGCCTCTATGCACATAAGATAGCCACCAAACTCCTCCTGAGTTAGCCAAATATTGTACTAGATTCCAGATTCCCTTTTTCCTTTACTGAATTTTTGCACACTCTCTGCAGATTGACTCTGCCGAGATGTCTCCGCCTGAGACTTCGGAACAAACCGAGGTTCATGACCTCGAACTAGAGGTCGGCGAGCGCGCCGGCTGGGAGGGTTCGGATGTCACCCGGACGAGATCCAATGGCTCAGGGACACTCGGCGGATTCCCGCCGAGGTAGAGTGCCGCCTACCCGAGGGCGAACTCGAGCCACAAGTCAGAGCAGGGGAACGGGTGGTCTTCGTCGCGCACTTCCAGCGCGGCTTCGGACTGCCCGTCAGTGATTTCTTCCGGAGCTTCCTGGACAAGTTCGGGCTCCAGGTTCATCATCTCCCCGCCAACGCCATCACTACTCTCTCCTGCATCGTCTCCTTCTCTGAGGGATACCTCGGCCTCAAAGCCACGGTAGACCTCTTTTCTCGCTACTTCCAACTTAAGCGGCAAGTGATCCCGGCTCCAAAAAACAAGGATCTGCCCAAGCTACTAACCGCCTGCGGAGCAGCCACCATAGCTCCTCGCCGAAACTCCATCTTCCCACGTATCACTACTCCGGACACCGTTCGCAAGTGGCTCCGGACGTGGTTTTACGTGAAGAACTCCGGCGAAGAGGACTTCCTCAACCTGCCGGCGTTTAACCTCAGCCCTCCTACAGAACAGCTCAACTGGGACTATACTCCCCCTCACACCGGCGAACTCAAGTCCATCCATGGGTATATTGCGAAATGGCAGGACCCGGAGGACCCCGAGAACGACGGGAAAGTCCTGACGGCTGACGACCTGGCCTGCACATTCGTGAAGCGCAGGGTCTCCCCTCTCCAGGCGAGGTCTCACAAGATCTGCCATATGAGCGGTCTTTATGACCCCACCCGACATACGCACATTGCACTGGACAATGCCGCGGTAGCTCGGCGAGTCCGAGCTATCACCAAGTCCAAGATCTCTGATGCTTGGACATGGGGAAGGGAGCCCCACTACAGGACCAAGCCAGCGAAACAGGTACGCTATTCCGACGTTTTCTTCGATACTCCTTTACCACCGAGGTCTTGCTACCGACGTTCATCTTGATAATTTTCTTCCTAACTCCTTTTCATATGTCTGCCATACAGCTGTTCGCCGCCAGACCGCCGAGGATGGAGTCCATCCTGCGGACCACTTCGGCGAGGATCTCCCTGTCGAGGACCCACCATCCAACGTGGACCCTGACGACGAGGATTTTATGCCCATTGCCTCGGCCCGCATCACCACCGCGGGTAAGCCTCAAGCACAAGCTTCAGTTCAAGAGATTTCGGATGACGAGGAGGGGTTCCTCGTCGTGGAACCAATAAACGCGGTACCTCTCTCCTGCCTTCCTCACCTTCCGAACTTTACTCCAGCAACCAGCCGGAAACGCGCTGGTGCCGCAACTCCGGCCGCCGAACCATCCGCCACTGGAGCCTCCGGACCCACTGAGGCTCCGGTCAAGAGACGCCGGCTGAAGAAGTCCGGACATCCTCCTCATGCCCGGGGGGCAGAGGCTTCCTACCTCGGATGGGTAATGCTTTGCTTCTATAGCCAACAATGTTTGTTGCTTAAACATATTATCTCGGTATTAACACTTGACCATCTTCTTTCGTTGCAGTGCCCCCATAGACGTGGATCAGGAGGTATCCTCCATGACTGCACCCGTTGGTGCCTCTGAAGCCACGACCTCCCCGACGAACTCTCGCCCCGGATCTCCTCCACCGAGGTCTGGCCCGGCCTTGGGGAAATCTGCCCCCACCCGAGGTCAGACTTCTCCGCGTCCTCAAACGGATGCGGAGACCAATCGCGCCAGGACTTCGGCTACCACCTTGCCGGAGCCTCGACTCTCCCCCCGAAGCCAGACTGCCCGCAACCAACAGCAGCAACAGCAGAAGCATCAGCAGAAGCAACAGCCCAAGCAACAGCCCAAGCAACAGCCCCAAAAACCACTCCGCCAAACCACCTTGCCGTTGGAGAAGGGCAAGGAGAAAGAGAAAGAGACGGTGAAGGCCAAGGTCACCCCCAAACCAACATCTGGGTCTGGCACCCTGACTATCTCTTCTCCTTCAAGGATCCAACCGAGGTCTCCTCCCCCGGTGACACGCCGAATTCCTCCATTCGCCGCACCCATTGATGAGACTGCCCCTCCGGCCGAAGAATATGCTCGGAGGGCATCTCTCATATTGGAGAACCGGCCTGCTTCAAGTTCCGAGGCTGCTTTGGCCGTGGAGGCCTCGGTTAGGGGCATCGAGCAGGGCGGACCGTGGGGATTTCCTCCTCTGCGCACTGATAGTGGCCAGAGCCTCGGCTCCTTGGAACATTACAATGCAGACTGGAATTCTGCAGACGAGGTCTCCTCGGCCTCCTTAGCTGCTCCGGTGGCTGAGCATCCCGCGGGAAACAGCGCCTGCATCCGAAGCGTATATGATCTACAAACTGCTGCCCTGCGTGCTGCTCAAACCATCGACGTAAGTCCTATTCTCTTTACTTTCATGCAGTATCTCATCTAATATCCACCATCCCCAGTCCCCGAGATTCGAGGTAAACTATTGACGCTCCGTCGGAGTTAAAATTGTTTGGCTTGAATCTCAACTTTCCATTTTCATCCGACGTATCCAATCCATTTTATCTCACTTTAGCATGCACCTCGGGTACGAGTCCCCGAGACTCATGTCGAGGCATACCCCGGCAACATTTTCCCAATGATTTGACTCCGAGTCCCCGAGACTCTTGTCGAGGTATAACCTTTCTAACCGAGCTATATTTTTCTTCCTTGCAGAATACTATGAACATCCGTACGGACGTCTTCCACTCTCTCTTGTTCGCACACAAGAACCTCCATGATGCGCACAAGGCCGCACTTGCAGCGAAGAAAACTTCGGATGACCAGCTAGCGCAAGAGAAAGCCGAGGTATCTCGGCTGGTAAAGGAACTGAAGCGCATCACTGAGCTGCGAACGTCTGAAAAAGAGCAGCTGCAGGCGGAAAAGGCCAGTGTTGTCGAAACAGAGAAGAAACTCCGGGAGGATGCCGCCAAGGATCACCAGGAGCGCTCCAGTTAGCCGAGACCCGCGCCACCTCGGCCACCGAGGCTTATGAAGCCCTTCAAGCTTCGGTTAACCAGTTCCTCCCGACGCTGCAACACATCAACCAAGAAATGGACAGTAAGCTTCTTGCCCCCCTTAGCTTTGCTTTGTCCTCAACATACTGGCTCTTTGCCGAACTATCTCTTTCATTATTAACAGGCTATCCTTCTGCAGAGCACTTCACCTACACCCAAGTCTCGGCCCGCAATATCACTGCTCGTCACAGGGAGATGCGGAACGAAACGAACCCCGTCTGGACCGTTGAGGACCACATCGTGGCCATCAAGTCTCGGATCCATCCATTGAGAACCATTGGGTCGGAACTTCTCGATGCAGGTGTGTCTGCTTTCCGAGCCTTATGGCCTCTTGCCGACGCTCCCAAATCTACGCCCGAGCTCGCCGCCAGCTTCGTGACACCGAAAGAAGACTGCGAGAGTGGCGCTCATCTTCAGCTCGCGCTGGAGCTGATGCCGCTCTCAGGTTTATCATGACTTGGTGCGAGAAGATCGACCTCGAGAAGATGAACACTCTCCGGCGAGGCTCACCTTGGTCGTCCGACCCGATCCTCGTCGCGCGCCGCCAAAAGATGGCCAACTACTTTGCTGGATATGCCAACACAAAGAACTTGAGCGAAGGAGACACCTACTCCGACGCCGAGGATTACGCGCCAGAAGACGAGGAATACGAAACAGAATCCGACGTCGAGGCCGAGCAAGGTGACGACGGTGAAACCCGCGAAGCAGAAACCGAGGCCCCACAACCTGATGCCGAGGTTACTGCCGACGTTGCCAGCACTTCCCAGGCTACCTCGGCTCCGGACGAAATCCCTGCTGCATCGGCTGCTGCCGACGTAATTCCTGATGCCTCGACCTGAACTTATGCTTGGCCAAAAACTTCATTAAATCCCCGGTATGCCGGGACGCAGATGTAATCAAACTTAAGTAGTTCCTTTGCTACCTCTATTACTATTATGCTCATCGAACCATGCTTTTCTAAGCTTTATATCGAATCCTTTTGAACAAGTGCCCGAGTTTACTTTCGTGTTTACTATAGTTGGCATTCTTTGCTCTTGTCTGCCATTCTGGCGTTCGACAGTCGAGTCACAAGATTGTTGTTCATAGCATACAGTACTTGGTAAATTCCGAGGTATGTTTCAAAGTCATCCGACATAAAAAGAAGTAAAAACAGGGGTTAGTAAACGACATATGCCGAACTGTCTTTTTGGACCGAGTCCCCGAGTTCATTTTCATGTTTCCCATGTTCTTTCGTCTTTGCTCTTGACTGCCATGCTGGCGTTCGTCAGTCGAGTCACAAGATTAGTTACATAGCATACAGTACTTGAAGTTTGAGACGAGGTTCAAAATAGTCGGCATACGAACGAAAAAGAAGTACAAACAAAAACAAGCATGCATAATAGCGAGGCAGTCCCCGAGCTCACTCTCGAGGTGCCGAAGTTTTTATTAAAGATCAGCCGAGGTACATACATTACTTCCTTCAACAGTAGAAGGGTCGGAGTAGAGCTACATTCCATGGACGCTGAAGCTCCGCATCGGGTCTATCCAGCCCATCTCCCCTTGGCTCCTGTGCATCTATAAGATAGTACGAATCATTGTGCAAAGCTCGGCTCACAATGTATGGTCCCTCCCATGGAGGTGACAACTTGTGCCGACCTTTGCTGCGCTGAACAAGCCTCAGCACTAGATCTCCTTCATTAAACTTTCGGGGTTTTACATGCCGGCTTTGATAGCGTCGGAGACCCTGCTGATATATTGCTGACCGAGATAAGGCCAATTCTCTTGCTTCCTCAAGCAGATCTACAGCATCTTCCCGAGCTTCTTTAGCCTCGGCTTCTGTGTACATTGCCACTCTGGGCGCATCATATTCAATGTCGGTTGGCAGCATTGCCTCGGCCCCATAGACCATGAAAATGGCGTATAGCCAGTTGATCTGTTCGGTGTGGTCCTTAAACCCCACAGAACTGCTGGTATCTCATCGATCCAACACCCCGGTGTTTTCAACAGTGGTTCTACTAGCCGAGCTTTGATTCCGGCCAATACCAATGCATTTGACCTTTCTACTTGCCCATTAGCCTGTGGGTGAGCCACCGAGGCTACATCAAGTCGAATTCCCTTACTCATGCAGAACCGAGCAAACTCTCCGACAGCAAAGTTCGTGCCGTTGTCTGTAATGATACTATGAGGATATCCATATCTCAGGATTATTTCCTTCAAAAAGGTCACTGCCGTATGACCATCCACTTTCGGATTGGCTTCACCTCGATCCACTTAGTGAATTTGTCCACCATCACCAGTATGTGAGTCATATTGCCTCGGGCTGGCTTGAATTCTCCCACCATGTCCAGACACCAAACTGCAAAGGGCCACGTGATAGGAATGGTCTTGAGCGCCGAAGCTGGCATGTGCTGCTGCTTGGCGAACCTTTGGCACCCTTCACATTTCCGAACTATATCTTCTGCATCGGCATTGGCGGTGGGCCAATAGAACCCTGCCGGAACACCTTGGCCACCAGAGCTCTTGTGCTGCAATGATGTCCACATTCTCCTTGGTGGATTTCTAAAAGCATCTCCTTGCCTTCAGCTGGTTCGACACACCTCTGCAACACCTCGGTCACACTTCTCTTGTATAGCTCCTTGTTGATGATGGTGTATCCCTTAGCTCTCCTCTGGATTCTCCTTGCCTCGGTTGTATCACTTGGCAAACTTCCGTCAGTTATGAAGTTCATTATCTGCTCCGCCCATTCCGGCACTGGATGTAGAGGAAAAAGGCTCTCATCTATCTCCATTGGTTCGGTCGCCATGATCTCCTTCATGATTTCCTACCATTGCTCGGCCAGTCCCCGAGTGTTGGTGCGAAGTCCCCGGGTCAGATCCGAAGCTCCCACCATCCACTCCATAGGAAAAGCTCCATCAGTCCCGGGTACTGCGAAGCAGTCCCCGAGTTCGGCCAAACGCATCCGACGTCTACCTCCATAGGCTCAGGCTCCGGATTTGGTGGTAAGAAAATTGACTCGGAATCAGGAGAAGGCTTGATTGAAGGAGTTCTCAAATGGTTCAGTGCTATCCCCGGTGGCACCGGTTCTTTGGATGAACCGAGCTTGGACAATACGTCGGCGGCTTCATTCTCCCCCCGAGGTATGTGCTTGTACTCACATCCTTCGAAAAACCCAGACACCTTTTGCACATGAAACCGATACAACTCCATGTTCGCATCCAATGCATCCCAAGTGCCGGTGGATTGATGCACCACCAAAGCTGAATCGCCGAAGCATTCTATACGCCGGACCTATCTCCTTTGCCACCTTGAGCCCATGGATCAGGGCCTCATACTCCGCCACGTTGTTCGACGCCGAGAAATGGATTTGCAGCACATACTTCAACTGGTCTTGCTTCGGCGAGGTTAGGACTATGCCGGCACCTAATCCGACCTTGGTCTTGGACCCATCAAAGTGCATCTTCCAATAATTATAGTCCGGCAAGGGCGGCTCATATTGCATCTCGGCCCAATCGCATAAAAAGTCCGGCAGCGCCTGCGACTTGATTGCATCTCGCCTTTCATAATGCGGAGTGTATGGAGATACCTCGATCGCCCATTTGGCAACTCGCCCAGTTGCGTCCTTGCATCCGATGATCTCCGAGATTGGAGCATCACATACCACCGTCATGGGATGCTCTTGGAAGTAATGCTTCAGTTTCTTAACCGCCAGGTATACTCCGTACGTCATCTTCTGGTAGTGGGGGTAGTTTTGCTTCGACGTGGATATCACCTCGCTCAGGTAGTAGATTGGTCTCTGCACCGATTTGCCTCCTTCGTCTCGCTCCACCACCACTGCAACACTTACGACCCGGTTTGTAGCCGCAATGTATATCAACATCGGTTCATTCTGCAAAGGGGATGCCAACACCGGAGCAGTGGACAACATCTTCTTCAGCTCATTGAACGCCGCGTCCGCCTGCGGGGTCCAAGTGAAACTGGTACTTTTCTTCATAAGTTGATACAATGGTAAGGCTTTTTCTCCTAGCCGACTTACAAACCGACTTAAAGATGCAAGGCATCCCGTGAACTTCTGCACATCTTTTAAACAGTTCGGCAACTTCATTCTTTCGATAGCTCGGATCTTAGCCGGGTTAACTTCTATACCTCGGCTCGATACGAGGAAACCGAGCAATTTTCCAGCCGGGACACCAAAGGTGCACTTGTCCGGGTTAAGTTTCAACCGATACTTTCTTAAATTTGCAAATGTCTCTTCGAGGTCTTCGATGAGAGTATGCTTCTTTTTAGTTTTGATAACAATGTCATCGACATACACTTGCACATTCTTGCCCATTTGAGAATGTAAGCACTTCTGCATACACCTTTGATAAGTTGCCCCGGCATTTCTCAAACCGAAACACATGACACGATAGCAATACGCCCCGTACGGGGTAATAAAGGCAGTCTTTATTTGATCATCAGTGTTCAGTGGGATCTGGTGAAAACCAGAATATGCATCAATAAAAGACAACAGCTCACATCCAGCCGTAGAATCGATCACTTGATCAATCCGAGGTAAAGGAAAGGGATCCTTCGGGCACGCCTTGTTCAGGTTGGTGAAGTCAATGCACATGCGCCACACCTTGACTACCGCCGGTTCGTCCTTCTTTTTCTCCACGAGGACTGGATTAGATATCCAGTCCGGATGCAGCACTTCCATGATGAAGCCTGCAGCCAGTAACTTCGCCAGTTCTTCGAGTACCACCTTTCTTCGGTCATCTGAGAGCCGCCGCGTCGGTTGACGCACTGGTTTCACCTCTGGCCGAACAAACAAAGAGTGCTCTGCCAACTCCCTCGGAACACCTGGCAGGTCTTTAGCCGACCATGCAAAAATGTCCCGATTCTCACGGAGGAAGTGACAGAGCGCGCTTTCCTATTTCTCGTCCATGCCAGTACCAATGATGGCGAAACGCTCCGGGTTCTCCGAGTCCAGCGGGATTTTCTTGGTCTCCTTGGGCACCTCGAATGAAGCGCTCATGTCCGGAGTAATTAGTCCGGACATGCCGAGCTGAGTAGACTGCGCCATTGCCACCACCTTCTGAAGTTGCTTCTTCTCCGCCGCGATCACCAAGGACTCGGCTAAACTAGATCCCGCCGAGGCACATTGCATAGCCTTCTTGTAGTCACCAGAAATGGTTATTATTCCCTTGGGCCCCGGCATTTTCATCTTTAGGTAGCCACATGAGTGGAGATCATGAACTTGGCCAAGGCTGGCCTTCCCAGCAAGGCATGGTAAGGGCTCTGCAAGTCCACAACCTCGAACTCAAGACTTTCAACTCGGCTGTTATCTCGGGTACCAAAACCCACGTCGACCCAAATCTTTCCCATAGGTGCACAAGAGACCCCGGGCACAATACCGTGAAATGTACAGCTGCTAGGCTGCAACTGGTTCGGTGAGTATCCCAGCTTGACCATTGTGTCTCGGTACATGATATTTATGGCACTCCCATTGTCCACCAAGACTCGGGTGAATCTCACATTGTTGGTCGGCCCACAAAACGTCGGATCCACCACCAGTGCATAGTTTCCAGGGCTCGGCATGATCCGAGGTGTATCTTGCCTGCTCCAAGTGATCTCTTGCTCGGACCAGTTCATGTATTTCACCACCGCCGGAGTTACTGCATTCACCTCCTTGGCACGCCTCAGCATACTCTTCTTATCAGTTGACTCAGTCACAAACACCACGTAGCTCTGATGTACTTCCCTATAATCATTACCGGGGTTCTCATACCTCTGATTCTCAAAGGACCACGTTTGGCTTTGGCCGGCACCACCGTTGTTGTTGTTGCCCTGGGCACTCACTGCATTCACCGGTTTCGCCTGCACCGTCTTCTGGTTTTGGGCCGCATGCACCGGGGTTGAATTTGCTCCGGTTAAGCTCTGATTCTGCGCCGCTATGGTCGGCTTATGCTGCTGCTGCGCGTTCGGATATTGAGGTCTACGCCATTGGTTCGGTGGCCCACTCCGGTTTGCCCCAGCTTTCGCCCCTTCTGCAGCGGTTCGGTGATGAAAACTACACTGCAGAGTGGTATGGTTGGGTGTTCTGCCATTCCTGCCATGATAGATACATGGTCCATTCACCAATGACTCGTAAGTCACAGGTGGTCCGGCCTCCTGCCACTGCTTCGCACCACCTCCCTGATTCTGGTTCTGGTTCGGAGTCCACGCCTGACCCTCAGTCTTCGGTTTCTGGGCGCCTCCAGGTCCGGACTGACTTGGGTTTACAGCATTGACTTGGAAATCTGGTTCTCTCCTCTTCTGCCCGAACTCTTGACGGTTATCAAACCTCGGTCCGTTGTTGCGGTTGTTCATCGGATTCCTCCTGTTCCGGGCATTCCCATCCAGCAGAGGCTGCATCGGATCGCCAAGGGCATAGGAATCAGCTATCCGAATCGTCTCGGCCAGAGTCTTTGGCATATCTCTCTGGAGCCTCTGCCACAACATGCTACCATACCGACATCCATCAGCAAACCACGCTATAGCCTGTGCTTCGATAACTCCCTCACAGGAGTTCCGAACATTGCTCCACCGAGTCAAGAATTCTCGGTCAGTCTCATTGTCCTCCTGCTTGCACGCCTGCAAAAGCTGAGGTCGGTTTGGCCTCCTGTAAGTGCTGGCGAAGTTGCTATTGAATGCCTCCTCTAAATCCAGCCAGCAATCGATGCTATTCTCCGGCAGATTGTTCAGCCAGATCCGAGCAGGACCTTCCAACATGTGCGGGAGATACCGGACCGCCCATCGGCGATTGCCCCCCGCAATGTATACTGCTGAAACATAATCAGCTAGCCAATCTTGCGGCTTGGTGCTCCCATTGTACGGCCTGGTACTCCGACCCAACTGAAACTGAGACACTGGTGGAGGTGGTTCCTTCATGATCCGAGGTCCAAAACACGCCGGACCAGGAGGGCCTTCCTCCTCCAACTTCTCGGACATGTAAATCCGATCTAGCTTGTAGCGCGCATCACCTGTAGGCAACGTCCGAGCTCCGATACGTTCTCCCAATGCACCATCCACTCTATAGAATCCAGCCCGCTCCATGGCTGAATTTCCATCATCATATCGGTCGCCACCTCGACCGACGTTCTTCGGCTGCGGAACATACTCCGGCTCTTGCTGATACTGCTCCTGCGGCCGGGGTTGCTGCTGATGCCTCGGGGGCTGAGGTGGTTTACCTCGGCCAGCCGACGCTGCTTGCCCACCGTTCTGATTTCCCTGAGCTGAACGGCCCTTAGCTCGGCTTGCATCACCTGGGCCGGGGTCTCCATTGGCTCGGCTAGCGTTGCCGACCTTTTGCTTCCCAGCTAACACCGGATCGTACACTTGCAGCTGCATCTCCTTGTTCCGACCTGAAGTGACACTCCGGGCACGATCGGCTCCTCCGACGTGTGGAGACGAGGCTTGCCCCTTGGACCCCTGGCTAACTGGCCTAATCGAATGGACCGCCTGCGAACCGCCAAGCCCGGCCTTGCGGAGGGCTTCATTTTGCTTGCTGGCCACATGCACTAACTCATTGAGCCGCTTCTGCTGCTCACGCCATGCATCTCCGGTCAACTCCGATAGCCCGGCCCTTACTGCTTCGGCTGCTCTAAGGTTCTTAGCTGGTGAACTATACACCGGCCTACCAGTAGCCGACCTGCTACTTGTTGCCTTACTCGAGCCCGAGACTGCAGCCCTAGCCATCTCCCATAGAGGTCCTTGCCTCGGTTGAGCAGAGCAGCTTTCTTACGCCGCACAACCGGAGTAAAACCATCCTCTATACCATGTGCAGCATTGTACTCCTTCTGCTCCATATCGAACTGCTGCTTAGCCTCGGCCAGCAACCGAGCTTCTCTCAGCACTCTGGCGCTCTGCCTCTAACCCGGCCACCGTATGCTCCACACTTGCCTCTACTGCGAGTGGCCGAGCTAACCTATCAACGATAGCTTCTAAGGGAACTTCTTCCCTTGGCATGCCCAACTGCTCATTCTGACTAGGTTTCTCGTACGGAAACTTCGCCGCCCGACCTGATTTCTCAGGCAGCGCGGTTGGCGTCGCCTCCACCTCGGCTAGCGCGACCTTGCCAGCATCTGCCTTGCTAGCTGCAGGCTGGTACCAGCCATCATCACCTCCACACACCTCGGAGGGCGAGTGACACGCGGCCCAAAGCCGCCAGGAGAGGAGTTTCGTCGTCCACGAGCACCTGCTCCGGGTACTCGCGAACCACCTCGACAGCAACGTATGTGGGGAAGCTGCCGAGCATCATGAGGAAGCCATCGGTGGGGAAAGGCTTGCCGGCGAAGCACCCCGCATTGTCGCTCACAAAGGCGAACTCGCCGATCTTGGCAACAAGGCCAGAAAGAACACACTCAGAGGAGCCCGTCCGGATGGAAACTCCACCCAACGCCTCAATCTGCCCCACGGTGGGCGCCAACTGTCGTGGTGGGATCACGGCAGATGCCATGGGTATGGCTTAGTTGGGGCCGAATGGTCGTTGGGGGAATCCGGGGAGGGTTTATGCACTCAAGACGTGCACAAGCAAGAACATGCAAGAAACCACAAGAACATGAACAAGAAACCAAGAAAGCCAAGAACACAAAAGACACCACGATGTACCCAGGTTCGGGGCCTTCGTGAGGAAGTAAAACCCCTACTCCTGCCTTTCCTCTCTCAATATATCAGTGTCGTTCTCAGGTACAAGGTGCTCCTCGAGCTGTATGATGCTACCAAAGTGAGAGCTCGAGATAGAAGATGAAACTATGAAGGGGGAAATGAGCTAGGGTTTTTGCCGTCCTCCTCCCTGGAGGTAGAGATGCGCATATATACATAGGCCGAAGTACATTTTTACCCCTGCCTACAACTAACAATGGCATGGCCAAAAGGTAGAAGACAAGCCTCTGCCTCCTGCCAGCTCAACGGCCGGACTGTCAGGCCACAGGCCTAGCTTTCCTCTTCCGGTCATACTTCAGTAGCCTGCCGAGGTCTAGCCTGTAGACCTTTCCCGAAATAGCCAAGTCAGCTCCTAGGCCCCCGAGCTTCCGGGAAACCCGTGGACGGACCTCGCCGTCCTCTGAAGCTCGGGCTACGAGCTCTGCGGCGCCCGTGACCTCTCTGACATGCCTCGATCCTTGCTGCCAACCTCGGATAACACTCCTGATCCTATACCTCGGTAGAGAATACCTTATTCCTGTGGTAGCTAGCTGACTGCCCCGAGGTTGATACCTCGGAGGATATACCTCGGAGAATATACCTCGGACGTACACCTTACGTCGGATGACGCCTCCTGCGTCCTTGCTCAATCGTTACCTCGGACAGCTTACTGCCTTAACCTTACATGTCTTTACCTCATCTTTACCCTACCCGGGGGTAACCCCCCGACACCTGGGCGAGAGGGGATCGGGTTCCCCTTCGGCAACAGACTCGACGAGTAGCTTGAGTCAGCGTCCAAGGTGTGAGGTTGCCCTCCACGGTGATCATGTTGCCTTCCTTTTGCCGTGTCTTCGTTCGGCGACCTTGCTCTGCAGCTTGCTTCTGGCCGGGTGGCCGGGGCTGTGGCTGCCGGTGATGTGTCTGTGCCCGTAGTCTCTTCTTGGCCCATCATTGGTGTTTTTGCGTGCTCTCGGGTGAGCTGCTCTTCCATTTCGACGGTACGGCGCCCTTCGAGGCAGGGCGAGAAGGCAGGGGCCTTCTTTGATGGAGGAGGCGGAAGACACGAGGTGATGGTGCCAGCTACGACGAGGGAGTGATCTTCTCTGGTGTCGCGCTCTGCCCTAGCGGTTGGTTGAAGGCCTGGACATTCAAGCTGTTTTTCATTTTCTTTATTTTTTGTTTGCTTGTTGTCTGTGGCCTGTAAGCTGTTTAATCAGCACTATGTACTTGCCGTAACTGGCTTTATTAATTTAAAGCTGGGCACTTTGTGCCTTGTATCTAAAAAAGAGCCGGAGCGGAGAGATTGAGAGCTGATACTACTTATTAGCATGTGCGGTGCTGCTTGTTTTAGAGCGGACATTTGAGAGCCAAGAGATGCTATTTTGTTCAGAGCACACCGTTCGTGTAGTTCTATTATTGAGTTCAGAGAGGGTTGAGCTAAGTTGCAAGATCTGTTTTGCTTGACTGTATTTGCTGCATCAGAGAGCAGATAGGAGCGAGATTTTCTTTTCATTATTTTTCTGATATGGTGCTGTTTGTTGGTTACAGAGAAAATATAGGTTGATTTTGCTGATTATTATGTGGGTTCTTCACCACAACCAAATGAGCCATTGAAGATATCTGGATTTCTTTGTTTGGGTCGCATGGTGCAACGGTAACGACGAGAAATATAGTGTGTGAGAATTAGAGAGTCCATCGGAATGTCGGTATAAATCGAAATGACATTTTGTCAGACAGCTCTCCAAGTGGAAATATAGATTAAATTTGCCATTTCATTTGGACTTGCTATAAGGAGAAAAGTTGTCGCCCGTGCTCTGCTAAAGAAAAATGGGACAAAACGAACTAAGGGTAGAGTTATGCGGGTTGATCGATTTTGGAGTCGAATATTCTACTCAGTAACTGCTATATGAGAACACGCCGTGAGAAAAATAAAATCAACCCGTAGCAACGCACGGGCACATTTTGCTAGTTTTAACTAATTTGCATACATTGATTTATACTCGTCTTCTATGTACATAATTGTTTCCACTTATTTTGAATTTCAGAGAAATAATTTGTCCAAAATTGATGTGTGTAGTGTCTTTCATGTCCGATGTGCATATGATCCTTTCTCTGCACCGTGAGATGTTCCAACAATCAAAATACACATAGTTTGATTTTAGCATTAGACAAGTATCGTATCGGAAATCGTTGAAGGTCTAGCCAAGTTCTAATTTGTCGCGAAGTATCAGTTATTGTGTTCATAGGGGATCCACGCGCAGATTTGAATTCTCGAATCTATTATACTTATCCCGATCCAGAATAAGTGTCGTAGTTTGAACTAGCCATAGTTTAAATCCGTGGCACTTATTCTGAATCGAAGAGAGTACAATTTTAGTGTCGTGGCTAGCTAGGTTGACTGAAAATTAACTGGTTCACGTAAAACGAGTGAGTAAGCTTTTACTTTGTTTAGACAAACTAGTAACCGTGCACGTGCAACGCACGTCTCATAAATGAACTAATGCATTTGAAATTTGGATCAACTCTCCGTCAAAACTGAGAGAAAATTGACGATACGACTCTCTCTATCTCGATATATGCGTGTTTTCAGTGTTTTTAAAATTTATCTTTAAAATAACAGTTACATGCTAAACATATGTTTCAGTAATTATCCACCACATAACAGATTTTGTTAAAAATAAGGGTGATATTAATTTAACCGGAACCCTTAATTGGGAATTGTCTCGCAAGCTCTTATGTAAGATTTCTCCGTGAAGATAACAAATCATATTAGATTTATTGAACAAAGCAAATCAAGAAAACGGAGGTGGGATTAAAAGCAACGGTTAAACTCTAATGTGTATGTAGTGATCCAAGTAAAAGCAACGGCTATCCTAGACATAACTTGGAGATTATTACAATATGACCATTGAAAGTTCAAGATCTCACTGAAAATAAGAATGGAGGTGCAGTGGGAACTCCTAGAAATTGTGGATCTGAACTTGCAAAAGTTGATACAACATATAATACATATAAACTATATCTAAATGACAGCTCATGTGCATTTGTACAAAATTGGAATGCAAAATGTCAACAGAAAGGCCTAAGTTGCATCCTACCAATGTAAAGATGACAGTAAACGATATAACACTATTAGTATTTAACAAAGCCAAGGGATACAATTACATGGTGATGCATTGACCCACACAGCCAACTACTTCATTAACAACATAAAACCTTCAGAATCCACATAGAAGAGTTGATTAAATGGGTATGAGATAACTGATACGTCTCAAACGTATCTATAATTTTTGATGTTCCATTCTTGTTTTATACCAATTGCTACATGTTTTGCATCTACTTTATATCACTTTTATACATTTTTTGGGACTAACCTATTAACAAGATGCCGAAGTGCCAGTTCCTGTTTTCTGCTGTTTTTGTATTCCAGAAAAGCTAGTCTGCAAATATTCTCGGAATTGGACGAAACTACACGGGGGTCCCTATTTTTCCAGAACACGCCTGAAGGACCGAAGGAGCAACGGAGAGGAGCCAGGAGGGCCCCACACGCACCTAGGGCGCGGGGCCCCCCTTTGCCGCGCCCTAGGGTGGTGTGGGCCCCTCGGGGGTCTCCAGCCGCCGCCCTTTCGCCTACTTATTCCCCCGACGCGAAAACCCTAATGGCCTGAGCAAATATCCACGAAAAGTTCCAGAGACGCCACCGCCGTCAACCCTAGCTCGGGAGGGTTCAGAACCTCTTCCTGGCACCCTGCCGGAGAGGGGAATCGTCACCCGAGGCTTCTACATCACCATGCCTGCCTCCGGAGTGATGCGTGAGTAGTTCATCCTTGGACTACGGGTCCATAGCAGTAGCTAGATGATTGTCTCTCCACTTTGTGCCATCATGTTTAGATCTTGTGAGCTGCCCTACATGATCAAGATCATATTATTGTAATGCTACATGTTGTGTTTGCTGGGATCCGATGAATATTGAATACTATGTCAAGTTGATTATCAATTTATCTTATATGTTATTTAAGATCTTGCATGCTTTCCGTTACTCGTAGATGCTTTGGCCAAGTAGATGCTTGTAACTCCAAGAGAGAGTATTTATGCTAGATAGTGGGTTAATGCCTCCATTTAACCTGGGACAGTGACAGAAAGTTCTAAGGTTGCGGATGTGCTGTTGCCACTAGGGATAACCTAACGATGCTATGTCCACGAGCATATGTGTTTGTTTACATTACGCGCTTTACTTAATGCAATTATCCGTTGCTTGCAACTTAATACCAACGGGGAACTCGGATGACAACCCGGCGGTGGATTATTAGTCATAGATGCTGTTGGATAACGGTCTATGTATCTTGTCGTAATGCCCAATTAAATATCATAGTAGTCATCATGTCATGTATATGCATTGTCATGCGCTCACTATTTGTCAATTGCCCAGCTGCAATTTGTTCACCCAACATGTTAGTTATCTTTTATGGAGAGACACCACTAGTGAACTGTGGACCCCGGTCCATTCTTTTACACTGATTAAACAACCACAAACTGCAAACTGTTCCTTTTTCATTCTCTGCAATTAAACATCATTTTCCACACCATACGTTTAATCCTTTGTTTTCAGCAAGCCGGTGAGATTGACAACCTCACTGTTTCGTTGGGGCAAAGTAGTTTGATTGTGTTGTGTGCAGATTCCGCGTTGGTGATCGAGTAACGGCGCCACCAACAACCTTTTGAAGAGTTGCTGCTCCTACTGGTTCGATAACCTTGGTTTCTTTCTGAGGGAAAACTTGCTGCTGAACTGCATCATACCTTCCTCTTGGGTTCTCCCAACGAGCGTGTGATTCACGCCATCAAGCTCTTTTTCTGGCGCCGTTGCCGGGGAAGTATTCATCATCACCATCATCATCATCCTCAAATACTCTCCCGTCAACCAGGCGCCAGCAATAACTCAACGAGCTGTTGTTGCTGCCTGCTAGAGCTGGTAAAATGCCTCTGCACAAGAGTAGCATGAATTAAGCGCACTTCCCTGCCAGCAATCTCACCGGCAAGGTTCACGCCGCGAGCCGACTTCTACTCTCACAGACACAGTTCTGGACTGGCTATAGAACAACACGTCTCTTCCCCATCTCCACATCCACAAAAGAGCCACATCATAGCAGATCCATGGTGATTATTTAGGCACATAAGTGACACTCATTTGACGTAGGCTCCGTGTAACAATACCAAATCCAGCAGGAAACTTCCATCCAAGATCCTAACTGAAGCAAAGATACAGATATATGTTATGCAGCAATACCATATTCAGCAAGGCACTTCCTTTATTAAGATCGTCGTTGAAGCAAATAAGTGAAAGGGGCGGGACTTATTGATGGCTTTCTTCAAGTGCATCATGAGGATCTTGTATTCCTTCTAAACGGATAAAGTTCGCCAATAGAGAAAAAGGCAATAAACTACAGATTTGAGAGATAAAATGCTGCCCTTGTCTACAAACTTTGCAAGCAAGGAGAAAATTCAGAAACAACATACAATAGAATGGTAATACTAAGCAGAGTTTTATTAATTGGCCACCGTTAACAGAACTAAAATTGCAAGAGGGAACATCCCAGCACTACCTAGACATTTCAGTCCAGTACCGTAATTGGCAATGAAAAGATATCACTGTCAGAGGAGCCAAATTCACAAGCTTAAGAAGGGGGCAGAAATAACAACCTGAAGTTCACTGACACCAACAATGGGATGAAAACTACAGTGTGAGCCTCAACTAACCTGGGCTTTATGTTGATTCCCAGTCGCCTTTCCTAGAAGCTTCGCCTTCTCTTTCCTCGAACGGGAACTCCAAATTATCTCACACACTGAACAAAAACAACCCAAAGTTTCGTTTAAAGTACATATCCATATGGATGCAAACAGATGTGAGCAGTTAATAAAACGGATTAAAATCTGATGTGCGCGAGCAACTAAATGGATACAGTTTTTGGCAAATAAAAATCCATGCCGTGTTCTCCCTTCTCCAAATTATCCATACTAATATATATTACGTGTCTGAACTGGGATGCCATGGTTTCTGTGGACTCCAATAGCAGCAACACCTCATGGTCTGCCTCCTGAAAATGCATTCAGAACCCAAGCGATATTGCATTCATCAACACCTAATGGTAGTTTTGCAATCTGCTTTAAAGGGTTTAAAAGATCAGAGCAAAGGCTTACCGAGATTGTGAATTACATGAGCATACATGAGCAGCCAACATTTTTTTTGAATGACAGGCATCCAAAGTTACGAGAATCCAAATATTGCAGCTGTCCTCGAGGATCAGGTAGCCGTCGAGATGGGAACGGGTGGCCGGCGGGACCTTGTCGTCGAGCATCAGGAAGATAGCGATCTGGGGATTGGTGGCCAGCGGGTGTGACCATCACGAATGCGAGAGGCACATCAGTGCGGGAGCCGGGAGGGAGATTGTGGTATAGGAGGCCATATCTTCCGACGACCTGAGCAAGAGTCTTGATGTGGAACGCCGCCTCTCGGAGGATTGGGACAAAGTGGGGCGACGCGATCTGCCTGAGATGCTTCAGATCGACACCCGACACTGCTCCCCCTTTGTCTGCCACGTCTTCGTCTACCGTCAGCCGCGCGGAGCGCCATCTCCGGCGGATCGAATCACTGAATCAGGCGGCCGCACCGGCAAGACCACAGGATTGAGCTCGGATGGGCGGGGTAGGGCGCGGTGGCAGATCTGAGCGCGCCGGCCGCCGTGCTGTGGACGGATGCGGCTCACAACTGCGGTGAGGGGGGAGATGGCGACATGACGGCGTGATGCATGCGGCGACCTCACGAGAAAATAGACTCGTACCGGTTCGTGACAGGATGTGTTGAGGTGCTCAACACAGGCCGAACAATCTGATCCGTTGGTAGCATATTGAACGCATAAGATTTAATGTATCCGGTCATGTTTGCTCTTTTAATAGTAGTATAGATTAAACAGCCAGACGAGAGGGGCCCGTACTGATGCAGCCGTGTCTGCTGTGCTGCATGTCCGTGTAGATAAGAAACGGACGGTGACGAGTAAACTGGAACCATAACGGAACATGGGGTGCAGTACCTCCAGGCAGGGTACAGATACAAGGAGAAGAAGATAAAAGTGGCTAGCTCTATCTAGGTGGGCAAATGAGATGGACCCAATTACAGTTCGCGCGCATGATCAGATCAGCAGCAACATCAAGGTGCAGAGATACACGCGCGCGCGACCATATATCACGAGAGAGACTCAGTACGTAGCAAGCCACACGACGGTAGCAAGATACCAAACGAGATTTCTGAATGTTCAGGCAGGCTAGCGTCACTGCTCCCTCATTGTATTCTTCAGCTGGTTAATTCAGGTGATAGATACAACGACAAGCGCAAGCCAGCCGCGCCGTCGGGCATGGACCTTCACCTTCTGCTGCATGTCGATCGATCTGACTCGCATATGATCCTATCCTTTCCATGCCATCTCGAAGTAGGGGCATTGGTATAGAAATTTTTTTTAATAATATTTTTTTAAACTGAAATTCGGAAAATAGCACGTGTTTTCCAGAATTTTGGAAAATAGCGCGGCGTCGGCAACGGCCGGGCCGAAACCAGCTTGTTTCGGCACGGGCTACGCCGAAAGCCAGGTTTCGGCATCGACGGGGCCGAAAGTCAGGCTTCGTCAGGGCCGCGGCCGACAGTGCATGCGCGCAGACCGCGGTGGCAGGCCTGGCCCACTGCTTTCGGCTCGAGCGGTGCCGAAAGGTGGGTTTCGGCACGGGCGACGCCGAAACCTGCTGGATAAGCAGGCCGCGCCCGGCTCTCTTCTTCTTCCTCCGCTCGACTGCTTCTCTCGCTTCTCTCTCTGTTCTTTCCTCTGGTTCAAAAATACCACTGAATCTTACCAACAAAAAATCTCCACAAGCTCACAGATTGAAGAAATAGAATAGAGAAGGGTTGGGGCATCCCGATCTGTTGATGGGATAGCTGTTTGTGGAGGCGTTTGGGGGTGTGGAGGTGGAGCAATGGTGGTCAACAATGGTGGATAGTGGTGGTGCATGCTGTTGTTGGGCAAGAAGAGGGTTGATGCAGTGGTGGTGGTGCTAGATTGAAACCAGGCAGCGGGAGCTACACACGCGTCAAGGGTAAACCCTAATCCCTAAATTTTTTAGGTTAAATTTGAATATAGTTTGTGGGTAGATGTATAATATTTGTTTGCATTAGTGTAGATATATTTCGTCGGTTAGTTATATCGTATAATTTTATTAGGATTAATATTAGCATTGTAGATATATTTTGTCGGTTAGATATATTGTATATTTTGATTCGGATTAATATTAGCAGTGTAGATATATTTTGTCGGTTAGATATATCGTATAATTTTATTAGGATTAATATTAGGAGTGTAGATATATTTGGTCTGTTAGATATATTGTATATCTTGATTCGGATAAATATTAGGAGTGTAGATATATTTCGTCGGTTAGATATATCGTATAATTTTATTAGGATCAATATTAGCAGTGTAGATATATTTTGTGGGTTAGATATATTGTATATTTTGATCCGGATTAATATTAGTGGTGGTTGTAATTTTTAGATATATCCGATGTGTAGTATTTGACGATGGAAAAAATTTGTCTAGATAATGGAAGTGGTACATATTGTAGTGCACTATGGTGCCGGTACAGTCCGTGCAACTGAGTCAGTGGTTGATCTTCGTGAATTTGATAATTTGGAGATTCAGTTGACAGAGCGAGAAAAAGTGGAAATTAGCGCTGTCCAGTGCTATTTCACGGTGAATTTTGGTTACGATCCTAATTTCTGGACGGTTAGGATTCAGTCGCTATGGAGCAAATCCCGGACAAATATTTACTGGGAGTTGTTGCCGCTTGACCGGACAAAGCAGTGGGTTTCTTGGCTAGCGTCATGCAAACGCCGAGGCAATAAACCAGAAGTGCTACTGTCGTTTGTTTTGAAGGGGGAGAGTAGTGAAGCAACTAGTTCGCATACTGCCCAAATTCCTGTGCATTATGAACCATCACCGACAGCAGGGAATGATCAAACTCATGTTGAGTACCATGAACCTTCGCTGTCAGAAATTCCTGTTCATTACGAACCAGCATTGTCAGCAGCACCTACCCAAATTGGGGAGGCTGATGCGGATGAGCACACAGGAACAGTGCAGGACGCGATGTTGGATGAAGACGAGGATGGCGTCGCCGAAGATCTTAATTCTGATGAAGGAGATTCTGATGATTCAGATGAAAATGATGGGGAAGATGTACCTATTCCTGGTTATTGGAACCAGGACAAGTCAAATGTCTCGACTGTGCGTGATGGTCATGAATCGTCCTGGGAGTACCACATGAATAACATTGAAATTGGGGCTCAGTACAGCACGAAGCAGCAGTTAAGGGAAGCCGTGATTCAGTGGGCATTGTCCACACAGAGGGTTTTCCGCACTGATGTATCAAATAAGCAATATTTGACAATGAGCTGTACTGACATTGGTTGTCCTTCACGGGTGCATGGTCACTTACCGAAGTATGAGGTTGTGTGGGTGGTGACAGACGTCGTGCCACACACTTGTGAAATTAATTGTCAACTCAAAGATCACCCAAACCTAACGTCAACTCTCATTGCACGTCTTTTGTTCAGTGAGATAGTGGACAAGAAAGACATGGTAGCGAAGCACATCATAAGAACAGTCAAGGCAAGATGGAAAACCAACATTAAGTATGGGAAAGCCTGGAGAGCTAAGCAGAGGGCACTAGAAGAGAGGTTTGGGAGTTTTTATGACTCTTATGATAATGTTATCCGTCTTGTTAGCACATTGAAGCTGAGGAATCCTGTCACATATGCTATAGTCCAATTACAAAAAAAGGAGGAGATTCCTGAATATGATGTGTTTGGCCGATTGTTCTTCTCATTCGCCATATGCATCGAAGCTTTTAACTATTGCCGTCCAGTGTTGTGCGTGGATGGCACGTTTCTCACAGGCAAGTACAAGAGGCAGATCCTGACCGCAATAGGTGTGGACGGCAACAACTAGATCGTGCCAATTGCATTTGCCTTCGTCGAGGGTGAGAATTATGACAGCTGGTTATGGTTCTTCAGGAATTTGAAAATGGCAGTTGTGAAGACTCGGCCAAATGTCTGCATCCTCCATTACAGACATGCTGGTATGCTAAAGGCTATAAAGACACTGCAGCAACCCGGCGTGGATGAAGAAGCACCATGGACTGACATGCAGAGTCGCTGGTGTATGCGCCATCTAGGCGCTAACTTTTACTCATGCTTTAAAAGTAAGCGGCTGATGAATTTGTTTAAAAGACTCTGCAATCAGAATCAGGAGTGGAAGTATCAGTTTTTGTGGGAAAGGCTGACTGAATTCACAAGGAAACAAGTGAAGGAAAGAAGAGCTGCACAGGCTCAAGGAGTATCTGCGCAGCTCCAGGCGGCACAGGTCGCTGCAGCGCAGACGGATGATTCAGATCCTGTTGGTTTGTGTAACTTGCCTGGAATTGACCCACCTGGTACGAAGATAAATGAGGGAAAACGAATCAGGAATTTTGAAGAGTGGATAGAGAAAGAGCCTCCCATGAAATGGTCTTTGTTGCACGACGAACATGGAGCTAGGTACGGCACCATGACTACCAACCTTGCAGAGGTGTATAATTTTGTACTCAGAGGGAATAGGAGTTTGCCACTAACAGCACTGGTGGAGGGAATTTTGGTAGGCACATTAACATATTTCAGAGATAGACGTCGTGAAGCTGTCGAGCATATTGAGTATTACCCCAACACACCTTACTGCCGAAAAATAAGACTGTACATGGACAAGAAGATAAAGAAGGCACGGTTGCAAACAGTCGTTCGTATGGGTAATCAAGAACCGAGGTACGAGGTACGCTTACCCACTGAAAGATTTGGTGCGGGTAATGAGCTTAAGACCCATGAGGTGAGCATTGGACTTGATGCACCCCCAACATGCGAGTGCATGTGCAATAACCCGAGATTGCTTCACCTCCCATGTTCTCATGTACTAGCAGTTTGTGGGCAGATGGGGATGAACCCAATCAGTTTCGTGTCTCCGTATTACATGAAGGAGGCAGTGGTTCAAACTTGGACCGGGGAGATGACAGGATTTAGGGTAGTTGGTAACTTCAACAAGGTTAACCCACTGGAAAGACAATATGTTCCGGATCCCGCTCTAATGAGAACTAGCAGAGGAAGACGGAAGTCGCGTCGAATCCGGAATGATATGGATGAGTCCGAAGCCGGTGGACCCACTCGACAGTGCTTGTTATGCACTAATTTCGGACACAGAGAGAAGTACTGTCCCAAATACGGCCTTGGACCTGCTCCTGATCCTGCAAGCATTCCGGTTCCTGGGCGTGGTCGAGGAAACCGAGGCCGAAGAGGTCGTGGGCAACGTGGCTAGCACTATGTTTTAATTTGTATGCGTATGAACTATGTTTTAATTTGTAAGTGTCCGAACTATGTTTTAATTTGTAAGTGTCCGAACTATGTTGGTATTTCAAAGTGTCTGAACTATGTTTTTAATCTGTACCATACAGATGGCTTCATATGCTTTGCTTAATGGAGCGATCGATGGAAAACATCGCGCTAGGCTGTGGGAGAATGGTAAAACAACAACTTGAGGACATAGTGCCACGGAGTTTCGGGTCTGCTGTCTTAGCCGCCACGTATCGTTCTTTGTGCATCGTGTGCATGAAGAACGCAGATTCCTCTTCGATACTTGGATGCCCACTATTGTTGCACTTGTGGTCCTGGGAGAGGTTCCCTATTGGTAGGTCTGACGTCGACGCTATTACTCCTTGGCAGTATAGGTTCATCGAGGAAAAGCTAGTCAATCTGCCTACATTTGGTAGTATGTGGACGCGTAGACATGTAAACTTGCACATTATTTATTTCTTGTTGAACTAATTGTCAAGTTCTTTATTTATGTATACTAACTAGTTTATCTATTTGCAGAGACGGTACGCGGGAGAGCAAGTCAGAAATTTCTACACGTCATTCACGATGCAATTTGATCAGTTGCAGGACCATCAGGTTATTTGGGAGCCGTACCATGCTGACAGGGTGGAGGCGAGATACCCAGGTGGGATTTGTACCTTGTGTCGGAGGGATGAAAACAATTGGTATACTCGAACCTCTATTATTTTCGATGTCACGGTGGAGGAGGTGGCCCAACAAAGAGTCATGAGACAGTTCGGCAAGCAACAATTGCCAGAACCTCCCGCGAGACAACCGCCCCTTCCTTCGCACATCCACAGGTATGTTTTTAACCAACTGTGGTTGCACTAACGAATCTCTAAAGTCGAATCCGAATTAATTACGCTACGCATGCATGTTTTCAGATTGTCACGACAAGGCGAGAGAAGTTACACATCTTGGCTACGGGTACTACAACTGTACATAGCAGAATGGGCGAATGCGACGACGAATGTATGGCCCGCGGATGAACCATTTCAGCTGGGAGATTTTAACGCATATCTGCGGACGTATAGACAGTCCGCTCGAGTTCGCTTAGTCCGCACGTCCCAGCCTGATCAGCTGTCGCCTCCTGCTGTTACAGACATGTACCCACTTCAGGCTATTGGGGGAAGCAGAAACTACGCGGTACGTATCTTACTTATATTGGTAAATGCATGTCTCAATAATCAACCATAACATTTTGTTTTTCTATTACAGGCAGAGTTGATAGAAGACATTCGGAGCGACGTTGTTGCCTTTGCCCCACAGCCGCAACACCTACCTTGGTTCAAGCGTCTGGAGGATAAACTACGTCGTGTCTACTCTGTTCTTACTTGTGCCGGCGGTGCTGACGTTGCTCCACGCGGTCCAGCCCCGCGCCCCGCGCGCCACTCGTCAGCAACTCAGGATGCACAGGTATCACCCCCGTCACTCTGTTGGTCGACAGGACCCCCGGCCACGTCTTACACGAGCACAGACTCCTCGCCCACAACCTACGTACGAGTCTGGTAGTTCGTCGCAGCAGCCAGATCCGTCTCAGCCACTGATGTACCGGCCGCCGGATGCATCTCAGCCTGGTAGTTTGACATGGCAGGCGCCACCTACGTACCAGCAGCCTATGTACCAGCAGCCACCCGTGTACCAGCAGCCACCTATGCACTATCTTGGGATGCCGACGTCTTGGTTATGGGATACAGCCACCTCCACATATGATGTGGAACCCGTCTCCTGTGCCGGTGTCTCAGTTTCAGAGCCACCTCGGTACGTAGTTTTTAATACTCATACAAATTTACTTCATTCACCCACACATGATACTGACGTAACTTTTACAGGTGGGGGTGGCTCCTCCTCACACATGGATCCGGAGGACGAGACGTTGTACCATACTCCACCGCCGCCCGATACGCAGGAGACGCAGGAGGATGATCCGTTGCGAGGCCGAGGGTGCGTGACCACCGCGCTCCAGCACGCTTGTCACCTACCGGGCCTCGACCACGGAGGCAGCCGCGCACTCGTGCTCACAGAGATGACTGATACTACTATCTATGTTTGACACATGTTTCCATTCACGGGACCTTATTTATATGTATGAGACATCTACGTATCGTTCGATGTAATACTATGTATGACACATATTACTATCTACCTACATTTGGTTCATACATTAATTTAGATTAATAATAGATAGATCTTGTCTGTTACAACGGGAAATTAAGATACATCGGCATTCTGAAATTAACTACTAATACTGAAATTAAATACTACACCTAACTACATGAAGTCATCTACCGTCGACGCAGCCTCCAACATCAGTCTCGCTCTTCGACGATGCAACACTCTTGCTCCTGGAGGATGAAGCAGTCTTGCTCCTTGAAGACGGTGCAACACTCTTACCCTTCGCCGATGCATCACTCTTGCCTTTCGACGATAATGCGCCACTCGGCATGAAGATATCGTCTTCGTCCTCGCTCTCGTCTATCCACGTACGTGGATTTTTTGCAAACCACATACGGTCTGCTTCATTCCTAAATTTTCCACTAACAACTTTCTTGTCGTGCCTATCAAGCAACCTGAGAAGTTCTTTCCGTATTTCCGGGGGTACCTGTTTGGCCAGCTATGTCGTCGTAATGCCGCTCCAATCTCAGTGAGAAGACTGTCACTACTGATGAGCACCTCCCATGGAACTTCCTTACCGTCTACCCTCAACTCGACCGTACACAACAAGAGACGCTCAGACATATCTCTTACCCAACTACGATCCATGGGCCAACCTGGGGTAGGAATCGACATCTTCTAGTGTATACACTGGACTGCTTAGGGAGCTCAGTGAGGAGGAGATTTTATAGGAAGGGAAGGGAAGAAATGGCGGGAAACGGTGGCGGGAGAACAGGGCACGCGAGAGCACCGGTGGCGGGAAATAATGGCGGGAACAAAATGGCGGGAGGAAAAGGGCGGGAGAAAAAAGGCGGGAACAAATGACCGCCAACACTCGGAAAAACAAAAAAAATGTAAAATGCGACTTTCGGCACAGCCAGAGCCGAAACACGCATGTCGGCCCCGCCGTTACGCGAAAGTCAGATACACATGCAGATCACCTGGCTTTCGGCGTTGGTCGTGCCGAAACCCTCTGCTTTCGGCTTGGCCCGTGCCGAAAGCTAGTTTCGGCGTAGCCCGTGCCGAAACAAGCTGGTTTCGGCCCGGCCATTGCCGACGCCGCGCTATTTTCCGAATTTCAGTTTAAAAAAATATTATTTAAAAAAAAATCCATTGGTATAGGTCATGCAGATGCAGTCTGCAGCTAGCAAGAGATGGATAGCATCGATTGATGGCATTGCGCGACAGAACATGCCGCCCGGCCGGCTTGGCCAAGGGCGAGAAATCCGTGTCGTGCTATCAGATCGATCATGCATGTCATGTTTTCATTCTATCTAGTACGGAGTAGGAGTACATGCGTGTGTACCGATCAGGGCAGCGGCGCGCGGCTAGCTAGGCGAGAGCAAGACGTTCCTACTAGTCTTACTGCGATAATATGGAGACCATGGTTTTCTAGTATCTGGATCGAGGACAACGGCTAATTGCTAAGTTGAGATGAGATGACTGTGGCGACGTAGTACGCGTTATATGGAGACGGGCACAAGGTGACACAAGCGTCGATCTCCGTTGCACCCTGGGATCCGACAGAAAGCCGCTTATTGCGGCCAGACAGAAGCTTGGAACGAGTAGACACACTATACCTAAAATCATACTCTGCTAAACATATAAAAAAACTACTAGTAGCAGTACATATAATAGTTACTAGTTCATGTCCCGTGATCGATCAGCTAGCTATATGTTCATGTTGGAGCTTTTAATTACTTGGATCGAGCAGGCAGACAGGTCCGACCGGCCGGGTCTCCAACTGCATGCATACATGCTCCCTCGATCTTGCAACTGCTACGTGTAAAATTTCCATCGGTTGGATCATAATGGTTGTCTTTCTTTCCGGGCATGGTTCATGTCCTACTACCCGGCCGTGCATCGATCTGCCATTCCGCCATTGGTCCGTCCTGGTACCAGTGGCGGAGGACCCCTTCGGGCCGCCCTACCTTGATTTTTTTCCAAAAGATAAGTATATGTATCAATCGCATCGGGAGCAGCAGAACCGGTCCTGAGGGAAGGGATGGCGGGGCGGCCGCCCCAAGCCTCCGAACCCAAGGTGCTCCAACTCCCAACTCGCTAAGGCAAGGGCGAGGTCGCGAGGAACTCATCTGCCGGCGGCGGCGCCATTAGAGAGGGTTGGAAGCTTTTCTTTCTCAGGAAGACGATTTTCTTTCTCAGGAAGACGATGAAGCGTTAGGTTAGGTTGGTTATTTAGTTGGCTGGGCCTATTCCGCTGTTTAGTTGGGCTTCTTTCCTTTGCTTAGCATAGGCCCTTTTTCCTTTGATTAGTGATGAGTTGGGGTTGGGCCTACATGCTCATATAAGTTAATGGACGTTATGCATACGTTACATGATTTGAGAAGTGCATATCCCGGTCATACAAACTCAAAACTAATCCAGTTCAATCCTTACCGACCATTTACATCTTATTTTACGATGGAGGTTGGGGAGTGGTGGTAGTACAGTTATGTGATTGGAAAATCAATTTTTTCTATGGCATTTGTCTTTTTCTTTCATCAATGTGTACTTTGCCCCTGTTTTTAGGTCATGTACAACTGGAATGCTGAGAAGATCAATACGTGTTAGAGTTCGCCCGACCTCAAATTTTTTCCGTCCTCCGCCACTGCCTGGTACCGGTAGTGATCAGTACCACTACCACTGCTGCTGTTGAAGCTGTGACACAGAGACACAAACAGAGATACACACAAGTTGCGAGCCTCGGTACTGCACATGTTTCGTCACCGGGCAGATCGAGCATCACATCAAGCCTCTCGCGCGCGTACTACTGTATCTGTCGGGAGATCGATGATTGCCGGCATCATTACCGTATTATTGCCATCCTGCCGCCTCTCGATCCACTCCCGCACACGTCCCTCCATCCGTCCATCTATCCGTTTGTAAATTTTGTAGGGTTCTACAACTTGAATATCAATTTAACACATGAATGCATGTGCACAGCACAGATAGCTAAAACTACATCACGGGCTGGCTGGCTGGCTATGCATTCAGACCAGTCAGGCTCCAGTGCAGTGCAGTGTTCCTTCCCCTTGTCTGTTGCTGCTCCACGCGACCTTGATATGAGCTCCTCTGCACCCTTCTCCTTGTATACTTCCCGTTGCTCTGCATATCTCATCTATCTTTCTTGTATGCCCAGCCCCAGCCCTAGCCCCAGTGCATGCATGCATCCATCAATGCATGTGACACTGCGTGCACCTTGTCGATAGGTTTGTACATGGCATGTCTGTCTCTGCCTCCTTGTTTAGATCTCTGTCTAGTTAAATATCTATTGTGTACGTTAAACAGTCTGATTGGATTAGGGTATATATTGATGATCCTAGATATGCCTTGGGGCTAGCATTTTTATAATGCTGTCTAAAAGCTAAATCTTGGTTTAGTTTTTTTTATGTTCTGATTTTCTACATTACACCATTAGGCCGATATATTTTGGTGTGAATTTATCGAGTGCAGAAGTGGTAACATATTCATATCCACTAACCCGTTTAACAAAAAAAATCGGGTAAAATGGGAACTTTATTAGACGGGTGAGGTACAGTGTGATCAACTCTAGCAACCGAAGAGCTTCGTCAGGTCAAGAACCTAACCAGGTGGGAGTACCGCGTTCTATCATAGTGAGATTTGCTAGATAGTGGCTACCCCCTAACCTGGCTACGTTTCACTTATACAAAAGTACACTCTCTACTTTGAGTAGCCAAGTTCTTAACCTCAGAATCCAGATGGGAGGATCTATCCCTCCATTTTTATGCATTTTTGTGGGTGTTTGCCGACATTTGTAGAACTGTGGTTTTTTTTTTTTTTTGGCAATTTACTCCAACATGATGAGAAGATCAAGTCATCAACATCATTACAGAACACCATCCTCACTTTAGTTGTGTGATTCGGCTGGGAAGAAACTCTTTGGTTAACTTTACCCAACCGCCTCTATGAGGTTTGCACCGTCGCTGGTCAGGGGCCTTCTTCTTCTAGCACATGGCATGAGAGATCCCGGCGACGACTACTGGTTGTTTCCATTTAATTGGAGTTTCCACAGATTTGCCCTTCAGTTGCGCATCAGCCACAGGTAGCTGCAAAGGAACCGTTTCGATCCTTCAATAGAATGAATAGATGAGAAAGGTTTATCATGAGACCTCATTCCTAGCATACCAAGGACGCCACTCAACCATAAGCACCATAACGTATGCTTGAGTATCTACCGGTGCACTTAAGGGTGTGTGCATATGACATATAGATGCGGGTAATGTCCAGAATCTTCACATATACCTTAATTTTGTCACATTTTGTAGACATGTTAATGTAAAGTAGTACTTGAGTTGCTAATTCTTACATAACAGTGAGATAAGGTGCATTTGGTTGCTAGAGAAATCTGGGTCTTTTCTGTTAAATCTTTATATTCCGTGCTTAAGATTAATGAAACCAGCTGTCCTTTTAAAAAGATGTGGTTTATTAAGGTACCACTAAAGGTTTTCTTGTGGTTGTTGTTTAAGAAAAGTATTTTGACTAGAGATGTGTTAAAGCACAGGGGTTAGGAAGGGAATACCAGATGTATGTTTTGCGATAATGAAGAGAGTATTGATCATCTCTTTATTCACTATTCGCTAGCAAATTATGCTTGGGGTGTTGTACAATGTGCTTTCGATATAAGGACTAATTTCAACACGGTTTAAAATATTATTAGTTATTTCGGGTCTTCCGTCTAAAAAAATATATTATTAGTTGGATGTACAGTTTCTCAGGTACGATGAGGAACGTACTGGCAGTAGGAGTTACAACTGTTATTTGGGCTTTGTGGAAGACTAGAAATGCATCATGTTCCGATATAATTTTTCCTTATGATCCTACTAGCGTCACAGGCTTCTCATTGGTTAAGTGTGTGGGCTGACCTACAGATTCAAGGGCGACGAGGTTTACAATGCAAAGGAGCAAAAGCTCTGCTTCGTGTGGCAGCTGAGATCTTCAGCAAGAAGAAATGGTGGGCACCGCTGGTTCATAAAATCGCAGGGTGATCTACTGCCTGAAGAAAAAGTATAGCCTCTGAATCTGAAAAAAGCAGTAATGAAACGAGGGACTGATTAGTGTAATGGTTGAATGTAATAAGAGATTTCTGATGTGTAGAGTGTTTTTCTGTACTGTTGGCACTGGTTGTAGTTACAGTAGAGTTTTTTCCATGTTATGCCGGAGGGCAGTCTCGAAATGTTGGCATGTTAATGTAAAGTAGTACTTGAGTTGCTAATTCTTACATAACAGTGAGATAAGGTGCATTTGGTTGCTAGAGAAATCTGGGTCTTTTCCGTTAACTCTTTAAATTCCGTGCTTAAGATTTTCCATGTTATGCTGGAGGGCAGTCTCGAAATGTTGGCAAACAACTGAGATGATGGATCACCTGACTTTGTATTATGGGATTTCATTCAAATATTGTAACTCAGAGCTATGCTCCTTAAGTCGAAAAGTACTTGAGAGAGTTGTCTTTTGGATATTTTTTTTGACATTTTCACCGGGGGGGGGGGGGGGGGGGGGGGGGGGGGGGGGGAGCACAAAGGCTCCCACCTGAATTTTTCCATTTCAACAGCAAGGATAGTGTGAAACCCCAGGGTGGGGATTTACATACGCACGCACGCAGAGAGCAACACTCACACACGCGTAGACAACATTGTTACAAGCACTGATCAGAGTCGGACTGGGAGGAGGTAGGTTAGCCACAGGTCCACGTCCTGCCTGTGGTCAAGGGGGAGGCGGGGCACGGCAGTTCTTCCTGGCGAGAGCGAGGGAGGGAGTCAGCCCATTGAAGGCGACACCATTTCGGTGCTTCCAAAGGTGCCAAAAGCAGAGGAGGCGCAGCATGGACGCCGATCGTCCGGGAGCAGAAGTAGGCAGGGGGCATCGATCAATCTCAGCTAGAGTGATCGCAGGGTCTTGGCGCGCCCGAGAGCCGTCCAGAAACTGACGGCGAAGGGGCAGGTGAGCACAATGTGCTCAACAGTCTCGAGAGGGGAATTGTAGAGGGGGCACCCGCTTTCTTCGATGGTGAGGATGTTTTTGCGCAGCAGGTTCGACCGGCATTTGATGCGGCCTTGCACCAACAGCCAGGCAAAGAATTGCACCTTGGAGGGAGCGTGGTTCTTCCAGACGAAGTCGAAGAAGCGCGAAAGCACACCGCCGGTCGTGCTTAGAGCGTAGAGCGCCGATGTCTTCAGCTTGTTGCCGGCCTTGCCACATAGCGGCAGAGAGCGAGCGTCAGCCTCGTCCGTGAGCTCCGTGGACGCGACCGACGCCAGCAGCATGTCTTTTTGGCGGACAGCAGTGGCGGAGAGACGTGGGACGAGATAGCTGTCGAGCCCATTCGCCAGCACATCGGCGACGGTGGCGTGCGGGTGGGTGCAGTGGGAGAGGAGCTCGGGCATGGTTGAGGAGAGCGGCCCCGGGGGAGCCACGAGTCGAGCCAGAACGCGACGCGCCGGCCGTCACCAAGCCGAACGCGTGAGATGCATCAGTACAGAGGTAGGAGGTGCAGCAGCCCCCCCCCCCCCCAATGAGAGCCGCAGATGGCAGCCGATGCGCCGATCGAGTCGAGTGGCGCGCCCGCGAGGCTCTCCCACACCCAGCGCAGCCACGACTCCTCCGTGGCGGTGTGCAGGCGGTGGAGAAGTTTGACTTGCAGGCATGCGTTTTGGTCAGGTAGGGAGCGGACGCCGAGGCCACCTTCCTCCTTGGCGCGGCAGACGCGTTCCCAGGCGACGAGGCACTGGGCGCCCGAGACACGATCGACGGCAGCCCAGAGTAAAGCCCGCCGCAGCCTGTCCAGTGCAGCGATAACACCAGGAGGGAGGGTGAGGGCTCCCATGGCGTAGGCCAGGAGGGCGTCGAGGACGGCGTTGAGGAGGACGAGCCTCCCGCCAGCGGAGAGCAACAGCGCACGCCAACCCGACAAGTATTTGTCACCTTGGCGATGAGGGGCGTGAAGGCGGCGAGGCGCAGCTTCTCGGCGGAGAGCGGCAGGCCGAGGTAGGTTTGAGGGAAACCCTCCACCTGCATTGCAGCGCCCCCTGGATATCGGCGAGGACATCGGCGGCGACGTGCATGGGCACAAGGGTGCTCTTGTGGTAGTTGATGCAGAGTCCTGTCGCGCGCTCAAACTGTTGGAGAAGAAGCCGAAGCCGTCGGGCCGACGCGCCATCCGCCCTCAAGAAGATGAGCGTGTCGTCGGCGTACTGGAGGATGGGGCACGGCACACCGTCGACCAGAGGGTGCTGCAGCACGTCGTCAGTGCGCACCAGCCGCTGGAGCACGTCGGCGACGATGAGGAAGAGGTAGGGGACAGAGGGTCCCCCTGCCGGAGACCGCGCAGGCACCGGAACCATTTCCCCGGCAGTCCGTTGAGGAGGATGGCCGAGCGTGACGAGGCGAAGAGGGAGTCCATCCAGTCACACCAAAGAGGCGGGAAGCCGCGCGTGAGCATCACAGCGCGCAAGCTTGCCCAGTTGACGGAGTCGAAAGCCTTCGCGAAGTCGAGCTTGAGGACGACGCACGGAGCTTGGGCGGAAGCAGGTCTGGACGAGCTCCGTCGCATAGACGAAGTTTTCCGAGATGCTTCGGCCAGCGAGGAACCCCGTTTGGTCGACGTCGATGATCTTCCCAATCTGCTGCTGCAGGCGCGAAGTGAGAGCCTTGGAGATTGTCTTGATGGAGCAGTTTTGAAGGGAGATTGGGCGGAAAGATCCAGGAGCAAGCAGCCCGTCCTTTTTTGGCAGGAGGACGACATGCGATCTGTTGATCCGCTCCAAATCCACAGCGCGGGAGTGAAACTTCGAAAGAGCCGGAGCAGGCTGGGTTGCACCGTGTCCCAGGCCGCGCGGTAGAAGCTTGGGCCCAGCCCATCAGGCCCGGGCGCTGGAGCGGTCCATCCCGTCGATGTTGGCCTTGACTTCATGGGCCGAAACGGCCCAATAAGGGCGTCGGCGTCCACAGTTGGGCAGCCGCGATACAGCGCGGCGAGATAGAAGTCCCACGCCGTCGCGTGACTTGCCCGAGCTGGTCGGAGAAGAAACGGAGCAGCGCAGCAGCCTTGGGCTCGTGGGAGACGAGGATAGAACCGTCGACGTCGAGGGCGCGGATGGAGTTGCGGCGCAGGCGCTGCGACGCCCGAGCATGGAAGAACCTTGTATTTTCATCGCCCTCGACGATCGCGCGAAATTTGCCGTGCTGTTTCCAGCGAGCAGCACGCGCCAGAATCATCTTCTCGAGTTCATTCCTGCACAGAAGACACAGCGAGAGTTCCGCACCCGAGAGGGGGCGACCTTCCTCGAAGATATCAAGCAAGTCTATCACAAATTTGCAATTGTTCTCGAATTTGGGGTGGAAGCGGTGGTCGCGTTTCCATACCTTGGCCGCCGAACGGAAGGACTTGACGCGCGCAGCCAGGTCGCCAGCGGCGTCGCTTGCCGGGGTGGGAGTGGACCAGGGGGGTAGTGTGGTGGGGAGGAAGAGGGGATGGAGGAGCCAGGCATTTTCAAAGCGAAAACAAGAAGAACGCGGGATGGAGGACGGAGAGTGACAAGGAGAGGAACGTGATCAGATGTGGGATGCGGCAGGGAGGAGAGGGACGAGTTCGGCAGGGAGATGTTCCAGGCTTGGTTGAAGAAAGCGCGATCGAGCCGCGCAAGTACGGGAGTGTCACGCTGATGCATGTAAAATGATATTCCAACTTGTTTGCATCATATATGGGTTATATTTATGTTTTATAATGATTTTAGGGGATAATTCACAATTTCCCCATTTATTTGGAATTAACCCTGCACTGGCAGAAAACTCTATTTTCTACATTTTGATGTTTCAGGGACCCAAACGATGTCCAAATGACCTAATATTTTACGGGCATCAATTTTTGGAAGGAACAAAGCGTAGGAACGAAGGAAGCGAACAAACGGAGACCCAAGGCCAAGATAGGTGGGCCCACGCGGCCAGATTCCTTGGCCGCGTGGGACCCCCATCCTGGGCCTCGTGGCTCCGATGCCATCCGTTTTCGTCTCCGTGGCTTCGTCTTGACCTAAAACCGACTATAAAAATAGTCCCCGAGGAGTTTCGCGAGGAGGCGGCGAGAGAAACACAAAAACCACGAAACAGGAGACAGAAGGCTGCCGCCGGAGAAGATCGAAGGGGGGAAACGCCGCCGGAATCACCTCCGGAAGGCTCCTCCATCCCCCCTCCGGAGTCTCCATCAACACCACCGTCAAGACCAGCACCATCTCCATCACCATCTTCGTGATCCACTTCATCCCCCCTCATAGTTTGAGATTGTTGAACCCTAGCTATTGTCTAAGTACTATTCTACATGTTTGTGAATTGCTACTTGTCATTGTTTTGTGGGGAGATTATATTCTCAGATTGTGTTGTATCACTTATGCCATTGAATCATATCATGTCTTCGCGTTGTGAGTAGTTCTCTCATGTTCCTGGGGGCATAGGATGGATTGGCAATGATTTATTTATGACATGTGTTGTTATTTTGTCTAGTGTTTATCTTTTTATGTAATTTTATGATGGTGTTGTGCGAATGTCGACTGCACATCACTTCACCTATGTGGGCTCATAGGAGAACACCGTAGTGTAATGGAGTGAGGGAGACTTGGGAGGACATGTAAACCTGAGACCGAGTCATGAACTTGTATTATGAGGGTATTAGTATCGGGGACCTTAGAGTTTAAGGCTATGGTGGGACTCTATGTCTTAATAACTCTTGTGCAGTCATTTACTTAGCCATAAGAACCATCAGAAGGGGGTTTAGTTTATTTATTTAGCTTTCCCTAATTATGGCTCCGTCCAAAAGAAGATTAAAACTTGACAAAATGCTTACCTTGTTGTTCTAGAAATATTTATGCCATGAAGTCTAGGTAGCCCTTGGGAACGTTCTCCACTTATAAGAAACACACACTTGAGCTTGTCCTCTCGCTGCATAGAGGATTGGGCTTTCTCTCTTTGAGAGCTTTCACTTGTCATATTTTATTTTCAGCTTTTTACTTTATTGCAAACTCTACGCCAAAAACCCAAAAACACTTGCATCATTTAATCATTTTAGTTTGTCTAGTGCATAGATAATAAGAGAAGTGACACTCTTATTTGAGAGGATAAATACTTATACCTTCTACTCCTCGTGGGATCGATACTATACTTACACATTGAAGATTTCAACGATCCCCTATACTTGTGGGTGTCACACGCTTATTGGACCACGTGTAGAGACGGTCCAGCAGAGGGAGCTCGAAGAGAGCAAGGTTGCGGATGGAGTCGTTGAAACTATTTGCAAGAGAAAGGTCGAAGTTGTCGTTGTTTTTGTCTAGGGGGGAGCGGACGAGGTTAAAATCACTAACCACGATCCACGGCATGGGATAGAGGGGACTGAGCGTTTCGAACTCAACTAAAAAGGCAGGCGTGTGGGCGTGATCGGCAGGGGCGTAGACATTGGTGACGGCGAAGGCGAGGTCGGAGAGGGTGGAGGTGAGAGTGGTGGTAAGACAGAAACGGTCGTGGCGAGACGAGGTGAGGGTGTAAAGGGCGGGGTCCCAAGCAGTGAGGACGCCGCCCGAGCTGCCGATCGCGTCGTTAGTGACAAAAGCCGAGAGATTTGGGGGGAGGAAGGAGGCGGCAACGAAACGATTAATGCTACGCAATTTGGTTTCCTGAATACAGATAATGGACGGGGAGGCGGAAGAGATCGCGTCACGGATCACTGGGCGCTTGAGAAGGGATCCCAAGCTTGGGTGTTCCAAGATTCGATCGAAACATCACGTTTTGCACTAATCATAAAAACAAACATCACCAAGGAGATTACAGGGGGGACTAGGGGTAGAGCACACACACGGGGACGCACACACAAACACAAGGGGGAAAGAAAGCGCAAACAAAGCGCTGATACGGGCTAGATTATCGCAGCCCTGACGAAGGAGCAGGACGGTTTTACTAATCATTGTCAGTGCCTGGCACCGAGGATGGGGAGGCACAGATCGTGGCGGCGATGGCAGCAATCGCACGCTTGCGCAGGGGCTTGGCACAGGCAGCGAGAGCGCCATGCTTCTTGAGCTTCTTCTGCAGAGCTGCCGTACACCCATCAAGGGCATCACGGAGGCTGCGGATCTTCTCAGCACGCACACCGACAGGTTCGTAGAACTGCAGTTCTTTGAGAGCGAGGCGGGCGCTGCGACGCTCCTCGAACGCAGCGTCAGCCTCGGCAGCGGTGGGCGGGGCTGGCGGCGCGTTGGTCGCGGCGTCCACTAGCTCGGTGATCACCAAGCCGTGGTGTCTGGTCTCAGAGGGCGGGGGCTCGGTCGCGGCGTCCACCAACTCGGTGATCACCACGCCGTGGCGTCTGGTGTCAGAGAGCGGGGGCCCGGAGCTGAGCGAGCCAGAGTCCATGCCGGAGTCGAGGCCGCTGCACCAAGGGATGAGTGACGACAGGGAGGATTCTGGCGAGCTGTCCGGCGAGAGCTGGTGGGTGGGGGAGCTGGCCACACTGTCCAACAGAGCGAGCAGCGCGGCGTGCGCCATCTCCGCATCGTCCCTGGCACCAAGGGCGGGGCCGCCGTGTAGAGGGTCGTCGCGCAGCCCGGCGCGGGGGTTTGGCGGGGGGGCCAGGGCCATGCGGCCGAGGCGGCGGCGGAAGAGGGGCGGTGGAGGCGCGCCGAAGAAAGGGATGTACTCCCCATCCTCGCTGAAGGACTTGGACACGCCCCAGACACGCATCTTGCGGATGGTGATGAGCCTGGACCCCATGGCGCGCGAGAGACCGTGACGTCAGGCGGCACGATGTCGCGATCCTTGAGCAGGACCACGGCGCGCACGAGGGTAAAATCAGTCCCCGTGAGACAGGATGGGTCCACCTCCAGGGTCTGGCCAAAGCGACTGAAAGCAAACGTCACGCCCAGCTGGCTCAGGTGCTCCACCGGCATCCTGCGAGCAACGACAACAGCGACAAAGCGCATGTCGATCGGGACGCGGTCGACCTCTTCTTCGTGAACCAGACGGAAGGTGGAGCCGTCGTAGATGAAAGGCCGATGGTCCATGGCGATCTCCTGGTCCTCGACGGTGAGGAACTTGGCGTACATGTCGTCGATGGAGGAGGGCACCATGGTGACGTGCAGGCCGGGCACCTCCGCGCAGATAGCCTCGGCAATGGAGGAGGCGGGGGAGGAGAAGGCGGCTGGCGATTCGATGTAGACGACCGTCATCCGACGTGCCGCGTCCATGTCGCCCGACGGCATGAAGACTTCGATGTGCTCGTCGACCGAGAGGTCATCGGACTCCACCTCTTCTTCGTCGTCAGCCAGCAAGTCTTTCGCTTCTTCCTCATCGCCAGCAAGCAGGGGCTCGCCAACGATATGGAGAATGCTGTCGACTGGGAGTTCAGGCTCCAGCTCGCGAGCCCTAGAGGACTCGGCAAAGTCGAGCACGCTGCCCGCCATGGGCACAGAGCGGGGTCCAGGGCATGGTGAGAGCGGCACGGATAGGGCAGAGGGGTACGACGTCGCTGGCCTGGGCTGTGGGTCTGGGGCGGCGGGAGGGGAGGTGGAGGTGGTGATGCATGTAAAATGCATACATGAACTTCGCATTATTTTACTTATATTCCAGTCATATTTGCATCATATAAGGGTTATATCACTGTTTTATAATAATTTTGGGAATATTTGATATGTTTCCTATTTTTTATGGAATTAACCCTGCGCAGGCAGAAAACCCTATTTCTATATTTTAATGTTTCAGGGACCCAAACAACGTCCAAATGACCTGGAAATTTACGAGCATCAGTTTTTGGAAGGAACAAAGCGTGGGAGCGAAGGAAGCAAACAAGCGGAGGCCCGAGGGCCCAGATGAGTGGGCCCACGCGGCCAGGTACAGGGGCCGTGTGGGACCCCCCTTTTGGCACTCGGAGCTCCGTTGCCGTCGATATTTCCTCCACCGACTTGGTTTTGACCTAAAAGCACTATAAAAATAGTCCCCCGACGTTCTCTGGAAGGAGCGCCGCAGAAACACAAAAACAGAGACCTGGAGTTGCAGATTGGAGGGGGGAAAACTCCGGCGGGGCGCTGCCGGCGTGGTCTCCATCTTCTCCAACGACTTCTCCACCGTTTCCATGATGAAGAGGGAGTAGTCCACCTCTGGACTATGGGTTTGTGGAAGTAACTTATGTATCTCTCCTCTCTTGAGCTTCACTAATTAGTACCGTATGAGCTGCTGAACATGATTAGGGTCATCTATGTAATACCTTTGTGGTGGATCTTTTTATCAGTTAATATATGTTTGAGATTGCAATGGTTTTGTTTCAGTTATGAAAGTAGATGCATATTATGTACCCCGTTCTTATTTACTTGTTCTGATCAAACTTGTGTATGAGAGCGTGTGAGGGGGAAGGTGTGCATTAGTTGGAGTAACGGGAGGTGGCTAGTGCAGTGAACGTGAGAGAAAGTTCTGCGATCCACTTGGGTGTTTTACCTTACTTTGTTGCCTCACTAGGGATAAAAAGAAATACCATGCTACCGGAGAAGTGGGTGTGACCATTGCCACTACTCATGACTAGATCTAGCATGTTCTTATTTTAACTTCATGTCATGATACTTATTGCTATACTCTGAGTTATCTTAATTACTGAGGTGTTATGATTTAGTTCGCATCTTGGTGGAGTATAAGAGAGACTAATAACCAAAAGGTCTCTATGTTAGGACGTGATGCCCATATAATTATAACTTGTCATTAAACGGTTGTGTTGCAATCTCATATGTCAACTCTAGTGTTCCATTGTCTACCACTTTATTAAAGAAAGAGTGCATTTGTGAAACCATGAACCCCGGTCCATTTTTAATCATAAGAAACACCTTTCCAATCACTTTTACCACTTTTCCATTTTCTGTCATTTAAAAATCCGAAAATACAAAAACACTTTCACATCTTGCATTCATCATATAAAACCCAAAAATATCATTTATCATTGCTACCACCATCCTTGCATATTTATTTACCACCATTGCATATTTATTTCTTGTTTGCATTGCATATTATCTTGATATCATTCTCACACCTTGTGCTTGACAACCACTAGGTGAGGTTGAGGACCAAAACATTTACTTTATTTTGTAGGTAACAAAAAGAAGGATAGGAAAGATAAATCTTCACTACTGATTCCCCGAGAGTTCGATATTAAACCCTCGAGTCACCCCTCGTGGGGAAAACACGTCTTCCACTTACTACACACTCTGCACTTGGAGTCTCAACCTAACCCATTTACTTTTCACGCAGGTAACTACGTGAAGGGCCATCAAGACTGTTTTCTGGCGCCGTTGCCGGGGAATCATTGCTGAAAGGTTTATCCAAAGATATCTCACCAAGTCAACTTCATCACCAACTTGTGCTAACACCTAAGCTTGGGGAGGTTGCACCTACGTGAGCATCATCTTATCCATCTTTACCTTCAAAGCAATTTATCTTGTTTTGTCATTGTCTTGCATATCATATTTCGGTTTGCATATTTTATTTTCAGTTTTCATCTAAAAACATAAAATCCATAAAAATTAAGTGTTGTTTTTAATATGTGTTTTAAGCTATTGGTAAGAAGTTTGGTAAGGAAACTTGAAAGCTGAATTTTATTATCTCATTGTTACCATGGCATTTATGAATCGTGCCTCGCTGCATCATGCTTTATATGAAAGTGCTTATGCTATTGCTCCTAAAGTGGTTGAAACTACTATGTCTGAGGTACCTAAAGTGGGATTTAAAATCCCTGTTGATCATGTTAAAAGTGTTATGAAAAATCCATTTACAGGGGATGGAACTAAGTCTGCACGTGAACACGTAGAGACAATTGAAGACATATGTGGTTTATTTAGGCTTCCTGATATTTCTGATGATCAGGTGAAAAGGAAGCTATTATATTTGTCTTTATCTGGTAATGCTCGTATTTGGTTCAGCTCTTTGGATGAAGAAGTCACTATTGAATGGAGTATTTTGAGGGAGGTTTTCTTTCTTAAGTATTTTACTCCTAAAGAAGTTTATGATAACCCATGCTATTATGATGAAACTAATAATGCTCCTTTACTTTCTAGTAATACTACTAGTGAAGTTATGGATAATAATGAGAAGTGTTGCTTAAATATGCTATATGATAATGGTTTAGATGATGGTCCTATGCTTATTGATAATCCTCAATGTTTAGAAGTTGTTACAAATTTATGTGAGGATAAAAATGATATACTTGCTGTTTGTGATGGTACTCTTGTTCTCCTAGTTACACCATGGAGGAGAAATTTGCTTATGTTGAGAAATACTTATGTGGTTTGCAATTATCTTTAGTTCCAAATATTTGTTGCAACCATGATATTAAACTTGATATTGATCTTAATAATTATTTTGAAAGAGGGAAGCTTGCTAATGAATTCCAAAATAAATTTAATGATCCTCTTTATGTGCCTATATTATCTAAGTTGAATGATTCTTGTGGTTATATGGTTGAATTTATTTCTACTACTTGCAACTATTATGAAAGAGGAGCTAATAAGAACCCTCTTTATGTTACTAATAATTATATGCTACAAGTAAATATTGTTAATATGCATTGGGAAACTTCTATTTATGGTGATTCATTCATATACAAAATGTCAATGCATAGAAATAAATTTAGACTTCGTTGTTATTACTTTTGTGTTTTGTTTTTCTCTCAACTAGGGTTCAACTTGACTATTATTTTGATTGGTTTGAGAACACCATGGGATCCAGGTATTATGCATGAACACTTCCCAAGGAAGAGGGACACACCAAAGTTCAAGCTCCCTCATGAGATTCGTCCACAATAAACATCAAGTAAGAAGCCTAGCTATATGTCTATAAAGAAAGCGATTTACGGGAGGCTCTAGCACATGATAATCCCTGCTTCCCTCTGCGAAGGGCCAATCTTTTACTTTCATGTTGAGTCACCATCCTTTCTTTGAGCACTTTCTCGAGAGCATAGTTGTCATTCTTAGTGTAATGTGCTTGTCCCAGAATGTGGTTAACTGTGATATAACTTTGATGCTTTTATCTTTGATATCTTTGATTCTAGTCTTCCCATGAACTTCAGAGGTGCCTGGGCATTTATGTTTTGCTGTACAAAAACGGGCAAGCGAGATACCATCTTATCATATCCTATTATGAGCATTACAATCTTGTGAATTAATATGTTTCATGTTTGTCGCTATTAGTATGTTGGTATCTTTTCATAGTTTACATGCCTATTGAGTGACATTATTTGCATTTGCCTCTTCTTGAATTGCCTAAGCATTTGTACATATAGTGGGAATATATGCATCATATGAAGCAAATGTGTTCGTGAAAGTCTTTTATCGCACTCAGTTGTTAACTGAATTGCTTGAGGACAAGCAATAAGCTAAGCTTGGGGGGAGTTGATACGTCCAAAATGTATCTACTTTCCCGAACACTTTTGCTATTGTTTTACCTCTAACTTGTGTGTTTTGAATACAACTAATGCGGACTAACGCTGTTTTCAGCAGAATTGCCCTGGTGTCTTGTTTTTGTGCAGAAAGTCAACTTTCGGGAAAAACACCAGAAAAGATCGCAAACCTCCTATTTTACCAGAAGACTCACGGAGCCAGAAGGGGAGGCGGAGATGGGCCACGAGTGGCCCAAACCACATGGTGGCGCGGCCAAGGGGCCCACCGCGCCAGCCATGAGGAGGGCGACTCGGGCACCTCCCCGAGTCCCCCTTTCGACTACTTAACCCTCTCTGACCTAAAACGCGAGGGGGTCGTCCACTTCATCCAGAAACATCACCGTACGCCGCCACCATCGCGAAACCTATTTCGGGGACCAGAAACTCCGTTCTGGCACTCCGCCGGGACGGGGAATTGGAGGAGATCATCGCCATCATCATCACCGACGCTTCTCCATCGACCATCCATGTTTCCCCCATCCATGTGTGAGTAATTCCCTGCTGTAGGCTGAGGGGGATGGTAGGGATTGGATGAGATTGTTCATGTAATAAGTTATAAGATCATTAGGGCATGGTGCCTAGTATCCGTTGTTAGTACTTATTGATGTTGTTGCAACTTGTTGAGCTTAATGCTTGTCACTAGGGCCCGAGTGCCATGATTTCAGATCTGAACATGTTATTGTTTCATAATGATATGCACTGTTTATTGATCATACCTGCAAGTTGTATACACATATTGTTGTCCGGAACCCGCGGTCCCAAAGTGACAATAATTGGGACAGCCGAGGGGAATGGCTGCGATGTGAGGATCACATGTGTTCACGGCGTGTTAATGCTTTGCTCCGGTACTTTATTAAAAGGAGTACCTTAATTACCAGTAGATTCCCTTGAGGCCCGGCTGCCACCGGCTGGTAGGACAGAAGATGTTGTACAAGTTTCTCATTGCGAGCACGTACGACTATATACGGAACACATGCCTATGTTTACTTAGTACTTGGATGCTTTATCATTATTATCTGCAATGCCTATGTCTTGATTATTATATGAGCTATCTTATCCATGCAGCGCCCGTTCATCCATCCCTATGCCTACAGTGTTTTAATCCTACTGTTTACTGCAATCACTACTGCTGTCTCTATTTACTGCTGCTATTATTTCACCGCTACTACTGCTATAAAACTGTTGCTACTGATAATCTGTGTCGAGCAAGACTATTCACAGGTGCAGCTGAATTGACAACTCCGCTGTTAAGGCTCTCAAGTATTCTTTGGCTCCCCTTGTGTCGAATCAATAAATTGGGTTTTACTTCCCTCGAAGACTGTTGCGATCCCCTATACTTGTGGGTCATCAAGACTATTTTCTGGCGCCGTTGCCGGGGAGCATAGCTTTATTTGTGAGTTCACTTGTGATCTATATTGCTCGCTGAAATTTATTCATCATGGGTAAAGCTCGTGATGAGAGGGTCCGTGTATTGCCATCCACTACAAGAAAAGGTACGACACTTAGTACCTCTGCTGCTCTTGACTCACCATCTGTATTGAGTCAACTTGTTACACCACCACAATCTTCACGTGTTGGTACTACTGCTGAATCTGAAATTGCCTCTGATAATGTTGATGATGCTTCTACTGTGATTGATGAGAATATTTCATTAGGTCCACTTTTAGATGCTGCTATTGCTAAGTCTAAACAACTTGAAAATACTAGAACACCTAATGGAAGTCCTACTACTCCTGTTTATTCACCTGAGTTAAGGGATTATACTTGTGATGATGATCCTGATGAAACTTATGTGGAACTTGATGATGATTTTATTGATAAATGTAATGCTACTACTGGTGCAAGTAATATGAGAAATTTTCTTGCACAACATGCTGTTAAATACAAGTTGTCACCTGATCCTAAGTTTGCCACTTCTCCTATAAACATTAAAGATAAGGATTATGATTTTTCTCTTGATTTATCTCATATATCTATTGTTGAGAAAACTCCTTTTTGTGGCACTAAGAGTGAAAGTGCTGTAGAGCACATGAATGAGCTCTCTACTTTGAGTGGCTTATTTTCTGATGATATTAAGAAGCGTAGCTATTTTGTTGCTAAGATTTTTCCTTTCTCATTAAAAGATGATGCTAAAGCTTGGTATAACAACTTGTCTCCTGGTTCTATTACTAGTCCTACTGGTTTGCTTGATGTTTTCTTTCAGAAATATTTCCCTGCTAGTGCTCAACATGATGCTTTGCAGAGAATTTATAACTTTGACCAGGAAGATGAAGAGAAACTTCCAGAGGCATGGACAAGGTTTTGCTCTCTTATCAGAGCTCGGCCTGGACATGATTTGGAAAAGCATGATCTACTTGATATATTTTACAGTGGACTAACTATTGAATCTAGAGCATATCTGGATAGTTGTGCTAGTTGTGTTTTCAGGAAAAGAACCCCTGAAGAAGCTGAAGAATTATTGGCTAAAATCAGCCAGAATTATGATGATTGGACTCTACCTGCGCCGACCCCCACACCGACACCAATATCAAAGAAGAGGGGAGGTATGATTGAATTGAATGATGAAACAATGAGGGAGGCCAAGAAGACTCTCATTGAGAAGGGTATTAAATCTGAAGATGTGAAGAACCTTCCACCTATTGAAGATTTGTGTAAGCCAATTCCTCATCCATCCATAATTGAGGTTCACTCTCTCCACAGGTTCGATGAAGGAGATATTCCCTACTCTAAACCACCTGATCAATGCTTAGATGAATTTGATAATTATGTTATTAAGCAAGATAATTTTAATATGAGAGTAGAGAATCATTTGCATGAAAACTCTAGCTATTAGTAAGTTGCATGATATTGTGGAGAGAACCTCCAATGATGTTAAGATGCTTATTAAACATTTCCATATGGTTCAAACTCAAATTGATCAACTCACTAAAGTGCAACAAGACATGTTAGCCAATGCTTCTAAAGAAAAATTAAAACCTGTCTATGTTAGCACTAGAAGTGGAGCTCATACTCAGGATCCTTTATATCCTGAGGGACACCCTAAAAGAATTGAACAAGATTCTCAACTAGCTGAAAATCCAGTTTCTCCTTCTAAGAAAAAGAAGAAGAAGAAACATAAAAATGTTGTAGAATCCTCTGAAACTGTTAATGATCCTAATAGTATATCTATCTCTGATGCTGAAACTGAAAGTGGTAATGAACTTGATAGTGATAAGGATAAAAATGATGCTCTTGATAAAGAAGTTAGTGAAAAGGAACCTGAAAAGCATACTAAAGTACACTAAGGAAGACTTCATTGCTAAGAAACATGGTAATGAAAGGGAACCTTGGGTTCAAAAGCAAATGCCTTTTCCAACTAAGAAACTAAAATCAAAGGAAGAAGAACATTATAATAAATTTTGTGAATGGATGAAACCCTTGTTCTTGCAAATTCCTTTGACTGATGCTATTAAATTGCCTCCTTACTCAAAGTATATGAAAGATATTGTTTCTAACAAGAGGAAAATTCCTAATGAGGAAATTTCTACTATGCTTGCTAATTATTCTTTCAATGGCAAGGTTCCTAAGAAGCTTGGAGATCCAGGTATACCAACCATCCCTTGCTCCATCAAGAATAATTATGTTAGAACTGCTTTATGTGATTTGGGAGCAGGAGTTAGTGTTATGCCTTTTTCTCTCTATAAGAGACTCTATCTTGATAAATTGATACCTACTGATATATCTTTGCAAATGGCTGATAAATCTACTGCTGTTCCTGTTGGCATTTGTGAGGATGTCCCTGTTCAAGTGGCTAACAATTGTTTAATTTTGACTGATTTTGTTGTTCTTGAAATGCCTGAAGATGATAATATGTCTATTATTCTTGGAAGACCTTTTCTAAATACTGCAGGTGCTGTTATTGATTGCAATAAAGGAAAAGTAACTTTCAATGTTAATGATAAAGAACATACTGTTTATTTCCCCAAGAAAGTTGACAAGATTTATGGAGTCAATACCATCTCCAATTTTAAAACTATCAAAGTGGGAAGTATTGATTGCCCTATATATGATCATCAAGAAGGATATCAAAACATTATGATTGGATCCATATCAATACAATACAAGGTAACATGAGTGTTTCATGATGTTTAAATCATTTGTGTCATGTAAATTTATTTGGTGCCAAGACTTGATCAACCTTGTTATCAAATGTATTTGCATACATGAAAGAGCTAAACAGCATTTCTTTCTTCAACTTTGTTTTACCTCCTGTAGTGATAATTAGGTTGCAAAAGTTTAGTTGTTTTGAATTTTAAAAATAATTTTTCTGCCCAAGTTTTATTAATTTAAATATCCAGATTTCATGCAAATTGAAAGTTTTCAAAATCTGTAAAAATTATACCATTGGTCCTATTTTTCAAAGAGCATCGTGGGAGTGCCTGGTGCTGACCAAGGGGACCCACCATGGGGTCAAACCACATGGTGGCGCGGCTGCCCCTTGGCCGCGCCAGCCACTGAGGTGGGGCACCCTTGGCCCTCCAGCAGTTCCCCCACCTACCACTTCTTCCTCTTGCATCACTCAGCTCGTTTTTCTCTCTCACACTCGAGTTTTTGCTGTTCTTCCTCGCGATTTCGATCTCTTTGTTCAGCCCATCTCAGCTGCTGAGATTTGGGGCAATTGCTCTCAGGTATGTGACTCCTCCATGTATCCAAGTAGAATTTTGTTTAGTAAGTATACCTTGAGTATTTTGCTGCTGTAGGTGACTTGTTAAGTGAGTATGCATGCTTGTTCTATGTTGATATAATCAGTTTTGATGCATGTTTAGTCCTCTAGCAAGTCCATATAGTAGTTCCCCTCATTTGTATGCTTCAAAGATAATTTTTATGATATGTGTCAAAAATTTCAGAGGATGGAGGGAAATGAACACCAACTAAATCAATATGAATTGGTGGTTCCTGAGGTCATGGGGATCCATCGTGAAGAAGGAGTGTTCCATCCTGCTATCCATGCTTGGAATTCATGAGAAGTTCGGGGATCTTGCGTGATTTTCGTACTCTTGTCTCTAATACAGGATTGAGTGATTTTGTAGAGGGAGAACCCTACCAATATGCAAAGCTAACTGTGTCTGTGGTGCAGGACTTTAGATTTGATTGGTCTTCACCTAACCCTATGGTTCACTATAAAATTTACAACAAAAGTGTCCACTTGCCTTTTGATGCTTTTTGTGCAGCAATTAGGGTGCCGCAATGGGGATCACGAGGGAAGATACATGGGCAACCCAAGCATTTGACGGACCTATACGAGGTAATATGTCAAGGAAGAACCTACTCAGATGAAAGTGGTAAAATTCGAAGTATTCAATTTCCATGCATTCGATATTTTGCTTACTTCATCACGAGGTGTGTACTTGCTAGGAAGACTGCAAATAAATTATCCATTCCTGATTTAGCTTTCCTAGCAGCAGCCTTGCAACATGATAAGAGTTATAATTTGGGTGCCTTGATAGCCTTTCGCATTGCTGCCAATCGCGAGAAAGGTGGATTTTGTGGAGGACTCATTGCTTCTCGTTTATTAGCTATGCATGGTGTAGTAGCTCTCCCTAATGATTTGCAGCTTCTTTAGAGAGGCTCGATTTTGCTTCCATGGGGAGGCATGGCTTTGTTACTAGTTGGTCTACTTTGAATAATCTATCTTATGAGGTGCCTTTTGCCAAGAAGGTGAGGTGGAAAATGGTTAAATCTGAGCGAATAGTCGCTTTGCCTGCACCACGTTTGTTTGATCTTGGTTTCAGGAATGTTTGGTCAGTCACCGAGGATGAATTCGATGCATACTTGAGGGAACATGCCCTGCACACAGAGGATGATGGAGAATGGGCGGACGAGGACTCCACTCAGTTTTCCGGGACTGGGGGCTCGCGCCCCTATCCTGGGGATGCTGGACCCTCTGCCTCATCTTCCTCAGCGGAGCCGGATGTTGAGCACGCCCAGTATGACCCGCCGGCTTGGAGTTCCTACCCGCGTTATTATTAGCCTCCACTTAGGCCAAAAGCCTAAGCTTGGGGGGAGGTATATCGACATCTCACTCATTTACATATCATATCTTGTCGATACTTTGTATATCCATGTTGCAGTTTTCTTTCTTTCTTTTTAATTGTTTACCTTTTATTGCTGCATTCCAAAACACAAAAAGACCAAAAATATTTCTGTTGTTTCTCTTCATTTGTTTCTTTAAGTTTCAGTATTAGTTTGCTTAGTTTTAAAATTCGGTTTGTTATTCAAAAATCCAAAAATATTTTGCTTTATTGTTTGTTTCTTTTTGCTCTTGTTTCAAAAACTCGAAAACCCAAAAATATTTGTTGTTTCTTTTTGGTTTTGTATAGTGTTTTCAGAGTTGGACAGCCATCCGTGACTCCGATGGAGCTTGGTTTTCATTCTTATCATTCGAAGCAACACAAGTGAAAAAGCAATAAGGATGATCTACAACAACTGAGTTGGGGTGAGAGGCTGGTATGAACTCTATTTGTTTTCATTTTTGTACATATACTCATCTATGTGAGCATGCTTAGTTGGTTCATGTGAGGTATATGTCATTTAGTGGATGCTTAGTAGTTCTTGTTCTCTCATGATCGGTCCCAATTTATTAATAGTGGTAGCATGTTATGTTGATGTTTGCTTGCATTGTTCTATTCATAGAGGGTATGACATTGTGGTATCCTCCTCTGAATAATTCATTCGAATTGACTTGGCACATGCTCATGCATGCGTATGACTGAAAAACAAAAGTCAATTAAGCCTTGATGATTTATTTTGACTCAGAGTTCTTGTATCACTTTTATGTCTCAATTAATTTCATTTTGTCGCAAGCATGATTATGACGGTTATTGCTCTCTTGATTGTCGCTTCCCAGTCTATTGCTAGCCTTCACTTGTACTGAGCGGGAATGCTGCTCGTGCTTCCAAAACCATGAAAACCAAGTTATTCCAAAGTGTCCACCATAAATACCTATGCATGGCATTTCGAACCATTCAAGTAAATTTTCATGTGCTACCTTTAAAACCTTCAAAGTACTTCTCAATTTGTGTCAATGTTTTATAGCTCATGAGGAAGTATGTGGTGTTTTATCTTTCAATCTTGTCATTCAGACTTTCACCAATGGACTAGTGGCATATACATCCGCTTATCCAATAATTTTGCAAAAAGAGCTGGCAACGGGGTGCCCAGTCCCAATTAATTATAACTTTCATCAATAATTCTCTTCACATGTTTTGCCCTGATTTATCAGTAAGCAACTTAATTTGCAAATAGACACTCCTCCATGGTATGTGAATGTTGGAAGGCACCCGAGGATTCGGTTAGCCATGGCTTGTGCAAGCAAAGGTTGGGGGGAGTGTCACCCATAATGAAACTAAAATACATGTGTAAACAAAAGAGAAGAGGGATGATCTACCTTGCTGGTAGAAATAACGTCCTTCATGGGAGCCGCTCTTGAAAGTCTGGTTGACAAGGGGGTTAGAGTACCCACTACCATTCGTTGACAACAACAAACACTTCCCAAAACAATTTTGCTTCTGTTTTAAAAATAAAAAGCTCTAGCACATGATAATCCCTGCTTCCCTCTGCGAAGGGCCAATCTTTTACTTTCATGTTGAGTCACCATCCTTTCTTTGAGCACTTTCTCGAGAGCATAGTTGTCATTCTTAGTGTAATGTGCTTGTCCCAGAATGTGGTTAACTGTGATATAACTTTGATGCTTTTATCTTTGATATCTTTGATTCTAGTCTTCCCATGAACTTCAGAGGTGCCTGGGCATTTATGTTTTGCTGTACAAAAACGGGCAAGCGAGATACCATCTTATCATATCCTATTATGAGCATTACAATCTTGTGAATTAATATGTTTCATGTTTGTCGCTATTAGTATGTTGGTATCTTTTCATAGTTTACATGCCTATTGAGTGACATTATTTGCATTTGCCTCATCTTGAATTGCCTAAGCATTTGTTCATATAGTGAGAATATATGCATCATATGAAGCAAATGTGTTCGTGAAAGTCTTTTATCGCACTCAGTTGTTAACTGAATTGCTTGAGGACAAGCAATAAGCTAAGCTTGGGGGGAGTTGATACGTCCAAAACGTATCTACTTTCCCGAACACTTTTGCTATTGTTTTACCTCTAACTTGTGTGTTTTGAATACAACTAATGCGGACTAACGCTGTTTTCAGCAGAATTGCCCTGGTGTCTTGTTTTTGTGCAGAAAGTCAACTTTCGGGAAAAACACCAGAAAAGATCGCAAACCTCCTATTTTACCAGAAGACTCACGGAGCCAGAAGGGGAGGCAGAGACCACATGGTGGCGCGGCCAAGGGGCCCACCGCGCCAGCCATGAGGAGGGCGACTCGGCACCTCCCCGAGTCCCCCTTTCGACTACTTAACCCTCTCTGACCTAAAACGCGAGGGGGTCGTCCACTTCATCCAGAAACATCACCGTACGCCGCCACCATCGCGAAACCTATTTCGGGGACCAGAAACTCCGTTCTGGCACTCCGCCGGGACGGGGAATTGGAGGAGATCATCGCCATCATCATCACCGACGCTTCTCCATCGACCATCCATGTTTCCCCCATCCATGTGTGAGTAATTCCCTGCTGTAGGCTGAGGGGGATGGTAGGGATTGGATGAGATTGTTCATGTAATAAGTTATAAGATCATTAGGGCATGGTGCCTAGTATCCGTTGTTAGTACTTATTGATGTTGTTGCAACTTGTTGAGCTTAATGCTTGTCACTAGGGCCCGAGTGCCATGATTTCAGATCTGAACATGTTATTGTTTCATAATGATATGCACTGTTTATTGATCATACCTGCAAGTTGTATACACATATTGTTGTCCGGAACCCGCGGTCCCAAAGTGACAATAATTGGGACAGCCGAGGGGAATGGCTGCGATGTGAGGATCACATGTGTTCACGGCGTGTTAATGCTTTGCTCCGGTACTTTATTAAAAGGAGTACCTTAATTACCAGTAGATTCCCTTGAGGCCCGGCTGCCACCGGCTGGTAGGACAGAAGATGTTGTACAAGTTTCTCATTGCGAGCACGTACGACTATATACGGAACACATGCCTATGTTTACTTAGTACTTGGATGCTTTATCATTATTATCTGCAATGCCTATGTCTTGATTATTATATGAGCTATCTTATCCATGCAGCGCCCGTTCATCCATCCCTATGCCTACAGTGTTTTAATCCTACTGTTTACTGCAATCACTACTGCTGTCTCTTTTACTGCTGCTATTATTTCACCGCTACTACTGCTATAAAACTGTTGCTACTGATAATCTGTGTCGAGCAAGACTATTCACAGGTGCAGCTGAATTGACAACTCCGCTGTTAAGGCTCTCAAGTATTCTTTGGCTCCCCTTGTGTCGAATCAATAAATTGGGTTTTACTTCCCTCGAAGACTGTTGCGATCCCCTATACTTGTGGGTCATCATTAAGTAGGGTAGAAAAACACGTTTAGCTGCTGCTGTTTTTCTGGACAGATTTGTCCCATCTTGTTTGATGCATGCTTAGAACTTTTAACATGAATCTTTTTGATCCAATTGAGTTTATGAGTAGGCATACAACATTATACACTTTCTGGACATTCATATGAATTTTTGTCTAAGGATTATATGCAGCAAGAAATCTATTTGTTTATCACTACTAATGCCCCCACAGAAAAAGAAATGGGAGAAACGGTGTTTTGAAGTTTTTTTCACAGGGATTAGAGGAGATGCACCAAGAGCTATCCAAGGATGGTGAAGACCATAAGCTTGGGGATGTGAAGACAACCCCACTGGATCTACACACTCTCGGTTTGCACACGTCTAACTTCTGTTTTTCGATCGAAACACTTTATCGCATAAACTTGGAGCGTCTTTTTGTTTGTTTAGGTTTGATTTTTATTTTGTGAGACCACCACACTATCATTTATATATGAGAGAGTTACTCGAAATTTGGGTTGAATTATGTTGGATGCTATTATAAGATTGGGAAAAGGGATGTTGGAGTTAATTTTAAAAGATACATATAGTTGCATAATTCATGAGCTTGTTAATGAGTAATAATTTGCAAGTATTTTATCAAGAGCTATATTTTATTCATGTTTTGATGCTAAATGTTATTTTACCTTGTTTTAACATGGATTAGTTAGTTCTATGGATACTCATGCATGCATTTAGATGGTCAACTTTCTCCCTCTTGCTAACCCAAAAATTCCAACAAGCAAAAACTTGTTTCCAACACTTTCAACCAAAGTTTTTCCAGTGAGTCCACCATATCTACCTATTAGCTTTATGCTATTTCGAGTATGTTTATCATGATATTTGTGTTATCTATACCTCTGAATGAAAATGTTTATGTTGTTGATTGTTATGGGAAAAGTTGGTTATAGAGCTCTCTCGAACTTGATGCACACTTTACTTTCATTGCATAAATAAAATATGACTCATTGTGATTAAAATTATGATGTTGTGGGCTTGACAAATGTCTTTGGTTGAGAGTTAGCTCATATGTGCTGTCACATGGCAAGCTTTCAACATGCACCTCATCTCATTTAGTTGATATCATGTACTTTTGTTTATGGATGCTTACCATGGTAAAATAAATGAGGAAATGAAGTGAGTTTAAATGAGTTTGTATAAATGGTTAGAGAGACGCCTGGACCGCTAATCTAAGCCATGCATCATTCATGGTGGAAATTTACTTACATGCTATGGTGAACCTTCTGTGATACACCTTACAATAAAAAGCTATCTAATGGTAAATAAAAAGGGTGTTGAGATTGTTCATTGTGTTTGTTTGTCTTGTCATTTTGATATGGGCTTGTTCCATATCTTGGGACAAGAGGTACCCCAGTTGACGCTCTTAATGATACTATTATTACTTACAATGATATTTAACTTGAACTTGCTTTGTTTTCCAAGTTGAGTAACACATGGAGTAGGTACTTGTATTCAAGGGGCATGAGACTTTCAACCTGTACTTTGTCAAGCACACTACTCGTATTTGCTTTCACTTTAAACTTAATCATTCAATATGCTATGATAGGGGAATGAGAGCTTGACACAAAGGATTACCACATTACAATCATTAACTTAAGTAGAGAAGTTCAGAAGTTCGATGAAATTTATTCATGCTTTACCTCTACTCATATATATATCTTTCCAAAGTGTCCACCTTTTATATTCAGATTTTCATCAATACTCTATGACCATTGTAGGATGTTCTTACTTATCATTATGCATACTTGTGGTCCATAGAACTTCTTCTCTTATGTTACACTTTGTGAATTATCATTGAACATCCTTGCTTTGAATACTTGATATCACTTCATAAACTATCTTGCATATTGCTACTCCTTTTAAGAATGAACCATTTGACTATGTAGCAATAGTAATCATCTTTGATATCCATTGTTAGTATTAAATTGCAAAGTCCATGTTAGTTTTATCACCTTCATACTCGAGGACGAGTATAGGTTAAGCTTGTGGATGTTGATGCATGTAAAATGCATACATGAACTTTGCATTATTTTACTTATATTCTAGTCATATTTGCATCATATAAGGGTTATATCACTGTTTTATAATGATTTTGGGAATATTTGATATGTTTCCTATTTTTTATGGAATTAACCCTGCGCAGGCAGAAAACCCTATTTCTATATTTTTAATGTTTCAGGGACCCAAACGACGTCCAAATGACCTGGAAATTTACGAGCATCCGTTTTTTGAAGGAACAAAGCGTGGGAGCGAAGGAAGCAAACAAGCGGAGGCCCGAGGGTCCAGATGAGTGGGCCCACGCGGCCAGGTACAGGGGCCGCGTGGGACCCCCCTTTTGGCCCTCGGAGCTCCGTTGCCGTCGATCTTTCCTCCACCGACTTGTTTTGACCTAAAACCGCCTATAAAAATAGTCCCCCGATGTTCTCTGGAAGGAGCGCCGCAGAAACACAGAAACACCGAAACAGAGACCTGGAGTTGCAGATTGGAGGGGGAAAACTCCGGCGGGGCGCTGCCGGCGTGGTCTCCATCTTCTCCAACGACTTCTCCACCGTCTCCATGATGAAGAGGGAGTAGTCCACCTCTGGACTATGGGTTTGTGGAAGTAACTTATGTATCTCTCCTCTCTTGAGCTTCACTAATTAGTACCGTATGAGCTGCTGAAGATGATTACGGTCATCTATGTAATACCTTTGTGGTGGATCTTTTTATCAGTTAATATATGTTTGAGATTGCAATGGTTTTGTTTCAGTTATGAAAGTAGATGCATATTATGTACCCCGTTCTTATTTACTTGTTCTGATCAAACTTGTGTATGAGAGCGTGTGAGGGGGAAGGTGTGCATTAGTTGGAGTAACGGGAGGTGGCTAGTGCAGTGAACGTGAGAGAAAGTTCTGCGATCCACTTGGGTGTTTTACCTTACTTTGTTGCCTCACTAGGGATAAAAAGAAATACCATGCTACCGGAGAAGTGGGTGTGACCATTGCCACTACTCCATGACTAGATCTAGCATGTTCTTATTTTAACTTCATGTCATGATACTTATTGCTATACTCTGAGTTATCTTAATTACTGAGGTGTTATGATTTAGTTCGCATCTTGGTGGAGTATAAGAGAGACTAATAACCAAAAGGTCTCTATGTTAGGACGTGATGCCCATATAATTATAACTTGTCATTAAACTGTTGTGTTGCAATCTCATATGTCAAGTCTAGTGTTCCATTGTCTACCACTTTATTAAAGAAAGAGTGCATTTGTGAAACCATGAATCCCGGTCCATTTTTAATCATAAGAAACACCTTTCCAACCACTTTTACCACTTTTCCATTTTCTGCCATTTAAAATCCGAAAATACATAAACACTTTTATATCTTGCATTCATCATATAAAACCCAAAAATATCATTTATCATTGCTACCACCATCCTTGCATATTTATTTACCACCATTGCATATTTATTTCTTGTTTGCATTGCATATTATCTTGATATCATTCTCACACCTTGTGCTTGACAACCACTAGGTGAGGTTGAGGACCAAAACATTTACTTTGTTTTGTAGGTAACCAAAAGAAGGATAGGAAAGATAAATCTTCACGACTGATTCCCCGAGAGTTCGATATTAAACCCTCGAGTCACCCCTCGTGGGGAAAACACGTTTTCCACTTACTACACATTCTGCACTTGGAGTCTCAACCTAACCCATTTACTTTTCACGCAGGTAACTACGTGAAGGGCCATCAGGTGGGCACAAAAGTGGGCTGCGGGAACGGCATGTCGCAGTCACGGAGGCGGTGCCCGGAGCGCTTGTACCCGCGGCAACGGATCGGATCACGACACTCGCGAATCTGATGCTCGATAGACAAGCACCGGAAACAGCCGTCCAAGCTGAGCAGTTTGCGAGGCGCGGGGGGCATGGGGAGTGGAGGAGCGGGGGGGGGGGGGGGGGCACAGCGCAGCGTTAAGATAGGGGAACGTTTTGGGGGTCGCTGGGGCATTGATCTCCTCCGCGTCCGGGGGAACCGGAGAGGTGGACGAGCCATTGAGGCCGGCGGTCGGCTCGATGACGGCATGGGCGGGGCTATGCACGTCGCCGCAGGCTATGGCGTCCGCGTCTGCGTCTATGGACGCGTTTTCCGTCAAGGAAGACGAGACAGTAGACTCGACAGCGGCAGGTGGGCATAAATGTTCCTTCAAAGGGCATGGGCGAGGGAGGAGACCTGGGCCGCGCGGGTCGTCAGGTGCAGTGGGCAGACGCGACCAGACGGGCGTGGAGCGGCGCTTACCCAACTGACTGACGGGTGGGGCCTTAGGGTTAGGGCTGACGCAGCGTCTAGCGCGGACGCAAGCGTGGAGTGGAAACGAAGGCGAAGCCGCGCACAGTGCTTTGTGCGGTGTTCGCCACGAACGCGGCGATCTCCGGCGAAGCAGTGGCCACCGAGAAAGCGAAAGGGGCTATGGGGGAGGCGAGAACACGGGTTGGGGGCGCACAAAGAAAAAAAGAAAGCAAGTTGGACATGGTGACGGTGGAGAAGCACGGCGAGGAAAAAGGAGGGGTGACCCAGAGCTCGCCGCCGGCAAGGGACGGCAGAGTTGGGGGAGGGCAGGAGAACTGGGAGGCGACGTAGAGCTGGAAGACCGAACCTGGAGTGTACCCGACCCGGCCGAGACAGCGTGGCGAGCTGGCAGCGCTGCGCCCCTCCGTCGAGGAGCCTTCCGGGTGCTGGCGGCCGGCAGCAGGAGCAGCGGTACCGTGCTGGGTGACGGTAGGGCAGTGGACGCCGGCCGCCGGAGTGGCGGGGGGCGGGTCGCCCGCGTCGCCTAGTGTGTCGCGGGAGCTCATCTCATCGTTCCTATAATTTCTCAATCAGGCTACAGCGGAGTACTACAGCGGCCGTGACCCCAGGCGAGTAGACACCGCGCGCCCAACGCTGTGCACCGGGCCGCCTGGTCGTCGGAGGCTAGAGCTTTCGACGAAAATGTGGCGCAACCTACTGTAGTTGTTAAGTCTGGATGTGCCGCACTTAACTGTCTGCCTAGAGCCCTAGAGCGATTCGGGTTTTGCAGGGGAGCAGCCGCATCGGGCGTTGCCATGTTGGCCAACTGCTTATCAGATAGGTGGACTTTGGGTGATAGAATGTTGGCTGCTTGTGCTGGGCTGAAAGGAACCAGACATTTTTTAACTATTCCCTCCATGCACAATTACACGACGTACTAGTATTGCCTGATGCAGCTTCAAGCGTCAATTTAAGATTTTTTTTTAAATGCCATAAAATTATAATATCGTGTGGAGGATATGCCGAACGGGTATATTGACCACGACGACTAAAACTGGCCCACCAGGGTGGCCCATGGGTGGCAAAGCCTGCTGGCTTTGTCGGGTGGCCTAGTGGGCGGAAGCGCAAGGTAAAGCCCAGGGCCCGGCTTAGTGAAGTCTAAGATGAAGGCTTGGAAGATGTTCGCCTTATGGAGCAAGTTAGGGTTCCAGCCGTGTTGATCTAGGACTCAGGATCTAGGTCGGTTATGTCTTTCCTTGCCTTGTAAGGGAAGGCACGACACCTTTATATGCCGGCCTTCCGGAAGCCTTAGGGCTAAGCTTTTACAACCTCATTGTAACCTGTACACATATTCGCCTTAGGATCTCACCGCCGTTGTGAGATCCGAAGCTGGGTAAACCTTTGTGTGCAATCCCGTCACCGGAACCCTCCACGTCTTTCCCCACCTTCTCTACGGTACGCATGGCTACCTATCACGGACCTGCGTTACCAATACCTCGACACATCGGAAGACATTAGATCTTACAAAGAAATTCTGGATTCTATTGTACCAGACTACCAGAACAGCAGTTCAAGTATAAGCACCGAAAAAGGTACAAAAATAATGATGCAAATGACAGGAAGTATTGGATAACATATACGGATCTTCAGCAAGGAAACAAACCAAAGCCCTAAGAATATATTTGTAGATTAACGTACTGGAATTAGGAAACTGATATCTGACATAGCTCTAAAACAGCAACCACATAAGCAAGCAAGCACAAGAGACTCTGCAGTACATTCAAATATTAGTGTTGTCTTGCTTGGATCACGAATCAGCTACGTGACACAGTAATCAACACTACGTGACTTCACTTACATTTAACTGTTTATAGTACTAATAGGAATTGCTCATCTGATCCTTGATGAAGTTTCACATTTTCCCCACTCTGTTCAATATCTTTAGATTCTTTACTGCCCAATCGATGAGTTAAATTGAAGCCTAATAATCTGGAATGGACGCAAAGGTGTACCCTGGTGCTCCTCTCCATGAATAGTAAGCAACGCGGGTCTCATAAAATCCTGCAAAAATAATGTAAATATGCACACGTAAGAATTTGGAAAGTGGAACAGTTCAGTAGATGTTTTCCACAAACAAAACAAAGCACGTAATTTTCTACTGATTCACATTGTACTTACTGAGGTACTAAAGAGCGAGAAAATATTTATTTTCAGCGTAATAGTTCAGATGCTGAAGGGTAGGAAGTGTTTTGTTTTCAGCATGACAATTGAGATGAACAAATTGGACCTGTTTAGTCTGAAATAGAAGAGTACACTACCAGTTACAGGTACATATCAAGAGTGTAGCTTGTCTTACACAATTTACTCCAGTGCTGCAAGTAGACTATTTTGTTTTGGGTTTCATCTTCATAAGAGTGGCTGGGTTTTTTCCGTTGGCTTGCCAAGCCTATCACAACCCTCCTCCTTTATCCGGGCTTGGGACCGGCTATGTTGAGAATATTTTTACAAGAAGAATATGCAATAAGAATATTCAACACAACGCTATGCTTAATTTACTACAGTGACGAAAGTGGCCATTTCTGTTACAGAAAGTTTTACCAGAAAGTGTATGCAAGTGGCCACTGTTTTTACAGGAAAGCTCATGGAATAATTCGAGAAACACAATACTCATACTGGAAGTCGAAACAGATGCATATCAATATCAACACAGTAGCTGAAGAGGTACGCATTAACATACCAGGAAGAAAGGCAAGGATACCAAGGAACAATAGGCCATACACCTGAGAGCTATCACCCTCCATGTGACCCGTGGATATAAAATATGATAGGAACAGAAGAGAGCTCCCCAGGAAGAGGAGGAACAACGCTAGGCAATTGACTTCCATGGGATCCTCCTCAAGGATTTTGGAGTGTATGTGAAGCGGCGATCAACATTGTCTTCATCCCTGTCCTCCGTAGAAGAACAGAATAAGGAATGTTGCGTCTGGCCGCCATACTGCAGTATCAGCAACACATACAGTAAATGTAAGTACATAAATGACCAAAGTAATACACTAAAAGACGAAGGATTTGAAAAACTTCAAATATGGAATCATGAAATATGAATTCACCACCAACAGAGGAACACCATCTATAAAGAATATAATTTGAGAAGTAACTGTTTTGCCAATATAGTTTGCATTAATTACATACGATTTTTTATCAATATTGTATATATTAGGATATATATTACATACTCCTAACAATTAATCAACAAACACAACATGGATTATATAGCAGGGAACATGTTTAACAAGTTGATCACGCCGATACGGGTGTGAACTCTGGCCTTAGATAAACCAGGATGTTCCCACAATACTAGAAATTTGTGACCCGAGTGAAATTTTGTGGTACAATTGATACAATTGACAAGGAAAATAGTATGCAAATACACACAAGTTCAATCCATGGCAAATAAGTATCAGCCTATGGAAATACACAGCAAGTGGTGTAAATGGACGTGCACAGTTCATTCCATGGAAAATATACACAATTTCATTTCATGGCAAATGCACGAGCCAACTTCAGATCCACCCGAGCCTACCATCTACTGATCTACACATGGCAAATACACGCATATACACATGCTAGTTCACAGGAATTCAATTAATAGCGGGGGTGGGGATGGAGGATGCGGACTCCTTCTATGGTCCTGCCAGCTACCTGAGAGGTGATGAGGTCGGACGGAGTAGGCGACGAGGAGGGTCTGAGGAGCTGCGGAGGGGAAGTAGATTCCTGGCGGTGAGGAGCTCCAGGAGGGTGTCCCGACGCGGAGGCCTGCTCGGAAGAGGCGGAGACTCGGTGTTCTGCGATGGAGGGGGCGGTGGCGCGGGGTCCTTGACGATGGAGGAGTTCAGGCGGCGGCGTGGGCTGCTCGACGCGGGGACGAAGGTGCGGTCGCGGCGCAGGCGATGGAAACTCAAGGGGATCGCCGGCTTGGTCGCAGCGAGTCGCGAAAAAAATCGAGAACGAGACCCGGGTGGGTGAGACGTGGTCACGTGGGATGCGATGCGAGTGGCGGATTGATTGGGCCTCTTGCATCACTGCTGAATGGCTCGCGGCTGGGAAGAGTGAATTCGGCCCAGTAGTTCCATGGACTATGAGAATGGAAACCATTTGTTGTTGCTTCTTGCGGAAAAGGTCCGGGCCATCATTCGAGACACGTCCGACGCTCGTTCAATCCCCTGTCCGTTCGGCTCGACGGGCTCACGCTCGTGTCCAACGCCTGACGCCCCTGCTCCTGTCTCAGCTAGCTCCACGGTTTCAAATTTGATTTCAGTTTTGAAGTCCATTTTCTAGTGTAGGTAAATATTAAATTTGCATAGGAAATTTGGTATTGTAGAACACTCCGGAAGCAATTGTTTTTTAATTTTTCAGTCCTGAAATTCGGAGACAAGAGGGGGCGGCAGCACATGTGGACTGCATTTGTGGTAGTGCTTCTCGAGTAACGAGTCACGAATTTCAGGGTGAAAGCTCAAGGTATGGCCTTCATTGGTTGTGCCTGTCAATGGTCTTGTTGTAGACATTGTTTTGTGAACTCGGACTTTCTTCAGGGCTGAAAACTTAAGATTTTTGATCGGACGATGACAACGATTGTGTTTTGTTTCCCTTCTTGGAGGCGTCGTTTCTGGAAAATCTCTTTTGCGGTCCGGATGTTGTCTTCGGTGGTGGCTGTTGCGTGTGTTTCATCATCGCGACGGGATCTTTGTTCAACGATGAGCACAAAGACGATAATGGCATCTTTCTATATATCAACAAGACATCACAAATTGGATCTTTGTGGACCCTTATTTTGTTGAATAGACTTGCTTTTGTGCCTTCAAAAAAATCGACTTCATATGTTTACCCTTTGGAACCCTTCATTTTGTTGAATAGACTTATTTTTGTGCCTTAAAAAACGGTTTTATATATTTGCCCCGGCTCATCTCAATTCCTGGCTCCGCCACTGATTGTACTCGCTAGCTCAGCCAGTGAACACGCACGCCCAGTGTATGCGCGGAGACGGGATGGATGTACACAGCGCAGTGTACGCGCGTCAAGGATGGATCGATGATCGATCCCTAGCTAGCTCACCGTTGTCTGGATATACAGAGCGCGAGGGCTTCCTACGCAAAGTTTGCGGAATGCACGACGCATGCGGGGACCAGCACGGTGCCGTGTTGGAGTTCAATTTGGCAATGGATATCCATTACCCGATAACCGGTGGTTAATTCACCTATTAGGGGACGGTTTTGGTTGCATATTACTACCCGTGGGTATCTTATCAGTGCTAAAACACTACCCAGCGGTTATTGCGGTGACGGATCTGGTACACCAGTATCCATACCCGACATACCCGGTACCCGATATGACATGTGGGGCCAGGCAGAGGGAGTTAGACACATGTATATATGCCCCAAAAAAACCCTAAATCCCTAGCATTTCCCCTCTTCCCAGCCGCCGCAGCCCGCACACCCTAACCCTAACTCACTCAGCCACTCCCCAGCCCAGCCGCCGCACCCGCACGTAGCACCTCAGCCGCACGCACCTCACACGCACGCCATCGGCCAGCTCCAGCGGTACCGGCCGCAGTGCCCGCCTTGCTACTCCAAGTCCAAACCGGTGAGGCCATTTCTTGATTAGATGTGCATCGGTGCAAATATATGCTTGTTGATTAGATGTGCATCGGTCCAAACCGGTGTTATTTGTGATGATATAATCTGTAATGATTGTTGGTTATGTATCAAATGCTATTTATAATGATGAATGCTTGCTACACTCTTAGAAGCCATGACTCTAAAGTTTGATAAATACTGGACTGACATACAAGGTCTCATGGGAATTGCTACACTCTTAGATCCTAGATACAAACATGACATGTTGAACACTTGCTTTTCTATGCTTCATGGTGTTAACGAGGATGAGAGTGAGGTCTATGTTAGAGACGTCATTGACCTGTTAACCAAACTGCTAGAGGAGTACCATGTGGATCAAGATGTTCCAGAAACATCACAAACCGTAGAAGAAGTGCCAGCTGAACTTATGTCAATGTTTAGTGCCCGTGTGGCTAAGAAAAGACCAGCAACAAGAAGGTTCTTTTCTGAGTTGGATAAGTACTTGGAGGATGACTATGTTGCACTAGATACAAAGAATTTCAATGTCTTGGACTGGTGAAAAGTTGCTGGAACAAGATACCCAACTCTGAGATTAGTAGCAAGGGATATCTATGCCATTCCAATCACATCTGTCGCTTCAGAGTCTGCCTTCTCTACAAGTGGTAGAGTACTAAGTGAACATCGTAGCCGTCTTACCTCTGATTTGCTTGAAGCTCTAATGTGTTCACAAGACTGGATTAGGAATAGATACAAAGGTAAATGCATATAATACTTGTTCTGGTCATATTTCTTGCTATTCCTTAATTCTAAAATGTTGTCATTGTTGTTTGCTTATAGATGATGACAATGGAGACGAAGCTAGCTTCTGGAGTGTTCTTGAAGACGTTGAAGAGGGGATGGAGGTTACCTTCTATCTGTTTGTTATGGTTGGATGTTTGTTATCTTGTATAGAATTATTTGTAATCTAGTCTTTTAATGCTTTGCAGAAACTGAAGCTGTAATGTTGAGCGGCAAGTGGCAACGTGCTCTTCATCAGTTGTACAAGTCTAAAATGATGAACCTTGGCTGTCTGTCTTGTTTATGTTGTGTTCACTTTGAATTCTGATTATTATGGTTTGTGTGTCTTGTTAAACACTTGAACCAACTATTTGTGTCGTGGCATGTGTGCCTTTGTTGAGAATTTGAACCAAATATTTGTGGCCTGTGTGCCTTTTATGTATTGCAAACATGCTTTTGAACATTTGAAGTATTTGTGGCTTGCGAGTATTTCTGAACTGCCCATTCTGCTGTTCATGTATTTCTACTGCACTATATTTTACTATCTGTCATTTTTCTGCCCTTTTATAGCTAGGTACAGGGGAAGTTTTGTCCTTTTTTTCTGACTCAAAGTTACTGGTTATCCGTTGGGTATTTGATACCCGGTGGGGATCGGGGATGGTACATAAACGCTACCCGTGACCAGTAATGGGGACGGGGACGGTTATGTTTTACAGTAACGGGGATGGATATGGTCGATCGATAACCTTCCCCGTTGCCGGAGTTGGAGTTTGTTTTCGCTGCCTCAGCGGGTGGTCACACGTGGCGTGTTTTAACGCTCCGTGTTTTCCCTTTGAATTTGCTAGTGACATCTTTGTTGTTGCTTCTTGCGGAAAAGGTCCGGGCCATCGTTCATGGGTAACGAAGGCCTCACCAAACGCCACACCCCTCAAAAAAAAAAAAAAAAAACGCCACACAGGCTTCTCTCCAGGCTCCAGCACCCGAGTTGTCTCCGCCCCCACACACACCGTACTGCGCCGCCGACACCAGAAGCCGTTGCTGCTTCCACGGCTCCACTCCGGCGAGAAATGCGCCGCCCTTCGGAGCTGGATGCGCTGACGTGGAAGCTCGGATCGTTGACGCCGTCTCGGTTCTAAATTACTGGTACGTATGTGTGCAGATGCGAGCACCCAGTTTTATTTAATCCCCTACCTCCCCTTCCTTCTTTCTCCTTGGGAACACGATTCGCCGACGGGACATCGCGGGTTTCCAGATTTCGTTGTGCGGGCAGGTGGGGATTATTTTTCCTATCCCGCTTTGAAGGGGAAAGAAAAGAGGGAGTCAAATGGTTTCAGTTTGTGAGTTCTTTTTCCTGAGAGGTCATGGAATATTGGAATGAATAAGAAATTGAGAATACCCCTTTTATAGTACTGTAGGATAATTTAGCAAGGTGCACTTAGCCAGCAGAGATGATATGGTCAACCAGCTTTCATCGTCACAAGTCGGGCAGGTAGAGAACGGCATCTCAACCACTGCACCGAGAAAGAAAAGGAGATGGTTCAGTTCACCTCATTACCTTGTCTTAAGTATGAATCCTGGAGTGATATGGTTCAGTTCAGAGAGGCGCTGGATGCTGTCATGAGCTATGTGCCTACTGTCAACTAACCATACGAATGCTGAGCGCACCAAGATGCCACATATATGTCATACTTAGGGGCTGTTTGGCTTGTGCCAACGTCCGCCCCGCCAAATCAGGGCACGCCAAAATTTTGGCTTAGAGCATCTCTAGCAGAACCCGCAAAACGCGAACCCGTAAAACAGTTTTGCGGTTCGCGCAACTCGCGGTTTTTTGCTCAGAACGCCGCGCGGCGGAGCAGAACCCGCAAAACAGCGGGTTCTGCTCCGCCGCGCGGCGTTCTGAAACTGCATATGCAAAACAGCAAGATAGGCATAATAAAATGTCAAATTGCTTACAAATTCGACATTAATATAGCAAATTAAGTAGTTTCTTGAATCTAAAGACGGCCATTAACTAGTTTTCCATCCGTGTGACCAAAAAATGCCTCCAAAACACCATCCGCATCGTCGAAAGGCCCTACACCGTGCTCTTCGGCTCACCACCTCCACCATTGCCGGCAGCTCCACCACCAACACCTCCACCACCGCCGAGACCTCCACCACCACCGCTAGCTTTTAGCATCGCTTGTTTCCTTCGATGCAATATCTCCTTCCTTGCGATGTCATGCCACTCCAAGGTGACTTCGTCCATGTCACTTCGGTTCATCATCATGATCTTGTTCTCTTCGGCCAAGAGCTTGGCCACGGACTTGTTCTCCTCCGCCGAGGCTCTTTTGGCCTCAATCTCGATCTTCCGCTTCCCTTCTTCACGAAGCACCTCCCACTTTTCTTTCTTCTCTTGAGCTTTCCTCTCGGCCAATTGGTGCTTTGCCTCCAATGTCTTGGCCACCATGGTCTCATTAGATTTCACCATTTCATCGAGCTTCTCTCTCAAGCTTGTTGCCTCAAGTTGCTTTGCCACTCTTTCCTTGGCTTTCTTGTTGCCTTCGGGCTTGTTCTTGTTCCTCCCACCTTGTTCATCATCGGAGTCATCCTCAACATGAATTTCTCCTTTTTTGGCTCTTGATCCCTCAACTTCCACTTCTCACTATGTTGGAGAAGTTTCCAACAATGATCAAGGACAAATGGCTTCTTCTTGGATGCGGGCATATCCAAGTACCTTTCTCTCGCAATGCGGTCCTACAATGATGAACAAATGGTGAACAATGGTGAACAAGTAGTGAGAACACTACATGAACAATGGTGAATAAATTCACCCAATCACCCTCCACGGTACCACTCGGAGGCGCATTGATCACTTGTTGCAAGCATCCACTCCATCGACCACATGTAGTCTTGATAGTTTCCCAACGGCCTTGTAGTGATCGATAGGTCCGGGGCACCGTTCGGCCATTGCGTGGCATGAGTTGGAAGAATTTGTCCTCCACCCTTTGCCAATACCGGTCTCTGGTTTGATCAACGCCGGCCGTTGCATCGAGAGAGATACTCTCCCAAGCACGGATCAAGCATTGGTCCTCCAAAATGGTGTAGTTCGAACCTCTCCGACTCAGGCCGGCCCCGTCCACCTCCTCGCCTCGTTGTCGTCTTCTCCCGTGCCACCATCGACGCCACCGTCGAACTCGTTGTAGCTGTAGTTGCCGAGAGGAGGCGAGTCGATGTCTACCGACCCAAGCATGTCCATGAACGCTTGCGTGCTGCAAGATGAACGAATTCAGCTCGCCGGGGACGGGCGCGGTGAACAGAGCTCAATTTTGAGTTCGAAAGTTCATACCTTTCGGTCCCGGCGCCGGGGACGGGCGCGGTGGATGCAGCAGCGGCGGCGGCGCTGGCCCTGATTTTCCTCCCCGCCAGCCTCTTCGGCTTCGCGGCGGCGGGAGTGCCCGCGGCAGCCGCGGCAAGCAGAACTTGGGCCGCGCCTGCGGTGCCCAATCTTCTCCGCTTCGGCGCCGCCAATGGAGCAGCAGCGGTGTCGGCGGCGGCGGCGGCGACTCCGAGCTCTCCGCGGCCCGCTGGATCTGACGATGGCACGTCCCCGACGCGGACGGTCACCAGGGACGGGTCGGCGGTGCTCATGGCCGGTCCAAGGCAGGGCGCGCGGTGGCCGGAGTGGGGGAAGAGAAAGAGGTTGCGGCGGCGGCGGGGACGGGCGCGCTGAAGGTTCCCTCGCGCCAACGACACTAGAGGATGAGGTTCCGGCTGCGGGTCGGGGGAGGAAACCTAGCTTTCTCGGTTCGGAGGCGCGGATTCACGGGGCCCTGCAAAATCTTTTGCGGGTTGGGCAAATTTGCGGATTCTGTTCTCCGCCTTTTTGCGGTTTTCAATCCGCATCGGGCGGTTATTATGCGGGTTTGCCCCTTTTGCGGGTTCTGCTAGAGATGCTCTTAGGATTTGCCCGCCCCAGGTTTGCCGGCGCATTGGCTGAAAATAGCACGGAGTGACCAAAATTTTGGCGTGGCTGGGACAGTTGGGCCTCAATCCAAACGGCAGCCTATCCCACCAGTCAACGCCAATATTTTGGAAAGGTAACTGCCGGCCACAATCCAAACAGCCCCTTACTGTTGACTTATCCTGATATAGTGATATGTAATAGAGTTTCGAAAACTAAAGGAACCTACTTAGCACAAAGTGGTCACAGGTGGGCAAACTGTCAAACATGAGGATGTGGCATTTTATTCTGTAAGATAGTGGTCTCACTGAAAGTGGCATTCTTTCTTTTTCGTAAGCTGGGAATCCTCTGTCACATGCTAATGGCCGTGTCTGCCTTTCTCTTCCTACTATTCTCAGGGAGCTGCCTTTCCCCTTACTTCCCTTCTTGATCCGCGCTCCTACTGGAAACACCATTCGCATTCATCATCCATATATCCCTTCAATCCTTCATACACAGGCTATCTTCATCCTAGTGTGTGAATCCACCGCAAAGGGTGTGACGAGAAGATGTTCAAGAGATTGATCTCGAAGACGAAGAGCAAAAAGAAGAAGGAGGCTGCCTCTTCTTCCCTCCCCACTTTGGATCGCCTACATGAGGTCTTTATCTATTCTCCTGTCCTGTTTATTTGGTTTGTCTTTCGTATTCTTAATCCTTACTTTTTGCTCTAATTTCATCAGTACTGTTGGCAAGCTAGCGTTGGATTCTGCGTAGGGAAGCTTAAAACATTTCATATTACTTTCTGCCAAGAAAAAATGTTTCTAGTGAATAACGAATTTATAAAGAAGCAAAAACCTCAATACTGTCGTGTGTATCACCCAAGTCAAATCTGATGAAGTAGTCCTATCCATCTTCTGCGACTACTAGAATACTGTAATGTGGATGTTGGTACTTCTGGAAGAAAACAATACAATTAATTTTTTTCTTACATGGCTGAACCTGCCAGTCGGTTGCACATTTTGACCATTAGTTGCCATGTGTGTAGAAAAATATAGTTTGTTAAGTTCAAGATATGGTCAACTCTGTCGTTTTATACAATTAATGCTTATCTGTTTGGAGGAGATAATAATAAACAATAGTAATTTATGTTGACATTTATGTACCCTGAATCTACTACACAGTTAATAGAATATGAATTCGTGCATACAAAAACGCTGTCATTATAGGAATGAGAAACTTATGCAAAGGCCAAGGAAAACTTCGAAGTAGGTTGATATGTATGCATTCCCAGCTGCAGCCTGAGTTTAATTAATGATGCTAAATAATATATCGCGTCTCCTCTTTGCTGTTGTTGCATACATTGTCGCAGTGGTAATATTTATCACAACAGCATATTATAATGTTGGCAATAGCTGTTTATATGGGATAAATCGATAGCCTCTTATATGTTGAGGACTACATACTAGCTAGCAAAAAAGATAATCTTGAGTTGCTCGACTTAAGAATACAGTTCCAAATGTTGATTTTACTATCATATATATAATCCATTCCGAGTGCCTTATTTTAGTAACTTGTGGTTATGTGGTACGTGTAGACCCTGGGAATGCTGGAGAAGAAAGAACGTTTTCTTCAGAAAAAGTCATCTGCAGAAGTAGAAAAGGCTAAGGATTATACAAAGGCAAAGAACAAGAATGGTAAGCAAGGGTTCTGTTTCCATTAGAAAAATAGCGTTCTGTTGAGAAAATAAACTCCATTTGTTTCTCAGGTCCCAAGGTATCGCACAGAATCCATGGACCTAAAACAAAACTTAAGCACTGCTAGTTTGTGACCTTGCATGTCTAGAAACCATTCCGTAACTAATGGCTATTTTGTGCTGGAAAATATATTTCTTTAAGCTGTGATGGTTTTCTAATTTACATCACAAATCACTTCGTTGTTGCAGCTGCAATTCAGTGTTTAAAGAAAAAGAAGTTGTATGAAACACAAATTGAACAGCTATCAAATTTTCAGTTGCGAGTTCATGATCAGGTGACGAAAAGATGTAGACATATCTTCAATCATGGACACACTTTCTGGATCCTAAAGGTTGCAGGAAACTAACACGAAATTTTTGTGTAGATTATAATGCTTGAAAATGCTAAAGCAACTACTGACACGGTTGATGCTCTGCGCTCTGGATCATCTGCTGTCAAAGCTATTCAACAGTCCCTGTAAGATTCCACCTCCCCACCTCTTTCCATCTCAGTGGCACATGAAGGTGTGGGATTCCTGTGTGCCTGAGGACTCCACTTTGCCGTTTCTATTAGAAAATGAGAAGTAATCCACGTTATCAACTTATCATCTCTGGCTCTCTGTCCAAGCTAGTTCGGGCTTGCTAATTTTTTCCCTTTTTTGACTTTGCACACCTTTCAAGCTTAACTAGACATCTAGATCTCAATCATTGAAGGTTTTTTATCGTAATGACGAGATATATGCAGTGTCGCATCCAGTAGCAGTGTCTATTCAATTCATACACGAATAAGCTACCTGATTTAGATGTAGGCATGCAGGCCATCAGTTGCCAATTTCATGTCCTCGCATGAACCGACCATGCAATTTGTGTGCAGGAGTATTGATGACATTGAAAATGCAATTGAAGAGGCAAATGAACATACAGAAAACATGAAAGAGATACAGGAAGCACTTGCGACACCATTTGGTGCTTCAGCTGAATTTGACGAGGTGTGTTGGCTCTCTTGCTTTTGCATCAGTTAACAAACATCCGGAGCATTGCCAATGCATGCCCTCAATTTTGACGATACATGACACATTGATCTTTTTTTTTCGAAACAGGATGAGTTAGAGGCGGAGTTGGAAGATCTTGAGGAGGAAGACCTGGAAAATGAGCTGCCGGAACCGCCGCAGGGGATACCCATGGCGCCATCTGTGTCTGCGGCAAAGTCTTCTCAACCGGTGGCCAGTGATTACGCTGAATTGACCAAACTTCAAGCAGAGATGGCGCTTTAAAAACTGTGTTTCAGATAGGATGCTGACATTGAGACCTCTATAAATCTCACTGACATCATGATGCGTCCATGTTGTGAAATTCAGCCTGTTAAGTGGAACATCCATTCCTGTTAGTTCTTGCATGGTTCCTTATATTGCACTTCTTAATTTATTGGCAGAGCTCTTACATCCCAATTTTCCTTTACAATCGTTAGATGGGCTTTTGTCTGCAACCAGTGGAAATGTTATTGCTGATGAGTGTCATAAATAGAAATAAAAGATATATTGGCAGCATTTTGGTCCCAGTTATATGGCATCCTTGTGTAGGAACATAAATACAAATGCAAAAAGTATTCAATCAACGTGTAACTGTGAAAGCATTAGCATTCTGCCCTCGTGTCGCCTCTCACTGCACCTGTGCCTGGCCAAGACCAAGCTCGACACCGTGAAATTCTTCGGCTGGTATGCATACATATGATCCTCAACTTTACCTTCCTTAATTTGTGCTGTCAAAGTTAACATTACCGGCCCGATTCTATCTTTCCTAGCATTTTAACGTAATGATCTATCTCAGCATTTTAAAGCTTTAGTAGTTCCGAATGTACTCTAGTGACTAAAGTAGCCTTGATCCAACTAACATTGTAATTTTGTAGCTATTTATAGTTGAGCGTCTGGGATGAAGGTTTGCCTAACTATAGCCTACCAATAATATTTGTCAGTGGCACTTCAGCCCAATCCAAATTTAACATCCATTCTGTTGTCATGATAGATTTTCAGGCATAAGATTGTGGCGAGAAATGAACATCTAAATATGCATGTGAATGGAACAATGACAAGCAATATCATGCAGACAAGAACATGCAATTGTCCTTTATTCCAAAGTTTGGACTAGTACTGACCAAGGGTCACACATGTTATTGCATAACACTTTATTTGTCATTGTTACATCGATCGGTCGGTCCATCGATTAAACATCAATGGTCCATCTATCGACTAAACAATAACAGGGCGATGGAGCGGGATCTGCACACTGCACATCCTAGATAGGGTTTGCAGTGCAGACGTCCTCATCACCTCAAGCTGATCTAGTTGTTGAGATTGGATGACGCTCTGGCCGATCTGTTGTAGCTGAGGCTGAAATAAGCCCTGACCAATCTGCTGCTGCTGAGGTTGGAAGAATTGTTGTTGCTGCTGTTGCATGATGGTGGCATGCACGACATTGCGGATGGCGGGGAAACGAAGCTGCTCGGGAATCTGCGCCAGCTGCCGGCAACATTGTTGTCGTAACACCTGACAACTACTTTGTTGCAAGAGCTTCGACCGGAGGAATGACACCATACCCACCGGGTTGCACTGCTGCAGGAGGAACTGTCGACACTGGTTCAACTGTTGTTGCAGAAATGGTTGAAAAAGTGGTTGTTGTTGCTGCAGAAAAGGTTGCTGTTGCTCGGGAAACTGTTGCTCTAGTGGAAATGGTTGCGGTTGCACAAATGGTTGTTGTATTTGTGCAAATGGCTATTGCGACTGATATATGGTGCTAGGGTCAAACTGCACAGGTTGTTGTTGCTGCAGAAAAGGTTGTTGTAGTTGCGGAAATGGTTGTTGCGACTGGTATTGGCCGCTAGGATCAAACTGCACAGGTTGTTGTTGCTGCAGAAAAGGTTGTTGTAGTTGCAGAAGTGGCTGTTGCGACTAGTACTGGCTGCTAGGATCGAACTGCATAGGTTGTTGTTGTTGTTGCAGAAATGGTTGTTGTTGGTACAGAAATGGTTGTTGTTGCTCGATAAATTGTTGTTGTTCATGCAGAAATTGTTGCGGTTGCCCAGATGGTTGTTGTAGTTGTGGAAATGGTTTTTGCGGTTGGTATTGTCCACTAGGGTCAAACTGCACATTGGCGGTGATCATGGTCGCCGCCACGGAAAGGAGTGCAAGGATGAGGAAGGTCTTCATGGTGGATTTGTGTTTGCTCTAGGTGTGTGAAGGATTGATGATGGAGGAGGATCTTCGCGATGTGGACCTATTTATAGCTGTCATGGCATGGTTTCTTTTTATCTTTGCATCTGCTTTCCATAAAGTGCTTGGATACTTATCTAACCGATCATCTGGTATGTTGCGTTTGGTGGCACTACATACGAATGTAGTATTTTTGGATTGATTATCAAAGTTTCTTTATCCTTTAACATATCATCTGATTCACAGAATAGATTGATAATTGGTAGTGACTCATCTTATTTACTTTACACATCATCAAATGCTTATCTAGTAGTGTCATTTTCTGATACTAGGTTTGTAGTGTTCTACGTGTTAATTAGGAATAAACCATACTAGATGGATATGCGAGTTTCGCCTCGCCGCCTACATAGCGTTTCGGCACTATGTGATATAGGTGGGGCGTGTCTGCCACCTACATTGCATTTCAATATTGTGTAATAGGCATAGAAAAATAGCTCACCTTCAAATAGTAGTCGATGGATGAATCTTTTCTGCTCTCTGGTCCAGGCTTTGTTTTGAAATCCCTCCCGTGGAATGGACAAACAAGAGAGCAAAATATGACACCTTTTAAAAACATTCAGAACATGGTACCACTTATAAATATGTTTCTCCTTCAAGGTAGTAAGGCTAGTGGCTATAATGTAAATAAGAGATGTGAATGAAATAAAATCCTGGTCTATAAGCAAAATCAAACCACGAAAGGGAGAATCATTATTTGTTAAACTGCAGTGACGAGCAACTAAGAACTGGTAGGTAGCACAAAGGAGAAGCAAAAAACTTGTATTAAGTAACGAATAAATAACTTTGTTTTTCCTGAAAATGTAGAGACATGGAATAAGCAAAGAATTATGCATATTCCCACTTCTGGTAATCTTTCGATTGAAAATGGAATCCGGACTTGGAAACAACGGAGAGAGATTATTGTTGCAACCTTCTTTTCGGAAATCAAGTATGCTATGCTTCTTTGGAATTCATTCCGCAAACAGAATAATGAAGCAATGTTACAACATTCATCTATGAGCCAATGTAAACATAGACAAATTTGTCAATTGTCCTTGAGATGTATGTTGAGTCAGAAGCAAGCACACAAAACATTATAGATGATTTCTTATATATACTCAGTTTCTCTTCTATACTTATTTATAGTTGGATAGGCGGCAAACTTACATTTTGTTTTGATATAGTGTGATATGTGGATTTGGCTTGTTGGTGTTTTTTTGTTGCTTTTGGTTTATCGTTGAGCAAGGAAGCGCTATTCTAGTAACTTGTTGTTCTTCTGGATGGCGTGTGATGGTAGTTGGATGGATTTATCATAGCATGGGGAACTGATAAGTTTAGTTTTTGTTGCTCTGGTGTGATTTAAGGGAGGTAAAGGCAAGAGGCGATGCTGCTTTAGGTAGAGTGGCGAGTTGTAGCTCTTTTAGAGAGAGGCTGACTCACATGACTCTTGTCTACTATCGACATCATGGATGTAGAGGTAGAGCGGTCTCTTGTCAGCAACTAAAAACATAAAACACCATATAAGCATACCACGCAAAATTTAAAGTAAAAAATAACAAAAATAGAATATAAAACTGTCTGTACCATGAATGGAACCAGGTAGCACAATTGAAGGAACCGACGAATAATCACTCACGAGACAGTTGATCCAGAGTGTCTGGAAACCCATGTAGGTCTACTTGTTCTCGTAGAAGTTTCTAAATTGATAGCGGTGCATAACTTATATCAGGATGCACTAAGAATAAATCAAAATTACCCCACAAAAATGATTATGTAGCTAGCTATATCCATTGTCATTCAGTCCAGGTGAACAAAGCATTTATGAATATTTCACTGTTAGTTGTGGTCATTCATAGTTAATGTAAGTAAATGAGACATTCCGTAGATAACATGAGCTGCAACAATTAGTTTAAGTTTATGAATACACCACTGTCTGAACCCATATGCAAATGCAAATAATGGAAGAAAACGAAATAGAAACTACCATCAAGCACTCCAAATACATATGTATATGCTAATTTGCCGAAAAGTAAACTATAGAATGTCTTAGGGAATGAACTTATTTTGAGGTGAAAAATATATGAGGGCGACGTCAGCTTTCATTGGAGGAATCATGGCCATCACCACCGCACGGCTCATATAATTGAAGCTAGGTTATCCCAACATGATTTCCAAAAAAAAAACGAGGTTTGACATTGCCTCTAATGTATGGTATTACACGGTAAAGTATGGTTTACATCATCAAAAGAAGAGTACAGTTTACATAAGTGGCTTGATGGTATTCACACTAAACTTAGGAGGACTTTGCGAAGCCAACATAACTATATTTAGCTTGTCAAAAGATAAGTGTACAAATATAACAACTGTAAGTGCTGAACAATAGGATAAGTTCGCTCTCTGTTGAATTTTATACTTATTGAATCTTGTACCTTGTAGATGCCTATCACCTGCTGTTTTAGGTGCGGAAACATCTTAGCAGCCTTGTCGTGATGCTTCTATAAGCAATCCAATCATACTCCAGGATTGAAAAAAAACCAGCCTACTATAACCTGAAGACCCGAACTCGATAGCGGTGCTATAAGCAATCCAATCATACTCCAGGATTGAAAAAAGCGGCAGGTGATAGGCATCTACAAAGGTTGATAACAACATCATTTATAATATATAACATCTTAAAGCATCAAAATTGATAGTGGTGCATACTTTTATCAGGATGTACTAAGAATGAACCAAAATTACCTCACAAAAACGATTATGAAGCTAGGTGTGTCCATTGTCATTCAGTCCAGGTGAATAGTTTACTGTTAGTTGTGGGCTTTCATAGGTAATGTAAGTAAATGAGACACTCCGACCAGCAACAATTAGTATAAGTTTATGAATACATCACTATCTGGACCCATATACAACTACAAATTATCGAAGAAAATAAGGGTGTTGGACTTGAACTTTTCGATTGCAACTGTGTGCGCAACGAAGGCCAAGGAACACGCTTCTCGCCCGCTACCTCGGCATACCCGAACACATCACTTCGACCAGCACCATACACCCATCTGATTCCGCCTTGATTCTCACCCAATCAAGCACCCGCCTTCTCGTGATCACTGTACGCACCTACTCGCCCGTCGCAAAGCCCGCCTAGGACCGGGCAGATCAGCCGCAAGGAGCCACCGTAGAGAGGTCTGGAGGACATCATCCTTAGCCGGGGAAGCTCCGAATCCCGACAAGGCACCATAGGTCCAAGGCCCTGGCCACCTCCAAGCACCGCTGCCCCGACCAGCTTGGTCAGGACGAAGAGGAGAACCAGAGAGCACCAAGACACCATATCTAATTTATTGGAAAGAAACCTACCTAAAGACCTGAAAGAGAACAACCTATACATCATCGGACCCCTCCCCCTTGTTGGAGATATGCCCTAGAGACAATAATATTTAGTATTATTTTATCTCCAAGTTTATTATTAATAGTTTATATCTTTATGCTACAACTGCATTGGGTACTTGAATAACGAATACAAAGTATTCAAGAGGAAAACCTCCGATGCACGTGTAGAGATATGAACAAGGAAAAGTGTTCCTAGTCTTGTCTCTAAGACTAGCCTATCTTATTGTTATCCAGTCCTGGGCATGGGCAGCCCGGCCTGACCAGCCCGGCCCGGCCCGGCCTGAAATTCCCGGGCTTGGGCAGCAATTTTAGGCCCGACGGTCGGGCCTGGGCGGGCCTGGGCAGTGGGTTTTGCGCAAATCAGGAAGAAGCCCGGCCCGCGGCCCGGCGGCCCGCCGGGCTTTTGGGCTTTTGGTCGGGCCTGGGCGGGCCTGGGCAGTGGGTTTTCTGTGTCGGGCTTTTTTAGGCCCGGCCCGAGCCCGGCCCGACAGATGGCCAGGTATATTGTTATCAGATGATCGAGTTTTCCTGATCATGGACTTTGTATAAGTCATATAACTATAGGAGTTTATTATCGGAATGATAATAGTACTGAACCGACCCATCCTATGATCTATTGCTATGAGACAAATCGTCAAGATGAAGAATAGCAATTGATCATACAAAGTTTTCATTAGTTAGTTCCTATACCTTGAGAACATCTAGTGACCGCTTATTCGACACTCACGCTTTGATTGTCACCTAACGTCTGGCCGTAAGTGGGGACCATAACGGTGGCCATTGGGTTTGAACTAGAATAAGTAATGGAAGATTATTCAAGAAGGGTACTTACTGCTCCAGGTGATGGAGAGATACATCCTCCAGGCCATCTCAAGTATAATCATGTCACCCCAATCGTCTGGCCAGAAACAGTGTGATTTTATCACAGGACATTGATAATACGGAATGACAAAAAAAAAAAGATATTGGTACGAGTTTTATATGTGTTATGATCAAAGGGTTTTGATCATACTAGAGCACATTGTCTCACACTCTAGATATCATTGGTATCGTGTACGTACGGGGATTAGCGTAATGAGAAATAAAAAGAGGTTCTGTCGTTCACTCGGTAATACATAGGAGCCAGTACAGACGTCTAGGTCCCAATGCTGGTTATTGTCTGGTAAGTTCCCGGACATGTCTAAACTATGAGTCAATCTTTTATTGAGAGAATAAAGATGTAGTTTTAGTACTCATGAGATAGTGTCGAATTAGCTCCGATGTCACCAGGACTTGTTCTAGTGAATGAGTAGAGAAAGAGAAGGCAGACATTCTCTGTCTTGGGATAATATGAAGTGTTTCTATTATTGTCGAAATTATTCCGAGGGTGTTTTATGTAAGTGGAAATATTTGTTCAGAGTATTTTGTCTGCGGACACTAGGTGTCCCGGATCATGTAAAAGGGTTTTACATGATAGGAAATTAATTCGATGAATATTCTGTAAAAAAAAATATTCAAATAAGAATTAATTAGACAAAATATTGATTTATTTAATTGATAAATAATTATTGGAAAATATTAAAACCAATGATAGGTGGCTGCCACATGGGCCCTAGGGCCCACATGGCAGCCGCACCACCGCTAGGCGGTGGCGGACGCACGCGGACGCGGCGGCCAGGCAGGAGGACGCGGACGCGGGCGCGGGTGGCACGGGCGGACGGTGGACCGGGCCCCACCCGGGCCAGTCGAGGTGAGTTGGAGTTGGACTCCAACTCCCCCTCCCAAACCGAATTGGGCTAGGGGACTTTCCCCTTGCCCCAGCACCCCTCCCCTTTGGCCACGTATATAAACACCACCAACCCCATGGGTTGAATCAATCCAAGTTTGCACAAGTTTCTCTCTCTTGATATTGTGCAATTAGAAGATGCTCTAATTAGACAGCGCTCTAATTAGACACTGTTCTAATCTCTCTCTAATAGATCTCATGTGTTGAGAATTAGATCCCTCTAATTTCATATTTGTCTAATCAAGATTGATTAGATCAACCACCTAAAACTACGCCAGAATGTAGTCTCTCTTCGTCGGTTGCAAGTAGATCTGGACAGCGAAACACTGACGGATTGGCGCGGTGTACGTGTGGATACTGCTAGAGCGGGGCTGCGTGAGTAGTCCCTCGACGACAAGGATCGGCAACAATCTCACCTCCTGGCGTGGACGTGAGATTCTTTATCAGGCTTCACCAACGTCTACTTTGACTATAACAAAATCTTCCGCAACGGTTGTAGTAAGTTTTCTAGATCTAGCATTATGGGGTGCTGCATATCTTCATAGTATAGATTTTGGGCTGTTGCGTAATATGCTAAGCGAAATTTTAAGTTTACGCAACAGTGATATCAAAGCGGTCTATGCGTAGATATGATTTGATCTAGAGCACATGTTGGTGCAGGCATTGCATAGTATCGTACATTAAGGTTATATTCATTGCTTCCTAATAAATTATACAAGATATTCCATTGGGACATAGGCAAGATCTTTACGGACTTCTGGCAATCCACAAGATGCAAAATGCACCAGCAAGGCCAACCTGAGCTGGGACGACAGATGGGCTGAATCTAGCCGGGGTTACAATTTGGAGTAATTTCAGACTTTCTCTTTCGCCACCCACGAGGCATAAACTGGATCGCAGCTCTATCGAGCCCCTTGAAGATTGCAGATGCTGTAATTTTCAGTATCTTCTTCACGATAGATCGACTCCTTATTGTATTGTGCAGCTAGGCACGTATGTTTCTTGCTCTACTGCTGAGAGCCATGTATTAGTGTTAATATATCTAGCTTTGTTAAAAAAGAACTTTCTCTTTCTATGTCTGGAGAAAGGTGGTCGACTAGTGACCTTGACCAACAAAGTTATCCTCAACAAAAGTCGTATGCAGAAGGCTGAATCGGCTTTGCACACCTGTGCTACCCGAGCTTGGCCACGTACACCCATGCATGTCGATCTCAACCTAGGGAAAAACAGAAAATATCTTGCCTCTGTCGACACAAGCACAGGTGTCCAGCTTCCAGGAGCAACGCAACAGGTACACATCCGACTGACACGTGCACCGACCACGGCCGCTCCTGAACGCTACGGCACACTGACGGTGAATGCTTGTGTCACTGACATAACGGTCCCACCGTATCACGACCCGGCTAAGGAGCAGTACAGAGAGTTCCGGTGCGCGCACGCCGCAAAGGTACACCGGAATCCTCACTCGTCGACACCACCGCCGCCGCCACCGCCACCACCAGCACCGCCGCTCTCCCATGGCGATTGACCCTCGAGCCATCCCTAACCCTAGATCCCAATAGGTTCGCCCCGCGCACGCACGAACAGCCGCACGCACCCTCACCCTCCTCGCCGCCTCCATGGAGGCGGACAGCAGCAAGGCCAGGCTGGTGGCGGCCTGCGTGATCGGCGGGATCGTTCTGGGCGCCTCCGTGGTGGCGCTCCACGTCGCCGGGCCCGTGGCCATCCCGGGGCTGCCGCCCGTCGACGCGCTGCGCCGGCGGTTACGGCGCCGGCGCCGCCCCGTGCGCGTCTACATGGACGGCTGCTTCGACATGATGCACTACGGCCACTGCAACGCGCTGCGCCAGGCGCGCGCGCTCGGGGACCAGCTCGTCGTCGGCGTCGTCAGCGACGACGAGATCACCGCCAACAAGGGCCCGCCGGTCACGCCGCTCCGCGAGAGGTCGTCCTCCAGCCCCGATCCCTTTAATCACCTTTTCATCTGCCGCATGTGGTGTTCCTAACTCACTGACAGAAAATTCTTCCAACATTTCATTCTACTTTTACTCAGAATGGGTATATCCTACGATGTTCGCGCTTTAACTATGTTAGGCATAGAATTTGCAGGGTAAACAATTCCTGCATGTTCACGACTCACGAGTGATTCGAGTTGTGCAATTTGTGGAATTAAATGGATTTTGGTCAGTGGGTAAGCTAGCGGGATGTAATAATGCGCTGAATGTCCAAATCGTACCTGGTAGAATCCTAACTAACATCTGTAGGTAGTATGCACAATAGCAACCCACAATTTCTTATTTCTAATGTTTTCCTTTTCTGTGTAATACAGAATGGTTATGGTCGGTGCCGTGAAATGGGTGGATGATGTCATTCCAGATGCACCATATGCCATAACAGAGGACTTCATGAAAAAGCTATTCACTGAGTATAATATAGATTACATCATCCATGGTGATGATCCTTGTCTGCTCCCAGATGGTACCGACGCGTATGCCCTCGCCAAAAATGCTGGCAGATACAAGCAGATTAAAAGAACCGAGGGAGTCTCAACAACAGACATTGTTGGTATGGATTCTCTTCCTGTTCCTTACTGTTAAAGTTAGCTTTACCATTTTTTTCTCCTGATAAAGGGCGCTTTATTAAGCTCATAAATTAGCATCACACTGATACAATTCATAAGAGTTCACACCCGGCCTCTGAATAACTAGGATGCACACAGCGGCTGCAACAAAAAGGAAAAAAAAACATGGTGTGGCACAAGTATATGAGAAACTCGTAGCAAAGCATAAGGCAATGGAGGCCGATTCGAAGACTACACTGCCATCCATGCGGGATAAAAATATACCTCACCGCGCACTCCAACCATGTACATACCTCTGTAAACAGGTCACTGAACTCCATACGCTGAACATATGAACACGAAGGAAACAAATCGGTACACCGGTAAACGACCTGCAAAGGAGTAAAAACCAACTCATTTCTGTATAGCCAGAGCGACCAAATAATGGCAAACGATCCCATCCTAAGAAGAATCTTAAACTTACGAGCAATTCCCAGCAACCACTTATCAATATATTTGCAACACTACATGGCGTGGACAAGTTAGACGACACTTGGATGACTGACCGTATAGAACATGCAAATTTGCACGAAAAATAAGTGCTTGATTGTCTCATCACTGTGACAGAAACCAAAAATAATAATGTTGGATCTAAAATTTGTATGTCATGGAATTACTGATATCTAGTTCTAAGTCGCGGATATCTTTTAGAACCAAACCTTACGGTGATCTCCAATATTGAAATTGGTTCTGGGTCAACCAGTACTTTTGGTGAACCTACCATTCACTAGATTTTCTTTCTAGATTACTCGCGGTAGTCTACTTCCATGAAGCACTTGAAATAGTATCTTACCAGAATCTCAAGAAATGAATTGTCCCCGAGAGTCGCTCTTTTCTTGTTCCAGGCATCAGATCCATCGTAAAGTTGCTGTTATATGATTATTATGTCCATTTATTGGCCAGGATGGTGTGGAGCACAAATTATGTTGAACTTTTGGGAACAAATGAGTTGGTCACTTACAGTAAAGAAACTGCTTATGACAGTGAAAAATACTTGTTCTCACTGTGAGACCATCTTGCGTCATTGCAGGAAGAATGCTTCTTTGTGTTAGAGAGAGATCAGCTTCTGATAGGCGCAACCACTCTTCACTACAGAGGCAGTTCAGTTCTGGGCATGGTCCGAAGATTGATGATAGTGGATCTGGAAGTGGAACTAGAATATCTCATTTCCTTCCGACATCTCGGCGAATAGTTCAGTTCTCAAATGGCAGGGTATGACTTCACGGTTTCTCATTCATTGAATATCATATGTGTCCTTCCATGAATATATTTCATGAAGCTCCATGGAATGGCTTTCGCTGGTGGCACCTAGTCTTGATATTAGAAACATGTTATAGGTGGTTGTGTGCCTGTTAGTCTCTCTGAAAAAGGCACTTCTTCATGTAACACTGTGAGAGAATGAGACTATCTACCTTAGGATTCTCTCGTAGTTCAAACTGTATGTATATTTGTTTGTGAACTTGCAGGTGCAAAATTCCCTGACAGATGTTTATATTTCTTGAACATGGATTTTTTGTATGTTTGTGTAGTTACTAGGCATAATAGAGATAATTTATCTAAAAAATTCTGATGTTTGCTTGTGACCTGTTGATTAGTCAAGTGCCATCTGATTGTGGGTTAAGTAGATCAACAATAGATCGAATATTTACGGTTTATACAAGCTCTTAGGTAGTGGCCCCAGTAAACGGCCAACAAAATCAATATCCTTCGAGTATCAGAAAAAACCATATGCTTGTAAGTCAGCTATTCATTACACGAGCTTATAATGTAACTGGCTATATTTCATTTCGGTAAAACTGGTGATAGTTGGTGCTTCCAACTTAATTAAACTTGTTTTCCTCTTTCCAAACTTATGGTACATTTTGTTCTGTGTTGACTGTGAGCTTTCCCAATGTAGGGCCCAGGACAAGATTCTCGGATAGTTTACATAGATGGTGCATTTGATCTGTTCCATGCTGGACATGTGAGGTAATTACAAGGAAAAAAACATCATTTATCTCAGCATTCAGACGCAGTTTCAGTATGGAACATGTTGCTGCACTTATCTATCTCTTATTACAAGGAAGCAATCAAACAAACTGAACTTCCTTTCCAAAACATTGCAAGTCGTACTTTCTGTTGTACTCATTGTGTATTCTACGTAGATATTGCGACTTGCTCGAGGGCTTGGAGATTTCCTGCTCGTGGGTATTCACACGGATCAGACCATAAGGTAATATAGGATGGTTCTATTTTCCTCTTCAAATCATTTACAAGTTAGAACATTATTTACTGCAGTTTTCAGTTAAAAAAGAAGTTAAAGAATATTTATACAGTTTATTCACTTGTCCAAGTTTACAATGTGCATTTCTGTTGAAGCATAGCATATCTCTACTCAATTCCTTCAGCATAACTTTACAGTTTATTTGCTCTTGGTGCTTATGACCTTTGTAGTTCTACACGAGGACCACATCGCCCGATCATGAATCTCCATGAGCGAAGTTTGAGTGTCCTAGCTTGCCGTTATGTTGATGAAGTGATCATCGGTGCTCCATGGGATATTTCAAAAGACATGGTTAGTTGTGTACTCTACGCTGACCATGCAATTATATATTTTTAGTATAAAATGCTTGATGCAACTGTTGGTCCTATTTTCCTTGAACTTTGCACTTAAGACTACTCATTCAGTGTCTACACTTCGCGAATGGTAAGAAATGTGTGTTGTAGCACGTCGAGCCTTCTTTTTCAGGCTCGGCCAGTCGGCCTTCTCCACGGCCTCACGTCCACTGGGCTCTGCCTAACCCACTGAGCTTGGCCTGCACAATGTCATTGGCTTTGCTGTTCCATCTGGCTGTGCTTCATTGTGATGCATCTCACGAGTTGCGTTGAAGTAGTTCAAAATTAAAATTCTTCTACCTCCTCTAGGGAGGTAGAAATGTAGAATAGGGAGGTGGAGGGGTGAATAAACCACAACCACTCTCTGCCACCGACGCCCCTATTTGTAGCAATAAATACATACATTTGTACACACATTGCATAGAGTATGGCACTTACGCTATGTCAATAAAAATCATAAATGTATTGCAAGTATGAAATTTAAATAGTAATAATGGCCAACTTGGGCTTATACATGAATATGTGCAGATGAAATGAGATTTACTTAAAAAAGGACAAGTGCTAGAAGCTCCCACACCAGGTGGGGTTTGGGGAAGGATTATACGAGTCAAGCCTTACCCCTGCAAAGTGCAATGCAGAGAGGCTGAGTCGAACCCAGAACCTCTTGGCACAAGTGGGGAGTACTTCACCACTGCGCCAGGCCTGTCTTTCATAGCATAAATTTTTCCTTGCAAAAAAGATGTCACAACACAGTTAAATTCAGTAAACATTTATTCGTTCTTCGCTTGGTTCGAAAATTTAGTTTTAAATGTCACCTCAGGTTAGCTAAACTAGGCCAAGATATATGTCATGACTGTAGGTTTGAACCAGATCATTTAAAAATCATGGGGTGTAGTTTTAGTTGTGATTATATCAGGTTTTATGCATAGGGTTGATGTCAATAGTTCTCTAACTTTATTTTGTGTGCAGATTACAACATTCAATATTTCATTAGTCGTTCAGGGAACAATTGCTGAGAACATGGATTTTGCAAAGGTAATTGAGTTGTACTTTCCTTAGAGTATTCAAATGTTGAACATACACATTCATTATTTACTATGGCCACTTCCACTTATCAGGACCAGTCACATCCGTATGCTGTCCCAATGGATATGGGCATTTTCCGTAGACTGGAGAGCCCTTTGGATATCACTACTAGCACTATTATAAGGAGGATAGTTTCTAACCATGAAGCCTATCAGGTATCTACCGTAGTGTTGGTTAAGATTGCTTGGTTAAGTTTGGTCATCTGTATGCATTAGTGCTCTATGTATTCTCGGCTGCATATATCTGATTTTTTCTTTTGTCTTCTTATCAATTATGTCTTCACATGATTTCTTTCATACTGATGTTATGATAGTGAATTAGTGCTCTGGTGAAGCCTTCTCCTATGAATACTAGTTTTGTAGTTATGTGCATTAAATATTTTTCTGTCCTGGGACCAATATTTCTTGCTATGTCTTTACGCCCAGTGACATGTTTTTTGATGTGGGGCTGATGTGGTTCCCATTTATGCTGGTCCATTGATCTGGTGTGGTTTTACTCATATTTTTGTCTGGTGTTGCCTTGTGCAGAAGCGGAATGAAAAGAAGGAAGCCAGCGAGAAGAAGTACTATGAGAGTAAAAACTTTGTGAACGGAGAGTAACTTGTGAACATACCTCTTTGAGAAACTAACAGTGTCACAAGTGCAACCGTTAGGTGTTCCGCGGGTTTACTCTTCAATTGTTATCTTAGGTAGCTCCAGATGCAATCTTGACTAGTGGGATCCAGTGGCAGGCAGTATGGGTGAATTAGGCAAAGATGCTGGTGGGGGAAGGTGTTTCCTCCGCCACTTCCGGTGTTCCTATCTTCCCTTTTGTGGGCCTTCTCTGCTACTGTTACCAGTTTTTGTTGTGACCTATAGGTTTGTAATATGAATGCTAGGTTAAATGATGCTTTATTTGTGTCTCCCGATATACACGGCCACGGTACGAGAGTCCTTTTCTTGTATATTCGGTGGGTCCCGCTCTGATCTTGAGCTTATAAATGGACTAACTGGTATGGTACATGCGGGCAACTCGGTCTGATGATACACCTGGGCGGATGGTTCCAACTTCGGTTGGTGACACATCGGCATCTCATGGTATCTTCATATGGATATGTAAATAACTGAATCTTGGCAAAATGGTAGCTAGCATAAACACTGGCATGTTGCCAAATAGTTGCGTTTTGCTGGTTCAGCCTGGTGCACGTTGATCGCCATGGATGAAAGCGATGTGCTACCTGTGATCTCCAAACAGCACATCTGGGCAATGTTTCTTGTAAGCAAATTACACTGTCTCCAGGCATTGTGTTGCCTCCCAGCTTTGTCTCTTGGCTCTGATTTGGATCTGGACATCTGTTGCATAATTTTATGTGTGGTTATGAGCGTGCGTGAGTCGATCTAATGGGGTCTATGTTTTGTCTGGGAAATAACTCACTTCCCTTCGTGGGAAGATATGTGAACATGCTCGAGTACTATATTTGGTCTCCACAAACTAGGATTTATGTGCCTCATTTGCATGCATCCAAGATTGGTTTCTGAATAATGGAGTGGGGTAGAACTAGAAAGAACCTAGCAGGCAAAAGCATCAAGGTGTGGGACAAGCTGAAGATCCGGCTGCCTCACATTCCAGCGACCACCCTTGGCCCTGACAGAGACACCCCCAAGAGCTGGAGGGATGGTTGGTTGCTTGCGTATAATATTTCATTTCATCATGTGTGACTGAATATGGAGTCCTCGCCACTCCAGTTTTATGTCTGTCCCTGCAATTACTAGAACATGTAGTTTGGATGAGGTCCAGGTAGATATTGGAGGCCCTGATAATCACTGTGTTGTGTATGTTATATAGGCGTCTTCACAAACATCATGCCGCCGCGCTCAAGTGAGATGATGGCTACGTGCTACCCGTGAGTTCAGTCCAGTCCCTTCCGATATGATTGGAACCAGTAGCCATGATATTTGAAGATTGACCTGCAAACATTAGCTCGAAATCGGATGGCCAGCTAGCATGTCGTCGCCATAAAAAGGGAATGATTTTCATCTCGGAGAAAATCCGAACACTCTAGCCAATGCCTTTGACGAGGATATTGCGGTATAACCAATAAAGATCAGACTTAAGATTTTCACCATGAATACCGAGACTCGGTATCGAGTGTTGCCGCTACCATCGAGACCGTTGCAGCAAAGTTCCAATCACTAGACTGATATACTAGATCACATTTGCGATTTGACGGGAACTTTGTTCTGCAGCCAACCCACACAACAACATGTTAAGCAATGTCTTCGTCGCATCCAAAACTCTGTTTTCGCCAATGGCAAGCACTGACTTATAGTGAGCCATCGAAATCATCTGGTCTTGCAATTATAGCCGTCTTGACATACCCTGCCTATGCCAATACTATGATAATCGCATGCATTCACATGTCCCTTGGTGTCAGCGAAACCGAAGCTTCGTGACATGCCCACTTGAAGCCCTACTAGCTATGGACGCACACACTAGCAGCGGCGGAGCCAGCCTCATTAATCTGAGGGGTCATTGTTAACTTTTGAATTTTTTTCTTCACAATGTACAGTAAATGAACAGTGTTATTACCCTGTTATGCCCAAAAGCTGTGGGGTCGGTCAACCCCACAGCTTACACGCAGCTCCGCCGCTGCACATTAGGTCCCATCCAATCCACATGTCCAGGAGCAACATACACCATTTCGTGAAAACCACGAGCGGAGACATCCAGAACTCGTCGATGGACAAATCGAGAACAACGACCGACCCCACAGCTTACACGCAGCTCCGCCGCTGCACATTAGGTCCCATCCAATCCACATGTCCAGGAGCAACATACACCATTTCGTGAAAACCACGAGCGGAGACATCCAGAACTCGTCGATGGACAAATCGAGAACAACTGGCAGCAAGCAGATTGCCAAGTTGGGCAGAAAAAACCACTAAGGCCTCCGCCCTACCTCCCTTATCTAGACCTACATGACTCCACTGCCACGCGCCGGAAGAACGAGTGTCTCCTGCAACCGAGTGAGAAGCCCTCAGCTCCGACCACCACGCCGCCAAAACGGCCAACACCTAAATCCGCCAACGACCGGTGGTCCCCCACCTCTTCGGAAACGAGGACATTTGCCACCGCGGCCGAAGCCGGTGGAAGTGGAACTGAGTGGGGAGGCCTCATGGCGCCGCAGATGGGATCGCCTCCCGAGTCGTCTCACGTGCGGCTCAGGAGGTATCGTATGTGGTGTTATGCAATAATTTCTTTGGTAGACACTTAATCCTATTTTTTGCATAAAATGTAGAAAAAGTGGAACAAACGAGTCCTTTTTTCATCCTTGTCAGTGTCTGTTAGGAACGGGGAGACCTGCTCGGGCTGCACGGTATGAAACTTAGTGGTACCTACACCTCTTCAGTTACCAGCCCATCAACATCCGAAGGGCCGGCCAATCAAGTTCAGACTACAGAGTCTATCAAAAGGTCGATCGCCGCATACATGTACTACATCCGTTCTAGATTATAAGCCGTTTTGGCAAACTGTTTTACCTAACCAAAACGGCTTATATTATGGAACAGACTGATACCTTCGAAGAAAATTTGTATACGATAAACTGGTCTGATCGAGGACAAAAAAAATCAGCACATGATTTGTCCTTTAGCTGAGTATGCACCTGAGAACATGCTCAGAAAATAGAGGGGCAGGCTCCCGAGCTCATATGCTCCTGATATATTAAACGAAATTAAAATATTGTAAAACGTTTTCAAAAATTCTAAATTTTTTTGGTGACGAACATATACATGTTTTGTAAATACGTTCGAAGTTTCGTGATGAGATTCCATATGTGGTGCTCTGTGTAAAAATAATAAAATCAGTGCTCTAAAAGTATGTTTTTGAAATTGCATTTCGACCACAGATTTGTCTTTTTTACACAGCCCATACCAAATGTCATTTTGCCACAAAACTTAACACGTATGCTGGACATTGGTATGTGTTTGCCTACAATTTTTTCAGATTTTTAAAAAATGTTTTACTATTTTTTAAATTTGGTTTAATATAACAGCAGTATATGATCTCGGTAGGCAAAGTGAATTTCTGCTCTTGAAACCTTTAGTTAGTTACAGAGTAACTACGGTATCATCATTACTTAGATAATCCACTAATTAACATTTTTTTGGCGAAACACAGTACAATGCAGACGCTCATATAGATGCGCATACACTCACCCTATGAACGCACGCACACACACCCTGCCCCTATGAGCAACTCCGAGAGACTGAGCCGGCGGATTAGGTCTTGAGATTGACGAAGTCGCCACGGTCGTCTCGCTGTCGACGGGAACATCGCCACCCGCTAAATAATATTATGCCTAAATGAGAAACACCAGCGTCAACAACCACCCTGCTAAGCATCCTACACTGGGCAGGTTCTCTCTAATTAACGCTTCGGGTTAAAAACTTACACCAAGATCAATCGAACTCTTTGTTGAAACTTGTGACGCCACGTGCACGCACGCACTTCCACTCACAGGCTTACCACGTGTAATTAATTGATTGCTTGATCTTCTTTGTAATCAATTCCTTAATGGCGGATTGATTCCTTAATCTTCTTTGTAATCCATGCCCTTTGGTTGATTCTCGAGCTCAAAGGTAATAAAAACACGGGATCAGTGGCTCAAAGGTCAAAGCTAATAATTACAGAGTATGGGGAAGTTATGTAATTCGAATACACGCACTAGTACAGATCGGGCAATTTAAGAACCCGCGATCGCAGATGGATGCAGGTGTCCGTGTGCGTTATCCCGATTCGCTTACCCTTCAAAATTAAAGCCGTTTGCGAGCCCTCGAACGGTGTCCCAAGCGCAAACATTCACATACGGTTCAATTTATAAAGCGTGTGCACGCTATCGCACACGCTATCGCACACGGACTTTCGTACGTAAAGCGCGTGCAATCATACGCAGTATCGCACACGATATGTTGATATATGGCCGTATGAAATGATGTTGAACTATCGCATAGGCTTATCCTAAGTAAATCATGTGTGATACATTGTTCTATTGCACACGATTGGTTTGATGTTTATTTAGGATTTGTACAATGCCACACAGCACGGAAGCCACGGCAGATCGGGCAGGGGTACCTTCGTTGACCTCGCGCCGTCGGACTCTGAGGAGGTGCTGCCCTCAGCGGCCGTAGCTGGGGGTAGCTAAACCAACCTCGCGTCGTGGGAATCGGAAGAGATGTTGTCTACAACAGCCTCCCCGACTGAGGCGTAGGAGGAGCTGTCCCCAGCGCATGGTGCTGGCGGTAACTTCATTGACCTCGCGGCGGTGGAGGAGCCCGAAGACAGCTACTCTGGTTCGTCGTCGGACGAGGCTCTGGCCACCCCAGAGGAACTGGAGGAGCATAAGTTGGTGGAGATGTCCATCGCGTCGGCGAGGTGTGAGGAAGCATTGGTGCATTGCGTGGTTGAGGAGTCTTTCGCCACTCTTCAGAAGTGGAAAGCCGGTCAGTCCGGCAACCCGCTAGCCAACGTTGCCAAGGCCTCGGGCTCTGGCAACTCGCTCGGCGACGATGCAGAGGCCTCAAGCAAAGTCAAGGGCCCCACCGGCGAGGATGCAGAGGCCTCAAGCAACGACAAGGGCCCCGCCGGCGACGAAGACGTCGTCCTCCTCTCTAACGACGACGGCGAATATGTTTAGATATGTATTAGGTGATTCTTATGTGTTATATATACGTAATGTGCGATTGGGATGTCCAATCTTTTTGTAGCAGGAAGGGCAAACCATGCGTTTGAATTAATGGAGCCCTTCCAGTACCAACTAATATTATCCAAATATTATTAACCAGGTTCCATTGTGTATGGTACTCCTTCTTTCCAGCATTTCTCCAAGTTATGTTCAATGTTGTTAAACCACAATATAATCGCACACAGTTTATTCGCATAAGAAACGTGTGTGAAGATTAATTTTTACCACAAACTAATCGCACATGATTTTTCCGGGGTAGAAGCGTGTGCGATAACTCTTGCTAGACGGCTGCATACGCCCACGGTTTTTGCAGATGTAATCGTGTGCAATGCCTGCTGGGCCTTTAGGGTCCAGTAAGTGGAACCCTTCCATATAAATAAGGATCATACGCGCTCGACCGTACACAGGCTCCACTCTCCCCTCTCTCAGCCGCCTCCTCTCCTCTACAGTCGCACACACGCCCTCCTGGACCTTCCCCGCCGCATTTGGCCTCCACCGTGGTCCTAGCCCGCCGGCCGACATGACAATGACTGTGATGACCCAACACACCACTGCATGTTGTAGTGTACAAGTCGTTGATATAATACTCACGGAAGGACCTTTCCGCAAATATTACATTTCTCAGAGTAGTACAACAGAAACATAGCCGGTCCAAGGTAACACTATAGGATTATAACATTATTCAATACAAAATCTCGAGAACCTTCTTTACAAATAGAAGTAGGTCTCGTGCAAATGAAACACCAAAAAGATCCAAATCGTAGCACTAAGCTGGATAATCAGCTCTATCTCTAAATCCTATTCCACTACTGCTGTTGTCACAGCCCTACTCTATTTCATCTGGAATATCTTTATCCAAGATTTCACTCCTCCTTCCAATAGGCGTTGTCTTCTCCAAGGACAACCTTGTCGTCGTATACACCATTAGCAATGTTGTCGACGTTCTTCCGTTGACGAAGTAGCAGTTGACTCCTTCAAGCTTCACCGGTAGACTTGATTCCTTGTTGAAGACCTTCTCGACGTCGTGATGGATAACTATGAACTCCTTTGCTGGCTCCAAAAATCTAAGCAGGGGGTCAACGGAGAAAGGGTGAGCAACTCGAGCGTTACTCAGCAAGTTCAAATAATATAGGAAAGAGTTTTTGTTCTGAATGCACTAGCTACTGCCATGACCAAGGGTCGTAGGCATAATGCAAGTTTTGGAAAACATTTCTTCAAAAGGTCAATTTTTATTTCAGAAAACTATGCTCACAGACTCCACGGGTCTTTAGTCATCACTTGGGATGCCTTTCCCGCAGCGTTCTGTAGTTCATTCTGGGAACACGGATGTGACAGTCACAATTTCTTGTTGTTGACTCTGCAGAGCTGCGTAACTTTACCATGAGAGATCCTCAGCCTTGTTGCTTTTCCGAGCGGCCAAACTCGTCCACACTTCCATGGTATGGGGTCAGGTCTGAGTCCAAAGCCAATCACTCCCCCTCTCCGCACAACACATATCCGCCCCTTATGACTCGGCCGGTACAAAGACCAATAGACCGTCACCACTCCCGAGATCCTATTCCAAATCACCCCATCAGGTGGGAAGAGTATGCGCTTCCACGCTGTTGTCCGCCGAAACTGAACCAACCAGGTAATAGTCTGCCGAGGATGTGGGAACGAGAGAAGATAGCAGCTAACTTTACCGTGCCATTCCAGATCTCATGGTAAACGCTTCGATACGGCGTAATGATCACTGTGACATTGGTAATTAATCCTAGGTATATACTTTCCCGTACAATGGAACCTCCACCCACAACATCATATCGTGGTTCCATTGCCAGCCAACAATAATATATAGCAATTCACATCATTCGAAAATAGGTTTTTATTTTTTTATGCAGATGATAAAACATATTACTTTATAAATACTTTGATAAAAATATTTCAACGGACATGCAAGAATGAACTTGCCTGTGATAGAAATGGCCGTTCAACCCTTCGGGGTTCTAGGGTTTGCGATAAAACCCCGAGTTCTAAAAATAGCAAGGTAGCCCTGATAAGGACCACTGAAAATTCTAGCAGCATGCTATTATGCATAATCATGAAATGCATCGTCACCCCAAAATTCACAACTTGTGGATTTTAAGACTTTTCGAACATTTGGAAATATTTAATTATATAGAGAGTTTGACAGCAATTTTCATGAGGAATAAATTATAAGTGATTAAATTTAAATAGCTCAATATAATTGAACTTCAAAACTTTATTTTCTCATATTATTTTCTTTTAAGAAAATAGTTTTGAAAAATAATTTCAAGTCATTTCCACTTAAGGATCTTTGAATTTTTATCCACAAAATATTTTTGTTTAAAAATAAACTTCAAATAAAACTTACATAATAATTCCTCATATTTTGTAGAGTTTGTTGTATATTTTTATTTGATTTTTGTGGCCCTTAATTTTGTCGTAAAAATTCATTTAAGTCTGAATATTTTGGATTTGGTAAATTACCGAAATGTCCCTGGTTCTAATGGGTTGGACCCAACCTATTGGCCTCGGGTCAATGCCTGGCTTGGTTGGTCAGCACCGACCGGCCCACTCCATCCTCACCTCTCTCTCTCTCTCGATCCCCTCTCTCTCCCGTGGCGATGCGCCGCCGTTGCCACCCTCTGCTCCGGCCGTTGCCGGCCTGCTCCGGCGTCGCCTCAGCCCGGCGCTGCTCCGCCGTTGTCTTCTCCCCTGATTCCCTGCCTTCGATTCGTACTACACCGCCCCACTCGCTCGCTCGTGTACCCTAACCCTAGCCGCCATGGCTCAGGTCGCCGGCGCCTCTGGTGCTATCGCACCTCCGGCGCCTCCCTTGCGTCTCCTCGTTGACCACGGTCGCCATCACGATCCCCTGCTCGAGTACGCCATCTCAGTGTACTGCTCCTGTCGACCCCGACATCCACCTCGAGCCTCTTCTCGACCTTCTGTTCAACCTCGCCTCCACTCCGATGCCGACGGGACGGCGGTATGTTGCTGCAACCCCGGCATCCTCCTTCGGCTGAGTCTGATTGATGGTGGTGGTGCTGTGGATCCTGCTGGTGGTCAGGTGATGTGCGGCTGTGGTGTGGCTGCTGCTGCTACGACTCCGAAGCTGGCGGGATGGCAGTGCAACCTGCAACCCCTGCATCGCCTCCTTCGTCTACTACCTCAACATCATCTCCTCCAAGCTCTGCCTCGACTACACTGCTCAAGGTAAGATCTTCTTTTGTGACCAGCAGTGCCAAAGAATGTTGTGATGAAATTATTGTGGTCGTGTTCCTGGTCAATTTAGGTTCTTGGCCTGTTCGTGATTAACTCTTCTGGCTGGCCAGTGTGATGCTCCTGTTTGGATGATTTACTCATCCAAGCATCTGTGATATGCTTGTGGAATGCATTGGTGAATTTATATGATAAGAACAAATATAAAATACACTTGATCTTGCTATTTGGATACTTATGTAATTTATTGGCATCTGCAAATGAGCAATAGATCATGTACATACATGATCTTGCCAGGTGAATGTGTTTGTGAGAAGAAAAGTGTGGATATCCAACCTCTGGACAGATTTGTTAGATGATTTGATAGAAACAAATCCACTGTTGGCTTCGGCCTAAGATGGACAATACTCCTGAGGCATTTTACCTATTTGGATACGGACAGATAATTACCAAATGGATTCAAAAGCTCAGTGATGAACTTGTATCCAAAACTGAGAGCAAAATAGCACTCTAAACACAAAAACGTTGGGTTTGTTTGCTAGATCTTGTATCTAGGGTGTGCACTCCTGGTAATTTAGTGTTTGGTGTGATTTCCATCGAATTCTTCTTAGTTGGCTTTGTGTACTTAATCCAGATGAGCTCTTCCATTTACCGAAGATAAGAACAGATGCTTTATTTGATTTCTTGGCTCTGCCAATGATGCAAAGGCTGAGGCCCTGTTTTTTTAATAAGAACAGATACTAGTGTGTGCTTTAATTCTCTGTGATGATTTAGCATAGCAACTCTATCCAGATCTGAGAGATACACTCCTTTTTATCCTTCGAGTTGAGATATAGTTGAAGGGTAGTTGGAATGATTTAAAGATGTATCCATCGATAGATCTTGACTAAGGAAACTGATAAGAATATATGTATGTTTCACGGTCTAAAAAATAAGAATATATGTTTTTCCCTGCTCTCCTCTCTTTCTAGCACTGTCCTGTCATTTACAGAACTTGCTAGCACCTCTCCTCTGCCTCACACACAAAGAATTAATCTGCTGTTGTAGAGCAGCTTGGTGTTCTGGAAAATGATGATAACCTTCGTCTTGTGGCTAGCCTGCTCCTCCTCGCTGCTTGACCTATTTCCAAGAGTGTATTTAGCTAGCTGCAATTTATTTCGGTGGTTGTTCTTGTGTTCTTGAGATGTTCTTGGGTTGTAGATGATCTTATGTAAGCAAAGGATGACGCGTTCTTGCTGTCCTAGCTGATTTGGATAGATGTTCTATAGCTGGATTAGTGGCTGGTGAACTTGTGCTGATGTGAGAAGAATATGATGCAGTTTCTAGAGGATTTGGCTACTGTGTAGAACTGGTTATTTGCTGGAAATGTGTTTGTGAGCAAATGAATCTGCTAGAAGGCTGTTGTGGTGTTTATATGCTGCTGGCTGGTTATTGTGGTGATGACACCTGAATGGTGACTCTTGCTTTGCAACTATGAGTAAGGTGCTTGGTTGTAAAGGATTATGCATAGGCATTACTTGGGGTTCAAGTCGAGTTAGATATTTTTCTTGTGGATAACTCTCCTATGTGGCATGCTCATCCAACTCAAGCTTGGTCTTATCTCTTTGTAGGATTTATTCTTGAGCAAGACAAGTGGCTTTTGTCACTAGATGGGCTGGTTTGGCTTCTCTCTTATGTGGGCTTTGTAGAAATATGGATGGTGCTCATGTGGCTTTACCATTTCAGATTTGTGGGCTTTAGCATTTGGCTTAATTTTCTTCCTTGGTAAATAATATGATTGGAGAAACAATTTAATTTTCCATGTGGGCTTTCTTTCATGAACTTGACTAGATTGGAGGGAAATAAATATGTTGCCTAAGATAGATAAATGTGGATCTATGTTGCCTTTTGTCCCATGCTGCCTTTGTATCTTCTCAAATGGATCATGTTCCTTGTTGCCTTCTTGCTGCTAGTTGATCCATGTTGCCTCAAATGATCCAAATTGATCCACAAGTATGATCCATTGTTGCCTTTGATTTAATATTGATCCCTCTAGTCAATATTTGGATACTAGGACAAGTTCCTAATGTCCCTTAGTTTAGTTCCAAAACCAAATTTGCCTCACCCTTGTGGTGAAGGCAGACATTTTAATTAAGAAACCTGTTTTTGATTAGATATAGATGACAGTGTGTGTTTTCATTATATGACATTCAATTGATTTATGCATACAAAAGAAATATGTTAACAAGGTTGCAAGGCTGGTTATCAAACTACTTCTATAGAACACAAATCCTTTGAATTTCACACAAGTTGTTTCTAGAGAAATTGGTAAGATTAGATTCTTGATATGCGGCTTCCAAACTCTCAAAGCTGATCTTGAATAGTACTTCTATACAATTCGGAGAGAAATCCTTCTCCAAACTCTCCTTGTTGCATTTCTAGCTTTCTTGTGTTCTTTGTCTTGCAGCAAAAGAAGAATAAGAAGATCAAGATCAGATGAGAAGATCAAGCTTAAGATTTAGTTTAAGCTTTTATTTTCCTTCTTTGTAATTCCATCTTTCTTTTGGATGAAATATGTACTTACTCGATTAAAGTTGTCATATTCATTTACTCATTTAAATTCCACTTGTAAAGTTTGATCTTGTGTCCATTTCCATTTGTTGTATCTAAATAAACTTTGGACATTGATTTCGAATTTGTATTTGAGATGAATGTAATATGAGATGATCAGATGATGTATATAAGATGTTAATTGAGATGATGTCATATGAAATGATCATTGGATGTATTTATATTTACTTTGGGCATTCATTTGATATTGATACTTCTATGTGTGGAAAAGGATGTGATGAAATGATGTAGGAAATGGTGGTGTATGAATTCTTATAAGATCATGTGTGAAATGAGGTTTGGATAATTGTATCCTGGTATGATCTTGAATGTTTAGATGATATGGAGCATTTGTGCTTTATACCCTACTTAAATTATAAGCTTGTGATATTAGTGAATTGTGTTCAAAGTGTTGATATTTAGAAAAGGTCATGTCGAAATTCATAGCACTCAACCAGATGATCTAAACCTAAACTCATCGAGTCGAGTGAAACATCGATCCCTTTGTCTTTTTCTTATTCGCGCCAAAATTTCCTGCATTTTCGGATGCATGCTATGCAAATGCACAAATCATATTTCTACCCTTCCGACTCTCTAAACTATGGGTTATTACAATGACCTCGTGGGAAGCTTGTCCAAGGCCGCCCTCCCCCATGGCGAGGTGGTCGTCTTCTCGTCGACATCCCAAAGTTTAGCGCTCGTTTAGCAAGGCCATCCTCATATTTAATATGCCATATCTTGTTTATGTACTAGCAAGGCCAGATGTGTTAGAATATCTTGTTTATGCACTAGCAAGGCCGGATCTGTTTGAATATCTTGTTTATTGGTGTGGTACTATTAGATCTTGGTATGTTTGATCTATTAGAAAATCTTGTTTATTCTTTATTGGTGTGATATTGTTAGTACTTTTTATATTTTATCTTGTCACTATGAATGTTTTTACCAGAAGGGATTTGATAGAACATATTTCATTTTATACTTGTGTAATAGGGATCTTATTTTGGTGGCATTGTACAAGAAAAACAAGAGAGGCTTTATTCCCCTCTCTTGGCCAATCCGTAGCTGCTGGTAAGTGACTAACCAGTTCAGTTTGAATGTTTTTTTTTTGTTTTCACGTTCTTGCATTGGATATTTTGAACACATCATGCAGACCTTGTATGGTGGATGATGCCTTGACCCCGTTTATTCATAGCAAGGATCATTTCACACACAACAAAATGCAACAACGGATCGCCGAGCTCATCGAATATCTTTGCCTTTACGGTGGTAAGTGAATAAAATTTAAACTTGTTTTTGCTTTTTGTGTTCATCTTGCATTGATGGTTTGTGGCTGACCTTTTGACTCTTGTTATTCACAGTAAGGTGAAACCGCGTCCCATCGTCTGGGAGAAACCGCCGCCGTTGGCACCTGCCCTTCCGTCGCTCCTCCCATCATCGCCGGAGGGCGTAGCAAGGCGAAACCCTCGCGGTGGTGGCGACAACGAGATTCTTCCTTTCCCCGCTATGCGATACGACACAGGATGGCGTCACAACACCCATCTTTGTCTCCGGTGGTCCTTGTACGCGGCCGTGTGGCGCTGTCTGAACCTGCACATACAAAGTGATGCGATGACGACCGATATGTGAAATCGTAGTATGGGCAGTGTGGCGTGGCTGGTCGTCCAATGGTTGGTGTGGGAGTTTGGGAATAGGGTGGCGACCTTTTTGTTTGACGGTAGCGGTCACTGTGGCCATATGGAAGATGCGTCGATCGAATCTTGAGATAGTGATGGCCTTCGCTTCGTGTTGTTGAGGTCAATGGCAGTATGATGCCCCTCTTCTTGGACATCGAAGCTTTTGAGGTCGGCGGTGTTATTGGACACCCTCCACCTCCAGACCGACTTCGATATGGCTCGCCAGGTGCACGCACAATGTCTCTTACAGACATGTCAAGTCATGCTTGTTGTCGGCATGTTCTACGCACGACGTCTCATGCGAAACTTCTAACACATTTCTATTGTACCGTACGTGCCACACAGGCAACAAGCCATTCACTAGGACCATTTATCTCCTCGTCGTCCTTGGGCTTGCTCGCCTAACGTGGCTCGCGAGTTCACTATGGACTCCGTTAAGAGAAGCATAGAGCAGGATCAAGTGTATATTAGAGCATCTCCACCGGCGCGCCCAACTCGGCTCCCAATAGGTGTTTTGGGCGCACCGGCACCAAACCATCCCCCAGCGGCGCGCCCAATAGAAGGAAAGTTGCTGGCACACCCCAATACAGCGTTCGGCAACCCCGTTTTGCGCCCAGCTTCTATGGACACAACCGGGCATGCCGGCAACCGCGGCAACATGCGCCTCGTCCAATCCTGACGGGTGGGGGCGACGCGTCAGCGAAACAACGGTCGGGGGCGGATTTATTGTGGTAGATATGCCCGTTTTAATGACGCAGCGGTTCCCCTAGGGCGCAGACGACGCGACGTGTCGAGCGCAGCACTAGAAGGTTAGGCGGTGGCGCGCATGCATCGTCGGCGTCAATGCGCGTGGCAGACGTACCGGTGGCGGCGTTAATGCGGCGACCGGCCTCCGCCGCTCCCCACCGGCTTTAAAACGGTGCCCGGCGCGCCTCTCTTCTCCACACACTCGCCTCTCCCATAGAAACCCTAGCCACCATGCCAGGCAGCCGCAAGCCACGACCGGAGTAGAGCGCCGAGGAGATTATCCACCGCCAGCAGATGGCCGCAGAACGTCGTGCTCGGCGCGAGCGCGCCAACGCCGCCACGACCGCGGCCATGACACCCGAGCGCCGCCACGATCACCTCGAGCAGCAACGCCTCCTCCAAGAGGACCGGATGATGAACCAGTCGTTCGCCCGCGAGATGCGTCGCGAGGAGGAGGAGTGGAACGCGTCCCAGGCGCGCCGCCTCACAGCGCAACGCGAGGCGGACCTCTTCAAGCCGCACCGCCGCCCCGAGCAGGGCAGTTCGTCCGAGCACCACCACCAGGCGCGGCCAGCTCTTCCCACGTCGTGCGCCCTGCGACGACGCTATCGGAGGAGGAGGTGGAGGTCTACCGCCGGCATAACATACCAGTGCCTGACGGCTTTGTGCTTCCACCGGGGTGGGTGCTCAACGTCATCAAGGTGTCGGTAGCGCCGGCGCTGAGTGGCAGGCCCCGCCTCGAGTACATCACGCGGCAGTCGAGGGACCTGCCGTTTGAGCAGCGCGCGGACCCGTTCTACTCAATCTCGGCGCCATACTGGGACGCGGTGATTGATGCGGAGCACGAGGCGCGCCGCGGCTCCTTCTTCCTCCCCAGAGGCATGCACGAGCCACCACCGGAGTGGTTCCACTCCGATGAAGAGCGCGAGCGCGTGTCGTCCGACTCCGAGATACCCGACCTCCCCTTGCCGGCGCCGGCACCGCCACCGGGGCCTGGCCCGGCACCGGCAAAGGAGGACAGCGACGGCGACTGGGGTGAGCCGGAGTGGGAGGGAATGCAGGTGGCCATCGAGGCCTCCCTCCGCCGCCGCTAGATCAAACCCCACCACGCTCGGCGACGGCGGCGGCACGGAGACGTTCCTCAAGGCCGGAGCCGCCGCGGGTGAAACCGGAAGCCTCAGCGACGGCATCGCAGATGAAACTTCCTCCTCAACGGCCGGAGATCATCGAGGCATGCAAGATATGCCTCGACGCTGCCGTGTAGCTGGTTTCTCCGTCGCCGGGACTAGCTTTCTTCTCTAGCGTCCGCCGACAGAGCCGCTAGATTTAGGGTCTAGGGTTTAGTTTAAATTTAGTTAAATTCCGTTTAAACTTGTTAAATTCCATTTGTCAAATTTCGTTTAAGTTTGTTAAATGTCCTTCAAATTCAATGAAATATCACCGGTTCGTTCATATTCTAGTTTTTTTTTAAATACCTATTGGGAGCGACTGGTGGGGCGCGACGCTCCCAATAGGCGGCAACGCTTGCCGGCGCGCCCAATAGCACATGTCCGGCAACTTTACCGGACGCTGAATTGTGCGTCCGTGGAGATGCTCTTATAGAGTTCTCGAAGACAAAATAAACAAGGTTTCACAAGCCAATTCGTAAACTCGGAATATTGCTACCACCAACCGTCGTCGCAGTGTGACATACCATTTCCTTCGCCCGTGCCCTTTTTACCTCGCATTGTTGCTCTGCCACTAAGACTGCCCACACGCTCACCGTTGGATTTCATCTGATTTTCAAGGAGTGTCGATTCATGCAGTCATCAGCTTTTGTGAACGTGGCGCGTGTGGTCGCAAACTTTTTGCTAATTCCAAGGTATTCCCTCCGTTTCAAATTAATTGACTTCCATTTGGTCACACATAATTGTATCTAGACATGTTACACGTATAGATCTTACTCTTGCTGCCGTATCTCCTGCTGCTGGTAGCTACACCACACCCATGTGCTTAGGCGTGCAGATGCGTGCATGCATGCACATCACATGTGGGCTGCGTTGCATGCCTAAATAGGCAATGCCCACCATATTGTATCGTTCAATGCTTGTCGGTGGTCCTCTCCGGCTCTCTTCTTCCTCATGTGGCCTTTCGAAATTTTGGGGATTCCACTAAAATTCAGAATTTTCATCTGGTTTGTTTACCGCAAAGTGATCATACCCAAAGATGATCTGACAAAATAAATGAGAGTGTTAAGCTCTCATTTATCGAATGTCCTTTCACAAAAGTTTTATGGTGGATACATCTATCCTTTTGAAAATGTCCTAGAGGGGAGAGACGTGGCACGAGACAGATCCAAAGGGAGGTGGCGTGGAGGCGTTCGTCAAGGAAGTGGCGTGGAAGTAATGTTTTGACAAGCGTATAAGATATACAACGCGGAAGCATACCGATTGAGGAAGCTTATGGCATTAAGCTCATTGATAATGAATGACACAACATGTTGAAATAGATAATAATCTATTTTTCAGAGTGATTTCAAGCGTGCTGGTGAGAGTACAAAACATGAAGAGAACGATCTTCAAGCAATCTTGAGTTTAGTTGAAAACGGCTTGAAAATAGTCTTTTGAAGTTTGTCTGGCGTACTCTTCACAATGACACTTGATGCCAGTAGGAGTGATCTTAGGATCATGAAGACGGGCAACATCGAGTAACTGTTTACCAGCTATCATGATACTAGTAAGCATGATCTTGGGGATCATCGCCACGAACGTTTACCAAGTGAAAAATTAAGCACTCCACCAGTTGGCACACTGAAACACATCAATGCATGATATAGAGAAATACATATGCTGATACACAATATATAGAGTACACATGCCATGATAAAATTGATACAGACTGCTTGTAAGATTCCGAGCATACATGGACTGCTAAGACAGAGGAATCACAAGGATCGTTACAAAGTATTAATTAAACCAATCACATGAAATAAAAAGTATGGGCTCAGATTGGGTAGGGAAACAAGTGTACAAAAGATTGAGAGAAGGAACGCACCTGATTTGTTTCCCGAAGTTCGAATTGTTGGCACCAACTCTACATCTCCGTTAGGAGGTTTATACACACATGCACCCTGTTTGACCAGCACACATTCTGATCTGCAAGCATCACACCCGTCACTCCCTAAATTACTTCTTACACACTAAAAGTACAATTACAAAATGCCTAGAAATACTGTAATGATCTCTAGTGGTGTTACAGTATTTTGCAGATGGACAAGAACCATCTTCTCCAGCATCTTCAGTTCCTTATTTCCTTTAACTGGATTCATCTCGATGACCTTTTGTTCGACAACTTGTTCATCTTTTTTTTCCTCAATAACTTCTTCTTCAAGGGGAATCAACATAGGAGAATTGACTGGAACAATGCCCTTTGAAACCAGCGGCTTGACATACCACTCGATCCAATACCAGAAATTGCATCCTTCTCCAGCCAGTCAGCCTATGAATGGTGCGGCTTGAAGTGGTTTTTTTGGTGCAGGTTGTGCTTCAGGCTCAAATAGTTTGGGCTGAATGGGTGGAAATGATTTTGTGGGCTGGAGCGGTGCGGACTTAACAGAAAAGCGGGGTGGGGCGGTGCAGTTTGGTGTCTAAAAAATAAAACATGAATGGGCTGAACCCGTGGGTTTGGACCCGTACCAGGCATTCGGGGCACGCCGCACGCCTCGTCGCCTCCTTCCCCGATTCCCCTTCTTCCGCCGCCGCAGACGCTGCATACTTTTTTTTGAAACCGAAGGCAAAAGCTTTGCCTTATCTATTTATTAAGCAGAAGGTGCCCGGTTTATTATTGGAAGAAACCGGGCGAAAACCATACAACAACACAACACAACCCCACGGGGCGAAGCCCTCACAACCTCGAGAACAACTGGAGCCAAGCTCCAAACACCACTCCGCAACGAGCCGGTTAGCCATCCACCATGTCGGAGAGAGAAGCCGTAACTGCTATGGGAGGAGCAGATACGGGACGCTCCAACGAAGACGAAAGTGACGAACCCACCAGGAGCCCCGACGACGATGGCCAACACCGTGAGCAACCTTGTCGCCGACACGACACGAAGGTTGAGCACCCGCGATGTTGCAGAAAACTCGGAGCCACCGCCCCGACATCCACCTCTCCGTCACGCCCTACGCAATCCACCTGTACCACCTTCCGGGGCCGCCGCCCCAACATGTCACCGCTCGCACCCGCGCTGCAACGCCGCACGACCTAGCTGCCCGCAGCCCAAACTGCTCAGAGCAACTACCCGCAGACCCGCCACACCACGTCCGAGGCCGCTGCCTCGACATACTGAAGATCGCCCCTCGTTGGGTGATGCATGTAAAATGCATACATGAACTTTGCACTATATTACTTATATTCCAATCATATTTGCATCATATAAGGGTTATATCAATGTTTTATAATGATTTTTGGAATATTTCATGATTTTCCTATTTTTATGGAATTAACCCTGCGCAGGCAGAAAACCCTATTTTCCATATTTTTAATGTTTCAGGGACCCAAAGGACGTCCAAATGACCTGGAAATTTACGAGCATCAGTTTTTGGAAGGAAGAAGACTTGGGAGCGAAGGAAGCGAACAAGCGCAGGCCCGAGGCCCAAAAGAGGGTGGCCCACGCGGCCAAGGAATCTGGCCGCGTGGGACCCACCATCTGGAGCCTCGAGGCTCCGTTGCCGTCGATCTTTTCGCCCACGACTCCGTCTTGACCTAAAACCGACTATAAAAATAGTCCCCGACGCCCTTCGGAAAGGAGCGCCGCAGAAACACAGAAACCACGAAACAGAGACCTGGAGTTGCAGATTGGAGGGGGAAAACTCCGGCGGGGCGCTGCCGGCGTGGTCTCCATCTTCTCCAACGACTTCTCCACCGTCTCCATGATGAAGAGGGAGTAGTCCACCCCCTGGACTTTGGGTTTGTGGTGGTAACTTGATCCAATCTCTCGATGTATGATCATTGTTAAAGTCCATATGATGTGCCTTGCATGATTATGGAACTATCTTTGTAATTCCTATGGTGGATATTGTGGTATGAGATGATATTATGTTATGCATTTACCGTCATGTTGGGATTTCTATGTTTTGTCATACTTTGGAGATATTCTATGATACATGTGATGGTTTGATTTATGCATAATGCCTTGTTTATCCTTGTCATGAGGTGATTGACACCACCAAGTGTGGATAGATGAGAGAGATGTGGTCATGCACACGAAATATGAATCATTACACTAGTGTTTAGAATATTGTCCATTAAGAAGTATGATGTATGTGGGTAGAGAGTGGCCTAGTGACAGAAGACATATGCATTAAGTGACAGTAATGTCGACCAACATTCTTTATCTGGGGGTAAAAAGGAAGAAGTATGATGTGGGAGTGACAACAAACCACGCTAGCCTTACGAGGGTGACCTAGCAACACAAATGATTATTTTCTTTCAACTATGTGTTTTAGGACATGTAGCCGTCATAGAAGTTTACCATTAAAGCATGACAATTGTGTGTACTTTTTATCTATAACATGATAATCACCATAGATGGGAGAGAGGATTGAGTGAACCCATGAACCCATGTCCATTGTTCTTATAAAAGAAAACTTTTGTCTTGTCCTCTTGCATTGAAGAGGATTGTGACACTTTTACATTCTTGTTTTGTTACATTAAACTTCCATCCATTAAATCAACCATCTTGTTTTTTAAACTTGTTTAGTGCATAATCAACTAAAACTTGTGACACTTTAGTTGTAGGGAATAGATAACTTTTCCTTCTTGCTCCTGCGGATCGATACCCCACTTCCACATTGAGAGGTGCTTGATAACCCACAAGTATAGGGGGTGTATCGTAGTACTTCCGATGAATAACAGTGTCGAACCCAACGAGGAGCAGAAGGTGTTGACAAGCAGTTTCGATGAAGGATTCACTGTAAATGCTCACAGACAAGTTTTTAGGGATTTTTGATATAGCAGATAAATAAAATACAAGTAAGTAAAATGCGGAAATAATAATTGCAGCGAGTGGCCCAATCCTTTCTATAGCAAAGGACAAGCCGGTTTGTTTACTTATGATGACCAAACGTTGTTGAGGACACACGGGAATTTAGTCTAGTGCTTTCGCTTCATATAGTTGATTAATCTTCATTGTTTTGATAAGTGTTGTGTGGGTGAACTTATGCTAATGCACCGCCCTTCCTAGGACTAATACATACTTGTGATTATACCCCCTGCAAGCATCCGCAAATACAAGAAAGTAATTAAGATAAATCTAACCACAGCCTTAAACTCTGAGATCCTGCTATCCCTTATGCATCGATATACCAACGGGGGTTCAGGTTGCTGTCACTCCGGCAACCCCACAATTAGCAAACGAATACACAATGCATTCCCTATGCCCATAAAAGGTGAAGTGTCATGTAGTCGACGTTCACATGACACCACTAGAAGAATAACACCACAACTTAAATATCAAACCATTAAATATTACTCAACATAATTCACTACTAACATTTAGACTTCACCCATGTCCTCAAGAACTAAACGAACTACTCACAAGACATCATATGGATTATGATCAGAGGTGATATAATGATGAATAACAATCTGGACATAAACCTTAATTCAACGGTTTCACTCAATAGCATCAACCACAAGGAGTAATCAACACCGGGAAAGTTTCCCCTATGAAATACACAAGATTCAACCCTAGATGTTACAGCGGAATGGAGTGGAGCGGTGGAGATGACGGTGTCGGCGGTGGAGATGATGGTGATGATGATCCCAATGAAGTCCAGCTCGATGACGGTGACGATGGCGATGATTTCCCCCCCTCCGGGAAGGAATTTCCCCGGCAGATTTCTCCCTGCCGGAGAGCTTTTCTCTCTCTGGTGTTTTCCGCCTCGAGGAGGCGGCGCTGTCTATCCTCGATGGTCCCCCAGGTCTTAGGGTTTCTGGACGATGAAGTACGCGAAAGGGCGATGGCTGAGGTGGGCCAGGGCTCCCTCCCCACATGGCGGCGCGCCTGTGGGCCCTGCCGCGCCACGGGGTGGGGAGGGCCCATGGTGGCCCACCTTGGCCTCCCTTTTGGCTTCCTCCGTCATCTGACAAAATAGCACCTTCTGTATATTTTTCTAGAATTTTTGATCTTCAGAAATATTGTATCCCGACGACGCTTTTTTCAGCAGAATCCTGACTCCGGTGAATAATCCTCCAATAATGATGAAACATGCAAAACAGGTAAAATATCATAAGTATCATCTCTAAATATGAAATATATCAATGAATAGCAGTAAATTATGATATAAAATAGTGATGCAAAATGGACGTATCAGTGCTACAGTGATCCCCTGCTCTTGGGGGTTATCAAGTACTTTTCTGGCGCCGTTGCCGGGGAGCGTAGCGCTTAAGTTTCTATTCTTGTGTGCACTAGACTTTAGATTTATTTTATCTTGTTTTATATCTTGCAATCATCTAAGCTTGGGGAGGTTCCTTTAAACTTGTTTGGTTGTGAGTTTCTCATTAGTTTTATTTTCAGTTATATATATCAAAACACATAAAAATAAAAAAAATGGAGAAACTTTCTGGAATGTCTATGGGTAATGATTATTTTAAAAAGTATGACGCCTACTCTGAATATCAATCAACCAAAGAGGGAAATACAGTGGGTAAATTGCTTAAAAACTCTTCACAAAATAGTAATCAGTTTTGTGAGTTACATGGTATAACTTGTTGCAATAGAAGAGTTGTTAAACATTCCCATCACGGTGGGTGTTCGGGTTTACCCGAAATTTCGGGTCGGGTTCTTCGGGTTTTTTGTAATTCGGGTTTCCAAATCTCACACCCGAAACTCTCCCCAAAAAACTGAAACCCGAGAATTCGGGTACCCGAAAATTCGGGTTCGGGTCAGGTTTTTCCCGATTTGCCCGAACTAATGGATGAACAAGCTGTTCGATGAAGTTGCTGGTCGCAATCTGGCCTGCGTGTAGAAGGTGAGGACAGGGTCGCCGGCTGCTGGCGTCGTCGCGACCAAGGCGGAGAGCAGGGCTACGGCCAGCACTGTGAGATGCACGGAGAAATCGAGAAGGGGTCGCCGGCGACTAGCACGGCGACGAGTGCAGCGGAGAACATGGCGGTGGCCACGGCGGCGGCCACGGCCATGGTCGTCGTCGCGTTGCGTCGGGGCAACAGAGCAGAAGCCATACGGGGCGACGGGCAGTAGGAACTGGCCTGGGCGGCGGTGAGGCGCTGGCGGTGAGGCGCTGGCGGCGCGGCGGTGAGGCGCTGGCTGGCGGCGCGGCGGTGAGGCGCTGGCGGTGAGGCCCTGCCGGCGCGACGGTGAGGCGCTGGTGGCTGCTAGCCCTGGAAGGCTGGAACGGGACGGGGACGTGGGGATTGGCCTGGACGGGGACGAAGAAAACCTAAGTTTGGGGTGTTTTGGGCTGGGCCTCACGCACTTGTTGGGCTCTTGAACATAGTTCGGGATATTCGGGCAATTCGGGTTCCGTGGCTTCAATCCCGAACTAAATTCGGGTTTTCAGATCTGCTACCCGTTGCAGCGCTCGGGTTGGTCGGGTTCGGGTAGTTCGGGTTCGGGCTCGGGTTATTCGGGTACGGGCTTCGGGTTTCGGGATTTATGCCCACCGTGACATTCCCACTATCAATGCAAGTATAATAGTGATCCTATAATTGCTTGTTATCGTGAAGATGAATGTTTATGCCCTGATATAGAACAAGTTGAGAAATATATTGCTTTTGTTGGAGCCCATGAGATAGACTCTCTTCTTGATAAATTTCTTGCAACTAGTCATGTAGCTCGTGAAATGAAAGGGCAAATTTCTATTATTCTCCAAATTTGCAAAAAAGAATTTAGTGATAATGTTTATGTTAAAGAAAGAATTCTTGCTGCCACGGAAAGCACTAATATTTTGCAGGAAGAGGAGGATAAGAACCTAAGCTTGGGGATGCCCGTGCAACCCCAAGAGGATGATGAAAACATAAGCTTGGAAGAGGAAGTATGTGAAGAGGAGATTGAAATGGATGTGTTCCAACCTAAGCTTGGGGAAGAGTTGGATCTCCCACTTCACCATCAACATTTGATAGTAGCACTCAAACTCAAAAATCTTTTGTTATTTATGAGAACCCATGTTATGATGAGTGTGAAACTGAAAATTCTATGGTCCTATATGATAACCCATGCTATTATGATGAAACTAATAATGCTCCTTTACTTTTTAATAATGCTACTAGTGAACTTATTGATGATAATGAGGAGTGTTGCTTAAATATGCTATATGATAATGCTTTAGATGATGGTCCTATGCTTATTGATAATCCTCCATGTTTAGTTGTTACTAAATTATGTGAGGATAAAAATGATATACTTGCTGTTTGTGATAGTACTCTTACTCATGAGAGTCCTACTTTGTTCTTGAATTCTCCTAATTACACCATAGAGGAGAAATTTGCTTATGTTGAGAAATACTTATGTGGTTTGCAATTATCTTTAGTTCCAAATCTTTGTTGCAACCATGATATTAAACTTGATATTGATCTTATAACTATTTTGAAAGAGGGAAGCATGCTAATGAATTCCAAAATAAATTTAATGATCCTCTTTATGTGCCTAAATTATCTAAGTTGAATGATTCTTGTGGTTATATGGTTGAATTTTTCTACTACTTGCAACTATTATGAAGGAGGTGATAAGAACCCTCTTTATGTACTAATAATTATGCTGCAAGTAAATATTGTTAATATGCATTGGAAACTTCTATTTATTATGATTCATTCATATACAAAATGCCAATGCATAGAAAGAAAGTTAGACTTCGTTGTTATTACTTTTGTGTTTTGTTTTTCTCTCAACTAGGGTTCAACTTGACTATTATTTTGATTGGTTTGAGAACACCATGGGATCCTGGTATTATGCATGAACACTTTCCAAGGAAGAGGGACACACCAAAGTTCAAGCTCCCTCATGAGCTTCGTCCACAATAAACATCAAGTAAGAAGCCTAGCTATATGGCTATAAAGAAAGCGCTTTACGGGAGGCAACCCGGTTGTTTTTATTTGTGATTTTCTTTGTGTCCTCTTGCTGTAACAAGAGACTTTGTTTAGTTTAGTTTCTGGAATTTTTAATAAAGTGCCAAGTTTTACTCATTTTGGTTTGAAAAGTTGCTTATAGCGTTCGGAGATTTTATTCCTGCACGAATCTGTGCACGGTATGATTTTTAATTCTTATTCTGTAACTCCGAATGAGCTCATATTTGAACTGTAGTTGCAACTTTTCATCCTCTGTATGCATGAATTTTTTCGGAATTTTCGACAAAGTTAAGTAGGGTAGAAAAATACGTTTTGCTGCTGCTGTTTTTCTGGACAGATTCTGTCCCATTTTGTTTGATGCATGCTTTGAACTTTTAACTTGAATCTTTTTGATCCAATTGAGTTTATGAGTAGGCATACAACATTATACACTTTCTGGACATCATATGAATTTTTGTTAAGGATTATATGCAGCAAGAAATCTATTTGTTTATCACTACTAATGCACCCCACAGAAAAGAAATGGGAGAAACGGTGTTTTGAAGTTTTTTCACAGGGATTAGAGGAGATGCACCAAGAGCTATCCAAGGATGGTGAAGACCATAAGCTTGGGGATGTGAAGACAACCCCACTGGACCTACACACTCTCGGTTTGCACACGTCTAACTTCTGTTTTTCGATCGAAACACTTTATCGCATAAACTTGGAGCGTCTTTTTGTTTGTTTGGTTTGATTTTTATTTTGTGAGACCACCACACTATCATTTATATATGAGAGAGCTACTGGAAATTTGGGTTGAATTATGTTGGATGCTATTATAAGATTGGGAAAAGGGATGTTGAGTTGATTTTAAAAGATACATATAGTTGCATGATTCATGAGCTTGTTAATGAGTAATAATTTGCAAGTATTTTATCAAGAGCTATCTTTTATTCATGTTTTGATGCTGAATGTTATTTACTTGTTTAACATGGATTAGTTAGTTCTATGGACACTCATGCATGCATTTAGATGGTCAACTTTCTCCCTCTTGCTAGCCCAAAAATTCCAACAAGCAAAAACTTGTTTCCAACACCTTCAACCAAAGTTTTTCCAGTGAGTCCACCATATCTACCTATTAGCTTTATGCTATTCCGAGTATGTTTATCATGATATTTGTGTTATCTATACCTCTGAATGAAAATGCTTATGTTGTTGATTGTTATGGGAAAAGTTGGTTATAGAGCTCTCTCGAACTTGATGCACACTTTACTTTCATTGCATAAATAAAACATGACCCATTGTGATTAAAATTATGATGTTGTGGCTTGACAAATGTCTTTGGTTGAGAGTTAGCTCATATGTGCTGTCACATGGCAAGCTTTCAACATGCACTTCATTCATTTAGTTGATATCATGTACTTTTGTTTATGGATGCTTACCATGGGTGAAATAAATGTGGAAATGAAGTGAGTTTAAATGAGTTTGTATAAATGGTTAGAGAGACGCCTGGGCCGCTAATCTAAGCCATGCATCATTCATGGTGGAAATTTACTTACATGCTATGGTGAACCTTCTGTGATACACCTTACAATAAAAAGCTATCTAATGGTAAATAAAAAGGGTGTTGAGATTGTTCATTGTGTTTGTTTGTCTTGTCATTTTGATATGGGCTTGTTCCATATCCTGGGACAAGAGGTACCCCAGTTGACGCTCTTAATGATACTATTATTACTTACAATGATATTTAACTTGAACTTGCTTTGTTTCCAAGTTGAGTAACACATGGAGTAGGTACTTGTATTCAAGGGGCATGAGACTTTCAACCTGTACTTTGTCAAGCACACTACTCATATTTGCTTTCACTTTAAACTTAATCATTCAAGATGCTATGATAGGGGAATGAGAGCTTGACACCAAGGATTACCACATTACAATCATTAACTTAAGTAGAGAGTTCAGAAGTTAGATGAAACTTATTCATGCTTTACCTCTACTCATATATATCTTTCCAAAGTGTCCACCTTTTATATTCAGATTTTCATCAATACTCTATGACCATTGTAGGATGTTCTTACTTATCATTATGCATACATGTGGTCCATAGTACTTTTTCTTATGTTACACTTTGTGAATTATCATTGAACATCCTTGCATTGAATACTTGATATCACTTCATAAACTATCTTGCATATTGCTACTCCTTTTAAGAATGAATCATTTGACTCTATGTAGCAATAGTAATCATCTTTGATATCCATTGTTAGTATTAAATTGCAAAGTCCATGTTAGTTTTATCACCTTCATACTCGAGGACGAGTATTGGTTAAGCTTGGGGATGTTGATGCATGTAAAATGCATACATGAACTTTGCACTATATTACTTATATTCCAATCATATTTGCATCATATAAGGGTTATATCAATGTTTTATAATGATTTTTGGAATATTTCATGATTTTCCTATTTTTATGGAATTAACCCTGCGCAGGCAGAAAACCCTATTTTCATATTTTAATGTTTCAGGGACCCAAACGACGTCCAAATGATCTGGAAATTTACGAGTATCAGTTTTTGGAAGGAAGAAGACTTGCGAGCGAAGTAAGCGAACAAGCGGAGGCCTGATAACCCCCAAGAGCAAGGGATCACTGTAGCACCTCTCAATGTGGAAGTAAGGTATCGATCCGCAGGAGCAAGAAGAAAAGTTATCTATTCCCTACAACTAAAGTGTCACAAGTTTTAGTTGATTATGCACTAAACAAGTTTAAGGAGCAAGGTGGTTGGTTTGATGGATGTAAAAGTGTCCCAATCCTCTTCTTTGCAAGAGGACAAGACAAAGGTAGTAACAAGTGAAAGCTCTCAAAGAGAGAAAGCCCAATCCTCCATGTAGCAAGAGGACAAGCTCAAGTGTGTGTTTCTTATAGGAACAATGGACATGGTTCATGGGTTCACTTAATCTCTCTCTCTCTCATCTACGGTGATCATCATGTTATAGATAAAGTACACACAATTGTCATGTTTTAATGGTAGCTTTTTATGACAGCTATATGTCCTAAAACACATAGTTGAAAGAAATACTCATTTGTGTTGCTAGGTCACCCCTCGTAAGGCTAGCGTGGTTTCTCTCACTCCCACATCATACTCTTTCTTTTAACCCCCAGATAAAGGATGTTGAGCGGTACTGTGTCACTCAATACCTATGCCGTGTCACATCGGCCATCCCGTACCCACATACATCATACTTCAAAGTATGACAAATCACAAAAGCTCCAACACAACGGTAAATGCATAACAAATCATCTCACACCACAATATTCACCACAAAGGTATTACATAGATGACCGTAATCATGTTCAGCAGCTCATACGGTACTAATTAGTGAAGCTCAAGAGAGAGGAGAGATACAAAAGTTACCACCACAAACCCTAGTACAGGGGGTGGAATACTCCCCCTTCATCATGGTGATGATGGTGGAGAAGTTCTTGCTGTAGATGTTGATGATGAACACGCCGGAGGGGGGTGGAGCCCTCCGGAGGCGATTCCGGCGGCGTTTCCCCCCTCCGATCTTCTCCGGCGGCAGCCTTCTGACTCTCTGTTTCGTGGTTTTGTGTTTCTCCGCCGCCTCCTTCCAGAGAACGTCGGGGGACCTTTTTTATAGGCGTTTTTAGGTCAAGACTATGTCGGTGGAGCAAAGATCGATGGCAACGGAGCCACGAGGGCCAAACGAGTGGGCCCCACGCGGCCACAGTACCTGGCCGCGTGGGCCACCCCGGTTTGGGCCTCGGGCCTCCGCTTGCTAGCTTCCTTCGCCCACAGGTCTTCTTCCTTCCAAATATTGACGCCCGTAAATTTCCAGGTGATTTCGTTGACGTTTGGGTCCCTGAAACATTAAAATAAGAAAACGGGGTTTTCTGCCTGTGCAGGGTTAATTCCATAAAAATAGGAAATAAATGAATATTCCCAAAAATCATTATAAAACATTGATATAACCCTTATATGATGCAAATATGATTGGAATATAAGCAATTAAAGTGCAAAGTTCATGTATGCATTTTATATGCATCAAGGCCCGAGGCCCAAAAGTGGGTGGCCCACGCGGCCAAGGAATCTGGCCGCGTGGGACCCACCATCTGGAGCCTCGAGGCTCCGTTGTCGTCGATCTTTTCGCCCACGACTCCGTCTTGACCTAAAACCGACTATAAAAATAGTCCCCGACGCCCTTCGGAAAGGAGCGCCGCAGAAACACAGAAACCACGAAACAGAGACCTGGAGTTGCAGATTGGAGGGGGAAAACTCCGGCGGGGCACTGCCGGCGTGGTCTCCATCTTCTCCAACGACTTCTCCACCGTCTCCATGATGAAGAGGGAGTAGTCCACCCCCTGGACTTTGGGTTTGTGGTGGTAACTTGATCCAATCTCTCGATGTATGATCATTGTTGAAGTCCATATGATGTGTCTTGCATGATTATGGAACTATCTTTGTAATTCCTATGGTGGATATTGTGGTATGAGATGATATTATGTTATGCATTTACCGTCATGTTGAGATTTCTATGGTTTGTCATACTTTGGAGATATTCTACGATACATGTGATGGTTTGATTTATGCATAATGCCTTGTTTATCCTTGTCATGAGGTGATTGACACCACCAAGTGTGGATAGATGAGAGAGATGTGGTCATGCACACGAAATATGAATCATTACACTAGTGTTTAGAATATTGTCCATTAAGAAGTATGATGTATGTGGGTAGAGAGTGGCCTAGTGACAGAAGGCATATGCATTAAGTAACAGTAATGTCGACCAACAATCTTTATCTGGGGGTAAAAAAGAAGAAATATGATGTGGGAGTGACAACAAACCACGCTAGCCTTACGAGGGTGACCTAGCAACACAAATGATTATTTTCTTTCAACTATGTGTTTTAGGACATGTAGCCGTCATAGAAGTTTACCATTAAAGCATGACAATTGTGTGTACTTTTTATCTATAACATGATAATCACCATAGATGGGAGAGAGGATTGAGTGAACCCACGAACCCATGTCCATTGTTCTTATAAAAGAAAACCTTTGTCTTGTCCTCTTGCATTGAAGAGGATTGGGACACTTTTACATTCTTGTTTTGTTACATTAAACTTCCATCCATTAAATCAACCATCTTGTTCTTTAAACTTGTTTAGTGCATAATCAACTAAAACTTGTGACACTTTAGTTGTAGGGAATAGATAACTTTTCCTGCTTGCTCCTGCGGATCGATTGAGTGAACCCATTAACCCATGTCCATTGTTCTTATAAAAGAAAACCTTTGTCTTGTCCTCTTGCATTGAAGAGGATTGGGACACTTTTACATTCTTGTTTTGTTACATTAAACTTCCATCCATTAAATCAACCATCTTGTTCTTTAAACTTGTTTAGTGCATAATCAACTAAAACTTGTGACACTTTAGTTGTAGGGAATAGATAACTTTTCCTGCTTGCTCCTGCGGATCGATACCCCACTTCCAGATTGAGAGGTGCTACAGTGATCCCCTGCTCTTGGGGGTTATCACTGGGACGCATCGACCGAGCCGACAACCTCGCCACCCTTGTAGCACGAAGTCGCCACCCACACTGTGACGAGCCACAACCCCACCTCATTGGGTCACCACCGCACAACAATCTGGGGCCGCGGCCCCGACATGCAAGAACAAACTCGAAGCCACCGCCTCGACGTCCACGCACCCGCCGATGAGACAAGCTAGTAAGGCAACACAACGGCAAGCAGAAGTACCGAGACTCCAAGGCGACGCCCCCAAGGAGGGAACGACGAAAATGCCGCCGTCGCCCGCGTTGTCAACGACAAATGCAAGGTTTTCACCCGGAGAAACTCGGTGAATTGGAGTGAAAAAGACATGGTTGGCGCTCCACGACAACGCCTCCAAGGAGGGAACGACATCCAAAGATGCCGACGCCGCCAGCACTGACCGAGATCAATGCTAGGCTTTTGCCTGGAGCAAACCAAAGACCACCATTGCCACCACCGCTTCCAACCAAGCTAACCACCATGGGCAGCTGACCAACCACGCCGCACCTCGTGCCCAGCCGCGAGTCAAACACCAACGTCCACCATCTCCACCACCGCGGGCAGCAGCCGGACGTCACCACCCGACGTCAAGCACCATCCGCGGATGCACCAGCGATGACTTGCGGCCACCAGATGCGGATGTGGCGCGGCGCACCGCACCACCTCCAGCCTGCACCATGGCCAGCAAGCCGCCGACCCACCACGCTGCATACTTCCATATAAAAGGAGTTTGCTTGTATATTTCGCCCTGATTGTCCTATTTTTTGCTATACTAATTCTTCTTCTTTTTCTTTATTTTGATCAATTGCTGGTTTTGTTGAACTAGCGCCAGTAATGCTTGCAATTCACATGAGCTGAAAATGTCATTCTGGATTCTCTGAGCTGAAGATGCCTTTGGCTAATTGATAATTGATTCCTTGGGTTATTTTCTGGCTGGGACTAGTGATAGGTATGTCTAACTATGTGATCTGAAAGATGCAAATGAAAACATGACTTGGTATTGTGTGTTACTTGCTCTGTGTGTAACTTGGAACTGATTCTGCTATGCTCGATGTGGCAAGTTTGAGTCTAATCTTGGTACTGTATGTTACTTGCTGTCATGTGAGTGTATTTTACTTGTCTATTTCCCCAAGAGCTTATGTTTTGAGGATAATCTTACCAAAGTACAGGTGTTCACAGTAGGAGTTTGCTTGTATATTTTGCTTGTCTACTCTATATATTGTGTATGTTGCTTTGGTAAATTTCGTCTATCCAATTATTAGTCTGTTGCTTGTTAAAACTAGAGTCTAGTTTGATAATTTTTGTAACACATAGTTGTTGTTGTAACCTGAAATTGCCTTGTCTTTTCGTGTGGAATTTTTCAACATTAGAGGGCTGAAAATGTAAAGAACATGTTGCAAATTTCATAAAAGCTCATGTACTGCTATGTATGTTCTGACATGTACTTTAATTTGTTCAATGTCAACTAGGCTTGCTAACATGTCCGGCAATATGTCTGAGAGCTCTGGAACTGCTGATGCTATGTATGCACCATCGGCGACACCCGTCAAGAGATCAAAGGTGTGGGAACACTTTGAGAACGAGCTTGTTGTTGTGGGCGATGTTCCGAAAGCTGTTTGCAAGTACTGTGGAATGAAGCTTACTCGCACTAGAAGGTCCGGAACCAGTAGCCTTTTGAGCCACATCTCTGAGTATTACCGAGTGATCGAAGATGAGGTTAGGGCTAGGTTTGTGGCGACGCTTAAGAAGAAGGCATCCGACGTTGGTTTTGTCATCAATTCTAAGAGAAGCCGACAACTGATGACCAAATTTTGTATCCATGCTGAGGTCGCATTTAGGAAATTTGAGTACCCTTACTTCGAGGAATGGATGGAGTCAATGCAACCAACCTTCAAAGTAGTTGGTCGTTAGACAATCCGGAATGATTACATACTTTAACATGATGAGATGAAGGACAAGCTGAAACTCGAACTAGAGAGTTTTGATTCTCGTATTTGCCTCACCTCGGACATGTGGACCTTTGTTCAAAAGTTGGGCTACATGTGTGTCACAACGCACTACATTGATGCTAATTTTGTCTTGAAGAAAAAGATAATATCCTTCAAAGACGTGAAATATCCACATACAAAAGTTGCCATTGAGGAGGCCCTTTGTAGGTGCCTGTCAGATTGGGGTATAGAGCGTAAACTGCTCATTCTAACCTTGGACAATGTAGCAAATAACACAGCGGCAGTTGACACATTTTTGGAAACTCAAGACCATGGATTGATGTTGGATGGTGGTGATTTTCACATGAGGTGTTGTGCCCATATCTTGGTACTAAACATATCCAACCATCAATCGAGAGGATATGTGACCTGTTTAGGCACGTCAATTCTTCAGGCGGGAGAATCCAAGCGTTCAATGCAACTGCCACCAGCAAGGGGCTACCTCAGAAGGCTGGTCTTGGCCTTGACCTTCCGCATCGTTGGAATTCAACTTTCCACATGCTTGTTGAAGCTATCAAATATAAGGCAGTCCTAAATAGCTATGCAAGTGAGAATGGTGAAGTTGCACCTGATGTGAAAGAGTGGGACAATACTGAAGTGATATGTGATTTTCTTAGAGCTTTTGAAGAAGCTACAAATGCAGTTTCAGCTGATAGGAAACCAACTTCACATCAGTTCTTGCATATGATCTTGTGCATCCGTAATGTCTTAAGGGATCCTCAATGGAAAGTTAATCCAACCATGTATAATCTGTCCCTTTCTATGGATGACAAGTTCGAGAAGTACTGGAAAGAATCCAAGCTGAATACTGTGCTTGTCATTGCCACAGTACTTGATCCAAGGAAAAAGTTTTACTACTTGGAATTCTTGTATGAAAAGTACTGTGAGCATTTTGTGGACATTGATACTTGCCTTGATAGTATATCCAAAACAATGAAGTCATACTATGAGTTGTACGAAGAGCAAGTCAAAAGAAGCAATGAGCAATCTGTGTCTCGTGAAGCTAACATTAATGTGGGGTCACCTGTTCTTGGTAAAAGAAAACTTGAAGAAGAATTTGCCCGATACAAGTCAAGGAGGGTAGCCTACACCCAACCAAAGTCAGAGCTGGACGCATACATAGATGAGAATTTCATTGAGAGTTCAGTTGAACCATTTGATATACTTGCATGGTGGAAATCAAATGCTGAAAAATACCCCGTACTCTCAGCTATGGCTCATGACTTCCTTGCAGTGCCTCTTAGTACTGTTTCATCCGAGTCAGCATTCAGTTGCGGTGGAAGAGTTTTAGGAGATTCACGAGCCTCACTGAAACCACATGCCCTCGAAGCTTTAGTTTGTGGAAAGGACTGGCTTATGAAAATCCCAACGAATGAAACTCCAAGCTCAGTAGGAGATCCAAGTTCAGCAGGAGGTCCAAGCTTAGAGAATGATGCTTAGATCGTCAAATGCTTCGAATGGTTAGTACAAATATATATCAAATGTGTTTCATTTCTACTAGTAGTTGTTGGGTCATTTCATGATGTCCACTAGTAGTTGCTGGTACATTATTCAGATATTAGTCATTTGTCTCATTGGAGATTTGTGCATCTGTTTAGCAAGCTGTACTCGTCTCTAGGAAGAGCCGCATCACTTGGTTCTTCTTGAATGCCAGTTAGATTCTGTACTCAAGTTTAGGACTGCCGTAGCTTTCATACTCAGGTTTAGGACTGCTGTAGCTTTGCTTTGTATGTTGTGCAGGGTTTAGTTGAACTGAAAATTAGCTACTGTTTTACAAATGGTCAATACTACTCACAGTAGTGAACTGATGGTTGTTTTCATATTGTTTATTTCCTGTGTGTACACATATCAGGAACGAATGATCCATTACTACTTACTAGTATGATGGCATATGGCCCCCATGTAATCTGTGTGTTAACTCTGATAAGGCAGTGATTTATCTTTTTTATACTCTGTATTGTACCAATGAGCCTTGTAACCATGATACTTTATTCTACGGATATTAAACTGACAAGGATTTCATCATGGAGGTCAATGGCCATCACAAATCTAGAAGCGTGTCCTGGCAGAGAGTTTTGATGTCAAGTGGCTGTGTTTTGGTTACAAATGGTTGGACGCGAAACATGACCAGAATTCATATTCCAAATTTAGTTCTGCACCATTGCATATATTCTGTAACATCTTCTGTGGCTGCATGATGTGGTGCGCGCTTTGAATTGATTATTACATCGAATGTCCTTGCCATTGTACTTTTACATGTCAGTACATCATGTACCACTAGTTCGACTTGTTATTAAGTGTGACATGGTCAATCTAATTCTGAACTTGTAATATAGTTTTCCAGAAGTTTTTTGTGATTTTCGTGGTATTATTGTTTATTGTATAATCCATGATCATTATTCTCAGATGTTCTGGTTGATATTTCCCATATATGATTTTTCATTTATAATGGCAAATCTAACTCCAACAATTAGCTTACAGTAATCTACATATATCAGTTATTAATACTACAACGATTACCTTACTAGCTAGCAGCCAGTGGCGGACCCAGGAATTTGTCGAAGCGTGGGCGTGCTACAGTGCAACTACTTTTTTTTCTCGGACAGATGTATGAAATATGGACCAAATATTGCGTTCAAAATAGTTTTAATGCGGAATATGTTACATTACATGCTCACAACACGTTCCAATCAAGTTGTTTAAATAGCTCCCACACAGCGTAACATATTATCAAGTCATTGAACCATTCATTTTTGAGTTTGTTACGCAATTTGGACTTAATATCTTCATTGCATACCTCGGTACAAACTTTACTCGGATATGTCAGACAAAACGGAAAAGTTACAACACAAAAGTTGTGTGAAACGTCGAGATGAACCTTCTCGTCATAGCATATTTCAAATAGTCAACCAAGTGCCATGAATTTGACAAAACTTGTCTAAAAAAGTTCTAAGTATTGGTTCAAAATTGAGAGGTTACTATCGACGAAAATTGAAACCGAATATGGGAATGGAACCTACTCGCCGAAGCGTATATTTTTCGCGTACATTTTATTTTGACTTAAAATATATTTGTATATATCAGAGACACCTAAGTGGAGTATAAGTATAAGGGAGTTGAGCACTGCAAATGTTGTTGGATTCGATCTAGTAGCACGACACGATAGAGTGCTGGCCTGGTTTGTTTTTTTTTTTTTTGAGAACTTAAGAGTGCTGGCCTGGTGCGCGTGCGACAATGGGAGGCACGGCCTAGGCCCAATGCCTAGATGCCCACCAGGCCACCACGCTATGGAGTTTTTTATTTTTTGGCACATACGTGAGCAGTTTTTGCCCCTGGCCAATCGGGATTTTTTTTTTTTTGACGTGTGGCCAATCGGGATTAGCAAGCTTGGAAGTGCTCTCGCGCAGGAGCGGGCGGCATGGAAGCCCGGGCAGGCGCCGGGCAGTAGGGGCGCTGCGTCCGCCCATAGCAGCAGTAGCAGTCAGTTTAAGCTACCAGCGACCAATGCACAGACCCACGGGTCCGCAATTTTCATGCGGTGTGGTGCGGGTGCGGCCGGAGTTTGCATGCGGTGTGGTTTAAGGAATCAATTTTTTGGCGCGGTGTGGGCTGGGAAATGAAGTCAACATCCCTAGAGCATTAACAGAGCCCTCAAACCGCGGAACCACACAGTTTTCATCATTTCACTAAAGATGATCCATTTGACAATAAAAATCCTAGCAAACCCGCATCATTCCGTCAGGGCCGGTCCTGAGATTTCGAGGGCCCGGGGCGAGACTCGAATTTGGGGCCCTTAGTATAAGTAGACATATATAAATAGAAATCAAATGAGAAAAATGAGACACAAATTTTTACGGGGAAAATCCTTGCAGGAAAAACTACGGATATATAAAGGCGTAATTTCATTATGATGGAGAAGTACTATAATTTCGTCATACCCAAAATATTTTTCTGTACATTTCTAGCGGCGCTACAAACAACAAATAATTAGCAATCAGAATTGGGGGCTTTAGGGCATAAATAAATCTATAAGAGAGAAGGAACAGGGCATGATAGAGAATTACAGAATTGCGGAAGATCAATATTAATGTACCTGCCGGCGGTCGGCGCCTTGGGCGATCGGGGTCCGGGGAATAGGACAACGAGTTGCGGCCCTGCGACGGACAGGCGACGGCGGAAGCAGGCGGCGATACAGACGGATGCGTTTCCGGTTTTCCTATCAGACGCGAACAGCCGATGGGGTCGATAGTTTTTTTACTGCGATCAAATTTTATATGGAGAGTAATCGCGAGGTACAGCCGTACAGGTCACAGGAGTACAGGACTCGATCTGGCACACGCGCGCAGCGCGAGGCTCCTGCGCCCCCATGCAGCTTACGAGCGGAAGACTTCAGGGCCAATTGCTGAGCATACAAGCCACGGCCCTCTGAAGCTAATTATTTTTTTGTTTTTTCATACCCAGAACTAAGCGTAGTTACACATAGAGAGGGGCCCCCAAACATTCTGGACCCAGGGCGGCCGCCCCTCCCGCCCCCCCCTAGGACCGGCCCTGCATTCCGTCAGTGGGTAAAATAACGGCAATTTGCCTCGCAAGCTTGAACTATCTTCACAAAAAGAGAACGACGCATTCGGTACCTTCTCCGGAAGATGTGAGCCGGATAAGTCGGGTTTTCGTCGAAATAGTCTCGCATGAGCAGCTGGTTGCCGTAGAAGCGGTTCCGAGGGATGCAGAGGCGGCCAGCTTTGGAACCTTGCCGCGTCCTTCTATACCGGTCCTCGAACTCCTTGACGGCGAGGGCCGCAACCACCATCTGCGTCCGGTGACTCTCGAACAAGGCCTCTACGTCCGAGTCATCGGAGGAGGAAGAATCGGAGAGCAAAAACTCGACGCACGGGGTCAAATCCATCTGGAATGCATACCAGACCTCAAGTTACGCCTAGAAGCGACGAAAAAAGAGTTAATTTGACCGGAAAATGGAGCACCGGCAGATCCGACGCGGCGGCGGCGATTCCCTCGGCGGGATGCGCTGTTCCTTCGGCGCGACGACTCCAAAAGGGCTGGAGCGGTAGATCGGGAGGCGGGGCTACTCTACTGGGGCGCGGCGGCGGCAGAGGCGGCGGGGGGTGGGCCTAAATCGAGGGCGGCGGAGGCGACGGCGAGATGGGGGAGGAAGACGGGTACGGGCCAGCTGAAATGTCCCTCCCGCCAAGCGCTATTGCAATATACAGGGGCCCGGCGGTTCGTGGGCGAAATCTGTGCATTCGCAGTTCCGCGGGCCGATCTCACGGGCGCCCTTAAACTTTTTTACGGGCCCGCGCCTTTTAAGATTGCTGCTATTTTCGTTTTTAAGGTTCCGAAACCGTCTTTGGCGGTTATTTTACAGTTCCACGGCGTTTGAGGGCTCTGTTAGAGACGCTCTTACCAGGTGCGGGCTGGACTCGGTGCGGGCTTTGCCCCATTCCCAGCCTGACCGGCCAGCTATGAACCAAGAAAAAGCAAAAGAGAATAGTTCGAGTTGATGCACAATCCGAGGAAGGACAAGCACAAAAGGCAGAAGAGTTGAGAGAGTTTACGTCGTGGTTAGTGCACTTAACGAAAGCATGCATGTTTGTTCGTCGACGTTTCAGTGAAACTCTCTACCACGCGCCACCGGCAGCTCGTGCACTTGATCAGTGGGAGCGGCAAGCGGAGATTCACTGCTGAGGAGGGGGGGCCAAAATGAATTGGGAAAAAATATAGAAATTTCGGGGGACAGAGAAGTCTCTATTTTTTTGCGAAACACACTACAACACAGACGTTCATATACACGTGCAGACACTCACCCCTATGAACGCACGCACGTACACCCTACCCCTATGAGCATCTCCGAAATACTGAGTCGACGGTCGGGTCTTAAGATTAACGAAGTCACCATTTTAGATTGAGCAGGTAAGGATCTTCCTTGCCAATCCAATAAAGCTTGCGCGACTAATTGGCCCCACCTAGCGACTTGGCACGACACTTAAGCTGGAATTAGCCTAATATGATCGTTAAGTACGAATTTGCACCCCGAGACAAGTTTAAATATTTGAGAAAACCATTTTTCAAGTTGTTCAACCTGTTTGCACATGCAGGAAAAAGTTTATGTATACTTATTGTTATTTACCTCTTTTTTGAATCTGTGTGAGGCGTGTTATAAACGATCAAAAAAGTAAGATCAACACAACGGGGACACACAATTTTAACGTGAAAAACCCTTCCAAGATGGAAGAGAAAAATCATGGGTGCCAGCCAACAAATTTTTATTATGATCGGGTGAGGTTACAACGCCAGGATTTACAACTTTTCGACTTATACCAAACCGGCGGCTTATAGGAGGTATATATAGCAGTGGAACTCTAAATTGTCAGGAGTCTGACTCGGCAACGATCCATACTGCGGAGGGCGAAGCCCCTCGCATCGCTAGGTGTTTCCGGGTACAACATGGCAACGTATGTGCTAACTTTAGACTCCTCGCCACTCAGCCCAAGCCTCCCGCGACGGGGACGGGGTTGCTCTGCTCGCCAGAAGTTAGCCTCTACTCCCTCCGTTCCAAATTACTTGTCTTCCATTTGTCCACATGTGGATGTATCTATACTTGTAACATGTCTAGAGACATCCACATGTGGACAAATGAAAGACAAGTAATTTGGAACAGAGGGAGTATTATCTTTATATAGTATGAACTAGCGGGGTGGCCCGCGCAATTGCGCGGCTAGAATGACGATTTATATTTTTTCATCCTATTTATTTCAATTTAGGTTTCCTAATTTTTGGAAATCATAACATATTTGATGTGTCGCTGGAGTGAGTCTTACATGTAGTGGTATTTCTGTTAAATTTATTTTGGGTTTGTGTGTTGTTATGTTGAGCTTGCGTTTATGATATACTACTATGTTTTTTTAAATGAATATGTATTATACATAATATTTCAAGATTTATATAACCCACTGACCACTTGAAATTCAACGAATATGCATTTCACATTCCATCACATAATAGAACCCCACGCTACATTTGGCCAACAGTCACGACGTATCCAAATAGTATAGTTGAGACATACTAAATTTTATTTCCGTTCGATATGTTTATCCGTACTTCTTAGCGCGAGAGGCTACTCGGCAACATTGCCTCGTGTCAAGCAAATTATGGTGGTAAAAAATATTTACGGGTACCCAGATTTGCACCAAATGTCATTATCGATTTCTGGCCCTAAAGGAATATGAGTATAATCAGATTTCCTTTAGGCAATATCCTATTGAATTAACAATTAATATATTTGAATAGCATAAATAATGTCAGTATATTGGACCTGCCATTGAATAATGCACTTCTTTTGAGCTAACAAATCGTACTACGTGTTTTATCATTAAAAAACTTCACTATGACGTTAATCCGCCTTTATCACTACTAACTATTGTATTCTAAAAAACAAATATCGATATTCTTGAAGTACAAATTGAGATCTGATTGAACACTTACTTGATCTGATTGTGCAACCCTTAGCTTTATTGCTTGAACCCGGACTGAGGAGGCGGCCGTGCAGTACTATTGAAAACAGAAATTTAGGAAGGGGCCCCCAATATTAGGCGCAAATCATCCAATGACATCTAAAAAAAACTAACTTGAGTGCATGTTCCATTTTCTCTTAACCTAAGCATGTAAACGGTTCGAAAATAATTTTACTGCAGCATACACGATTCATCTGTTTGGCCACCAAAATACTAAACCATATAATAGTTTCATACAGTAACATCCAAAATACATGCAAAAGTTTTCTTAGGGACTTAGAAGATTTCACTTCAATTATGCATTCTATCATGAATATTTTCTATAAAATTCGGTGAGATTGATAATTTGGATATTTTATTAGATTAATGATGACACTTTTATATTTTTATTTAGTACAAAGGTGATATATTCAGTATTTTCTATCTGTAATAGGTGTATTTGTGTCATACATAATCATGCGCGCATATGAACTTGTCACATGTATTTTATGAAGTCAAAATTAAATTTATTTTAAATCATGATATGATAAGAAATTTATAAACAATGTTTGAGTATGGTAATAAGGCCACGATTCCAGAGCATCTCTAGTTCCATAACACGGATAGAGATCTGCAAAAGAAAAACCCTCAACACATTTTTGAGGATTGAACAAATTCAAATAAAAGGCAAATCTAACAGGCTAGTGGAGAATATAGTGACCGCAAAAATACTCAATAGAGTGGCGAGTGTATGGAACTAATATTCTAATACTATGGATCTTGCACTATAGACACTAATATGCTATTTTAATCTTAGCAGATCCACATTCTTAAAATCATCCTGTTACGTGCATCTCACAGTGTCCAAGTCGGTCAACATCATCAGCTCCTATTTTGTATTTTTATTTATCCTGTCATTCACATCTATTTCCTTGGTTAATTCCTTTCAGTTCTGTTGTGATGCCACAATTTAAAATTTTACACTAAGTTATTGCTGGAAGCAATACAAGCTAGAAACATTACCTTTATTATTATACTGATATGTGCTAAACATATTCGCTGATGCAACCTCTCCAACAAAATCTGAAGAATTTCACTAAAATTCAGTCTTTCACTCTAACTGGATGAGAGATTATATTATCTGCACGTGAAACATAAACTAAAAAAGGTTGATTAGATGTTCTTGACTTAATACGTGCTGGCTTCCACAAAAAGTTACGCTGTGAGAAAAATAATTTTTATGATACGTACAGAGATTTGGTAGCAATTACGACAATGATGAACTATTTGGAGCAATTGGTCAACCTCTAAACGTTATTGGAAGATAATCCTCTATTATTATCACATCTGCCGACTATGCAGTCCAAAGAGCCAGAGTAGCTGGATATGTTCGTTGTAACGAAACTGTCTACAATTGACCTTGAGTCCAATATGGAACCGCGACATCCTCCACTTTGAATAACATCCAGTTCTTGGATATCCTATTGAATTAGGCCTCGATTGGATTGTCGTCCAATAACCAAAACAACAGGATAAATCTACGGAGCAGATCAGGTCCTCCTAAATATATTGCGGGAGCCGGGTACGAATTTCCGCTCCGTAATCTCCAACGACATTCTAAGCGGCCCCTTAGTGAAATCAATTACAGATGTATCGTTTGTTTAAACACGTCCTAGAAAAGAAAATTCAGTTAGTGTTGGTCATAAGCATCACTGATACAGGAAAAAAATATTACTGCACTGAGTAAAAGTACTTGGTAAACTCATGTTACCGAAAACATAAACTGATATATACCTGGAACAAAACTTTAATGTATTTAGTTCAATTCAAATGAAGAGACCAAGATTAAAAAAAAGAAGCATACTGACATCCTTCTCTTCAATGTCAAAATCTCTCGTGACCACTCACAAATCTTGCAATAATGATCTAGAGCTTAAACCTCGCTCTCAATATCAATCACCGACTACACGAATATATCTGTGTATATTTCTCAAATGCATATCATACGCTGCAAATCAAGATAAAATATTTAGCAACTGAACCAAGAACATGTAAGACAAATATGTGTACAGTTTCAACAGATCAGCAAAAAAAAAAACTAATCCAAACCTGTTTCGCGTCACCACGCATCTGTCGATAGAGCTCATGCATGCCTTTGCGACGTGATGCCTTTCATGTCTCGTCAAGTATGCCAGGCCGAGGGCATTCTCTCTGGTGCTCCTTGCATCATCTAGTCGAGTACTTCAGGCTGGCAACCTCCTCTCCACTACCTGCCGTGTTATCTTCTATCATCTGGTCGAGTGCTTCAGGCTGACCGCGTCGTCCCCAGTGCTTCTCGCGAGTTGTAGGACGTGAGATCGCCTTGAGTTGTAGGACGTGAGATCGCGACTCTCTCTATCGTCGGCGTGGCTGATAACTTTGGCAGAGCGGAGCGTGTTGGGCTGAGGGAAGGCAAAGGGGAGAAGATACACAACTCCAATAACCACCTCCGCAGCCTCTGCTTGCAATGAACTTTGAGGATAGGTTCAACCAACAGCAATATGCAGCGGAAATATAGACAATCACATGCACAGGTGACACAAAGATTTACGTGGAAAACCTCCTCAACGTGAGGAGGAAAAACCACGGGTGCGGACCAACCGGTCCACGCAAGCTTCACTATGAGCAAGAGTCTTCTCCAGAACCTCTGGAGATTACAACACACACCAACTCGTTGCCCACCGGCAACAATAACAACAACAACCACAAGAGGCAAGATATCACAAAGCAGAGTATCACAGATTCTGTCCCCTTCGGTAATCAGCAAACTGCTCTTAAACCGCAGATCCAATCAGCACCAAACTCAGTAGACAAACAGACATATGTGTCCCCAACATACCCACCAAAGATGAGCTCAATCGGACACCGTTTGCCTGCCCAAACTGTTCTTCTACCAAACCTGCTTCGTGCTGAAACTGCAGCAGTCCGAACTGACAAACCTATCTCAAATCTGATGCTCCTCTGACCCAAACCTCAAACCAGCTATCCAGATCGAAGTACTCAAAGTAAGGAACGAGCTCACCAAGTATGGAGTCGATCCAAGCACGTTTGACCCTCCAATCACCGGCTTGAAGGCAGACCGGTCAGATTCACCAAATCCTGACAGAAATCGCCTCTCCTTCTTCTTCCTCTCTTCTCACTGGGTTGTGGTGTTCTTGTGTGTTCTCTCACTCTCTCTTTTGCAGCACACAAGCAGCAGCAACGTCCTGGTTGCTCTTTTCTACTTGCTACTCACGCCACCAAGATTGCCTTGGCTTTCTTCTTCTCTTACCTCACTTGGAGGCAGCTCAGCCGTTGGATGCGAACCTCGATCAACGGTTGAAACGTGTTGGACTTTCTAGGCTGATGTTGGGCTGCCAACACACCTCCATGTGGAGGGACATGGCCCAACAAACTCCCCCTCCCGACATCATGGAGGGTCTCACTGCCTACCGGCAGCCATGCCGGCGAGCCGACGGCATATCTCGAGCTTCTCTCTTGTCACCACCTTGGTCAACATATCAGCCCCATTGACATCAGTGTGCACCTTCTCAATTTGCATTTGCTTGGAATTCAGCACATCTCGAATCCAATGATAGCGTACCTCAATATGCTTCGACCTCGAATGAAAACTTGCATTCTTACTTAGGTGAATGGCACTCTGGTTATCACAAAACAGCACATACTTGTCTTGTTCAAAACCAAGCTCTCCAGCCAATCGTTTCAGCCACAATAGCTCTTTGCTCGCCTCTGTTACAGCAATATACTCAGCTTCAGTTGAGGACAATGCCACACACTTTTGCAACCTGCTTTGCCATGCCACTGCTCCCCCTGAATGGGTAACCAAATAACCTGAAGTAGACTTTCTTGTATCAACATCTCCAGCCATGTCTGAATCTGAGAATGCAATCAGCTTGGCCTCATACACCAAAACAAATCTTCATATTTGTGGTGCCCGGAGATACCTCAAAATCCACTTCACGGCTTCCCAATGTGGTCTTCCTGGATTAGACATAAATCTGCTCACAGTACTAACCGCTTGAGCAATGTCAGGCCGTGTGCACACCATAGCATACATCAAACTCCCAACCGCTGAAGCATAAGGAACATTCTGCATTTCCTTTTCCATCTTCTCATCGGAGGGACATTGCTTCTTGCTCAACTTGAAGTGAGATGCTAATGGACAGCTCACACTTTTTGCCTTGTCCATCTTGAACTTGCGAAGTACTTTCTCAATGTATTTCTCTTGAGACAAGTACAACTTGTTGGTTTTTCTGTCTCTCTCAATTCTCATGCCGAGAATACACTTTGCTGGACCCAAGTCTTTCATGGCAAAACTTTTGCTCAACTCTTTCTTTAGTCTAGCAATTCTTGAGACATTCTTGCCAACAATCAAGATATCATCAACATAGAGCAACAACATGATAAAATCATCACCTGAGAACCTCTGTATAAATACACAATGGTCTGAGCTACACCTCTTGTAGCCTTGCTCCCCCATGACAGATTCAAACTTCATGTACCATTGTCTTGGTGCTTGTTTCAGGCCATAGAGACTTTTCTTCAACTTGCACACATAGTCTTCTTTGCCTTTAACAAGAAACCCCTCAGGCTGCTCCATGTAGATTTCTTCCTCCAACTCTCCATGTAGGAAAGCTGTCTTCACATCCATTTGCTCAACCTCCAAGTTGAGACTTGCTGCCAAGCCAAGGATCATTCTAATAGATGTCATCTTCACCACCGGAGAAAATATTTCATCAAAGTCAATACCTTTTCTCTGGCTGAATCCTTTTACAACTAGCCTGGCCTTGTACCTTGGATGTGTCGTGTGCTCTTCTTGCTTGATTCTGTAGACCCACTTGTTCTTTAGAACTTTCTTGCCCTTGGGCAACTTCACCAGCTCATAAGTATGATTGGTATGCAAGGAATCCATTTCTTCTTGCATAGCCTTCTTCCACTCCTTCTTCTTCTCATCTTTCATTGCATCTGAAAAGCACTCAGGTTCTGAACCATCTGACAATAACACCACATATTGGTCTGATGGGTACCTGGTGGAGGGAACACGGTTTCTAGTGGACCGTGTGAGTGGAGCTGCTGGTGGACTATCTGGTGCTGGTGCTTCTTGATCATGATCATCATTTTCAGCATCATACTCATGCTGCTCGGGAGCTTCTTCATCACCTGCACCACCATGTGCATCATCATCATCTTGCACATCTTCTGCATCTTCATTTTCAGCTTCTTGCTCAGCTGAATCTGCAGGTTCTGGGTCAGAATCAGATCTGTCTTGCTGCTGGTTTTGAGGAGAAACGTGTACCGGAACTTGCTCCGGAACCTGCACCTTTGTCTTCCCAATATCCTCAATTGTTTGGTCTTCAACAAACACAACATCACGGCTTCTCACAACCTTTCTTGCTATTGGATCAAACAACTTGTAGCCGAACTGATCACCTCCATAGCCAAGAAATATGCATTGTCGTGTCTTTGAATCAAGCTTTGACCTCTCATCTTGAGGGATATGAACAAAGGCCTTGCACCCAAAACCTTCAGGTGATCATATGAGACTTCCTTGTCGTAATAGACCCTGTTAGGAACATCTCCCTGCAGTGGATAACTTGGTGAGAGATTAATAAGATAAACTGCAGTCGACAAAGCCTCACCCCAATATTTTTTAGGCAGCTTTGCACTTGATAGCAAGCATCTAACTCTCTCAACAATTGTCCTGTTCATCCTCTCAGCAAGACCATTCAGCTGTGGTGTCTTCGGAGGAGTAAATTGGTGCCTAATTCCCTGCTCCTTGCAATAGGCATCAAATGGGCCAATATACTCTCCCCCATTATCAGTGCGAATGCACTTGATCTTCTTCTCAGTTTCTCTCTCAACTGAGACTTGGAATTGCTTGAATACACTTAGTACTTGATCTTTGGTCTCAAAACATAGACCCAAACCTTCCTGGAAAGTCATCAATAAATGTGACAAAGTACTTTGCTCCACCCATTGACCTCACCGACATTTTACAAACATCGGAATGTACCAAGTCCAACACCTCGGGCTTCTTGTGAGGAGGTTGACTCTTGAATGCAACTCTGTGTTGCTTCCCCGCTAGGCAATCTGAACATTTCTTGATGTGAACACCTTTCACACCTTTCAACAAATTTTTCTTCACTAGCACCGTCATTCCCTTCTCACTCATGTGCCCAAGTCTCTTGTGCCACAAAGCACACTTGTCTTCTTTCTGCAATGCATTGACACAAGCAGCAGAAAGCTTAGCATGAACATGATACAAAACTGAAACCATGTTACCTCTAGCAACAATCAGGTTTCCTTTAGTGAGCTTGTACTGTGCATCTCCAAATCTGCTCAAGTACCCATCTTTGTCAAGCAACCCAACCGAGATAATGTTGAGACGAAGTGCCTCAACATGCCTCACCGACTTGAGGACTAGTGTGTACCATTTTCAGTCTCCAAGTGCACATCTCCTCTTCCAATGATTTTGCTCTATCATTGTTTCCCATCTTCACAACACCAAAATCACCTGATGTATAGTTTGTGAAGAACTCTCTATGAGATGTAGCATGTATGGTAGCACCGCTGTCCGGAATCCAAGTCATCTCATCACCATCTGCAAGGTTGATGGTCTCATCAGAAACAACAGTGATCTTCTCCTCATAGTAGAACCAAAACTACCATCATGTTCCTCATGCATGAGAGACATGATCTCCTCAACAACAGTAATCCGGCCCTCACTATCACTGTCACTGTCTTGCTGTTTCTGAACTTGCTTCTTCTTTTTCTTTTTATCCTTTTTCCATTCGTCACAATGCCACTTGATATGGCCCTTCTCATGGCAGTGATGGCACACAAAATCAGCATACTTTCCTTTGCCTTTTGATTTGCTTCTACTTCTTTCAGCCCCTTTACTCGGACCTCTACTCTTGCTTCTCCCCCGTGACTGAGTCACCAACACTTCGGAGTGTGAAGAAGAGCTATCCTTGTCTGCAATTTTTCTGGACTCTTCATTTAGTACCTTGGTCTTCACAAGGTTCCAAGTGACAACTCCATTAGGTGCTGAATTGCAAACGGTGACCTTAAAGGTCTCCCACGTGTCCGGTAATGAGCCAAGTAGCAGCAAGGCTCTCACTTCATCTTCAAATGTGATTCCCATTGAAGATAGCTGATTAATAATGCCCTGAAATTCATTCACATGATCTGCAATTGGAGTTCCTTCTTTGTACCTTAACCGCATCAATTTCTTGATCAAGAACATCTTGTTGGTACCTTCTTTGCGAGCATACAGCTCCTCCAATTTCTGCCATAAGGTGCGTGCATGTGTCTCATCAATGATATGGTTCAAAACATTGTCATCGACCCATTGTCGAATGAACCCACAAGCTTGGAGATGAAGTACCTCCCACATATCTTCCTTCATATCCTCGGGCATCTCTGTGGAGAACACCGGCCTCCAGTATTCTTTTACATACAGTAAATCCTTCATCTTACTCTTCCAAGCTTGATAATTTGTACCATTCAATGATATCATTCTGTTGGTATTCACTTCCATCTTTCAACACAAGCAAACTGCACTCAGCCCAAAACAAACCTTGCTCTGAAACTTGAGTACAAACTGAACCTCAGCTCTGATACCACTTGTTGTGAGGGAAGGAAAGGGAGAAGATACACAACTCCAATAACCACCTCCCAGCCTGCAATGAACTTTGAGGATAGGTTCAACCAACAGCAATATGCAGCGGAAATAAACACAATCACATGCACAGGTGACACAAGGATTTACGTGGAAAACCTCCTCAACGTGAGGAGGAAAAACCACGGGTGGACCAACCGGTCCACGCAAGCTTCACTATGAGCAAGAGTCTTCTCCAGAACCTCTGGAGATTACAACACACACCAACTCGTTGCCCACCGGCAACAATAACAACAACAACCACAAGAGGCAAGATATCACAAAGCAGAGTATCACAGATTCTGTCCCCTTCGGTAATCAGCAAACTGCTCTTAAACCGCAGATCCAATCAGCACCAAACTCAGTAGACAAACAGACATATGTGTCCCCAACATACCCACCAAAGATGAGCTCAATCGGACACCGTTTGCCTGCCCAAACTGTTCTTCTACCAAACCTGCTTCGTGCTGAAACTGCAGCAGTCCGAACTGCAAACCTATCTCAAATCTGATGCTCCTCTGACCCAAACCTCAAACCAGCTATCCAGATCGAAGTACTCAAAGTAAGGAACGAGCTCACCAAGTATGGAGTCGATCCAAGCACGTTTGACCCTCCAATCACCGGCTTGAAGGCAGACGGTCAGATTCACCAAATCCTGACAGAAATCGCCTCTCCTTCTTCTTCCTCTCTTCTCACTGGGTTGTGGTGTTCTTGTGTGTTCTCTCACTCTCTCTTTTGCAGCACACAAGCAGCAGCAACGTCCTGGTTGCTCTTTTCTACTTGCTACTCACGCCACCAAGATTGCCTTGGCTTTCTTCTTCTCTTACCTCACTTGGAGGCAGCTCAGCCGTTGGATGCGAACCTCGATCAACGGTTGAAACGTGTTGGACTTTATAGGCTGATGTTGGGCTGCCAACACACCTCCATGTGGAGGGACATGGCCCAACAGAGCGAACTGGTGTAGCTACGTCGACTCGTCGATTCAAATCACATGCTAGAAGGTTGTGCTGCAGCTACGCGGATCCTGATCGCAGACATGATCTAGGCCTTCCGTGGAGTTCTGGTTGGTGCCGAATATAGCGGAGCGAGGCCGCCCGCTGCCAGCCGCCCGAGTACGATTGCATCGGAGCTGCTCGTCCGCCTGGCATGCGCCGCTTATTGAGTTGTACGAAAGTCGCAGGGACATGGCGCCGGGTGGAGCACATCCACGACCAGATGGACGCGCTCTATAGGTCGTCTGCGGCGCGGATGCAGCGCCAGCCTCGGCATGCTGCTGCTGGAGGAGTCCTTGTTTTCGTCAGCTCGCTGTCGTACGTCCGCACAGGTCTTGCTGCGAATTCGCCGGCGTACGCGCCATGCCGGGATAGCGATCTATGACGGCTCTTGCCAGAGAAAATCACGATTACGAATTTACGATCTATGACGGCTCCGCCCATAGAATATCACGATAACGATCTATGCATGTCGGTAGGTGGCCAGGTAAAGAAAAGACAGAATTGGCAGAGCAAATCATGCATGCTTCGTTTGAGAGAGGAAATCGTGTACGCTTCCTTTTAATATTTTCCTTTTGCTCGGAGAACACGTTTTGGAGTTGGACTCTGCCTTTACGAATTTTATCGCCTAGACACGCTGTTATATCTCGGCCGTTACTTATGTTTTGCAAAATCTACACCCTACAATGTTTGTTACTTTAATAATACTAGTAACCGTGCACGTGCAACGCATGTCTCATAGATGAACTAATGCATTTGAATTTTTTTTAAATTTGGATAAACTCTCCGTCAAAACTAAAAGAAAATTGACGACGCTCTCTCTCTAGCTCGATCTATGCGTGTTTAAGTGTTTCTAAAGTTCCTCCTGAAAAAAATGGTTACGTGCTAAACATACCTGGCCCTACCCAAGAACTCAAGTTAAATCTTGAAAATACACTTTTATCAAAATTCAGTAAATAATTGTCATTAGATTATTCACGACATTCCGATTTCTAGAAATAACAAGCTCACTTTGTTAGTGGGAGAAAACACATTTCTTAGAACACCTAAACATAATAAAATATTGTCGAAAATAACAGAAAATACTTACAATCAAGCTAGAACTTACAATCAAGCGCTGCCTTATATGATATAGTTGAGCCTAGCAAACATGGTCATGCATTGCAACGGGAGACAAACAGCTTCACGGTGACCCACGCCAGCACCACACATTACTAAGACAATGGACGACGATCATGCGCCGTGCCGAGGCGCACGTCCTCGTTCACGGCCCTCTTCCTGGGGAATCTTGGCCAACAACATCTTCCCCAGCGGCGGCACCCTGTTCAGCTCGGTTGGTCATAGCATCGTAAACGAAGATACATCTCGCTTAATTCTCATACAATACCAATGTCGATGTGATTTAGTCCTCAGACGCCGCAGTGGTCCCGGATCTTTCCCGGCTCACCGACACGAAGCGGAGGTTCTTCAAGGACCTCGTCGGTGCGACCAACGACGTTGCGGCGGCGGGCAACACCGCCATACCCACGTGGGCAGAGGGGCTATGTGCCAAGGACGCTGGGCTCAACCCTGCCAAGGGATCACTCGCCACGGAATTGCGCCAGGACCAGTCTTGTCCAATTTTATTATTCTTCTAAGGAAAATGCAGAGTTGTGTCATCCCCTTATTCTATTAGTACTAACATTTGGCAATTGAATGTAGACAATCAAAGCTGCTAGAAGACTACTAAATAAATGAAATTATGTTCTGATGTTTTATACTTCTGTTGCATGAAGGTCAGAAGGTGGATATGAGTTACTCCCTCCGTCCATGAAAGGATGTCTCAACTTTCTCTAAATTTACATGTATATACACACTAAAACATGTCTAGATACATGCAAATTTAGATAAAGTTGTGACATCCTTTCATGGACGGAGGGAGTAGTAAACAAATTTCATGCCATGTTTTTTCTAATCATGATGCTTGTATATAATTTAAAAAAACATAGCAAATACGAAGTAAGCTAACTGAAAAATCTGATCCGCACTTGGCCGTGAACTCGGTCCTTCCCAGGCCACCGAGCAGGAATCGAGTACATCCCCCCACTCGGTCCTTTTTATTGCCGAACGGCCAAAGTGAAGCGGCGGGACAATGGATCCCATGCGACGAAGTTGGCCGAGATGGGGCAGGTTGAGGCGGCCGAACAGCGAAGGGAAGCCAGGGAGCCGGAGACGCGGTCAAGCAGCTGCCGTCGCCAGGTTGGCTAGCTCGTACGCCGCCACAAACTTCGTCTTGATCGGAACCTCGACGAAGAAACCCTTCCAATATTCGATTGATGGATATGTGGATCGAGCCTAGCTACCTGCAAATCGACGACGAGCCTTTTTCCAATGGAGGGAAAACGACATAAACAAGTATAGAGATGGCAGGCAGAGCAACTCAGGACTCTATATTTTCCTTTCCTTTCAGGACTGCCAGCGACGGAAACGAACCAGACTCGAACCGACGACGTAGGAATCATAGAATCAATCGTAATTTTACCTTGCGTGATCCAACATAAAATAAAAAAACGGTTGGACCAGTCAAAGTTGTTTGGTGCTCGACATCGGTACAATCTGAATCGTTGATTGAAAATTGAACGAACAAGATTAAAAGTGTTTGGTGCTCGACATCGGGACAATCTGGATCGTTGATTGAAAATTGAACGGATAAGATTAAAAGTATCTCAACATGTTTGCTCTTTTAATAGTAGTATAGATAATAGATTTGGATCACGTTAAAATAAATAACAAGGCGCCGAATGAATTGAAACAATATAAAAGCGAGTTACCCTCTCATTATGAAGTGAAGTGAAGTGGCGGTACTTTTTTGGGGACACACACCACCGTCCATCCCCTCTTGTCACTTGTCAGTCATCACTCATCAGTCGTCACAGGTCGCTCCCTCCCCAGTAACGGTTAAGGCTCTGCCGCCGGTACCGCCTCTCCCCTCCCTGCCGGCTCTGCCCTGTTTCACACAACAGAAACAAGCAAGCTCTTCGTTCTGCTCCCCACACAGCAGCCCACACTGCCTTCGACTTCGTCTCTTCTCTTCTCGAGGAGGTGCATGGCATGAAGCCAGCAGGTCTCGCCCGCCGAGGATGAGAGGCTGGGCTACCAACAACAGCATAGGACGACCGCCGCCAACCACCACACCGCGAGCGAGACGAGGAGGAGGAGGAGATGGGGAACTGCGGGACGCGGGAGGAGAATGTCGTCGTCGCCGCGCACGCGCAAGGTTGTCGTTCTTCCTTTCCGCTTCCGACGTTGGGTTGGGATTTCTTGTTTTGGGTCCGGAGGTTGCTGGGATCTCGGGGTTGGACTCATTGTATCCAAGTTTGGAATTCGTGGCGGAACCGCGCAAAGAACCATCTTTAATTGGCTGTGATGGCGTCCGGTTTATTAGGATCTTCAGCTTTGTGATTTTGGTGGCAAATTCAGGTTTTTTGGTAGGGTATGTTCCAAATCGTCAATGCTAAAAGAGGGTTTTGATTGAAATCTTAGTTTGTGGCCTGACAATTTCTACTTGTTCTTTTTCTGTTAATCGAATGGGGGATTTTGGTTTGGAATATGTTTTTGCTCAAATGTCATCCTTTTTGTTGGGGACGACCTTCGCCTCCAGAAGTTCCATTTTGATTTCTCTTCTCTGATATTTCTACTTTGTTGATCTGTGGTTCGTTGCCTCCTGCATTTGCTGACAAAGTTGCCATTCTTCTCTTCCTCCTTATCTTCTTGGTTCTTGCATCATAAATCCCTGCTTGATTGTGCTCATTGGGGAATTTTACAACCACTTACCCCAATGGGGGCTGCAATTTCTGTGCTCCCTACCTCATTGTGTAGTGTTGACTTCAGTTTTGCAGAAAAGAGAACCATGATCCTGCACGTTGAATAAACATAATCTCTTCTAGCAGCAACTTGCATTTTAAAACCAATTTGCAACTGTGTAGTAGATCTGGTTTCCTGGTCCTGCATAGCCCTTGCTGTAACTAAATTGCGCATATGCTTGTGTATACCTTCCTTGTCTTACTCTCGGAAATATAGTCGAAGCTTGCTAGCGTTTATGGCCGGCTCTCATTTCACTTGTCCTCATGTTGCTTTTACAATTTACAGGCTTCCTAAACATAGAAAATTGATGTTTTAGCAGGGGAATAAACAGTTTTTCTTCTAAACATGACTGTCAAAATAATAATAATGATATTTATCCAATCCCTTCATAATTTTCCGACTAGTCACGTAGAGTCAGCTCTATACACTACATAAGTGAGCTCAAGATATTTCTTAAATTTTCCAGCTTACGATGTTTTTTTTATAAAATGGCTACTTGTTTCTTGAATCCCTGCGCGTGGGGATTCAATCTTTTATGCTTGTACGGTTGTACCTTTTTTATATGATAATGCTTGTTACCTTTATCCCATTGATGCATAACTGGCAATAACATGAACTTATTTTCTTTCTTCTTATTGCCGCTGTGTTTTCAGTTCAGCAACTCCATTTGTTACAACACTCTGCCAAGAATGCTCATGCAGATAGGAAGCACGCCCGCACCTCTTCAGATGTAAGTGATCCTCCAACGCCTAGGAAAATCGAAGATGCCAAGAACATTTCCATATACAACAATGTGATTGCCTTCACGTTGTTTGAGCTTGAAACAATCACAAAGAGCTTCCGTGCTGATTATGTTCTTGGAGAAGGAGGCTTTGGGACTGTTTACAAGGGTTACATCGATGAGAATGTCAGGGTTGGTCTGAAATCACTGCCTGTTGCCGTCAAGGTGCTCAACAAAGATGGACATCAAGGGCACAGAGAATGGCTTGTGAGTAACCGAGTTATGCTGTATATTTGCCATGCTTGGTTGTGTTCACTATGTACATGCGCATGCAGATACATAATAACATTACAAGAACTTTGATATTAGATATGCATGTTACTGTGTGACATCTGCAAGCGCTCTGTATGGCAGCACAAAAAAAACTTACTGAGGACTCCCTGCACAATTTATTTCCTTAATGTCATGCAAATTACACTGCCTGGTCAACATAATGAGTAAATGGCACTTGCGGTCACACAACTCGTCCGCTATGTGCACTTAGTCACACAACTGGAAAACGGGATTTTTTGGTCACACAACTGGACTTTTGGTGCACGCAGGTCACAAACCCCACATGTCAGTCCGTTTTCCGTTGGTAATTTTGCAAAAAAAAACCCTGTATTTTTGGACATTTTGCAGAAAACTCCCTGTAATTGGACCCAAATTTGGGTTTTTTGCGAAATATCCCAAAATACAGGGGGTTTTCTGCAAAATTACGTGTCCACGTCAGCACTCCTGCAACGGAAAACGGACTGACATGTGGGGTTTGTGACCTGCGTGCACCAAAAATCCAGTTGTGTGACCAAAAAATCCCGTTTTCCAGTTGTGTGACTTAAATGCACATAGCGGACGAGTTGTGTGACCGCCAGTGCCATTTACTCCAACATAATTGCCTATAAGCTACATTAAGAAAATACTAACAGCTTCTTTATGCATGCATTTCAAAGAAAGAGAGTGGAAAGTTCATTAGGCAAGAAAGGCTATTTGTTATCGAGTGCATTTGACTGATATAAGCTTAACCTTTGAGTCGTGCTTACTAAAATCATGCATTCATTGTCGTGATTGCATTTGAAACATAATAGTGCTTTGCTCAGTACAAGCAGCAACACCAACCAAAGGGACTGAATTGTATGTAATTGTGAACAACTATGATAGGGCTATTGAATTAGTTTATAGAAACTGCATTCGATGGTTTTATGCATATTATTACCCTGTTAAATCATCACTTGTTTGGTATTTCTTTTTTGCTAAAGTCTTCCCAGTATGTAACTCATTTTTATTTCTTGGTCAGACTGAGGTTAATTTCCTGGGGCAGCTAAGACATCCAAACCTAGTAAAGTTGATTGGATATTGCTGTGAAGATGACCACAGGTTGCTTGCTTACGAGTTCATGTTTCGAGGAAGTCTGGAAAACCACTTGTTTCGAAGTAATACTTCTACTACTCTTCGCACCTCGAATGTTATCATAGCAGAGTTTCTTTGGCGTCAGAAGCTTATACATTTTTCTTCCGATGCTTTCTCTCTAATGCCATTGAAACCATCCTCATGATGACGAGAATGTGGACAGTAAAAGTATGTTGTTTCCTGTCAGTATTACTGGTCTGATATAACTTTTCATGATGTAGCACTAGGCATGTTTTCGTCGCACTTGTGGCTTCTTTATAAAGGAGAGACAACCTTGAGCTTCCTGTGGAGCCCAGGAACCCAGGAGGGAGGGCTGGGGCTGGGCGTACACTAACGCACATAACTAAATGAGCGGTGCCCAGTTTTGTGTATCTTCCCTGATCAAGAATAGCTCAATAAATTCCACTTGACATAGAAATCAGCTTCCAGCTTTTTGGAAACATATACTGGTAGAATCAGTTCAAGAATAGCAACTTAATCATCAGCATTGGTGTCAGAGCTTACTAGTAAACAAGCGATTTCCACATATAACTGCCAGTATTGCATTTCTGCTGCAGCTGAAATTGGTTTGTTCATTTAAAAAAATAACAATTACGAGATATATCCAAATTGTCACAGTTACCTACTTATATAAATATTCACTGTGGTTATTATTCGAGCTATACTTATATGTTGGGTTAGAGTTGTATGCGATTTTTTTATTTATTTAAAGGGATCTCTCCCCGATTTCCATTAATAGAACCAGAAGCTACAATATAGAGTTGTATGTGATGCAAAAAGAATTGTTTCTCTGACTCCATGTCTTGTTTACCCCTCAGAGCCTGCTACTCCATTGCCCTGGGCGACTAGGATGTCTATCGCACTGGGAGCTGCCAAAGGGTTGGCTTGTCTCCACAATGCTGAAAGGCCTGTTATCTATAGGGATTTCAAGACCTCAAATATTCTGCTGGACTCTGTTGAGTGTTCATTACTTGCCCATTACTTTTCTTTTCTCAGTTTTGTGCATATCCAGTTGCAGTTACATATTTGTTTGTCATAATGATATTCTCTCGTGTTTACGTTGCCACAGGATTATGCTGCTAAACTGTCAGACTTTGGCCTGGCAAAAGCTGGACCAGAAGGTGATGAGACCCATGTATCAACACGGGTGATGGGAACATACGGTTATGCCGCCCCTGAATATGTGATGACCGGTATTACTCTCATTTCCTAAAATTTACTTTAAAAAATTTCTGCTAGAGATGCCATCATGCCAGTAAACAGTATGAGCTTCTTTGTGTCATATTGCCCAGTCACAAAAGCAACTACATGATCTTCACACATCATGTCCTGTTTTTATTCAGCATGGAATAATATTGTACCTGGTTTTTTAGGTGATGCTCATTTATGGAAGCATGCATGCAATATTTATCTGTCTCTGTGCATTCTCCTCATGAATATACCTTCTGGGCAGGTCACTTGACAGCCAGAAGTGACGTCTACAGCTTTGGGGTGGTCCTTCTCGAGCTCCTGACAGGGCGAAAGTCCATCGACAAGTCCCGGCCCAGCAGGGAGCACAGCCTGGTCGACTGGGTTCGCCCCAAGTTGAGCGACAAGAGGCGTCTTCTCCAAATCATCGACCCAAAACTTGAGGGACAGTATTCAGTTAGAGCTGCTCACAAGGCTTGCAGCCTTGCATACTACTGCCTGAGCCAGAACCCCAAGGCTAGGCCCCTCATGACCGACGTCGTCGAGACTCTCGAGCCATTGCAGGACGGCAGTGGAAGCGATGGAGCTGTTGTTCATGTCAGTGGCCTCCCTGACTATAGAATTCGTCGCAGGCTGACCGGAAACAGCATCCACTGCAGGGCCATTCCGAACCCCAAGTGCTCCCCTGTCGTCCCGGCATGCAGGGTGAGGTGATAACAGCTTCTGCAGTTTCAGGTTTTACCCCGCTGCTGCAATAGGTCCAGTTGTACATTGCGAGCTTTTCGATGTGTAAATTTGATCTGCACACCGCTGCTGCTTTTTGGTTCTGCTGCTTGTAAGGCCCCTCCAATTTTCGTGGTGGTCTTAAGATATCCTTGACGGAGCGATCCCGGCCGAAACCGGCGGGTTTAGTCCCTGGATGTGCAGTGCTGGACCAAGAGTGGCTGGTTGGCAATGGTATCGAACTATGCAAGTTACGTCACATGTTGTAGCTTCTTTTTTTCAGTTATCAGTCTGGGATTGCTTCAAATGTTTCTCACATGATAAGCAGCTACTGAGAATTAGAGAAGTACCATATTGTTGTCTGATAATGTTATGTTTGCATGATTTCTAGTTCCTTGCACCATATTGTTGTGTTCATTTGTTAATTATTTAGTTCCATCTCCCTGGACAATAGCAATCGCCTGTGAGCTGGTTTGTTGATAAAGGACACAACCTTACTCAAGTGACCAGTCATTCTCAATCAATTCGAGTTAAATTTTGTAAATTGATGGTGCCATGGAGCCGTGGTCGTTGTCACCATCATCGCTCCCATTACATGATCGTTGTGTGTGACGTGGAGCGAGCCAGATAAGCTCCGGCAAACGAAAGTGATTGGTAGCTTTTCAAGGATGCTAATGAAGAGACATTATCTCCATTATCTATCTATATGTAATGCATGGAAGGCAGACAGAATGATCAACAACGAAACATCTGTTTGTATTGGACTTGTTGATGTATAATTTGTCTGAATACGATTTTAGAGGTTTGTTTGGTTCATAGGAATTTCATAGGATTTTGGAGGTTTTCATTCCTTAGGATTTTTTCTGTAGAGCTTGTTTGGTATGTAGGATTTTAAACCATAGGAGCAAAACAATTCTAAGATCCAACCTCGGGAAAATTTGGAGGTTTTCATTCCTTAGGATTTTTTTCTTTAGAGCTTGTTCGGTATATAGGATTTAAAACCATAGAAGAAAAACAATTCTAAGGTCCAACCTCGGGAATTTTTCCTTCGTTTCTATGACAACTACGGCAAACACAGAACCTTTCGAAAAATTCGTGTGCCTGCAACGCAACCAAATATTATGTAGGAGTATTACAAATTTCCGTGTTTCAAAACCCTTTATAATTCAACATGTCATGGCATGCTAGGTTTCTCCTATTCATACTTTTCAAAAATCCTTTGAACAAAACATGTTCCTAGTCGTGCAAATTACATCAGTAATTGGGCTTGTATAATCAGACGGGTGAAGTACTTTAAGGAAAAAGAAAAGATAGTCTCCTTTTGTGACGCAACGGGACATCAGTCGCTCTCATTAACTGGCACGCACAACGATTGCTCGATCAATTGCTCTATGTGCACATAACTTTCTGAAACGTTGCACCTTTCAGCCTTTGTTCATATTCCCTTTTTCTATTCTCCGCTGTGGAAAACTGAAAAGAATCAAGCTCTATAGTTCCGCATGTATATGGATGTTTAGTTGCAGAAGCTTCCTCGACTGGTCGTGTAATACTTGCCTTTTTTTTGTACGTGTACACACATTATTGCTGTTCGCTAGCTTGCCACAGTGTAAAAGCATGTTTTAAATTATGTACTAGAGCTGTTATTATGGTGTATATTATCAATCAGCTAGCTACCTTTCATGCATATTTCACAAAAAAATCAAGTTGCCACAAGAAATTGGAATGCCCATTGGAAACGTGTTTCCAAACAAGCCCTAGATCCCGTTCGAAACAAAAACAAGCCTCGATTCCTGCTTGATTTCCAGTGATCTGACAAGATCTATTTCAGCTGAAAACACTTTCAACCGGAAGGGATCTGATGTATTAAAATGCTATTAAGCTTTAGTACTCCCTCCGTTTAGGTGTATTAGGCCTTATGAAAAAATATTTGTTCCAAACAAACTAGCAATAAGGCCGAATCAATTAATTATGCTAATAAATTGGCGGACCATGATCAATGCATGTACGTAACAACCAGTGCATGCACTTAAAATTACCGTGCCACTAATGCATGTACGAAAAGAGAAGATTGATTGGAACCAGTAAAACCAACCTTGGTCACGGTGCAATTCATTAGGGGCCCAAGCCCAATACATCTAAACGGAGGGAGTATTACGATTCGCATGATATTATTTCAGCATTTAGACCTTGTTTGCTCCTAAGCATTGAGGACTCTGTGTTTAGCAAGAGTTAAATCTTGTTTTACGAGAATTCAAACTTGATTCCGAAATATTTAATTTCAATATTTAGTGTGGGTGCCATGTGGAAAGAAAATATTTCCTTTTGTCAGAGAATTTTAATCTCAAGTTCATATTGTATAATTTGCTCACAACGATTTGATTTTTTACTAAAATTCGATGGTTATTATCCATGTGCAGAGAAACTCTCTGAGGTTAACAATAAAACAAAGCATGCAAGCGGGGTGCACGTACTCATAGAGGTGGTTTTTGTTTTGGTATTTAAAATTTGACCTTGCAATTACACTATAGAAAGGCTAGGCCTCTCTTCTCTCTGGGCTGATAACTAGTACTGCTTCCCCGCCTAGAGTGACTAATTCTTATTCGAATTTTGCTGAAATTGGATAGCTATTGTTCAAGTGCAGATAAGCTAGTTGTGCTTATTTGTGTTACATATAGGGTTGACATACTCATAGACCGCTTTCATAAAACTTTGATTTTTAAAGTTTTACCCATGTTTTTAGTCATCCATAACATTTCGTCCTAATCATATGAATTTCTTTTTGGGTGACTTGGTGCATAGAGGAGCAAATATGTGCATATCAGCTGCACAAGACAAAAGTAAAATTTAAACCTTGCATTCACATCTTATGTTTTTCAATCAACTAACACGCGTTGCACATGAATAAATTTGTGCATGGAGTACTAGGAGGCCCAATAAGTACTCGGCTCGCTCAGCCTACCAAGCGTTCTTTGAGGGCAAGACTTGGATGGATGGGCCCCAACATCTGGTGCTCGCGAGCTCTGAACAAATGCAAGTTTTTCCTCTGGATGGCGCTGAAGAATAGATGTTGGACTGCAGACCGCCTAGGGCGAAGGGGCCTACCTCGACCTGCCTGATGTCCGTTCTGCGGACCAGGAAGATGAAGACATCTACCACTTGCTTCTTGGGTGTGTTCTATCTGGGAGGTGTGGTCCTCTTTCCTGAGCATGTGGGGTAAGCGGATTGGGTCCTTGACCACGATGACCGCCTCGTGGATTGGCTGCCATCGAAATCCCCCAGAGGAAATGATGCGAAGGACCATGTGGACGGCGATCATCTTGATTTGTTGGAGCCAGTGGAGACATAGGAACGGTGTGGATCTTCGAAGGTCACATACCATCGGTGGAGATTGCCATCAGGATGGTGGTGACCGAGGCAGAACTGTGGCGGGCAGCAAGGCTGTTTAGAGGTAGCCTTGCACTCGTAGATAGGTGGAGGATTGGTGAGTGATTCCTTTTTCTTTTTCAGTGCATGGCGTTTATGGCGCATGTGCCTAAACGCATTGTAATCGGCCGCTTGGCCTCTCCTTCTTGAAACCGATACGTCTTTGGACGTATCCTTTGAAAAATGTGTGCAGGAGAAACTTTGTGCATTTAATTTGTTGGGCCCATCCATATATGTAAATCACACTAATTTGTGTGACCTATGAATTCCATTTGATTCCTCACGATAGAAAATAATTGGTTAGGCAAATTGGGGTTACAATTTCTGATTTTATTTTGTGTGACAACCAAACATTTATATTTCTAGAAACTCTGTATTCTTTGCACAATTCATGGTAGCCTAGGACTACCCACTATGGTTTCTATCATACCCCTTTTATTCCGTTCATCATATCGTACTGCATGATATTAGTTTAGTTACTACCATTTTCAGAGTATAGTATCATATGCTAGTATCGTGCCATTATTCATTCATTCGTTGAATGTAAATGTGAGGGCCTCTTTGGATTACAGGATTTTAAAGGATTTTAAACGTAGGAATAGGAAAAACGCAGGATTGAGATGTCATGTGAAGTGGATTCCTACAGGATTCTGAAACGCATGAATTTTGCAACAGGTGCATTTGGATGATGCACATGAATTGAACACAGGAATTTTGAAAGATTGATGAGAGAGTAGAGAGAGATAGAGTGAAACTGCATTGTACTTCGCATAAGAAAATTAAAACGAGGTTTGATCTCATGGTGACAATCCTATGGAATTGGGGTCATAGGAATGGATTCCATAGGAATTTGATGGCCCCAATTCTATGATCCAAAGGGTTTTCATAGGAAAAATTCCATAGGATTCAAACCCTTCAAATTCTTATGAAAATCCTACAATCCAAAGAGGGCCTGAATATGTACACGAGATTTTAACTCGCGTTAATTTCTTGTTCATACGTTATGATTAGCATATCGTATATATCATGATACCACTACCACTTCTCTTATCGTGCTACGTCTCATTTTTCTTGAGAGCAATTCACGATGCCACGAGCCCACGATAGTTGCCAATTGAAGTGGAGCACTGAGACATAACCTGGTTCCAGAGTCTTGATTTGATCTGCAGTTTATTAAGCCTTTATTGTCGCAAAAATAGTTTCATAGGCTTTACTTTGTACCCAGTTTTAATTTCCAAGTTTGTGCGTTTCCTTTCCAAGAGGAAAAAAAAAACACGGTACGTACGGATTGCCCACACAAACACAGGAGTATATATTCTACCCATACGTGGAATGGTATTGCCATCTTGCCAAACCCACCACATTTCCTAGTGCAAGATTCCAAGCTGCCAAACCAGCCATGGCCGCGTCCGTCCCTCTCGCCGGCTTCGCGCTCCTATTCTTCCTCCTCCTCCAAGTCGCCCATGGAGGAGGCACGGCGGGCCTTGCCGGCGGCGCATCATCGGAGGGGTACGTGCCGGTGAGCACCGTGGTGTACCGGCCGTCGTCGGTGGCGGCGGCGTGGACGGCGGAGGCCTACGCGCCGTTCCAGCTGTGCATGGGGTGCCGGTGCTGCCCGCCGGGCGCGGGGGCCGGGAAGAACGACAGCTCGTCGTGCGTGGACACGAGCTGCTGCTACGGCATCGACTGCAACATCCCCGGCAAGCCCTTCGGGACCTGCGGCTTCACCCCGCGCACCTGCGGCTGCGGCGACGCCGCCGCCGGCAGCAACTGCACGTCTGCACCCGCCCCGCCTAGCTAGCTCACAGAAATCCGATTAATTTTGATCATTTGATCTGATGATCCACGTACGTATGTATGGCCGGATGGATGCATACTTGCTGCAGTCGCAGCCTAGCTAATTACTAGTTACGGAGTATGAATCCGAATTATTTTCATACTATATTCATCGTTCGTTCTTGCCGGCCGATCTTTTCAAAGCTGTTCGGTCATCGCTGTTGACATGTGTGATGGTTCTACCTGAAAGTTCGACAGTAACCTCGCATCGTCGTCGTTACATCCTTGTCTGATTAATCAAACGATAGGCTCCTTGGACAAGTACTAGATTTGCTTAATCGATCACATGTTGTGAACAAACTACTACTAGTAAATCAAAGCTTACCTCTTGATTAAGATCATCTTCAACCCGCGGGTTAGAGAGTATCCTCTAGACCTCTACCCGGCCCAGCATCGGCGGCTGTTGTTGTGTGGACTCTCGGTCTTGGAAGACAAGCAGCAGCGCCACCTAACCTTGTGAGAGTGACGTTAGTTTCCAGATCCTCGCCCAAAACTAAATGTTTCTAGTCCTCGAACGATCCATCGTGCTTGTTGCCAGTAATCGATTTTCGGCTGATTTTGTAAGTTTAGCCGATCGTCGACCAAACGCAGGCACGTGAGTGAGGGCACTCGATCGATGGATCAGCACACAAAAATCGATATACCTGCCTCCCTGCAAGATACTCTTGTCTGCTCACCCGAGAAACCTCTGTCAGAGTGAGAGCCGAGCCGACAAAGCAGCAGTACTTATTCAAAGTAGCAAGTCTGAATCTAGGAGATGATCAAGAGGTAGCTTTGTCTGACAGCCACAAGCATATTTTCTTTTCTTTGGAGGTGATCACGTACTACTGCGTTCAGTCTTGAACTGCAAACATGCAGGAACATTGTGGAGTATACAAGTGGTTCGGGATGCGATGCTCAAGGCCGGGGAGATGGGCATGCCACGTACGTTGGTCGGGCCGGGCCGGCATCTCCGGCACGCGCGCGCGTGTCCGCCCGGCGGTGGGCCGACGGCGCCCGCGCGCCAGGGGAATCACGCACGCACGCACGAAGATGAATGTGATGGCCTGATAGGAAAGCGCACAGGAAGGTTACCATCGATCCGGAGATGGCGCGCGCGTGCCCATCGTCAACTCTTAAATTTCGGTTAAAAAAACTCTTTAATTTCGGTACGAGAAAAAAACAACTCTTTACTCAAGTATCCCGACGTAACTCCTGTTTACATCATGTGCAAGAGCCAAGAAGAGGATGCCCTGAGCACCGGCGTACCGTGCACGGTGAATGGATCTTAATTAAATGAATACATGGGTTTGCCATCACACAAGAATCATGGGAAATGATTTACATGATGGATGACACGTCGTAGGATCAATGACACAAATCGCTCGAACCGAGCACTTTGACTCTCTCTCCTTTTTGTAGGCTTTCTCAGTCGAGTGATAAATAGAGCCATATGCCCATGTACATGTCTATATGCTATAGCGGTTGTGTTCGATCTGGATCCAGCGTCTATCAAATGTTGGCCTCCGAGTTTTCCAACAGGAGATCGGGGTGGGTTCGACGACAAGTTGTACTCGAGTTGGATGAAGGGCCATGTGCTATGAAGTAAGGGTGTGCACATAGTTGTCAAAAAACAAAGTAAGGATGCGCCTAGCTCTCATTCCATAGAACTACATCTCCCATTTGTTTGAGAGAAAATTTTAGTTTGTATGCAACCGAATTAATGTAATTTGTGGAAAATTGAGAAATAATCGGTTCAACCAATATGCACTTCAACAAAGTTTACTTGAAAGCATGGTGTAATTGAAAATTAATCGGATGCAGATGGAAAAAATCATTTACAAACATGGTGCTATTTGAAAAATCTCGGTTGCAATCACTGTGCAACTCGACAAAGATGTTACTTGCATCTAGACAAACATGAATCACAACAACAATTCAATGAAAATAACTAGACCAAGCTCTAACTTAATTAGCGTCTAATTTGGAGTTAGCTAAAACGATGAGTAAATTTCTTAGGTAAAAAAATCCGTTGATGTTCTAACGGATGGAAGAGTACTGGTCCGAACCCCATCTTTAGATGTCGCACAATTATTTTTCAGTAGTGGCTTTTAATTTCCATGTCTGGATCTACTTGACGTGGCTCCGATCTGTAAGATCAATCCTCTCTTGATGACATTCGTGTTATTGCTGGTAAGATTGAGCCATGTTAGCCCTGATTTTTTTTTCAATCTTTGTGCGACGTAACTTCTGTCTATGTGGGAGAATAATCTGTCTTTTTGGTTGTTGACGCGACAAACTTGCTTGCAGGACTGCAGACAGGACAGATTAACATGTGTGTCTCCCTGTAAAAAGTAGATTAACATGGGTATTTTCTGATTATCTTTCAAGATGGCTTTTTTTAGTGGCCGGTGTTTATATCATGTTGCATTTACCGAGAAAGGGTGATTATGGGTCTGCCTTAATGGATGAGATCATACGTGCTGTATGTGCAAATTCTGTATGAAACCATGTTGCCATCGAGCACATAACAAGGGAGAATCCTGATGCGTTTGCTTCCCTTTTTCATGTGGGGGTGTGGTAGCCTGTCAGGTAAGATCACATTTTGTTTTGTTTTGTTTAAATTACTGATTTAATTTACCTCAATCTGAATATATACTTATCTGTGTTGAACCAGTACGATTTTTATGGGGTTTGAGATTAGCTCTACGTACGTTGCTAGCTCTAGAAAACCACGGAAACCACAAATGGAACCCGGGCTACAGGAAGCCCTTTATTTTGAAAATTTTGAAAACCACATTTTAAAGTTGTAAAAAATTCTGAAAAAATTCCTGCATGTAGACAATGTTGTATTCTATCAACGTGCAAAATATCAAATCAAAATAGTTCATATTTTGAGCTACATAAAATGACAAAATCTGACAGATTTGGAAGAGTTCAAAATTTGCACTGTTCACTACTTTCAAATTTCAGATTTGTCATTTTTGTGCAGCCACAAAATATGAGGTATTATTTTCTGAGATTTTACACGTCGGTAGAATACAACATTGTCTATATGCAGGAATTTTTTCAGAATTTTTTACAACTTCAAACTGTGGTTTTTAAAATTTTCAAAATAAAGGGCTCCCTGTAGCCCGGTTTCATTAGTCCACTCTCTAGAAAACCAGCATTTTTTAAAATAAAACTGTACAAATGGAAGAGGTACAGTCGTTTTCTTATCATCTGATTTTTTCTGTTTTCTTATCCCCTTGCTTTTTACTAGACCTTTAGATCGGATTCATCGGATGTACAGTTTGTTGGTGGAAGCATGTATATTTTTCTTGCCATGCTTTCTTAGAGACACCTATGAATTTTCGGATGAGATAATGCAACAGGTTCACAATTTCCTTATGCAGTGAAAGTCTGGCATTTTAGAAATTTTCCACCGTCGGACATTCGGCACACATCATTATATCATTTCAATAATTCTATGATGTTAATTCAGTTCATTTCTGAAAGAGATGCTTAAGTTTAAGTTGCCATAAATAATTCCTTGAAATAAGTAGTTACTAACGTCAACTGTTCATTTTTTTATGGTAAAACAAATTTTACACCCAATTGTGACCACATGTCTCCGCGGTAATGCGCGGGGAATCATCTAGTTAGAAAGAATATGGACAACCACTATATTGAACAAATAAATTATGAAAATCTTAGACTGGACCTATTCATCTTGATTTTGTCACTACTACAAAAAAGGCTATCAGTGGCGCACCAAATTGGATTTCTGTGGCGCACCCGCCAAATTGCTGGGTGCGCCACAGAATTCTCGCCACAAAAATTTATTCTGTGGCGCACCAAGGTTGGTGCGCCACAGAAATGTCACCTTTCTGTGGCGCACCAAGCCTGGTGCGCCACAGAATTCTCAAAAATTCAAAAATTCAAAAAATGCAAAAAATATAAAAAAGGATCAAAAAAATTCAGAAAAATCAAAAAAAGAAATAATATGAAAAATCCTAATTATTGGAATTATTTTCATATTTTTTGAATTTTTTGAACTGATACCTTCCCGCTAGGTCACCCATCCTCAAACTGCTCCAACCCTAGCACGCTTAACTTCTAAGTTCCACCCAGTCCACCTACCCTTGTGTTACTCAAGTTCTTATTGATATATATATGATATGAACCCTCTTAAGTCTTGTGTGTGTATATGTGGTATGTGTTATAAATGTGTATTTTTAAATATCAGATTTTTCAAAAACTTCTAAAGTTTCAAAAGGAGATTCAAAAGTTTCAAAAGATCCAAAAAAATTCAAAAAAACTTTTAAAAATCCAAAAAATCCAAAAAATTCAAAAAATTCAAAAAGGTCAAAACACTTAAAAAAATCCAAAAAATTCAACAATCTTCTTTGGTATACATTTTTGTGTCTTTTTGGACTTTTTGAAATTTTTTCTTTTTTTTAATTTTTTCTTTTTTTCTTTCATTTTGATTTTGCTGCGAAAAATCGTCTGTTTGAAATAACTTTTTTTTCTTTTCAAATTTGAGGAATCTGTGAATTGCTGACCGGTTAAACCCGGGTGGATTCGAACTCGGATTTTTCTCACGATTTTTTTGACATATTATTTGCGTTATTTCGACGTCGTATGCAAAAGTTATGGCCGTTACAAGTTTTTTTTCCTGTTTGTTGCAGAAAAGGTGAAAATTCATATTTCAAAATTTCTATACCTACTAGACACTCAAACCTAACTACGTGTCAAAGGATTTTATTTATTGAAATTTTTATCATTTTCCTTTAATTCCTGCAAGACTAAAAAGGCGATCCAGGGGGGGGGGTGGGGTGTGGCTTGGTGCGCCACAGAATGTCACAGTGCGCCACAGAATGTCAACTTTCTGTGGCGCACGTGCCAGGTGCGCCACAGAATTATTTTTTCAAATTTTAAACCGCCCCCCCGGGTAACTTTCTGTGGCGCACCTGGCCTTGTGCGCCACAGAAATGTGACTTTCTGTGGCGCACCAGGCTTGGTGCGCCACAGAAATGTGCGCACATGGCTAGGTGCGCCACATAAATGTGACTTTCTGTGGCGCACCAAGCCTGGTGCGCCACAGAAATATATTTCTGTGGCGCACCAATTAAGGGTGTGCCACAGAATGTAACCTACCTATAAGGTTTTCCTAGTAGTGTGTATTGTACATCGACATATTTATATGTATTTTTGGTCAAATTTAGAAATCATTAATATTTGCTAAGTTTACTTTTGGTATGTTTGTTTAGCGGAGTACCATAGTACTTTTCATGGAGGGCTGTTTTTGTTATAATTATGTATAACTAGCAAGGTGGCCCTCGCAAACGCGAGGGCATCATCTGTAGTTGGTTGATAGTGTTAATTATTTTTTTGGCCTCACCAGTATCATATTATTTACCATAACTTGACAATAAATAAATTCTTCTACAACTATCGCGAATGTTTTGGTAACCAAATATTAGGGATGCGTGTAACATATGTGACAGTCTAAAGTTTATGGATCATGCCATATTTTTAAACACTGATGTAAGCGATAAAGTGAACTATAGTTTTTACTTGATGTTAGATTAGTACCTGAGGTTACATATATTCGATAAAAGATCGATGAATTAATAGATAGGCCACATTAAATAGTGAGAATTATCTTGTTATGATGTTTTTACCACTCATTTACTCACTCAATGTCACAATGTGAAAAGTTTAACAAATGTGAACATGGTAAAAATTTACCCATTATTTTGATATGAAAATATACTTCGAAAGATAAGTTATTTTCTTTTAGACATATTCGTTAACTTGTTTATATATGAGTATTCAAAGTTGGAGAATTACGACTCTAAGTTTCCTTGACTCTTAACTTATCCTTATCTTCATTCAATGGCTCTACAGACTCGGACATATGTATTTCGTCGCATTATGCAAAATGACTATGTGGTTTGGATAGCATAGTTCAAGACTGTTACTTGGACGACAGTGAAACTGTGCAACTGGAATGACATGTGCTCCTATGTTGAATTTGTTTCCTGATATAAATACACATACAATAATCCAAATATGTCTACCATACAGTCAAAACAATATTCGTGTGGGCAGTTCATAAGAACTATGTGTACACTTTCCAAGCCCTCGGATTAAAAGTATCGACACATCGAGTGGATAAAAAGAATGAAATATATCAAGCGGGAATCTCTGCTAACTTATATTTGTTCAGTGCCATGACATTCTCATCCTCGTGGAATATATGTTGACTCAACCACGTGTGTATCATTACGATAGGGTGACTAATATTGTGACTTCACTAATATTAAATTTCATGACTTCAAATTTCGACTTTCCGCAGGCGTTTTGTGAGAGTGTTGGTCAGATGGCGATCGCCTACATTTATGTGTACCCAACAATATAAAAAATCTTCTTAGTGTGATTCATGTCGTGGCTTCATTAATCTTAAAATTCCATGACTCCAAACTTTTGCAGAAGTTTGGCAACGTATTGTGTGTGTGTGTGTGTGTGTGTGTGTGTGTGTGTGTGTGTGTGTGTGTGTTGATCTGATGGCACTCGAATAGATTTGTCATTTATGTGTAGAATCGCAAAAACAACGCACTCCCTCTGTTCACAATTAGTTTGGACTTTATAAGGTTTGACACAATATATAGAACAAATATTAACATCTAAAATATAAAATCGTTATCATTACAATCATCATCAAATGTATTTTCACATTATCCAAATTTGGTATTATGATTTTTTATTTTTATTACTACATCCTTGGTCAAACTTTGCTAATTTTAATTTTGACTAAACTGAGAAGCAGAATAAGTAAAACTGAGATGACTGGTCAGTTTAATCTTTTTCTAAATTGTCCATATTCTAGCAGTTCTTACCCTCTGTCCAGCTGTACAACATGTTTTCTTTCGTTGCAGCTATCACGTTCCAGCCAAAATAGTTAGTCTTTTTTTTTCAGTTTGCCAAAATAGTTAGTTTACATGGTTCGATTTTTAAACTGACGCAGCTAACTGAGTACTCTATCCAAAGCTAATTAAGTACAGTCCTGCGTATATACGTACGTGTTGTTCTTAATTTTTCTTTCCACGTTCCATCCAAAGTTAGCCTGGCTGGTTTGCTGATCCCGTAGATCAGGTTTGCAAAAAAAAAAAAATCTAAGTTCGGAGCTTAGCTCATGTACATATTGGTTTGGAGATATATTTCCGTACGGTAGTCTCGACTGGGTTTTAAACGTACGTCTTTGGAGTCCACGCCGGAGAGACGTGATATGCTCCATAGATCGTGTAAAAATGTAACGTGACTATTAACTTTTCATAAGATATCAGCCTTGATTTTTAGATCTAAGAGTCAATGAATAGAGGTACGTACCTCTTCGGCATTTTTCTTTTGAGATCCATGTCTTATATTGGGTTGGTTTGGAACGTGTCAAGCTGAAATTGCGTTACGCAACTACACATCTCTTGTTTAATCTTAGCCATATATTTTAGATCTAACAATTAAAATTAATTTAGATGATGTGGCTTAATGTGGTGGCTCGAAAAACTAACTCATTTTGCTTTTAGTATATAATAGATGGTTAGAAAAAAGGTGGGAGCATGCTGAAAGAGCATGCATGGTGCCCCATGTGTGGTTTTGGTAATTAATGATGATTTTCTATAAACTAATGGTCACATTGAGATATATTTGTAGAGTTTGTCCATAAGCAATACTTGATTGGGAAACATGCATTTGTTGAATCATGTAGACATCAGCCCCCCCCCCCCCCCCCCCCCCCCTCCCCCGCGGCAAGCTCAACCACAAGAGTTTAACCATATTTGTCTAAGATATGCAGGAAGGGGATCATATCGTTCCCAAATATGACCAATCCAGGTGGGGGAGAGGGACCGGTCCCACGTGCGCATAAAAGAAATGCATGCTCTGCTGTCTCCTTACTCGTTCACATCATTTGACGCCGCTCTGGCTCACAAGCTTGTTTTCTGAAACAAGCGCTCTAGATCAAGTAAAAGTCGCCACTGACATAGTGACATGTTGACTAGCTGATGAACAATCAAGTATCAAAATGGCACGACCGTTATATCTTTCATGCCATAACTAATCAGTCACTGGACTATATGTGAAACTATTATGCGTATGATATACCAGGTACCTTTATTCTAAACTAGCACGCGAGAAATGTCTTTAATCATTTAAAAATCTATGAATGTCACAAGACCGCGATATATCAAATTTGTTTTTAACGCCCGTGACCTTTGCTGGATTTAACGGAAAATGAGAGGAGCGAAAGTTCAATTTCTAGGTCTTCCCATGACGTATCGTCCACCAATGGATCCATCATCAATTCTGTGGGGAAGTTATAAGGTGAAAGAGCATGGCGCCCCATTTTTGGTTTTGGTAATTAATGACAATCTCTATGGACTATTATTTGCATTGAGTTATACTTGTAAAGTTTGTCAATAGAAAATACTTGAATTCCATGTGTTGGGTTCAAAATTATCAAGTGATGACCAAGGTGTTATTCATGGGATATCCTAAGATTGGTCATTAGAGAGTTGAACATAATGCAAGTATGTCTTGACAAATAAGATGGTGTGGTCATTCATGTTTATCTTTAAGACATCATCATAAGGAAGAAAGAAAAAAAGATACAAGTTTGATCAAAGTTGAAGTGCCAAGAGTGGATTCAAGTGATCAACACACAAAGCTAAATGATCCACCACGTGGGATCGTGTGATCTTGTGGTAGAAATTGTCTATATAGTTTTGTGAACTAACTCGTGATATACATGTGTGTGAAACTTCTGTGTGGAGTTAGGTATCTTACCATGGGCCTGCATATATAAAAGGGAGATTTTATATAGCCCATTTGATATAATGGCCAAGTGAAGATGGTTTTAAGAGAGACTTTCCCATAATGGTTTGTGGGGAGCAGTTTGCGAGTCTTCAACAAGCGAAGCTCAATAAAGAAAGGTGGTCCAACTTGAGAATATCAAGATCGTCATCATCTTACTCAAGTGGAATGTGCCATTGCAACGATTGCATATGTTTGAATTCTCCACGGTGATTTTTCAAAGTGAAAGTTGAGAAGCTTATTACTCTTTGGTGCTTAGGTGCCCTAGAGCTTGTTCATCTTGGGTGCTTGGGTGCATAGACGGTCGTTGTCGTTTGGGAGCTTCGGGATATTGTTAGGTGCATGCAATTAAGTTGTGGAGATCGCCACAACCTTGTACCGGTTTGGTGACCGCCCTAAGGGTCCCATAGTGGTTCGTGGAACTCCACATTGGTACGGGCACGAGGAGATACGGACATATTACTTCACTTACCCAAAGGGCTGTCCATAGCCCAGACTTTTTATGTGATAGCCTAGTTATGCAATATGTAGTCCTTTTATGTGATATATCTTGCTATCACATAGTTGTATTTCTTTTCTATCATTTGTGTACATACCTGAGCTTATATATTTATAGTCTTTTTTCACATTAAAATGTACTTATTTAATTTATAGTCCTCTTATGGCAGGTGAAAGGACATGGATGCACTGCACTACTGGACATTTATAATTGGGAAGATCGGGGGGGGGGGGGGGGGGGGGGCAAGACCTTATCCTCTCCCTCTCCCCGTCACTGTTCGAGAGAGGCGGAAGGCGATTTTTGGGCGCTCTTCGTCAACCCACCGCGTGCTCGCCGCCGAGCCACGGGATTCCTCTCCTCCGCCGGCCGCTTCGGCGGCGGGAGGGTGGGGGATCCCAGGTTCCGGCTTGTACATATGGTAGGGTAGGGTGGAGATCCTGCTGGCGGCGCCCTGGAGGAGGTGGTGCTGGTGGTGGGCGGTTTGGTGTCGGCGTGTTCTTCTCCGGCGGTGGAGCTCCGCGGGGCTCATCGTCAACGCTCGCGACTTGCAGGAGCTCGAGGCCCGGCGTGGTGCTCGAGCCCCTCTGTTTCCCGTCAGATCCGTGGTGGCGGCGGATCTGGTGGCCGGAAACCAGGGCTAGACGAGTTCTTCGGCTTCTACCTGCGGCGGATCCGAGGGCGGCTGAGGCAAAGCGGTTGCTGGAGCGGAGGGGCGCCTGCCGTGGTCGTTCACCGGCAGAAGCTCCGTCGCGGCGCGGCGGACGGGCTATGCGGCGTCTTTCAAGGAAGAAGGTGTCCCTGGGCAGTGGTAAGATGGCAGCTGGCGGTCTTCGTCTTCGACGCCGGTGAAGTTGCTGGTCTCGGTGCTAGCTCTGACTCCCCTACGTATTGTACTTCCTTTGCTGTATTTGTACTGTGTACTTTGTATGTGGTACTATGATGAATATACGATGGGCTTTTCAAAAAAAAATTGGGAAGATCGGCCTTTCCCTGTCCTACCCGAAGGGTTGCCCAGAGTCCAGACTTATTATGGGCCGTTCTAGTGGCGAGTCCAATCTATTAGGTGTGATGGAGTTATGGAGCCCATGAAGAATCATTGGCCCGACATGAACGTGTATGTTATGTAAGTCGGCTTTGTACCATGCGCTAGGGCGCCCATGCGCAATCTTGGGCCGTCGGATTCAGCTGTCCGACGGTCAGGATTTAGCGTTCACCCAGCACATGTTCAACGCTAAATCCTGGCCGTTGGACAGCTGAATCCGACGGCCCAGCTTGTGCATGGGCGCCCTAGCGCATGGAACAATGATTAATCGCCTATAAAGTAAAGCCCCAAAAAACAGACCAATACGACTACAGCCGCTTGTTCGGGTTAAAACTTAAGAAAACACTCATGGTGTCACCTTTCTTTTGCGTGGTCTCATTGTGTCACCTGCATGTCTGGCATTTCTTTTCCAAATAAATAAATAAACTACTAACATATGCGATGCACTCGCACTAATCATGCTGTCTCTCTATCTCAGAGAAGCGTATACTGAACTAGTAATAAGCAGCAGATGATGCAATTAAAGTTTGTAATTTGCAGATAACTAACTCGCTCCCCATCTGATTAGTCCCCCTAATCTGAGGCAGAAGCGGTGAACACCAAACCCACTATTGATTGTTCTTCCCTAGTAAACTAATCAAGTTTAAGGATGTGATGATTAGGATCACATTGCAAAACATCAGTATCATCACGAGCGACGTACCGTACCGGGAGCTAATTAATTTGTCAAGAAAGCTAGCTATAGCTTAGCTGGTTAACCTCTTCCTCCTCGACCTAATCTTGTCAGTAGCGTCGGCTTAAATGCTTAATCCGGTGTCGCTTGTGGTGTGCAGGGTGATTAGTGACGCAGCGGACCTTGTCTGTTTGCCGTTAACCATCCTGCATGTGGATCAAACAGTGGATGCATTAGAAAGCAATTGCTGTTTATTTAGCGAAAGTGATCCTCCTCAGCTGATGATGTTCTTCACTCTATCGAGACCATCTCTCATTTCCTCTTTGCCTTGCGCGTGCATGGATGTCAGGAATGCATTCGACATTCTATTCGACCATCATATACAGCTGGTCAAAATTTCAGATAATGTAAGTATACACCGTCGAATGTACATACCTGACTGATCGTTGTAAAAAAATCTCAAACGAGGAGCTTGGAAAGAGAACTCTTCCGTGAACTAGTGGTAGCCGTGCATATGCGCATAAGAGTCAGGTCTCGGGTTTGAGTCCTCACTTCTACCTTAATAACAAAACCGGGGTGGAGTCCCCCCTCCGGTCTTGTTATTAGGAGCTTGGAAATAATTCTCTCATGTTAATCAGTGAGAAATGGGAATTAATGATCTTTTCTTGCCGGTGCGCATTACAAATATCGTCACGCAAGTTGCACAACTTGTTCATAAAAACTATATAGACATGCGTATATGTAGGCTGAATATGTAGCTAGACAGCTGTTTTTTTTCAAAGATCAATAGACTGGTTGTTGCTGAAAAGAAGAAGAATAATAACCCTATTGTGCTTACGCACGTACTGCATATATATGTGGTGGATCGCAGTGGGTGTTTCGTTGCAGCTAGCGGCGGGTCAAATCAGAATCTGCAGGTCGAGGAGGATCCCCAAATGACCTTTCCGAAACAAGTTGTTCGTCGTCAGGACGTCCTTTTCCGTACTAGGAGAGACTGATCTACTCATGCTTAATCCCGGCCACTAGTTTCCTTGCCGCTGTTTGTGATGCAACAGCTCGACCGATATATGCTAACGAATGCATGACAGCGGTGACCTAATTCCTATCCAAGGAACTCCACTTCACCCACGCCCACCAAGGCAGCAGGAACCAGATTTTATTTTATGTTTGCGTCCGGCATCTTGGGCTTTTCACGCTTGCTTGCACGGGTAATTATTCCTCCCAGTGATTACTGATAATGAACCAGCAAGTAGTACAGTATATATATGTCCCTAGAGAAAGGCTAAACTGGAGACGGCAACATGCTCGATCGGGGAAATGATGAGATGCATGTGAAAACGAGGACATGCATGCAATTCAAGCTGACATATGAGGAAAATGTATGGAGCGAGCTAGGGTAAGCTTGCCCAAGGTACATACTATTCCGTAGGTATTTGGACGATTTTTATCCGTACATTACGATAACTTAATTTTCCCAACAAACTAAATTTTCCTTCACCACAACAAATGGATGATCTGCCATTGTGGTAGTATGAATCGGTGTCTTGCCCAAAATTCTGAACTTGAAATCGTGGCAAGGGGCGAGGCACAATGGTTAAAATTTCTAAATCCCGCACTGATATTAGACCCGACGGCCCGACGTAACACTCCAGGGTTCAAACCAGGAGAGGCTAGAAGTATGTCGGCAGGATAGATCCCCAATTCCCCATAATGCCAAGGGGGTGCACCAGATACCAAGAAAATTTAATTTTCTTTGTATATCAACATAATCTCACCATATGTGCACCCCTAAAAAAAGGAGATATATATGTCGTGGCACCTTGTTCTCCGCCATGGCTCCATGGCCGCCTCTGCTCTAGCTCCACCCCTAGACGGCGGAGTGTGGGAGGGTGGGTAGGTTTATGCTCCACTCCTATTTTACGATCATACAAATAAATCTTGATAGAAATGATCTAGATAAATCACACACGTATAATAAGGGATCTCAGCCTGAGAATGGTGCGAACTGAAATGGGTTTTGCGGTGCGGTTTCTGGCGTAGCCTCGCTTGGATTGGACTGAAACGGATGGTATAGCGTAGTGGGCTGGGGTGGTGCGGGCTAATCATCAAATCGGCCTGGACTGGTGCGGTGTGGGGGCAAACACAAACAAATGGAAATGGGTTGAAACCGTGGGTTCAACCCGCACCAGGCGTGCGGTTCTCAAACACATACTGTCACTCCACGCCCCCAGTCCGCACATATTGCTGGCATCTTCTTTTTTTTCTTTTTTATTAAATGTATACCGCTTGCGTCATTTACTGCATGGACGAAGTGGATACGATATTTTGCACCGGATACAAATTTACACAAATGTATTTTCGATTCAAAAATAAAGTGTACACGAAAAATATGCGCATCCACTAGTTGGTTCTATTCCCGTACTCGGTTTCGAGTTTCATTAACCGTAACTTCTCAATTTTGAACGGATGTTCAGAACTTGTTTAGATTAATTTTGTCAAATTCGTCACACTCGTTTAACCGTTTGAAATATCTTTTGACGAGGAGATTCATCTCCACGTTACGCACAAGTTTAGTGTTATAACTTTTCCGTTTCAACGGTCATATACGAGCGGTATTCATTTCGGCGCCACTTCCGACACTGCAGTGTGTCGTCCTATCAGCCACCCGGCGGAGGCAGGCTTTTCCCACTGCCTTCTTCTATTGACTCGTCGCCATCAGTTTGCAAAAACGCGTGTAAGAAAAATCAATTGCAGCTAGCAGTCCAGCAGCCAAGGACTTGTTCAATGCTACCGTCCAAACAGGGCAACACCACTGTGCCAGCTACATGCGCTTCTCATAGACCTTACGCAAAAAAAAACTACATGCATAGACCCACGGGCTGAACCCGCAGGTTCAGTCCGCATTGTTCGCGCGGTGTGGTGCGGGTGCGGCTGGAGATTTAGCGCGGTGTGGTGTGGTGCGGTTTAACAAGAGAATTTTTTGGATTGATCTGGTTTGGGAGATTAGGTCGACGTCATTCGGTGTGGGTTGGATTAGGTGCGGGCTTTGCACCATTCTCAGGCTGAAAGGGATCGAAGGTAGACGGAAACCCACTTTCATTACATTCTTAGAAGGTTCCTCCCTCACCAAGCCTAGCCTAGCATAGGCTAGGGTTACAGAATCTTCTAACGCATGCGCCCAACACACTCATGTGTAAAGGGGTGACGCCACGTCACGCAACCCACGCACAGTGACATGTCACGCCGAACCACCAACGTCCGACACACCGACCGAGCCATTTCATTCCATATCGATCCTTCCATTCATTCCGATCGAGCATATAAAACCGACGGTCCTCCTCGATCGCATCGACGGACGATCATGAGCCGGATACACCCCAACGCGGAGGCCTCGAGGCGGCGGCTGCTGCTGCGGGACGCCGCCGCCTCGGGGGAATCGGCCTCGCCGGCCGCGGCGTGCCACTGCTACACGGTGTGGATGAGATCCAGCATGGGGTTCCAAGGCACGGACGGCTTCTCCGTCTACGACGCCGGGGGTGCGCTGGCCTTCCGCGTCGACAACTACTCCCGCCGCCGGAAGCTCTTCGCCGGCGAGCTCACGCTCATGGACGGCCAAGGCGCGCCGCTCCTCTCCCTCAGGCCGCAGGTGAGGTTCCGATCGATTCGGGGTTTTACTTCGTTAAACATCTAGGCCGGGGTTTGATTAGATCGACTGAACCTCTGATGGATGCAACGCAAGGTGTTCGCGGTATTGCCCCACGACCACCAGGCTCTTTTTTTTTTTTTTTGAAACGAGAGGCAAAAGCTTTGCCCCTATTTTAATTAAGCAGAAGGTGCCCGGTTTATTAGTGGAAGAAACCGGGCGAAAACCAAACAACAGACACCAACAGCAGCAACAAAGAACGCCACGGGGCAAAGCCCACACAACACCCACTCCACGGCCAGCCGGCCAACCATCCACCCTTGCCGGAGAGGAGAATCCGCAACTGCTATGGGAGGAGCAGGCACGGGACACTCCGTCGTAGATGAAAGCGGCCACCACCGGGGAGCCCCGACGACAAACAGCACCGAGAGCAGCCTTGTCGCCCACACGAACCAAGGAGGAACGCCCTCGATGAAACAGAAAAACTCGGAGCCGCTGCCCCGACATCCAACCCTCCGTCACGCCCTGTGCAAACCACCTGCACCACCTTCCGGGGCCGCCGCCCCGACATGCCACCGCCCACACCCGGGCCACGACGCCGCACGACTCGGCCACCCACAGCCCAAGCTGCACCAGGTAAGCCGCTCGCAGACCACGGCCGCCGTACCAACATCCGGGGCCGCCGCCCCGGCCTAAAAGGCAACCGCTGCTGCCGCTGCCCCAGCAGCCCCGACAGCCTCGCCGCCAGCACCCCCTTCCGGGACCGCCGTCCCGACCTAGCACGCTCGACCGAGCCACGACGCCGCACGAACCAGCCACCCGCAGCCCAAGCTGCCCAGGGAGAGCTGCTCGCAGGCCACGGACGTCGTACCAACATCCGGGGCCGCCGCCCCGGCCTAAAAGACAGCCGCTGCTGCCACCGCCACACCAGCCTCGACACCCGCGACGCCACACTCCCGCAACCACAGGTCCCTCCGGCCGGTCACACTTCAAGAACGATGCCCCCATTTGTTGTTTAGGATGTGTGCCGCCGTCTCAGTCTCGACTTCATTCACAGACATTGTGTGATGTATATATCCGTGGATAACCAACGCATCTGAAAATGAGATAAAATTATCAAACTCTATTACTATTTGTACCCTCTTGTACCCCCCATTTGCTGTCTTATTTCAGAGAGGGGTTAAAAAAACATACGAATCCAGGACAGCTGGTTGGAGTAACAGCTGACATTGTTTTGTTATGTTGCGACAGATCATCAGCATGCACGACCAATGGAACTGCTACAAAGTACCAGAGGAAGGCCAAGCAAAGAGGGCAAGATCAACACAACTCTTCTCAATGAGAAAATGCTCAGTACTGCAGAGCAACCGTGAAGCAGAAGTGTACATGGCTTCGTCGTGCGCCACTACCAACTGCTCACCAGCATCAGACCCTGGTCCTCCTGGCCACCAGGCCCCAAGCTTCTGGATCGAGGGCTGCTTCCGGAGGAGAAGCTGCAAGATCCGCAGGGGTGGGGACGGCCAGGAGGTGGCGAGGATCGCCAGGAAGAAGGCCGGGGCAGCGGCGGCACCTGGCAAGGCACCTCTGACGCTCGGAGATGACGTGTTCAGCCTAGTAGTGCAACCGGGCGTCGATTGCGCCATGATCATGGCTCTTGTCGTCGTTCTGGACCGGATCTGCTGGAGGCCCTACACGCCGTTGATATGTTCTTCGTAGCCCGTGCTGGATTGGTGATCGATGAACCTCTGTTTGATTGACACAGGGGAACCATAGATGATTTTTTTTCTTTTCTTTTTCGGTTCTTCAAGCGACGGGGTAAGAGCCGGTAGAGATAAAGCTGCTGGCCGGTGAATTGCGGCTGTCAGTTGTCAAAAAGCCTGAATCTCTAAAAAAAGTTGTCAAAAAGCCTGAAACTAACTTGTAGTAATACTTGTCCTACGTCGAACCAAAATTCGACGTTGCAGTAAAGCATTGGATCATAACGACAGCCCAATGATTTTCAGACATGAAATGCCTGTTCAATTAATCTACTGCAGATTATTGTTCCGTACCATGTTAATGGCGCACCTAGGATTAGTTACACACCAGAAAAGGTGTAGAGGACAGTGCAAAAGACAACAATGACATAGCTAGGTTTGTTCAATCCTACCAGAGGAACCTGTGACTTCTCTGCTGCCCCTTTCCTATTTCATCTCTCACATCTGCGATCCCCGTCAGGATGAGTCGGAAACTCGGAATATACTGGAAATATCCCGAGAAAAAAGGACCAGAAGAGTCAAGAAGATGGACGAAGTTGGGGATATTCCTATAAAGCTTAGCTGGTCTTTTCGTTTCTAAACGACTACTGTTGAAGTTAGCTGGAAGCAAAGTTTTAAATAGCGGGCTATAGCAAAGCAATAGCGCCGCTATAATAGTTTCTGCACCATGCTGCTAAGTGAATTAGCACGCTAAAGGTATCAAATCCCTTAAATAGCGGGCTATAACGGCGATTTAGCAGCTATTTTTGCAGGTTGCCGCTAAATGGCTTAGCCCGCTATTTAAAACTTTGGCTGGAAGCACAATGCAACATGGTAGTAGCTAGTAAAAAGCAATTAGTAGTCTGTCCGTTCAGAAATAGACAGAAGAACGGCAAAAACATTCTGGCGCGAGGCCTTTGCCAAATTCAGTGACGAGACATAGACACACTTGCCTGGTTGATTCACATGCCGTTTACGGCGAAATTTATCGAGGCTATTGATGCGCTTCTGAAGAATGGGGCAATTGGGACGCCTGGGATGCGCGCACTCTAAACTTCAACTGGGAGACCCTCGAAGTGACATCCTTCATTGTGGACCATTTGGGGGTACCTTGCTCCTTTGACGAGATTAAAGCGTCAATCAGGCAATTACCAAATGACAAGGCTTCGGGCCCGGTGCTTTCTTCTCTCGGTGTTTGGACATCATCTCCCACACTCCCACGACCTCATGCGTGTGGTGAACGCCTTCACGTTCTGACAAGGTCAAAACTTTGAGACCCTCGACACGGCTCTTGACACTCTCATTCCGAAAAAGATGGTGCTCAACGCATCAAAGATTTCAGCCCCATTGGCCTCAGCCATAGTGTGACCAAGATCACCTCCGAAGACTCAGCCTTGAGACTTAGCATCCACGACAATTTTATTTATGTCCGCGGGCCAGTGAGCGCCTTCACTGCAATAAATCTCGCGTCCTCCTGGTCAAGCTTGACATAGCCAAAGCTTTTGATACTGTGCATTGGGACTTCCTTCTTGAGATGCTCCATCGTCTCGGCTTACCAGATTTCTGTAGGGCCTAGATTACTCAGTTGCCTTCGACCTCTACCTCGAAACTCCTCAATGGCATCTCAGGCCCACCAATTGTCCACGGTAGAGGGTTGAGACAAGGCAATCCTATATCGCCCTTGCTTTTTGATATATCCATTGACCCACTCTAGTCGCTCCTGCACCTTGCGACTCGGGCTATTCTCCTTTCACTGCTCCCTACAAAATACACCAAGCTTAGAATTTCCATGTATGCCAATGACGTGTTATCTTCCTAAGGCATGTGCTAATATAAGTTTCTTAGCGCGGTTTTGTAGGTATTTTGCTTATGTGGCATACTAGCTATGAAGAGAGACGCAGGGGTTGTAGCTTAACTAACATAGTAGTACATCTCTTGCATGTGGTCATAGACAAAAAATTGCTAGCCCAATCATATGCATGGATTAGGTCCAAATCATTGGATGTCGCCGCACAAAGTGAACTCGGGTTTCCGGAAGTACGTTATTTTCAAAATTGGATGTCGCGGCATTGTTGCCAGGGTTCTATATCTCGGCTGGCTTTGGCACCGTTGGATGTCGCCGCACAAAGTGAACTCGGGTTTCCGGAAGTACGTTATTTTCAAAATTGAAAAACGGTTTCATACTAGCGAGATCCCAACCAGTGACCAGCCCCTTTTGGGTTTCAAATGGGCTGGTACGTATACGTGGATACTACAGCTCCGGTCTTACTTAAATCGATGGAGCAATTAATTCTCCGCTCCATTCCTGATCGGACGCAGACACTCGTTGTCCAGCATGCATGCAAGCCAGGTCTCCGTTCCATTCCATAATCCATATCCATGAGCTGATGAGCATCCTCCTCGGTCAAGCGCCCGCTCCCTCACGACACCCGCCTCTACTCCCCAAACCATTCCCCACGCCCACGTACACCCGTTGCGATCAACTCGTGTGCATATGTTCAGTCCTCACTCCACAAATCGAAAACCAAACACCACAAATTGATTCCCGTTTCATTTTCGTCGCACACCTGCAGCAAGCACCTTCATATGTGCACGCCTGCTGCTCTCTAGCTACTAGTAGTACCAGCGGACCAACTAGCTAGCATGAGCAGGATCCACCCTTCCGATCGCCGCGGCGACTGCGCCCGGCCCGCCGCGTCGACGGCAGCTGGTCAGGAGCTGCCGGCGGTGTACACGGTGTGGAAGAGGTCCAGCATGGGGTTCCAAGGGACCGACGGCTTCTCCGTCTACGACGCCGCGGGGAAGCTCGCCTTCCGCGTTGACAACTACGCCCGCCGCCCCAAGGCCTTCGCCGGCGAGCTTCTGCTCATGGACGGCCGTGGCGCCCCTCTCCTCTCCCTCAGGCCGCAGGTGATCGATCACCGCTTCTTAATTTTGCACCTAACACCGTCTATATGTTTCGATAAAACTTGCATCTTTACAGTTCCGCGTACACTGTATCTTATTAATCTTTCTTTACTCTGTTCGTCACAGATTCTCAGCCTGCACGACAGATGGAACTGTTACAAAGTTGCACCGGGAGAAGGCTGCCCGGACAACACGGACAGGAGCTCCTCCGTACCGCAGCGGCAGCTCTTCTCGATGAGGAAGTGCGCCGCTCTGCAGAACACCGACGACGCGGAGGTCTTCATGTCGTCATCATCCTCGACGTCGTCGGGGCGTGGCTGCCGGGCTCTGCCCTCTCCTCCTCCCGGTTTCCGCGTCGAGGGCTGCTTCTCCCGGAGGAACTGCAAGATCTCCGGGAACGACGGCCGGGAGGCGGCACGGATATCTCGGAAGAGAGCTGGTGCAGCTGCCGCGTCGTCCAGGCCGGTCTCTCTTGGCGACGACGTGTTCAGCCTGGTCGTTCGGCCGGGCGTCGACGCCGCGACGGTCATGGCTATTGTTGTTGTCATGGACCGGATCTGCCGGAGGCCGTACGCACCGATGGCGTGCTCTTCACAGTAGTTGGACAATAGTAGCAGTAAACACTGACATCAGTCGAGAATTCTTGGTCCCTCGTTGGATGGACTCGAGACCTGCGGCGCATAAACGCCGCCCCATTCATGAAGCCATTGTGATGAGAGTTGTTCTATATCTGTTTTAGTGTAATTTAGACGATTGTACGGATTGTAAGAATAGCATGCCGTGACCGGCATCGATGAGAAGTTTCAGAGTAGCATTTATCGATATTTTGTAAGACTGTTTCAGCAATCATCTACTCCCTCCGTCCCTTTAAGCTTGCCAAAACGTTTTATAAAATGAGACAGAGGAAGTAAAATGACAGGCATACTATTACCTCAGGATGCGAATTTCAGTGGAGAAATTCAGTTAGACTAGTGGATACCCCAAGCGCTGAAAATAAGCCACATAGTTGCTCTTGCCGTGCAACTAACCTGAGCATCTCCTGCTGATGAAGGATACCTAGGCGTTCCAACCAACATGCTGAGGCAACCGGGCCAACAATAGCCAAGCACCTGCACCAAGGGGGGAGCCTAGTTGTTGACATTGCCAAGCATTCCAGGACACACGATTACGACGGACAGAAGATTACTTGGTGTAGGTTACCTAGTACAGAGGCAAAGCATCCAACATACCGAAAGAACTGACCACTCACCACTTGGCATTAAACACAAACACAAGACAAAATTATTCTGTTCCTATAAGGGCATCCCATCAACGTTGATCCAACGATGGCATCCAGCTAGGGGCATCCCATTGAGACAAAAGTCATCTTTTTGTTGCCACAAGAACAAATCCTCTTGGTATGCCAGGCATAGTGCAAAAGATGAAAGTGACCAAAGTTGCGCAAAATACAGAGCCAGAATATGCAAAAGATGAAAGAGATAAAAGTCGTGCACATTCCAGAAGCAAAACTAGCAAAAGGAGATTCAGGTCTAACCAGTTACCTGATGTGTATTCGGTAACACGTAAAGAAACCACGAATATTGCCCATCAAACCCTACCCTAAAAAGGGTATTGTTGCTCAACACTAAGCAGCAGTTCTCTAGTTTGTGCACCACAAAAAAGCTTGGTGCCAGAATGTTTCATGGGCAAAATATTACTGTGAACAGTCAGGTTTCCTGTACGCGTAAGTCAATCTCAACTTAAGATACGTTAAGTGGATTCAAGGCTGATTTTTTGCTAATAACCAATTTATAACATGAAGAGTCTACTTTCGGCCAAAGCACAAAATAAATGTTTAGTCCTCTCGGGGAATAAAACTTTAGCCCATCAGCAAAGAAACCACATACAGCTCCTCCAGTCGCCATCAAGAATATGTTGAAACTGAGAATACAAATTAGTTTTGGCAATGATATGCAAACTATCAGCGGTGTTGCTGTGCGACTTCTTAGGCTTTACAATGGGACGTCATTTTCCTACCTAAATAAAAAATGGGCTGGTGATGTATAACCCATAATACACTATCTGAAGTAGTATAAAGAAAAAATTGCCACTGGCCGACTTAACAGTATGGGCAATGTAGAGCCAAGGTGCAAACTAAAAATAAACGATGATGCTTCCAATTGGTTGACATTAATTAGTGATGACAGTTTACAAGTGTAACTCTTTCTGTCGTAAGCAGAATCTGCAGGAGGCCTAGTTCAATGCCATTTTCAAAAATTACACTAGAGCTGTTGTCTGTAGTTATTGTTACTACTGATATTAGCAGATTTCACCATTCATGGTATAATCACAAAACATAAAACAAATAATGCTTTTACGTCAAAAAAAAAAAGCTCCATGCCTAGCAAGCTATTACTTACATATCATTTTTGTTAAAAATCTAGCCACTATCATGTGTATCTCATGAATAAATACTCTACTCACGATACTTTTTCCCATGTTCTTGCAGGATTTAGAGACTTGCAGAGTACCAACGATTCAGGCACTATAAGGATTGAAGCCTTTGTTTTTTTTGTGCCTGTTCATGATCAATGGACCATCAATATCCATAAGGCAACAACTAATGGATATCTAACCTAACAAGGTGCCCATTCAGTACAAATCTAAATCAAGAAAACAAGTACGCAGTAAAAAACTAAAAATATACATCTTCCGAGAGACAACTGTTATCCCACATAGCATACAAGTAACCCACCACATCAGACTCATCAATTTAGACTGCACATCACCAGGAGAAATAAAATATTCATTGCTATATTGCATAAAAACATTCTTAGAAGTTTTATTGCAAGGAAAGCAGCAAGTGAAAAACTAGAGAATAGTTTCTGCGAAATACATCTAGGAGAAAAGAGCACGGTACTCGCTGGCCTCATGACCCATTTCTTCCATGGTTCTATCTTTTCTTTCTATGTCCAGATCAAGCTTTTCCTTCAATTCTTTCTCTCTTGCGTCAATCTATTACAAAAGAAAATGGTAAGATATAGTAAAACGTGCTATAACAAATTATACAGATGACAAATAGGGTCAACGAACCGCATCATATATTTCATCATTATTTTCAAAATCTCCTTTCGTCCTAGGGATCACATGGATGTGGACGTGCGAAACTGTTTGGCCAGATTGAGGACCATCCTGTACAAAAAGCTATCAATCAGGTTTTTTCCTCCATAGGTTATAAAAAGTAAAGGTGAACAAGATAATAAATTCAATGTCAGTTTTGGAGAAAAAGTCCAAAGAGCTGATATGGCAGAATGACAGTGTAAGTGTAATTTGGGTGATTAGCTTGATCCATATTGTCCTGGATCTCAATAGCAAAATCAACACAGCATGCCCTTTCAAATTGGATTATTTAATTATATGAAATTTTCAAGCATAACCTATTCATGACATGTATATAGAGAGAGTTTACCTGTATTGTAAATGTAAGAGAAGATGCTTTGTGGTACTGCTCAAGCCGTACACCAACTTCCTTTGCAGTGACCCATAAATCAATAGTCTCATCAGTACTTAGATCAGCAAACCGTTTCACTTCACGCTTGGGGCACACAAGGACATGTATGTTTTGTCAAGGAAAATATATGTAAAACCAAACTTTTAAATGTAAGCAAATGTTTTACATTTTCAATTATGAAAGCTGTGAAACACAGGACAGAATGGGGCAGTGGATAACTACCTCTACTAAAAGTCATATACCATAAGTTGATGTATCCCATGGTAATGTTTTTGTAGTATGAGTACATTTCCCGCCTTTCCTCGAGAAGCTAATATTTTGGGTGAACTATTTGGTGCATGAAGTGATGAAACACAACAGCAAAGATAATAATTAATGAAAAGATGACTGTGATGCCGTCAGCCTATAAGGTATAAACCGGTACCACAAGAGACGATTTAACTTTTAGTATAATGAGCCATTCACTTCTATAAATATAACTCTATAATTCTCTTTGACATGCTTGATATTCAGATTTACACTAGACATGTATATTCACAGATGAGTGCAAACTGAAAGAGCAGTATTAACATATAATTTTTATTTTTTTTGTTTCAGATCTTTGATTTCTACTGCAAGTGTCTGGACCATGGACACCCTTCAAAACAGCAAGAGGAAAAGTTTATGAACAGTCAGTCCAGGCATGCCATTAGCCTTTAACTTTAAATCGCAGCGACAGTTTTGCCAAAGTAAAGGATATGACCTGCAGAGTAAGGTTTTGAGACATGTTAATATAGATTAGCCTAAATAGTATATGCGCTATAAGTAAAAGTGTAATCACTATATGTTCAAATATTAATACAACATTGTCAAGATTTAAATGGTGTACCCATGATGCTCAGTTATTGTTGAGGGAATATCTCAAACTTACATGGTGCTTCGGTTGAAGAAAAAAAAAAGAGCTTCACTCCGTTTCACATACAGTTTGTTAAGAGAAGTTGTCATTTGAAATTGTGTAGTGCATGTAAGACCAAATTGCGGCGCTATAGCATTTTCTGCACCATGCCGCTAAGTGCATTAGCGCGCTAAAGGTACCGAAACCCTTGCGGGCTATAGCGGTGATTTAGCAGCGCTATAGCTTTTTCCGTAGGTTGCCGCTAAATGGCTAAGCCCGCTATTTAAAACTTTGAGTGCTGTAAACCTAAGGAATGACTTCTTATCTATTATCAACCGCATTCACATCTCCGTCACAAACAATTTAGACGCAATCACACCTATTCCTCATTCTGAGCTGGAAGTGGAAGAGTAGTGGCGGATACAATAAATTGAATACCATAAATTAGGCAAGGGAGAGGGGTACAAGCGTAGATATTACCAGGGAGGACGGGCCGGAGGTTGACCATGGCGTAGGAGAGGGGCGTTGCGCGGAAGACCCCCCTTGCGTCAATCGTGTAGGGTCCGAACTTGTACGACGACGCCTCCATCTCCGGCGAGGGCGGCGAATAGAAGTAGGATGTAGCGCGCGTCCAACTCCCGCGGCGAAGGGTAGCTGTGCGCGGCAGAGTGAGAGGAAGGAGGAGGGCACGCAAGCGCAGGACGGAGGTTGTGAAGGAATGCCGCACACAGGCGAGTTTGAATTTTCGGGCGGGATGAGCTGCTCCGTGCGATTCCCCGCCGGCGTTCTTGGCCGGTGAGCGCCGCCGCCCCTCGCCTCCCCCGAGCTAGCCATGGCTGCGCCTAGTGTGGCGACGTCCCCCGTGGTAAGGAGGGACCCGGATTCCCTGCGTGGCCGCCGATGGGCCGACGTCGCCGACGAAGACGAGGAGGACGAAGCGGTGCGCTTGGAGCTGGCGCGGCGGTGCTCGACCCCGGCCTTGCCGACGCTCGGCGAGTTCTTCGCGCGGGCGACCCCTCCCAGACGGCGCGGCGCTGCTCCTAGGCGTGGTTCCCGAAGCTCGCCGGCGCGTCGACCGCCGCCGCATATCGCGCCGTCGTCACTCCCGTTGGTTGCCGGTGGGTCCCGAGCGGGGCCTGCACGGGCTGGTCTGGCTGGAGAGGCTGCTGCAGAGAGGGGCTCTGCGGCGGCGCTCCAGCCGGAACCGGCGCAGGCGACCGGCGGAGAGACAGCGGCGTCGTCGGGGACAGTGGCGATTCCGAGCAGCGGCTCGACCCCGTCCTTGCTGGGCCCTGGGCCGGTTTCGGCTGTGAACCCTAGGCCCATTAGTGGGATTCTCGGCCCACGGCCTGTTATCCCGTGGCGCAGCCAGGATTTCAGAGTGGGCCAGGGGCCCGCTAAAGGCCGGGGGCTGGTGCAGCCCAACGGGCCGGCGACGGCCTAGCTCTGGATCCACCGGGGTGCTTCCGATCTAAACCTAGCGCAAGCCGCATCGCAAGAACAAATCAGGAAACACGGAGCTCGAGCTCGTCGCATACGCCTCCACAAACCTCCGCCGCCGCTGGTGCGGTCCTTTGCCGACGCGCTGATGAAGAGACGCCGGAGCCCCTCACCGCCGCGCCGTGGCGCCCGCCCTCCCTCCCCGTCTCGCGTGTCCTCGCCCCGGGCCCCGGCCGCGGTGTACCGGCCGCCGCCCCGTCGTTCTCCGGGCAGAAGGTCTCCACCCCGCCGGTCTCGTTCTCCTCCCCGCCGCTCTTCCCCCCGTCGCTCGGGCTCGCCGGTGGAACTCTCTCGGGGAGGCCGCGGTGCTCCTCCAGTCCGCAGCCGGCCGAGGTCACCGGCCCGCCGTGGTGCTTCTCCGGGCGGTCAGAGACGGGAGGAGGCGCTGAGGGCCGAGCTGTCCCGTCGTCCTCCTCTTCCGAGGGACGGTGGTCGGCCCCAGCCAGCGCAGGGCTCGTGGAGAGAGGGGCGCGCCCGTGTGTCACCGCGCCGTGAGGACGATGCCCAACCTCGTGGTGGTCCGGTTCAGCCGGCCAAGAAGAAGAAGAAATCCAAGAAAAAGAAGAAGCCATCTGCCCCGGCCGCGAGCGAGAACCAGCCCGGTGCAGCAGCGCTCGGAGCCCCGGCTGCTGCCTCGCGCCCTCCGGTGATCCCATCCGCCCTCGAGTTCTACGGGCATGGCATCGATGTCGGCTTCTACTACGTGAACACTGGGGGTATCAAGTTGGCTTCTCCGGCTCACTTGGCCTTGGTGACTGTGCTTCCCGAGCAGGACTTGGACCCATCGGTGGTGATCTCGGCTGAGACCATTCGCTCCGAGCTTGAGGGTTTGGAGCGTGGGTGGTCTTGGGTGGTGAGGGAGCGCTCCCCGACGGAGTTTGCGGTGGCGTTCCCCACTGCTGAGCTCCTCGCCCACGTGTCTTGGAGCGCTACCATCACCCTTCCGCGGCACAACATTCGAGTCTCCATCAGGCCCTCCGACACCGACCCGGACGCACCGCCTCCCCTTGCCGAGGTGTGGGTCCGGATCCACGGGATCCCCGCTGAGCTGCGGAAGGAGGTGGCTTTCGTGGCGCTGATCTCACAGGTTGTTGGCCGCTTTGAGGAGGTGGACGTGAGTTCCCTACCAGGGGCTGGCCCTGTTCGTGTCCGGGTCAAGGCTCCGGATCCCGCCAAGCTCAACATCCCCTTGCCCACCTTCTACTTCGACGGGGTGGGCAGGACCCTGGTGGTTGAGCTGGAGTCTGAGGTGGACCGGCAGAGGTCCACCAGACGTTCGCCGTCCCCTCCCCTCAGCCCTTCCGACGACGAGGAGGGGGGCACTTCGGAGGACGACCCGTCTGACGGTGACGCTCCCCGTGCCACGGACGCCCTTCCACCTCCTGCGCCCTCTGCTCCGTCTTCTGCAGCTGCGCCCTCGTCTGAGGGGGCATCTCTTGTGGGCTCCCAGGTTCAGGCATCTTCGCTTGGACAGTGTCCTCCAGCGCCGGCCACGCTCTCCAAGAGTGCGCCGGCAAAGCTGGGGAGGACCGACGGCGCTCGCACCTTCCTCCCCGCCCCCACTCCGTCCTTTGGGTTCCCGCTCTCACAGTACGGTTCCAACCTCTGTGAGGGGCCGGGATCCATGGACCTCTCCGGCCTTGTCTCGAAGGCCCTGGGGCTTCAGTCCTCTCCTCAGGCGGAGGTGGAGGACTCTGAGGACTCGACGAGTGTGGGGTTGGAGGTCTTGGCCCCCGACTCCCCGCGCTCCCCGGGCGTGGTCTGCTACACCCGCTCCCCGGGCACCCCGGCAGCACCTGCCCTGGAGCCGGTCACGGTCTTCCCCGACACTCCCGTGGCTGGTACCAGGGGGCGCCCTAGGCGTCACCGGTCTTCCCCCCCCCCCCCCGCCCCTGGCACTCGCCGTCACAGTGCGCGCTTGGCGAGGGCTAGGACTGGTGGCGAGGCGGTGGAGCCTACCGTCACGATGGTGGCGACACGCCGCCGTGAGGCGCTCGACCGTGGGACTGGTACGTCCCGACCTTCGCCCACCCCTACTCCCCCTCCCCCTCCCCCTCCCTCCCTCCTTCTGGTTCTCGGTTTTCGGTTCTCGACTCTGTACCGTTGGATCATCTAGCTCTGGTTGCGGGGGACTGTGACATTATTTTCCGTGGAGAGAGGGGGCCTCGCCTTGAGCAAATTGCGGCCATTAAGGCTAAGGAGGTCTATGAGGGGGCCCTAGCGGCGGCTCGTGCTCAGGCGGAGCATGAGCGGCAGGGGCCCCCGGCTCCCGCTGGACCCGTGCAGGAGGCACAAGGGTCTGGCAGTGGAGCCCCTCCTAGGCCTGATGATGCCACAGTTGCTGTGCCTACTTCCCAGCCTGGGAAGAGGCGCGGGAGGCCCCCTAAGACGACGTCCCGGCCCTCGACCTCTGGTAGGGCCCAATCGGTCCCCCTTAAGGGGACCAACCCCGACATTGTTTCTCAATGAATGTCCTCACATTCATTTGGAACATGAGGGGGTTTGGGCAGGAGGGCCGACGCCGCCAGTTGATCAACTATCTGAGGACGAAGATGTGGACATTGTGGGCTTGCAGGAGACGATTCGCCAGGATTTCTCGATCTCAGAGCTAGAGAGCCTGAGCCGCCACAAGTTCTCGTGGCATTGGCTCCCGGCGACGGGACACTCAGGGGGCATCCTCCTTGGTGCCAAGGAGGATACCTTTGAGATAGAGGATATGGACCGCGGGGAGTTCTTTGTGAGCATGTTGCTCACCCATAGACGATCGAACCTCCGCTGGGAGGTGATTATTGTCTATGGCCCCGCGGATCACCGGAGGTCCGCTGAATTCTTAGCTGAGCTCAAGGCAAAGGTGGAGCGATGCTCTACCCCTGTGGTGGTGGCAGGTGATTTTAATCTCATTCGCTCCCCTGATGATAAGAGCTCGGATAATGTGGACCTCCCTAGGATGCGTATGTTCAACGACTGGATTGCTGACATGGCTCTGAGGGAGATCACTCGTGTTGGGGCACGTTATACGTGGTCCAACAACCAGGCCGTCCCGATCCGGAGTGTGCTTGACCGGGTATTAGTGTCGGTGGAATGGGAAATTGCCTTTCCTCTGTGCTCGCTTCGTGCGGTTACTAGGATTGGCTCAGACCATTCCCCCCTCCTCCTCTCGTCTGGAGGGGGGCCCCGCCGAGGTCGAACCGCTTCCACTTTGAGGAGTTCTGGCTTGGTCAGCCGGGATTTGTGGAAGCGGTTCGCCAAAAGTGGGACTTGGCGGTCGCGACTCCCCCCCGCGCCTATAATGCGGTTGACATTTGGCACCACTGTGCTAAGGTCGTGCGCCAATTTATGAGGGGGTGGGGCGCGAATTTAGGCGCGGAGGTGCGTAAGAATAAGGCGGACATCCTCGCCCAGATTCAGACGCTTGATATGGCGGCTGACTCGACAGGTCTGTCCGCGGATGGATGGTTGGAGCGGTATGCTTTGGAGAACTCCTTGATGGAGATCTACAAAGGCGAGGAGATATTCTGGCGACAGCGTAGTCGCCAGAATTGGATTCTTCGCGGAGATGCTAATACAGCATACTTCCATGCCATTGCTAATGGTCGCCGTCGTAGGTGCTCTATCCCTTGCTTATGGGCGGATGGCCTCCTATTAGAGGAGGCCCAGGACCTTTCCGACCATATATACTCCTTCTATAAGGAGTTATTTACGGAGGGTCCCCGCACGGGAGTGGCTTTGGCGCGCACTTCTGGCCCTTAGGGGCCTTAGTCTCGGATGACGAGAATAGGGAGCTTACTCTCCCATTCAGTCCCGAGGAGGTGCGCCGGGCCATTATGGGGATGAAAACCAGTTCGGCCCCAGGGCCGGATGGTCTCCCTGTATCCTTCTTCCAGAAGTTCTGGGAGTATATTGAGGCGGTGATTATGCCGATGTTCCAGGAGTTCTATACTGGGACACTAGTTATGTCCCGCCTTAATTTTGGGGTGATTACCCTAATTCCTAAAGTTGTAGGGGCCACGGATGTTCGTCAGTTTAGGCCGATCACGGTGATCAATGTCATCATGCGTCTGCTCGCCAAAGTGTGTGCAACACGCTTGGCGCCAGTTGTGGAGCGCCTGGCTCACCCACATCAGTTCGCCTTTCTCAAGGGACGATTTATCCATGATGGGATTCTGGCTCTTCATGAGGTTGTTCATGAAGTCAAGACGAGACACCTTAAAGGTGTCTTTCTTAAGCTAGATTTCCAGAAGGCATATGATCGTTTGGACTGGGCTTTTCTACGCCAGGTCCTCGAGCGTCGTGGGTTTGACGACCGCTTCATATCGTGGATTATGCAGATCGTCATGTCCGGGAACACGGCCATAAACATTAATGGAGACATTGGCCCTACTTTAGGTCTTCGCGTGGGGTGAGACAAGGGGATCCGATTTCCCCCCTTCTTTTTGACCTCGCTGGTGACGCCCTGGCGGCCATCTTGGACAAAGCCAAGACGGCCGGTCACATCTCTGGTGTGGTAGGGCACCTTATTCCTGGAGGTGGGATCACCCACCTCCAATATGCGGACGATACCATGATCATGGTGGAGGGTTCGGAGCTTGACATTATTAATCTCAAGTTCCTTCTCCTCTGCTTTGAGGCCATGTCGGGCCTCAAGATTAACTTCGACAAGAGCGAAGTCATGATCATGGGATACTCCCCTGATGAGCGACAGCGGATAGCGGACAAACTAAATTGCAAGTTGTCTACCTTCCCTGTTACTTACCTGGGGACGCCCATTAGTGATTCTAGGATCCTTATTAAGGACCTAGAACCGGTCACCCAGCGTGTCAAAGCCAAGGCGGAGCCTTGGCAAGGGCGGTTCACCTCTAAGGCGAGCAAGACTGTCTGATTGACGCCTGTCTCTCTAGTCTACCTATGTTCCTGATGGGAGTTTATATACTCCCAGAAGGCACGCACGTCTCATTTGACAGGGATCTCTCACGCTTCTTCTGGCAGGGGCCAATGGGCGTCAGAAGTACCACATGGTCAAATGGGCGGATGTGTGCACCCCCAAAGACATGGGGGGCATTGGTATCATTTCCTCCCGTAAGATGAACGTTGCGCTCATGCTACGATGGGTATGGCGGATACTTAGAGAGGAGGGGGGACTATGGCTGCAGCTAATCAAAGCGAAATATCTGCAGGGTCGCCCCCTCTTTTCTTGTGACCGCCAGGATGGATCCCAATTTTGGCGATCTATCCAATCCATCAAGCATGAGATTAGGAAGGGTGTCCGCTTCTCCATTGGTAATGGAGAGGACACCCTTTTTTGGCTGGACCCGTGGCTCGATGGGAGCCCGCTACAGCATAGGTTCCCTGCTCTTTTTGCTATCAGCGCGGACCCGATGCAGCTTGTGGCTTCGGCAATACCCAATGGGACTTGGAACATCTCGTTCCGACGAACATTCGGTATTGCCGAGGCTGCAGCTTGGACAGAGTTACGGAGTTGCTCCTGAGTCGCTGCCAGGCGGTCGTGACCTCGTGTCATGGCACCTGACACCGTCTGGGATGTTCTCTGTAAAGTCGGCGTATCGGAGTCTCTTTAGTACCCCAGTTAGAGTTGGACCTCCCCACTCTGGAAGTCCCCCATACCGTTAAAAATCAAAATCTTCGTGTGGCAGCTTCTTAGGGACCGCCTCCCCTCAGGGGTGGAGGTTCGCAAGCGACAGGGGCCGGGTGATGGGCTCTGCCCCATGTGTGGGATCCCCGAGACGGGAACCCATATCTTTTCACCTGCCCGCTGCCAGGTTTCTATGGAACTTCGTCCACGAGGCGCTGGGGCCTGCTTGGCAGGCCTCAGACCTTGGCGAGTTCCTAGAAATCCAGGCGAACCGTACCGGGGAGAGGCGACGCCTCTTCTGGTTGGTGTTTGCCGCGTTGATGTGGACCCTATGGACGATTCGCAATAAGATGGTGATCGAGCGGATTTTTCTCGACGTGCTTCTGACTCGATGTTTAAACTTCTGGCTTTCTTGCAGCAGTGGCACCCGTTGTCTAGGCAGCGGGACAGGGAGCAGCTGGACGCCATGATCACTAGACTTGTGGAGACCGCTCGGCGCGTCTCCGCGTCTTCTTCCAGCTAGCGCCGGTGGGGCTTAGTTTTTTTGTGTTCGCTCTCTTCTGTCTTCTTGATGTATCTCTCCCACCCCCCCCCCCCCCCCCCCCCCCCCCCCCCCCCCACCACTTCTTTCTTGCTTTTTTCATGTGGGCTTACTTGTGCTGCGCCCCCAGCAAGCGGCCTTTCCGCTCTTATGTTTGTAACTGTGTTTGGACTTGCTTGGCATGTTGCTTTATTTATAAAGCGGGGCGAAAGCCTGTTTCGAGAGAGAGCGCAGGACGGAGCAGCAGTTGACTAGTTTTTTTTATGGCAAGCAGCAACTGACTGGTTGTGCAGCGAGCTTGAGAAGAGGAAAGGTGTAAAGCAGGCCTGGGCTTGAAAATATACTTTGTGGCCCGTATAAAGCTTATTTTAGTGGTACATCTGCAGATGAAGCGGGCTGGGCTGCGAACAGATACGAGAGCCCCTCCAGTCGCGAAAAATGACAGGTTTTTCTTAGATTAAATTTTATGCTGAACCTTGAACTTGAACTCGTACTCGTTAGCTTAAACAAACTCTAAACTTCAAATAACTGATATTGGCACACTGAAAAAACGGTTCTCGGTCTATATATCCTAAACCCTATACTTGTTTATCATGCTGGAAAAGAGACCATTCCGAATTTCCGACACAACCTGAAAGGATGGACCCCACGTGTTATATCCATCTCTTTCACCAACCTCTCTCACGATTAACCCCGGTCATCTTCTCTATTTTATTTTTGTCTGTCGGATCCCCATGTCGGCGCCTGGCAGTTGGCATGCTCAGCCTGTTGATGTTGTTGTCGCATATGCTGAATGTCGAGTTTGTGTGTGCGCTGATATCCTTTGTTGACGTGGCCACAATGCACTTATTTGACCTCCCAACCACCTTAGCCCGCCGTCTCGCCGCGTTACCGAGCCAACACTTGCGGCAGTGTTGCTTCATCTAGTTGTTTGCCGCCTGGCTTCCCCCGCCGTCACCGACCTAGGACGACGGTTTTTCGGCTTCGTTGTGGACCAGGCCGTCTCGGCCAACTTCGCCGCTCCTCCACCATGGTAGGGCAATAAGTTCTTTGAGTTCTTGCAATTTAACGAGATGAAGATTGGCTTGTGGATCTCTTTTTCGTTACTTCCTGTGCGATCTAGACATACCCGTTAGATTTAGTAACAATTTGATGGAAAAAACACTCTAGCTAATTGACAGGATGCAACCGGATTTTGACAAAGTTGGGGTGCGATGATTAGTGGATATCAAGTAGGAGGACAATAAGTTAAAAAATTGTCGCAACAGCTAACACTACGTCACGGCAAGGATTTAAGGGCACTTCAAAGTGCCCCGAAAATTCAGATAAATGCCCTAAAAACTTATTAGGGCACTTTAAAAAGTGCCCAATATACTAGTGATTGGAAAAGTATTTAGGGCACTTTGAAAAAATGCCCCAAAAGGTTAAACCTTTTAGGGCACTTCTCCAAAGTGCCCCGAATAGATTTTAGGGCATTTTGAAAAATTACCCCGTAAACATATTAGGGCACTTCTCCAAAGTGCCCCAAATAGTTTTTAGGGCATTTTGATTAAGTGCCCCCAAAACTTTTCGGGGCACTTTAGAGAAGTGCCCTAAAAAACCTACAAGGGGACATATTATATTATTACCCTAATATATTTTTGAGCCATTGTTCAAAAAATCTCCAGATTTACATTATAATATTAGACACAATTTATCACAGATACAATCAAAACAGGAAATCATCCAAATAGGTTGTAAGATTTGCAATCGGGTGTTACAGGGACATGTAAAATAGACAAAGGTACTGCCAGTTGAGCATGATAAAATATGGAACATGTAGATTACAGGGACATGTACTACTGCCTGCCATTATGAGATATTATCAAACTTGCAATATTTTGCAACATCTAGGAAGTGAAGAACTCCTCAGTCTCACCGTGGCTCCTGTTTGAAAGAAAGGCATATAGGTAAGAAGATACACACAGAGCGAACAACAAAACAGACTGGACCAATGGTCAATTCCAAGCCACTGATAATAGTGTGAAGTTAAGATTACTTACAGCAGCTCCTGCATTTTAGAATCATAGTTCTTGGCGTCAAACTGGGAACCTTCTGGTGCCATTCCTACCATGGTTGTAGCAGAAAAAATATATTAGCTATAGAAAGGCAATGGCGCCAATAACCAGGAGGTAGCTTTAAGTTGACAAAAAAAAAATATGTAGACAAGTCTTGTGTACACATCCATTTTTCGTAGATAACTCAAACAACATCATACAACTTATTTAATATCAAATTAAATCATACATACACTAGATAACCCTAATACCAGATTGGGTGATCTAAGAGTCAATAAAGAATAAATATGATAACAGAACCAGGTCTAGAACTTCATGAATTAACCATTAATCCACTAAAACATACCAGATCAGTATTGCCCTTTTCAAATAATAATGCAAGAACCAAATTGAACATATACTTGATTGCAGCAACATGAGTATAAACTATAGGGAGACAACAACCGGATCATGTATTCATTTAGACAGTAGCTTCACAACAACTTGATTGCAGCAACATGAGTACCAGCAAAAAATATCCTCAGCCTTTTGAAACAAGCTGACATAATTATTTCAGTTTACAAATGTGAATTACATAGATTTCTTTCACTAACCATTACTAGAGGAATAGTAATGCGAATTACATAGATTTCTTGTTTCAATGTCACTAGTCAGTAGTCACTACTAGAAGAAAAGAATGCGAATTACATAGATTTTCATGCTGAAAACTAACTCTCATATGTCAGACTACTAGAGGTAGATTTCCATGCTGAAAACTAACTTCCATATGTCAGACTACTAGAGGTAGATTTTCATGCTGGAAACTAACTTCCATATGTCAGACTACTAGAGGGGACCTTGCATCCAGAGGTCACTATGATTCAGAACCTTGACGAACAATCCAATCTGCTACTGATTAAAGAAGCACACACAGTCCAGGTTCCAGAAAGTGAAACTTTAAACCCAGAGCACAAAAGTAGAGGTAGACACAGAAGAAATAACCCCATCATTAACAAAACAACAATCACTAACCTAGACCATATGGTGGTAGCAAAAGCATAACTGGACAAACGTTATGAATTACGTAATTTGCTTACTTACTATTCTCCCTGACCAAGTACTAATTCAATCCAAAGAAACAAAAAAAGAAAAAGTCTGAACAAACGTAAGAGCAGAGCAGATGAACAGAGCAAACAACTTACGAATTACGACATGGGGGTATCCCTTCTCAACTTACGAATTAATTAATTTTTGCAGCATTCTACTATGCACCTCATTGTTCTTTATTTCTTTCTTTACATCCCTCACCCAGTTATATATTCTCAACATAGATGTGGTCGGTTGCACAGTTTAATTAATTCTCAGCCAACTGAGAATTACCAAATCCCGGATATTATAGACAGTACTCACACATCAGTAAAAGGATTATTAATACTAAACATTTTTCTGTCTTCTTTATGGACCCACTTGCACCCAAGATATCACCAATATCAATAAATGCCTTCAGTTGCTCAAACTGCTCCTCCGTAAGGCTATCTTTCTCACAGTAAAGCTATCAATTGCCAAAAGGGAAACTATAAAAACATATATCTAATGCACAAAATAGCTTCAATAATTAATAAGATAAATACAAATTTTAACATCTACTAGTTACAACAAAGACAAACAAAAAGTGCAGCACAAGATCTATCACACTTCATTAGTCTTTGGAAGAACCCGAACTCCAATGGCAGGAATAAGTTTCTTCTGAATAGTTCACATCATAAACTTGCATATACACTTTGACCTGATGACCTTTTACCAATGGGTTTGGTGGCCTGTTCAGCGACTACATGAAATTGGTTCACAAGTGCAACACTATCAATTAGAACATGCGCACCCTAAGAGAATTCTGATGTCAGATGGTTCCATACTGGGCTAACAAGAATATCAAAGAGCACTCAAATATTTGACATTGTACTCACATGAAATGCAGCAAACCATTGTAACACCTTAAGATGAATGAACTATATGAGATAGTAAATTAAGTTCGGAGGTAGTTGAGAAAATATTATTTGGATGTAAGCAAATCACCGTATTGCTCGGTAGTTTTGTGACAACAACTAGCACAAATGTGACCTTTGTTGTGCAAACAAATGAAGTTCTTCCAAAGGATATCTAAGGGGTGCCAAATACAGATATTTGTTAGGGTTAAAAACTGAGTATGGTCAATAGTAAGTGGGATCGAAGTTTAACATCAAGCATAGTTTCATTATATCAACTTCTCTAATCAATCATATTTCAGTAACCCTATGCTGGGAAAAGAAAATATCATCTTTGTAAGTTTTGTAATGGCATCATCTTAACATAAAATTAGATAGTTGTTGTTTCTGAATGCACTAATGCAGCATAAAGAACCGGTAGCTTCACCTGTATGCACAATTAATAAATGTTCAATAACATTCCTGAAGATGTTGAGTATAATTGTAAAGTTCTATATCACTGAGTACAGAGCTCACCTCGCAAAGGTAGCGCATGAGAATATTTGCTCCAAGTAATCTGCCATGCTAACCTAGAACAAAGTGTAATATTGGCATTTCATGCGGAGCCAGTTTGATCCCTATCCTAGAAACCAAACACAACAAGAGAAGGCAGCGGAATTAACTAAACCATTTCTACAGTGAATGATTAACTAAATCAAAACTGAACTAAACAATCTTATACTATCAAGTATCAACTACAAGAGAATTTAGTTTTACACCTATTCAACTGAAAAAGGAAACAACACCTTATTGAAGAGGAAGGCAGGTAAGGTAAACTAACTGTGACCCCATCAATTTAACCTTGCCCAGGCTGCCCAGAATAAAATAGAAAGGAGTGCAAGTAGCAGAAATAACTATGTAGGTCCTTTCTGTATGTGTGACACTGTCTCTAGATGCAATATTTCTATAAAATCGCTAGAAGCATTGCTTGCAGGCCGTGTTTCTAAGAACACAATCCAGGTCCTTTCAAATCCGTGTAGGTCCTTTCAAAAGCTAGCACAACCTGAATTGGTTATTGGAGCTGTAGAACTGGTTACTTTCGTGCCTAACTCAGAATGGCAATAAGATGTATGCGACAAATTTGGTTAACTCTATTCCCCAGTCAGAATATCCAAACCTTCTCGAGCTGCTTGAGCTCGGCCTTCAGGTTGCTCCATCTTGAGCCCGATGGACTGGTGGAGCTCTGTACAGAGCTCACCTCCGCTGCGGTCGCCGAGGAGGAGGCGGAGGGAGAGGAGCGTGGAGAGGCAGTCGAGGGCGGGCTCCGCGACCTTCGGGGAGCCGGGATCGAGCGCGAGGAGCAGCGCCTGGAGCGCCGCCTCGGCGACGGGGCGGGGAGGCCCGGGATGGGGGAAGGTGGGGCCCAGGATCGAGCGCGAGGAGCAGCGCCTGGGGCGCCGCCTCGGCAATGGGGGCGGGGAGGCCCGGGATGGGGGAAGGTGGGGCGGCGGAGCACTTTCGTCGAGCAGCGGCGCCGGTGATGGCCGGAGCCGGCCAAGGTCGGCGCAAGATGTAGCGCCGCCTTTGGGGCTTCGGGTTGGGATAGATCCGCCGAGGGATGCGACGACGAGGGAGATGGGGAACGGGCGATGGGCGATGGGGGCGACGCGCGCCTTGCGTGGAAGATGGATGAGCTGAGGCGGTGAGGCGAGGGCGGCGGCGGGCGGCGGTAGAGATAGAGAGCGTGCCGGCGGGCGGGCTGGGGTCAGGTGAGGAAGAGGAAAAAGGAAGGGCATGTCTGTCCTGCCTAGCTTTTGGGTTTTCACACGGCAAACTTATTTTTTTAATTAATTAATTAATTACAAACTTATTTTTTATCGGCACGCGTCCGGTGCTTGACATTGGCGTGCACTTTCCATTGCACCAAACGTTAGTTTGTAGTCACTAAGCAGTTGTATAATTAGGGGTACTTGATAAAATGCCCCAAAAGAGCCTAGCTATTGGGGCACTTGATAAAATGCCCCAAAAGACCTATCTATTGGGGCACTTTCTTAAAGTGCCCCAAAAAGCCCTATCTATTAGGGCATTTTGATAAAATGTCTTCTTTAAGCTACAATTTAGGGCATTTCAAAAAATGCCCCTAACAAAGTGCCCCGTAATGCCTGCCGTCCACTAGTGTAAGAGAGCGCGTACAATGGCAACGACAGCTAAGACGTCGTCTCCCTCAAGATCTCTGGCGAGCAAGACATAGTCGCCCACCCTGTCGCTGATCGGATCAACATTGTCCCCTCCCACGAGCAGTACAACGCGTCGGCAAGCCAAGCACATGACCCGTTCACTGCCATCGTTCATCTCACTTGGCTCGCTTGCGTACCTCGCACGCTCGTCTTTTCCAGATAGCTCGCGACCAATCTCACAATTCTGGTATCCCCCCTCCCCCACTGCGACTTGATTTTGCACCCAATCAGGGTGACCCTACGCCCATTCCTCCTTTTCTCCCCTCCTTATATCTCCCTAGCCCAAGTTCGGCACACTGCAATAATCGGAAGAGCCCCGTGTCATCGGCATGGCCGGCTAGTGGAGGCAACAGACTAACCATGTCATCCTTTTACTTTTTTCAATGGTAAAACTATGACATTTGGGCCTAATTTTTAGTGATAGAGAGATTTTTATTAGAAAATAATATTGTACCCAAAATATCGATGGTCCAAGATAGACCGGAATCACTAAGCTTGATGTGGCAACGTCATGGATTTATTGTTCAAGGTTCGGTTTAGCTAAATAGTACAAGTTTAAAGTTTAAAGACTTTCATTTATTTTTTATGTCCTTTGTAATAAAAATCAAAACACGATTAATTAACATCATGCATCCAACTCATCAAACCATTTTTGTTGTTACGAAACATATAAGACATTTTTACAAGTTGTTTTAGCTTCTCATAAATTCTCATATATTATGAGGTGGAGGGAGTAAACGGTCGGTTAGATTCTAATTATATGAGCACATCTGCACATGAAACGCGGAAAAGAAATCACAGGAGCTTGATGGAGCACTAGAAAGCAGCTTTATCTACGGCAGGCTTCCCTTTCGGTAGCGATGATGGACATTGTGCTAGTGTTGGATAAAACTAAAAGACAAATTAATGTACGAAATGTGGAATCGATTTGATGCGGAACCAATGATGCTGTTAGCGACGGAAACCTAGATGTACCGAGACGGGAGCTCTGGAAACCTAGCCGCGCCGCCGTCACCACCTCCGCCTCCACCATAGATCGGTTCCCTTCCTCCGGCCGGCCTCACCGGTGTCGCGAGGGGTGGGGAACACGATCTATGGTTGGAGTTCTTAATAAAAATTGTGTTTTCAATAGATTTGATTAGGGTTTTGGTACCGTCTTCTTCATCAATGGAGTTTTCATCATCTACAATAAGCAATCTTCGGTCCTTCCTTCGACGACGAGATCTTCCTCCTGACGTCAATGATGGTGCTGTAAGATTAAATTTGTCTTGGTTTGGTCCTTCAGATCTTGATTCGTCGGATCGATTTTGGATCTTTTCTTATGGTTGCCGCGAGGATTGTCCTCGCAATATTTGTCCCGGCTGTTACATTCTCGACAATAGAGATTCGTACTCTCGGCTCCCAGCGACGTCGACCAAGCTGTCCGGTTGTTATTCCCTGGAATATTGGTGTTGATACTCTTGCCGATGTTGGTTGATTAACTTAATGGCTGCGTGCGTGCACGTAACCTTGGCATTGCGGCTTAAAATTATGAGAGAACCCTCGTTGGTATTCGCAGGTCTGTGGATTGGTATCTTTGTCGTTCGAGGGCTGCCTTCAGGAAAGTTTAAGATTGTGTCATGGAAGAAGAAAGAGTTTGAAGATTGCTCTTTTCTTTTAGAGTTTGTTTTGTAATCGATGTAGTCAGCTCATCTTTTCTTTTAGACTTTGTTTTGTAATCGCTGTAGTCAGCTCATCTATCTCTACCATGTACTATTCGCTACTATAATATATGGTATTATTGTCAAAAAAATTAATGTATGAAATGATGTGCCGTTGACTCTGAGTGGATAAGGTAGTACAGATGCATGCACGCAGGGTCGAGAAAGCAGAGGAGCAAAATATGCAGCAAACATCGTTGACTAGCAGTAGCAAAGCACTCTCATGATGATTCACCGTCCAATCTCTATATAGGAAGAATGTGATATGCTAAATAAGTTATCGTAGCTGCCACTTGGCATGCACGAACTAAAAGGCAACCTGATAAACAAAATCCAACAGGCCTACGTATATCACCTCACTCGTCACCTGTAACCGAAAAAAGTTTATTTGGTGAGTTGACCTTAATCAAAGTCGCATGCATTCATCCATGCATCATACTTCCAGTAACGCTACTCTAGTAAGCCAAGTGCCACTTTGTGGAGTTGTGCTGCTTAATCGATTGTCGCATTAGGATGACTCCAACGAGACGACGCATCGAGTTCGCGCGCCTCCGTTCCTGTCCGTGGGAGCCAAAAACACGGCCCAATGGGACGACGCAAACGGACCGGTCCGTTTTTCTGTCCATCGCGACCCATTCTTGCCCCAAATTTGGGCCACCGATGCGTCGGCCGCGGACGCGAGCGGAGCGCTATTGTGTCCTGCCCTTGTCCGCCCCTGGCCCAACCGTCAGCCATTCCCCGCCCCAATCTCCTCCGCCTCTCTTGCCCCTCCCGCCGCCACCCCGCCGTCGCTCCCTCGATTTGGCACTGCAGGCCATTCAGGGGACGCCGTCTGCTGCTCTTCTTCCCCGCCGTCACCGGAGCTGCTTCCTCCCCGGCACGGCTGGTGAATCTTGCGGCCACATCTCTCGGAGCGCCCGCGACACCAACGCCGCCCACAAGGTGTTCGGCCGTTTGCCCCGGCAACAACTCAGGTACGAACTCGGCCATGGATAGCTCGGATGAGTGGTACTACAAGAACTACATCATGTGCCAGTCATCATCGGACGATTCTTCGGACGATGAGAGTGACGGCCTGGTTGCCACCCTCATCGTCAACGAGTACATAGAGAGGATGCGGCCGGTGTTCCGAGGGTCGTTGCCGGGCCGTTCTCCTGCCTTGGACCGGAACCGGAGAGCTAGCCAAATCCATCTCTATGGGGATTACTTTCGTCCCCATAAACCCACGTATCCTCCCAAGATTTTCCGGCGCCGTTTTCGGATGAGAAGATTTTTGTTCAACCGTATCCGGTTGGGGGTGATGCATTTTGATGACTATTTCATACGCAAGCCAGATGCATGTGGTACCCTCGGCTTCTCATCGTACCAGAAGTCCACCGTCGCCGTTCGCATGCTTTCATATGGAATTGCCGGTGATCTCGTGGACGAGTACGTGCGGATGAGTGAGTCCACGTGCGTAGAAGCAATGTACAAGTTTTGCAAAGCCGTGGTGCAGGTGTTCGGCCCGGAGTACTTGAGAGAGCCCAATGCTGCCGACATGACCCGGCTCTTGGTCATCAACGAGGCCAGAGGGTTCCCTGAGATGCTTGGCAGCATAGATTGTATGCACTGGGAGTGGAGGAACTGCCCATTTGCTCGGCAGGGGCAGTACAAGGGCCATGTTGGGGCGTGCACGGTCGTGCTTGAGGCCGTGGCATCACAAGATTTGTGGATTTGGCACTCGTTTTTTGGCATGGCCGGCTCGCACAATGACATCAATGTGCTGCAGCGGTCTCCGGTGTTCAACAGGCTCTCCAATGGCCTGGCACCCCAGGTGACCTATGAGATCAATGGTCACGAGTATGACAAGCCTTACTATTTTGCTGATGGGATTTATCCTACATGGACTACATTTGTGAAGACCATCCCCAATCCCAATGATGAGAAGAAGAAGAGGTTCGTCAAGGAACAAGAGAGTGCTAGAAAGGATGTGGAGCATGCATTCGGTGCCCTCCAGTCACGGTGGGCTATTGTTCGCCACCCTGCTAGGACATGGGACAAGGACCAACTATGGGAGGTGATGACAGCTTGTGTGATCATACACAACATGATCGTGGAGGACGAACGCGACGAGGGTATGCATGATCAGGCATGGCAGTTTCAGGGTCAGTTGGTTGAGCCCCCAGGGACCGTCCACATTTGATCAGTTTCTCGACTTCCACCGTGACATTCGTGAGAAGTTGTCTCATCAACGGCTCCAAAATGATTTGGTGGAGCATGTATGGCAGCACTACGGTAACCAGTAGTTCCATTTGATGAACTATTGGTCATATTTATTTGGTTTGTAAGACTATGCATGAAACAATTTGTTATTTGTGAAACATTTGTATTATTTGCTGAATTATTTGGATTGTAATAACTATTTGATGAATCATTTGGATTGTATTATTTGGATTATATGGTTTATTTTGTTTCCTATATACTTGTTTTGTATGGATTGATAAAATGATCAAATTGATCAAAAACCCTGGCCGGGCGGACTCGATGACCGTTTGTGGCCCACCTCCCCTAAATACGAATGAAAATGACCCATATATGGCCTGTTAACTAAAAAAAATATGTGTCCGTTTGCGATGCGTCGCCCCGTTGGACGCACTGCCAGGAAAGGGGCGGATCTGGGTCGGCAGGCCGACGCACGTCCGTTTGCCGACCCAAACGGACAAAACGCAGACCAAACACGCGTCCGTTTGGGTCGCCCCATTAGAGTCATCCTTAGCTACCATTAGAAACTGCCTAGTGGCTGGCCTACGGGCTCCGGGTATGCTGAGTAGGTTTCACGTTTGTGGCATCAGTGCATGCTGAGTAGGTTTTCCACCAACAACGTGAGCGATCAATATATGCGCAATATAGCTAGCCAGATGGCTACTAGGCGCTAGTCCCTCCGTTTAGGTGTACTGGGTCTCTAATTAATGGCATGGTGATCAAGATAGGTTTCTATGGGTTCCAATCAATCTCTTTTTTTCGTACATGAATTGGTGGTACCGGAATCTTGCGTGCATGCACTGGTTGTTGCATACATGTAATGGTCCTAGTCCACCGATTTATTAGCCTAATTAATGGATACTGGTCTTAGTTCTAGGTTGCTTTGAAACAAATATATTTTCATTAGGACCCAATACACCTAAATATACACTTGCGTGGGATTATTAAACGGCATGAACCAAGCCTACACGGAGTATATGATTTTCATTAGGCTCCTGTAATCAGCATTCATGTTGTAGATAAGCGTACCAACATCATGACAACCACATGATTAAGTGGAAGCAAACTGACAATTACATTGTTGGAGCCGGTGCCGCTGTGTTTGGATGGCGATCGAGCGCTGTGACAGCCTACGTTGGCTGCTCCCTCCCAAGCTTACAGGCTCAGGTTGCATGTCTAATTGTCTGTCATGTGACCCTGTCCACCTCCATCAATATTTTATTTTTTTGAAATTCCTCCTTCAATTAGATGGAGTAGCAATCAAGAGACGCCCGGTGCATGCATGTGTCATGAGTAGGGATGAGAAAACGGAGTGGATACCGACGGAACTGAGTGGTGCCACATTTGTTTTCATAATTTTTTACGGAAGCGGAAACGAATACAGAAACACCGGAAACAAATACAGAAACGAATATTATCGGAAACAGATATAGAATAAATACGGCACAGACACGGAACAAAAGCAGATGTTTGTCGGAACCGAAAGACCCTTAAATAATGCAGAAAAACTAAAGCAAGACAACAAAATTGTCAAGTTTATAAGATGAAATAAAATATAAGGAGATATAATTATTATATAATATAGTGTGCATAAGTTTCTGATTACTGCATAAGTTCTGTATATAATATAGGTAAGCATCGCATAGCAAAAACGGAAATTTCTGTATTACTGGAAACGGAAAATTCCGTTTCCGTGGGTGTTCACCCGGAATACGCTGTTCCGTTTCCGCATAAAAGTTTCCGTTTCCGTTTCCGTTTTGCAAAATTATGTTTCCGTTTCCGTATTTTCATTCCTTTTCCGTAATAGCATACGCACATTGTTGTACTAGTATGTTATACTTTTTTTATTTCAATAAATGGTTTAATTTTGAAAAAATATGAAATAATATACTCCCTCCGATCCATATTAATGGTCTCAACATTGTCTAGATACGGATGCATCTAGTCTAAACACTTAACTAGATATATCCGTATCTAGATAAAGTTGAGTCCATTAATATGGATCGAAGGTTGTACCAATGAATTAACTATATATTGTGCATCGAGACGATTGACTTGGCTAATAAAGACAAGAAGCACTTGAGTCTCCATGACGTGACAGTACGACACTTGATCGACAATGCATTAGCCATGCCATGGGCACAGACGCCTCATGCACATTGGACACTACATCGTCTTGGCGTTACTTCGAGTTTAAAGTACTACTAGTAGCACTTGTCTCTTGGCCTGCCATAGAGGGCAACGGCTCTGCTTTGTGTTCCCGTGCAGAGGAACAGCTGGATCGATCTCGGCTCCAACGCACCTTGGAGATGCATGCACCAATATCTTGCCCAAAGATACTACCGTCGAAATTCATTGGAAATTTGAAATGACCTCAAAATGTGTAGCCACCCATTGATCCCTTGATAATTACTTTGTTTATCCTTGCTTCGAACGTATGCTTCAAACTAATTGGAAAGGAGATACGCTGAATCGACCAGCTGGACTGCATGCTGCTCGAGCCACGTGTACGGCGTACCCATCCAATGTATCGATAGATCGACACTCCATGTGAGGCACATGCTAGCTTACTTCAATTCGGTGTCAAATTGGCTAGGCTAGCTACATGCATGCATGCTGTCGTGTACGTAGTAAGTATGCAACGTACAGTACGTTGAAACTAAGTTAGGGGTGCTTGCTAGCTAGCGAGCTCGATGCCGGCATGGCTGAAAAAGACAGGAACCACTCCAGGAGTCACATGTTTTAATTTCTGTTGTTTGCTTCAATACGGCAGCTAGCAATGCCGAATGTTTTTTCGGATCCGAGGGAGTAGCTAATTGTGTATTAAGCCGGGATTCATTCAGCTAGCGGCCGCTGTCCAAGTTATATGCGGTGGATATGCCATTGAATAATTTCATCTGGATCAAATTAACATGCTACATAGTAGTATATTATAGCATGTCCCTCACTAATTTTTTCATGGATCGTAGCTAGCTAGCTAGTTAGCATGTCTTGTTCCTCTGGATCGTGTTTACTTGCTGCTGGCGTATGCCGATCGAAACATGATCCACATAGAGAGCATATATATATGTTCTGCTTTGGTCGTTTTGCCACCATAAAAAAGATCCTACACGTCAGTTTTACAACTAGGTGTTGGATCATTCGCACAAGTAGCTGTTGGCCGGAACGGCGAGATGCATTTTCACACAGCAATAACCAATATTCTACTGACACTAACCCAAACGGAGACATTCCTGACGGCCATATAAGATCCTGACGGTCCCGACACTCCAATCAGGAAAGAAGGCGTTCCCCTGACGTGGATGGCAGTCCGTTGCGACTGATCGAAACGTTCCTGATGAGGGAGCTCTTTTAGGTCGCTACAAGGCGACGGGTCTTATGTGCGTCGCCTACACAAAGACGTTCGTGGGCTAGGCCCACGTTCTCCCAACAATTAACTGTTTCGTTTGGAACTGTTTCGTTGCAAACTGTTTTCTTCGTCTCTTCGCGTCCATTTTCCGTGGCGTGCATTTTATGCGCGTTGTATTCGATCGTTCGAAACAGTTTGTACATGCGCGCGAAAACTGTTTTCTTTTTCTTGTTTTCTCTTTCAGTTTTACTACCATTACAAAAAGCACATAGAAACATGAAGTTGAATGTACACATTTTATTCACCCGATTTTTTTTGAAGTTGAAGTAGACATTCTATTTTAAACAGAAAAAATGGGGTTCAACGGAAATTGATTTTGAACGATTTTAAAAAAGAGAAAAAAATTGCCGGTGAACAAAAATCTGTTTTTGAACGATTTTAAATAAATGAACAGAAAAAATGTCATTGAAACGGAAACTATTTTCGAATGATTTTAAATGTGAACAGAAAAGGCCGGTGAACGGAAACTATTTTTGAACGATTTAAAAAATAATTTGAACGATTTTAAAAATGAACAGAAAATGACGGTGAACGGAAACTTTTTTGAACGATTTTAAAAGTGGACAGAAAAGGCCGGTGAACAAAAACTATTTTTGAACGATTTTCAAAATGAACAGAAAATGACGGTGAACGGAAACTTTTTGAAGGATTTTAAAAGTGGACAGAAAAGGCCGATGAACGAAAACTGGTTTTGAACGATTTTAAAAATGAACAGAAGATGACGGTGAACGGAAATTATTTTTTAACTGTTTTAAAAGTGGACAGAAAAGGCCGCTGAACGAACACTATTTTTGAACGATTTTAAAAATGGACAGAAAATGACGGTGAACGGAAACTATTTTTGAACGATTTATAAAAAGGACAGAAAAGGCCGGTGAACGAAAACTATTTTTTAACGATTTTAAAAATGAACAAAAAATGACGATGAACGGAAACTATTTTTGAACGATTTATAAAGTGGACAGAAAAAGCCAGTGAACGAAAACTATTTTTGAACGATTTTTAAAATGAACAAAAAATGACGGTGAATGTAAACTTTTTTGAACGATTTTAAAAATGGACAAAAAAGGCTGGCGAACGAAATCGATTTTGAACAATTTAAAAATATGAACAGAAAAAGTCCATGAACAAAAATTATTGTTGAACGATTTTTAAAAAATTGAACATAAAAAATATATAAACAAAATTTTTTTTGAACGATTTTTGCAATACGAACAATTTTGAAATATGAACAATTTTCAAATCTAAAACAATTTCAAATTTGAACATTTTTCAAGAAAACTGAAAATTTAAAATAATATATAAAAGTAAAACAGAAAAGAAGAAAGAAATAGCCAAAAAAAAAGCAGGAATGTTTTCCCAAAAAAGGATTTTGAACATAAATGATACGTGAACAAATTTTGAAATCTGCAAAATATTACTAGCTTGAACATTTTTTAAATTCGAAAATAATTTTCAAAATCTTAAAATTAAAAAAACCAAAAAGGGAAGAAATAGAGAAAGGATAATTAAAAGAATGAAAATAAAAATAAAAGAAAAAGAAAACAGAAAAGAAAATGAAAATAGAAAAAGAAACGAAAAAGGAAAAGAAAACAGAAAACAAAAAGAGAAGAAAAAAAAGAAAAACAAAAAGAAAAACGAAGCAGCAGTGCACAATCAGGGAAAAATGGCGAACAAGATCGGTCCATGCGGGAAGAAATAAAACTAAATAGAAAAGAAACAGAGAAAACAGAAAAAGAAACTAAGAAAAAAGGAAAACGAAAAAAAACGCCCAACCGGGCAGGCCCAGTAGCGTTCGCCATCTCGCATCCTTCAGGCGACGCAACGAAAACGCATCGCCGTAAGGCGATATATAGGATTTGCCTCCTGATGAACGTCCGAATAACCGTCCGGAATATCATTGACGTGGTGTTAACACATCAAATCCCATGGTTCGGTACCTAGGGTTGAGATTGAGGGGGAGAGACGTGGTAGCATTGGTAGTATCGTCGGCTGACAAGCAAGGTTTACCCAGGTTCAGGCCCCCGGAGGGTAACACCCTACTTCCTGCTTGTCTGGTTATTGATGTATGATGTGTACAATGGAGATACAATGGCGTCCCGGCGAGATGGCGATCTCACGAGGGCTATGGTGGTTCGAGTATTGCTTGCCCTAGATCGACGGCCCTCCCAGCCTTTATATAGGAGGCTGGGTCTCGGGGATTCACAACCGACTAGGTTTACAGGTAAGGTAGGTTTCTACCGACTTAGGGTTTACTAAGCTTGGTACGTACGTCAATCTTCTTGGGCCCCCTTCGTGGGCTTTGGCTGATATCTGATATCTGCTGGCAGGCCAATCCATGGGCCTTAGCTTGTTTATGCACCAGGTATCCTCACGATAGATCACCCGAAGGGTACATCCCCGTCAATCATGGGCCGTCAAGAACATCGAACTGAATCGCGACGGGCTGCTACGGCCTTCAGGATAGTTTGATCCAGCCATCACGAACCTTAACGGGCCGGCAAGATTCGTTTTTTGGCTCCAGCGCGGGTCGTCTACGCGCGAAGTGTGAGGGAAAAAATTGGCGTTCGTGACGGCAAGAGTTCTTGACGGGCTATAGCGTCGGGTATGTCCGCTTTCGTGGTGCACGTGACTCGTCAAGAAATGCCGTCAGGAAATTCTTTCCCGACGGGCCACCGTCAAAATTCACGTTCTTTCCTGACAGTCTGTTCCTGACGGCGACCGTCAGGAACACGTATTCCTGACGGTTTTCTCCATTCTCTCGACGGTTCCCGGCCGTCAGGGACGTCTCCGTTTGAGGTAGTGTGAGGCAGACATCACCCAAATTCAGAAGAAAAAAGGCCGAGGCCAAACAATCGTCATCTCATCATTAAGGAAAAATCACTGAAAGAAACATCAATAGGCCCAATGAAAAGTACACTATTGCAAGACAAAGCGTTCAAGGATAGATCCCCCAAATATCTGCTTATATTTGCGAGTCCAACCAAAGATCAAACTTGGGATCGTCATCCCCAAAGCAAAAGCTTCGAGTCAAAACCTTTAATACTGGCATGAACGCACACATGATGACAATGCCCTAAAGTAGGCGAAGCGGGTTTTCAGCCAGACAATCTGCATACATACTGTCAAAACCGCCACTACCAGCAACCTTCCCGTCGGTCGGCGCCATCTCATGTCACTAGTACAGAACGACACATCGGATACCCCTCTATGGAAACGGAACGAGTTAGACGACAGAGAATCGAGCTTTCCGCGTGAAAAAAGCGGCCCGCGAGGGCTATCCTCCCGCGATCCGCGACACATCGGCAACGGTTGCGCGTATTTCTCTGTTGCTCATATATTGCCAATGGTCCCGAAACTACCTCAGTTGCCAAACTTGTGCTCATCGTAAACGGAGCTTGACGAATGTCTATTACCAAGGTGAAAGCCAATAAGCCCACAGGTGGTGCGCCTATAAGAACCCCCTACTCTCATCTCACACTCGCAGTCTCTCCCAAGTCCCAACCCTAGCCGCACACTCTCTTCACGCACTTCATTTGCTCCCGTGGTCTCCAATGCCGATCCCCTCCGTCACCGCCGGCAGCCAGGAAATCGCATCCTCCTTCGCCAACCGTCATTGTCGGCCACAGCCCATACTGTGCCGCGCCACCTCCCAACTCCGGCCGCAGCCCGTCCCCACAGAACTCCTTCACTCGCGCGTTCATGCGGCGCCGTCGGAGCTCCCCCGTCGGCTCGATCTCGTCCTCCGTCATTGGTCGCGAGTTCATCCGGCCTATTCGGAAGTCCCCCGTTGCCCAGATCTGGTCCTCCTCGGAGGAAAGAGATTCCAATCTGGAGGCCAAGCTCCACATTCGCGCGCCTCCTTCGAGCGTGAGCGAGTTGACGGCGTTTGTTGCTTGGCTCAGCCTAGATCTACAGTGGGCTATAGGTAATACATACCATCTTATTTAGTATCACTTTGTCAAGGGTGTTTTTTTACAGATGGATGTGTATGGTTAGATCTGAACCCCGCAGTTGCTAGGTGTTAGATCTAGTACAAGGATTCACTTTTATATGCATATCATTTCCTTTTCATAATATATAAATATTGTATGCATATGTAACAATTGAGATTTGTGTTGACAGTCAGTAAACTAAGTAAACTATATAGACTAGCCACAGACAATTCAAATAATGGATAGCTTGACTCGTTAGGATCATCTTGTAAGAATATGAGACAAGGTGAACCTATCCATTAACTGGATCTTCTGCGTCTTATGCAATAATATTTACGCTTCACTCTTTATGATCATGATGTGCAACTTTAAGACAAGGTGAATCGATCCATTAATTAGATCTTCTGCGTCTTAAGCAATAATATTCATTTTTAAACCATACTAGTAGTAGAGACTACCCTTATGTGCATAATAGCCACAGACAATGCAAATAATGGATCGCTTCACTCTTTAGGATCATCCTGTGCAACTTTAAGACAAGGTGAATGGATCCATTAATTGGATCTTCTGCGTCTTATGCAAAGATATTCATTTTTAAACCATACTAGTAGTAGAGACTACCCTTATGTACATACAAGTCACAAACAATCCAAATAATGGATCGCTTCACTCTTTAGGATCATCATGTGCAACTCTGGGAAAAGGTGAACCCATCCATTCATTGGATCTTTTGCGCATTATCTAACAATATTTCTTTTTAAATCAGAACATTGACGTGCCCACAGACAATCCAAACAATGGATCTCTTCACTCGCGGCTTCGCCATGGGATCATCTTGTAACAACGTGAACCGATCCTTTCACGAGATCTTCTATGAATGAAGTAACCCTTACATAAATAAATCTATTTATTGTTCTCATCCCTCAGAATGAGTAGTGTATGAGAGAATACTAATTTTCTATTGCATTGAGATTTATCTCTAAATTCAACCCCTCATTGTTTCTGTTTGTTGTTTTCTGAATATATTTTTTGCAGTGTGCTCTATAACAGGAACTTTCTGCAACGACGCAAACAACAAATATTACTGCCTTCTTTTCCTCCTTACAAAAGAAATTTAGACTTTTTTCAGCATATGACAGTGACATCGGGATTCAAATGTGTGCATGTAACATTGTGTATGTAGCAGTTTCTATACTATAAATGAAATTGGTGTTGTGGATATATTGGATATGTTTGTGCTGTGAAAAATATTCAAATGCGCTGTGAAATATCAAATAGATTTGTGAAAAATATCTATTTTAGAAATACGAAAAATTCTCAGTGCAAACGGTGAAAAACAAAGTCTGTTACTTCTCACTTTGGAAACGAAGATAATGTAAATGACCATTTTGACCCTGCCTCATTGGAAACGGTTACAAAACACATCCGTTGCTATTGAGCTCGTTCACATCAGTATCGGGGACGGGGACACGGACCGTTTCTCTGTTACTGATGAGGGTTTTGGCCCGTTTCCGATGTGTCGTTCTGTACTAGTGCGTGCATGCCATTGGAAAACGTCGGAAGCAGGTTATTGACCCACCCCGGCCGCGTCCGATCACTAATGCACCACCTTCGAACTCGCCACCGGGAGAGGGAAGGGCATTGGATGAAGAATTTACTACAGCCACCTTGTCCTTACCAAGATGCACATGTCAACTCGTTAGGTCGACTGCCTGATTGCCATCGTCGCTGGTCTCGGAAGTGGCCACGGAAACACTGGCCTCCCCCCATCGCGCCATTGAGCGCAGTACTTCATAGCATATTCACAAATAGTTACACAATTGTCCATGCACGGGATGATCAAAATGTCTTAACTAAAATATCTTAAATGAACCTTTACTTGTTGAAGGTAGTTAACATCGATCAAGATTTAAGCAGAGTTGATGATCAAAATAAATATATATTCCCAATCTTGATTGAGTCCAATTGCACCTTGCCGATCACCTCCGTCAAGGAGGTGGGCGAAAATTGAAGATCGTGTGTACAATAGGGTTAGTCAGTGTCCGAACTTTGTCAGAGCGGAGCTTTGAACTGTTGTTTGTCTAAGAACAGGTTTAGAAGCAAGGATTTGGACAACGGTATAAAATTAATCTCGGAGAGGTCCGGGATTTCCGGTAACCATGGTTACTGGAAAATAACCGGTCGGTACTGGACGGGATTCTCATACAAGATTTAAAATTCAAATCTGAATCGTTGCAAATATTAAGAGCATATTTGGGAGGAAGAATTTGGTTCAAATTCAAACGGACCGGGATTTTTCGCTTCATTAACTCATTTACATGGGGGGGGGGGGGGGGGGGGGGGCAATCCCTGTTCGAAAGGGACACTTTAGGTCATTAATCCAGACTGTAATGTAACCCCTTATGTTTAATAATCCGTTTTACAAGCAAAAGAAGTAAATATATAAGCAAGTGAAAACTTTGGTGACAAAATATTAAGATGGTGAATATTGATCGCGAGGGTAAAATACTATTTTAAAATTCTTGCAATTTACATATACGTGGTGACAAGAAATACAATTGAAATATGCATTTTGTTTTTCTGGCAAAATTGGATGACTAGAATATGACATCCTCAAGATTAAGAAAAACCAGGGAATGGAATCATACGCACACGTACATGCACGGGATGTTTGAGGACCCTTGCTTCAGAGGCAAGGTATACAACTTTCTTCCTTTTTTGCAAAAAGGATCCTGTCATTAAAAGAAACACCGAAATGTACAAAACACGTCAACAAAAAGAAAATTACAATGAGATCCTTGAGATGCACTTCGTCTTCAACCTCCAGACCGTGTTCATGGCGCGCCGCCGCTGCCGCTCCTCCCGGAGCTGGCTTGACGTTGTTGGTTGCGGACGGGAAGTCGCCGAACGGGTCAAAAAGACCACATCTGTCCCAGAGCCGAACAAAAATGATGACCTGCCGATGAAGCTCCATGACGATCCGAAGAACACCACGGCCAGAAGAAGTTCTCGAGAAACACACCACTCTCACAAACTTCTCGATGTCGCTGTCAAGATGGGGCTGAAACCGGGAAGACTTTATTGAAAAATGTGTTGTCGCCACCACCTGAGCACCGCCACCAACAAAGCTTAACCCTAAAACCAGGGGAATGGAACGCAGCATTCCACTATGAACCATATCGCTTCAACTTTATCTATCTAAACTTTGACAAGATTACAAAGTGATGGGAATTAAAACGGTGCGGGTAGCTAGGCGACGAATAAATTCTTTGCACGGCCGGCCAGCCAGCCGCCCGTCTACGACGATTTATCCTGATTCCTGCATCACCCGTCCGTCATATCCAATACCAACAACAGATGGAAAAGGATAAAAGTTTTATTATCACTTGATACTCGTATGTTATTTATTAGTCGATCGAGCTACACATAAGTTTAACAATTGAAATGTGCATATGTCCGGGTTCATTATTGTCGAGTGAGAAACTGACAAGGCATGCATCCGATGCTCCACCTCAGTTTATTCCCCGCTAAGAGCATCTCCAGTCGGAGCCCCCAAAATCGGCCCCCAAACAGTCCGCGGACGCGTCCGGACGCGTCCACGGACAGTGACCGGACAGCCCCTAAAAGTGGTCTTCTCCAACCATGTATCTCAAACTCTCTTCAAAATGTGAGGTCATTTGCATGTGATTGGTGGAGAAGGAGAGAGAAGAATCAATGAAGCACAAAAGAAAAGAAAACATATATGGGGTGGGTTTGGGAGTTGCCGTACAACCTGAAAGTTTGGGGTGATTTTAGGAGAGGCGGTTGGGTGGGTGCATGTTTTTACCCCAAATCGTGTCCGGTCTGTCCGTCCGGACGTTTGGGGACAGTTTGGCAACTCCGGTTGGAGATGCTCTAAGCTCGTATATAAATCCCTCCCGCCTACCCCTGCTCTTCTCATTCTCCACCTCTCACCTCCAAACCGCAAGCGCATCAGATCGATCGAGCCTCCCTCGCCGCGCACCAATCTAATCTGACCAGTCCAGGAAAAGCACAGAGGAGTTGACTAGCTAGCTAGCTACTCCGATGGCAAAAGTGCACCCGAACGTCGTCGTGCCGGCTGGAGCCATCGTCCAAGAGCAGCAGCAGCAGCCCACGGTGCTGACGGTGTGACGCAAGTCGCTGCTCTTCAACTGCGACGGCTTCACCGTCTTCGACGCCACCGGCGGCCTCGCCTTCCGCGTCGACTGCTATGGTTCCTCCTCCGGGAGCCGCGGCCGCCGCGCCGAGGACGTGGTCCTCATGGACGCCGCGGGGAAGCCGCTCCTGACCGTGAGGAGGAAGATCAAGCTGAGCCTGAGCCTGTCGGAGCGCTGGGTCGCGTACGAAGGTGACGCGGGAGCCGCGGGCGCGAAGCCGCTACTCTCCGTGCGCCGCCACCACGCCGGCATCCACCGCCGCGCGTCCGACAAGACGCTCGCGCACGTCACGCCGTTGGGGTCCTCATCCTCTGGCGTCGAGTCAGCGGCGTACGTGGTGGAGGGGTCGTACGGGCGGCGGAGCTGCGCGGTGCGGGACGCGCGTGGCGCCTCGGCTGCGGAGGTGCGGCGGAAGGAGTCGGTGGGGGACGACGTGTTCCGGCTGGTGGTGTCGGAGTCGGAGCAACACATGGGGGCGACGCTGGCCATGGGCGTCATCATCGTCCTAGACCAGATGTTCGGCAGCGCCCCGTCGCGAACGTCGCTGCTGCCTCGGGGCTGGACGGCGTAGTACTCCGGGATCTTCGCAAGGGGAAGGCTACTGGCTCCACATGTCGGCGTGAGCACAGTTTTAGGTGTCTGGCCCACAGAACAGATGATTAATATCTGACAGGGATTTAGGAAGGCTATGCAAAGTGTATACATGGATGTGTATATGTCAGTGATACTAATTAAATCGCACTTTCCCGCTTCATAAGATTTTCTGTCACTGATCGTTATCGACAATTGAGGTTGTGGCGTTGGCGAAAGAGGAGATCCCGCATATGGTGGGATGATGCCATTGTGGCCATTCCGAAGGAGAATAGGCCAGCAGAGGCATCATTTACTCCATGTGGGGGATCTGGAAGGAGCGGAATAGAAGGACCTTCCCCAACATCGCCTTATCAACAAATGAGGTTGCGGCGTTGGTGAAAGAGGAGATCGCGCAGCAGCCATATGCCCGCACGCAAGAACCGGGAGACGGTAGGGTTTAGGTGTCGTGTTCTATAACGGGAACTTCTCTCCCAAAGCAATAACTCTGTAATTAAACCTCTATTCTCACTAATCGGAAGTCATATCAACTGCCGTTTGCCTCAAAAAAATTGATCGACCTTGACGGCTCCCACGAGCATTACAACTCGTCGGCCAGCCAAGCATTGCGCCACCACCATGCTCCTCGCCGGGATCGCCTGCATCCCTTGCGCACTCGTCTTTGCACCCACTTCGACTCGATCTCGCAGTCGCAGCCGAGCAGGGTGAGCCCCCGCCCTTCCACCTTTACTCCCCTCATCCTCTCTCCCTGGCCCCGCTACGACACTTGTATCATTGTTTTTTTCTTGGGTAAAACCACGACCATGGGCCCTAGTTTTAAGTGAGGGAGAGAAGTATACTAGAAACTAATATTGTACCCTCAAATATGCAGGGTCTGGGATAGACCGGGATAACTAGGTTCGATGTGCCAACTTTAGAGATTTAGCGTTCGAGGTTTGGTTTAGCTAATCACTACAAGTTCAAGAAACACAATGAACTTTACTCCTTTTCTTATAGCCTTTCTAATACATATAAAAACGCAAACAACTAACCTTGCATCCAACTCACACACATTTTTTTCTTATGAAACAACCTCATGGGCTATGTATAACTCTCTCCGTCCCACAATATAAAACGTTTTGGCAAGCAGTACCACCGAAAAACAGAGGTGCTAACTGTATGAGAACATGAAGCACGGAAAAGAAATTACAAGAGCTTGATGGAAGCACTAAAAAGCTGCTTATCTACGGTAGGCTTCCCTTTCGGTAACAATGATGGACATTCTGCTGGTGTTGGATAAAACTGAAAGATTATTTACTAGGGATGAAAACGGAGCGGAAACTTTCCGACTTTTCCGCAAAAAAACGGAAACGGAACGAAAATACGGAAGTGGAAACGGAATTTTACAAAACGGAAACGGAAACTTTTATGCGGAAACGGAAACGGAACAGCGTATTCTGGCGGAACGACCACGGAAACGGAAATTTCGTTTCCGACAATACGGAACTTTCTTTTTTTTGCTACGTGGTGCTATCTAAATGCAGCAGACCTAACAATTTTAGTGAGAACACCGAGGCAGAACCAAAGATCTAAACAAAAAAAGTAAAATATATGAAGTGACCATGTTTAGGCCCTACGTACTTGCGTATTATCTCCCTCTCAAGGCATTGCCGGTTCGGCATTTCAGTGTTGCACTAGGTTTAGGGATGATAGTAGGTTTTTTTTTTTGCCAAAGTTGATAACTTAGAAACACTATATTATACTTTAATTTATTTCATATTATTGAATTGATAAGTTTGTTGGTTTGGTTGAGTTTTCTTGCATTATTCAAGGTGTCGCTTGATTCCGGCAAACATCTGCTTTCTGTTCCGTGTCCGCACCGTATTCGATATGTATCTGTTTCCGACATATTTGTTTCTGTATTTGTTTCCAGGGTTTCTGTATTCGTTTCCGCTTCCGCAAAAAAAAATACGAAAACAAATATGGCACCGCCCAGTTCCATCCGTATACGCTTCGTTTTCATCCCTACTATTTACTGTCTTTTCATAAAAGGTGGCTACAACAAAATGATGTGCAGTTGACTTCTGAGTTGATAGGTAGCAAAGATGCATGCAGCCATGCAGGCAGGCTTGAGAAATTAGAGGAGCAAAATATGCAGCAACATTAATTGTTGACTAGCAAAGCACTCCCATGATGATTCACATTCCAATAATCTATCTAATAGCTAGGATGAATGTGATCTGCTAATTAAGTTATCCGCCACTTGGCATGCGAAAAGCAGCCTGACAAACAATATTCAAGTATTCAACAGGCCTACGTATATCACCTCACTTACCGGCCTGTAATCGTTTTTGTTTTGTTTGGTGAGTTGACCTTAGCAAAAGTGGCATGCATAAATCCATGCCACAGTACTGCCGTACCTTGCATCATACTTCCAGTAAAGCTAGCCAGAGTGGGAGTAACTTACCCAATAGCACCACACTTGAAGACAAGTTTGTTTACGTGGCAGTTAATTAATGATGAGAGAGGTGCTTGTGGTAATTTAGCTAGTAGTTACTGTAGCACCACACATACCAAGACAACATGAGTCTATACTCTATAGTCTAATAAATAAAGTGTTGCATGACACCACATATTGGTTACTCCCCACTATGTAGGTAGTAACATAGGCTAGTAACATCTGCATGTTACTAGCTGCTCTATGTTACTCCCCACTGTGAGACTAGTCACAATGGGGAGTAATATAGGAGTAACATCAGTGCCACATAGTCAAAAAATCTGATGTGGCGAGTAATTAATGAGGAGAGAGATGCGTGTGGTAACTAGCTATGTTACCATAACATCACACATTTCAAGCCAAGATGAGTGTACAACCTATTAAATATGACACTACACACATGTTACTCCCCACTATGGAGGTAGTAACTTAGACTAATAACATGTTGTTACTAGTCTAAGTTACTCTCCATTGTGACTAGTCTGAGCAGCCTAACGCTACACTAGTGACTAGTCTAGCTAAGTGCCACTTTGTGAAGTTAGTTAGCATTAGAACCGGGTAGTGATTTGTGGCATTTGTGCGTGCGATAAAGTCGCCATCCATATATGCGCACACGCACTAGCTAGCCAGTACACAAAGTCACAAACACTTGCATGGATTCTTAAATGGCGTGAACAAAACCTACGCGCGCTGAGTATGATTTCATCCACACATATATATAGTCATTAGTGGGCTTACCTTTACCACTCGGCTATTCTCTCAAAAAAAAAAAAAAAACTCTTCTTAGTTAAGGATAGTTGACCCGGCCTCCCCAAAGTCCACTCGAACGGTCGAACCCTTGGCCTAATTAAAAGACAAAAGGAAAAAACGCTCATGTATAAGCAGCATGCTGCAGATAACTAAGCTCAATTGATCAAGTATATGTATATGGCTTGGAGCTCTTGGCGTTGTGGTTCGATGGCTAGCGCCGTGACATCGCGCGTTGGCTGCTCCCTCCCATGCTTACAGGCTGCATGTCTAATTGTCTGATGTCTGTCCCGTCCACCTCCTTTAGGCTTCGCTTGGATTGTCGGTCAATCTTACGGATGTGTAATATTTCCGGAGCTTGCGCTGGATTTTTCGCAGGACCATCACAGGTCCGTTGCTACGACACCTTCTACCAGGCGTCGCGATACAAGACGGGCCGTGGGCCGCCATCGCGATGCCAAGCAGGCCCACGCCAACGAAGCCACCACGGCCGTCGTCAACTAGCTGGTAGTGCGTAGGGGAAAAGGAGGATCGATCATTATTGTATTCAGGTCTTCACCTGCTACCTCTCCTTCCCCGAACCTCGTCTCCACAATCCTTGTGCGAGATGTGTATCCAGACCTCGGATCCAGCTGCCTGCGCGTGACGCGAGGACCGTGCTCTCGATTGTGAGTGTGTCGTTGATCTAGAACACAGCAAGTGGTAATCAGAGCAGGTTTCGATTGGGGATTTTTTTTTCCGTGCATAGCCTCCATCTCCAATCGGCAAAATCCGAACGCAGGGTGTGGATTCCTTCCGGAATTCGCACAAAGCATCTCGGGTACGCGAGTCGCGAGTGCTACCACGGCGAGATCCGGCCAGCAGACGCTGACGCAGCGCGTCGCGATGGCGGAAACGACCATCGCCGACCTCCAGCGACTCCTGGCGGCGACGGCCGAGGCCAACAAGGCCACGGCGGAGGCGGGACAGGCCAACGCCTCGCGCATCACCGACATCCACAACGCTCTGGACAAGCTGACCTCGTCCCAGGGAGAGCTCGCCACCGCGTCCAAGCGGATGGAGACGACACTGGATCGAGTGCTCCGCGCCAACACGGCGCTGGATTGCTCCATCAACGAACTGAAGCAGTCGATGGACTCGGTCGCAGCCCGCGTCACCAACATTGAGAAGGGCGCCCCTCCATCGGCACCGATGCACGCCGATCTGTGCACGGATGCGCTTCGGCCTCAAGGGCACCGCCTGCAATCGACACTCCAGGGTGTGATTCCCAGAGAGAATCAAACCTCTGGACGCACCCTGGTCAGGGGTGAGCTTTCCGGTCCCCATGACCCTGAGTTCGTACTTTCAGATGATGAGCTAGAACACGAACACCCTGAGCATAATCATAATAGGAATAGGCATAGTTCTAGTTCTCGTTTACCTAAATCTGATTTCCCACACTTTAATGGTGATAACCCAAAATGGTGGAAGAAGAATTGTGAGAAATATTTCCATTTATATCAAATCCAGTCTCACTTATGGGTCGATTTTGCTACTATGCATTTTGAAGGCAATGCTGCACTTTGGCTTCAAACATATGAAGCATTGCATAGTGTTGGGAATTGGGCAGAATTATGTGTAGGAGTTTTCAGTAAGTTTAATAGAGATAAGTATGCCAAAATTGTAGACACTCTGTTTGCACACCACCAAACTGGCTCAGTAGATGATTATGCTCATACATTTGAGGAGTTGATGCACAAAGTGTTGCTGTACAACCACTCTTACGATGAAACATTTTTTGTTCGTCGTTTTATTGCTGGACTGAAGCGTGATATCAGATCAGCTATTAAGCTACATAACCCACGAACAGTTGATCTGGCTTATTCTCTGGCTCAAACGCAGGAAGCTCTTATGGTGGAAGATAATGCTATGCAAAACCACAAGTATTCTCAGCGTGATAACATGAGACAGAAGTTCAAGCAGCATGGGCAATTGGCTGGTTTTCTGGGACAGAAGCCTGAGGACAAAACAGCTCCTGATAAAACAGTCAACCAATCAAAATTTGATTCTCTGAGAGCTTTAAGGCGTGCAAGAGGTGACTGTTTCAAATGTGGAGAGAAATATGGGCCGACACATAAGTGTCCACCTCAAGTGCAATTACATGTGGTAGAAGAATTACTTGAAGCACTGCAAATCACTGAACCAGCAAAGGGACCTACATCTGATTCGACTCCTCTGACGAATCTGATATTGACAAGGAACATATGATGAAATTATCTGTCCATGCAATGTCTGGGACTACTAGTCGCCGCAGCATGAGATTACAAGGGCAAGTCGGAAAGCATTCTGTCATTATCCTGATTGACTCGGGCAGCACAAGTAACTTCATCAGTAAAAGTCTAGCTGATAAATTACAACACAAAAAGAATACAATGCCCATAGCCAAAGTGGGTGTAGCTGGGGGAGGCACAATTGAGTGCAGCAAATACCTGCCAGAGGTTACTTGGTATACACAAGGGCATAAGTTTACAACTGATTTGAAAGTCCTTCCTCTTATTTCATATGACATCATATTGGGCATGGATTGGCTGGAAGATCAAAATGATGGCAAAATGTGGGTGAATTGGAAGAAGAAAACCATGAGGTTTAAACATGAGGGCAGCAGAATCACTTTGAGAGGAGTTCAACATAATGCTGACAGTTGTACACCTTTGTCAGCTGAGCAGTTGCAAGCAATGATAAAGAAAGGACAAGTATGTCACATACTGGAACTGTATCAAATATTCAGTGAGGATACCCCTATTGAGGCATCGATACCAGACACAATTCAACAAGTGATTCAACAATACGCAAGCTATTCGAGGACCCAATGTCGTTGCCACCTCCTCGTCAGTTTGATCACCATATACCACTGCTGCCTGGAACAATGCCAGTAAATATTAAGCCATACCGATATGCTCCTCATCAGAAATCTGAGATTGAGAAGCAAATTCAGGACATGTTGCACAGAGGCATTATACAGGACAGTACCAGTCCTTTTGCCTCTCCAGTTCTACTGGTTCGCAAAAAGGATGGCACTTGGCGCTTTTGTGTGGACTACAGAGCGTTGAATTGTATAACACTCAAGAATAAGTATCCAATGCCTATCGTCGATGAGTTACTCGATGAATTAGCTGGTGCCAAGTGGTTTACCAAACTTGATTTAAGAGCAGGATACCATCAAATTCGTCTAGTTGCTGGGGATGAACACAAAACAGCCTTCAAGACACACATGGGACTGTATGAATTCAGAGTTATGCCTTTTGGCTTAACTAATGCTCCAGCGACATTTCAGACGGCTATGAATGCAATATTTGCCCCTATGATGCGCAAATGTGTCCTGGTTTTCATGGACGATATCCTCATCTACAGCCCAACACTAGAGAGTCACACAGAACATCTCAAGCAAGTGTGCAGCATTCTTCAGCAACACAATCTCTCCATCAAAAAGAGCAAATGCTCATTTGCTCAGCAACAATTAGAATATTTGGGACATGTCATTAGTGATAAAGGTGTCGCCACTGATCCACAGAAAGTACAGGCAGTGCAACAATGGCCAACACCACAAAATGTGAAGGATATTAGAAGAATTCTGGGTATGACTGGCTATTACAGAAAGTTCATAAAAAACTACAGCCTAATCAGCAGAGTTCTCTCGGACTTACTCAAGAAAGATACACAGTTCCATTGGACAAATACTCATCAACAGGCATTCGATTCTCTGAAGCAAAAGTTACTAACAGCTCCAGTATTGGCACTGCCAGATTTTGCTGTACCATTCACAGTAGAGACTGATGCGTCTAAAAGGGGGATTGGTGCAGTGCTTACACAAAAAGGACACCCAATTGCTTATTTAAGCAAAGCACTGGGCATCACTGCTCAGACACTCTCTACATATGAAAAGGAGTGTCTTGCAATTCTGTTGGCAGTGGAAAAATGGCGCCCATATCTCCAACATGCACCCTTCACAATTTTGACTGATCACAAAAGCCTAGTACACCTCTGTGACCAGAAACTGGCAACTGATATTCAACAGAAGGCATTTGTGAAGTTAATGGGTCTGCAGTACAAAATTGTGTACCGCAAAGGAAAGGACAATTCAGCAGCCGATGCTCTGTCTCGGCAACCTGAAACTGCAACTGAACTCTACAATATATCTTTATGTCGCCCAAGATGGTTAGAAATGATTGTGGAAGGATACAATGAAGATGCCAAAGCAAAAACTTTGCTACAACAATTGAGCCTGCATTCCCCAAATGCTCAGGGATATGCTTTACATCAAGGCCTCATCAGATACAAGGACCGCATATGGCTGGGCAATAATGTGGAAGCTCACAAAGCCATCCTCCTATCATTACACTCTAGTGGTGTTGGGGGTCATTCGGGTTTTCTTGGGACATATTAGCGCATCAAGGCTCTGTTTTCATGGCCAAAAATGAAAGAAGACGTCCGCAAGTATGTGGCACAATGCACTGTGTGCCAACAGGCAAAGAATGAGCATGTCAGACTGCCAGGTTTACTGAACCCGTTACCAGTACCCACAGACGCCTGGAGTATAATTAGTCTCGACTTTGTGGAAGGTCTACCACGTTCAGGGAAGTATGATTGTATTTTGGTGGTTATTGACAAATTCACCAAATACGGTCATTTCATTCCCCTGTCCCACCCATACACGGCTCTCACAGTGGCAGAAAAGTTTGTCGACACAGTTTACAGACTACATGGGTTACCCACTGTCATCATCTCTGATAGAGACCCACTGTTCACAAGCAAGCTGTGGCAGGAACTGTTTCGCCTGTCCGATACTAAGATGAATATGAGTTCAGCAAATCACCCACAGACAGATGGCCAAACTGAGAAATTGAACCAGTGCCTGGAAACTTACTTAAGATGTGCTGTGCATGCATCACCAAAAAAATGGGCTCAATGGCTGCCCATGGCTGAATATTGGTACAATACTAATTATCATTCAGCACTAGGGAAAACGCCGTTTCAAGTACTGTATGGCTACTCACCCAGACACTTGGGTGTCAACAATCTGCAATCAACTGTTTCACCAGAATTGGCAGGTTGGCTGCAACAACGTGAAGAAACTGCAGTTCTGCTACATCAGCATCTGCTACGAGCACAACAAAGGATGAAATCTCAGGAGGATAAACATCGTACTGAAAGACAGTTTGCAGTAGGCGACATGGTGTACATGAAGCTGCAACCCCATGCTCAGCAATCTGTCGCAAGAAGAGGAAATCACAAGCTATCTTTCAAATATTTTGGTCCCTATGAAGTCCTTGCTTGTATTGGCAAAATGGCATACAAACTGAAACTACCACCAGGGAGTCAAATTCACCCTGTGCTGCATGTATCACAACTGAAGAAATCCGTTCCACCAGATCAGGTGCATGACTCAACTCCTTCTTGTCAATTCATTACTGACGCTTCGTTCATCATTCAGCCACTAGAAATTGTGGGGCATCGTGTGATCCGTCGTGGAGGTGGATTTGCCAAGCAGATCCAAGTCACCTGGGAAGGCATGCCATCGTCACTCAGTTCCTGGGAATCGGAAGAAGCTCTGCGTCTCCGTTTTCCTCTCGCTGCTGCTTGGGGACAAGCAACTTTTCAAGGGGAGGGACCTGCTACGACACCTTCTACCAGGCGTCGCGATACAAGACGGGCCGTGGGCCGCCATCGCGATGCCAAGCAGGCCCACGCCAACGAAGCCACCACGGCCGTCGTCAACTAGCTGGTAGTGCGTAGGGGAAAAGGAGGATCGATCATTATTGTATTCAGGTCTTCACCTGCTACCTCTCCTTCCCCGAACCTCGTCTCCACAATCCTTGTGCGAGATGTGTATCCAGACCTCGGATCCAGCTGCCTGCGCGTGACGCGAGGACCGTGCTCTCGATTGTGAGTGTGTCGTTGATCTAGAACACAGCAAGTGGTAATCAGAGCAGGTTTCGATTGGGGATTTTTTTTTCCGTGCATAGCCTCCATCTCCAATCGGCAAAATCCGAACGCAGGGTGTGGATTCCTTCCGGAATTCGCACAAAGCATCTCGGGTACGCGAGTCGCGAGTGCTACCACGGCGAGATCCGGCCAGCAGACGCTGACGCAGCGCGTCGCGATGGCGGAAACGACCATCGCCGACCTCCAGCGACTCCTGGCGGCGACGGCCGAGGCCAACAAGGCCACGGCGGAGGCGGGACAGGCCAACGCCTCGCGCATCACCGACATCCACAACGCTCTGGACAAGCTGACCTCGTCCCAGGGAGAGCTCGCCACCGCGTCCAAGCGGATGGAGACGACACTGGATCGAGTGCTCCGCGCCAACACGGCGCTGGATTGCTCCATCAACGAACTGAAGCAGTCGATGGACTCGGTCGCAGCCCGCGTCACCAACATTGAGAAGGGCGCCCCTCCATCGGCACCGATGCACGCCGATCTGTGCACGGATGCGCTTCGGCCTCAAGGGCACCGCCTGCAATCGACACTCCAGGGTGTGATTCCCAGAGAGAATCAAACCTCTGGACGCACCCTGGTCAGGGGTGAGCTTTCCGGTCCCCATGACCCTGAGTTCGTACTTTCAGATGATGAGCTAGAACACGAACACCCTGAGCATAATCATAATAGGAATAGGCATAGTTCTAGTTCTCGTTTACCTAAATCTGATTTCCCACACTTTAATGGTGATAACCCAAAATGGTGGAAGAAGAATTGTGAGAAATATTTCCATTTATATCAAATCCAGTCTCACTTATGGGTCGATTTTGCTACTATGCATTTTGAAGGCAATGCTGCACTTTGGCTTCAAACATATGAAGCATTGCATAGTGTTGGGAATTGGGCAGAATTATGTGTAGGAGTTTTCAGTAAGTTTAATAGAGATAAGTATGCCAAAATTGTAGACACTCTGTTTGCACACCACCAAACTGGCTCAGTAGATGATTATGCTCATACATTTGAGGAGTTGATGCACAAAGTGTTGCTGTACAACCACTCTTACGATGAAACATTTTTTGTTCGTCGTTTTATTGCTGGACTGAAGCGTGATATCAGATCAGCTATTAAGCTACATAACCCACGAACAGTTGATCTGGCTTATTCTCTGGCTCAAACGCAGGAAGCTCTTATGGTGGAAGATAATGCTATGCAAAACCACAAGTATTCTCAGCGTGATAACATGAGACAGAAGTTCAAGCAGCATGGGCAATTGGCTGGTTTTCTGGGACAGAAGCCTGAGGACAAAACAGCTCCTGATAAAACAGTCAACCAATCAAAATTTGATTCTCTGAGAGCTTTAAGGCGTGCAAGAGGTGACTGCTTCAAATGTGGAGAGAAATATGGGCCGACACATAAGTGTCCACCTCAAGTGCAATTACATGTGGTAGAAGAATTACTTGAAGCACTGCAAATCACTGAACCAGCAAAGGGACCTACATCTGATTCGGACTCCTCTGACGAATCTGATATTGACAAGGAACATATGATGAAATTATCTGTCCATGCAATGTCTGGGACTACTAGTCGCCGCAGCAAAACAATTTTAGGGGTCGGGTTTTTCGTGGTCTGGCCGAAAAAGGCCCCAAACCCGCAAACTCGCCGGATTTTTGCGGGTTCGGACGTTTTGCAGGCGCTGCTAGAGATGCTCTTAGTCCTTTAATTAGATGGAGTAGCAAGCAAGGGACACAATGTCATGTGTCATGTGTGTAATGAACAGTATACGCACCTTCTCAGAAGGGCCGTCTCGTGTTTCCATTGTCAATACCTTTTTTTTAGATGATACTTTTTTTTGCGGACAGTGCCTGTTCTAGTTAGCGAGGTGTCACGCAGACGCATCGTCGAAGTGCAGTGTGCTGTTTGATTTGATATACTTTTTTTATAGTGGACGAATCTGTTCACCCTCTCCTAGCTTATCTGCAAGTGTATACGTTCTCCTAGCTAGCTGCATGCATGCCCTGTTGGTTTGTCAAGTCAAAACAACGAAGAGAGAGACACTCATGATCGATTAGCATGTACTCCCTCCGTTCACGAAAAGATGTCTCAACCTATCTTAAATATGTATGTATCTATACACTAAATCATGTGTAGATACATGCAAATTTGAGATATGTTGAGACATCTTTTTGTGAACGGAAGGAGTACTTACAAATTAGTGCATAAACAAGCTCAAAGAGGCCTACAGACTTCATGATGCAGAACCTTGTCTTTTTTCTTGTTCAGGAGCTAGTCATGCATAGCGGAGATAACTGCCCAGTGAATCTCTCAAATCCGAATCTGCTTGATTCCAAACAGTTGTATGTTAGATGGTTTATTTCAAAAAAATTATCCCGAGAGAGGATATAGTAATAGTACTATAATCGGAAAGTGCAAATGGAAGCCAAACTCCATGTAACCCTTTATTTTCGAAAATTTGAAAATCATATTTCAAGCTTCAAAAAAATTCTAGAAAAAATCCTGGGATAATGTACTATTAATTGTGCATCGAGACGACTTGACAAATAAAGACAAGAAGCACTTAGCCTACAGGTACAGGACACCTTGATCGACGACGCATGGGCCATATGCAATGGGCACACACACCTCTCATGCACATTGGACACTGCATCTTGGCGTTAGTTCCAGTTTAAGTACTAGTAGCACTTGTCTCTTTGCCTGCCGTAGAAGGCAACGGATCTGCTTTGTGTTTCCGTGGAAAGGAACAGCTGCATGTATCGATCGGCTCTAGAATTGCTTTTTCGAAGATGCATGCACTGATATCTTTGCCAAAGTTGCACAATCGAAATATTTTCCATGTGCTAACGCAACGCATGCTGATTTTCTAATCCCTGGATTTGCATAATATATGGTGCTGTGCTGTGCCCGGATGGATGCATGCACCCATCTTACGGTAATATCGTCGAACACTGGCTTCAGTGGAATGATCTCAAACTGTGTAGCCACCCCTTGACTCCTTAATAATTATTTTTTTGTTTATCCTTGCTTCGATCGTATGGTTCAAATTTAAATTAATCGGAAAGGAGAATACGCAGAATCGACCAGCTGGAGTGTGTCGCCGATGGACTGATGGAGCCACGTGTACCCGTCCGGTGTATCGATAGATCGACACTCCATGTGACGCACATGCGCTAGCTTACTTAAATTCGGCGCCAAATTAGCTAGGCTAGGCTTGTTACATACACGCATGTAATGGTACTCCACGTACGATCTACATGCACGCATTCATTCGACGTACAGTACGTTGAAATTAGGTTAGGTTGCTAGCGAGCTCGATGCTGGCATGGAATCACTCCAGGAGTCACATGTATACTGCCGAAGTTTGGTCCGACAACGTGGGTATATAGCTAGCTAGTGGGTATAATATATGTATCATAATGTTATTATTTACACTAACATATATATCATCATAAAAACTTACATGTTGAAAATCATGTCCGTGCATATATGTTGAAACTTACTTAACAATTTATGTAGTACATCCTCTGTACCAAAATATGAGATGTTTATCATTTTTCTGATACGGATGTACCTAGACACTTATTACTGTGTAGATTCACTCATTTCTATCTATATATAGTCCTTATATGAGATATCTAAAACATCTTATATTTTTGTACGGAGGGAGTACTTTTTTTCCAGAAAAGGAGCATAACCTCCAACCTCTACATTGATATGCACATAAACATATATCATTAATAATACCAAGCAAGTAAAGCACCGACGACAAACAAAATAAGATTTTAAAAGAAAAAAGGCCGAGGTCAAACAATCGTCATCTCATAAGTAAGGAAAAATCATTGAAATAAATAGCTAGAGGCCCCATGAAAATACACTACTGCAAAACAAAGCGTTCAAGGACGATCCCCAAATATCTGCCGATATTTGCGTGTCCAACCAAAGATCGACTTGGGGTCGTCATCTCCAAAGAAAACGCTTCGAGTCAAAACCTTTAATAATAGCATGAATGCGCACGCATGATGACAATGCTCTAATGTAGCCGAAGCGGGTTTTCACCCAACCTATTTGCATACATACTGTCAAAATCGTCACTAACCCGCAACCTTCCCGTTGGTCGGCGCCATCTCACGCGCACGGCATTGGAAAATGCCGGAAGCAGGTTATTGACCACCACCCCGCATCCGACCATTGTTGCACCACCTTCGAACTCGCCACCGGGGAGAGGGAAGGGCATTGGATGAAGAATTTGTTGCAGCCAGGTTGTCCCTACCAAGATGCACATGTCAAATCATTAGGTCGAGTGACTGACTGCCAACGTCGCTGATCTCTAAGAAACATATTTATTCATCTCCCCTCCCGCACCCCCTGGCTACGTCTGCTTACTTGATTGCTCGTTCAATTTGTCAAGCCAGATTATTCTGACAATTTTTTAACACCAGTATTCTGTGTAGTTTTAGTAGAATACCGTAATTTAACCTTTACTTGTTGAAGGTAGTTAACATCGATCAAGATTTTAGCAGAGTTGATTGAGTCCAATTGCACCATGCCGATCACTTCCGTCAAGGAGGTGGGCAAAAATTGAAGATCGTGTGCAGAATAGCGTTAGTTGGTGTCCAAACTTTGAGGGAGCGAAGCTTCGGACTCTTGTTGGCAAAGAATAGGTTCAGAAGCGACACTTTAGGTCAATTATCCAGACCGTATTGTAACCCCTTATGCTTAATATAATCCCTTTTACAAGCAAAAGAAGTAAATACATAAGCAAGTGAAAACTTGGGTGACAAAATATTTAGATGGTGAATATTGATTGCTAGGGTAAAATACTATGTTAAAATTAATGTAATTCACATGTACGCGGTGACAAGAAATTCAATCATAATGATGTGAACAAAAATGCATTTTGTTTTTCTGACAAAAACGGATGACTAAAATATGAAATCCTCTCTTTTTTCGAAAAGGGGAAGTCCCAGTCTCTGCATAAAAAACGGATGGCTTTTATTAACTTATTAAGAATCAGTGATTACAAAAATTCATGGATCACACAAAGTCAAAACATGAATGAGCCATCTAAAAAGAAAAGATAAACATGAATGACGCTGCATTAACATGTTATCCTAAAATCAGAACGCCAGCCGAACTGGGTGAACAAGTCTCGTGCAACCATATCCAGTCGGTTTCACCCAGAAACCATCTCGGGACGCTTCTGCGTTGACAGTAGGTAAGTGAAGGGGTTCGCAGCAGAAAATAATAATTTTTCTACCTTACGTACACCAAAAATTAGCCAAGGATCTATCTATCTAGTAATGCGGTAACGGAGGAGATATCGGTAACATACCCTTGTAGACCGATAGCGGGGATTACGCTCCCGCAACAAGCGTTATCGATGTAGACAACGTAGCCGACCTCGAGGTCGCGAAGAACTTGGCGCGACGAAGGCGAACGTGGCGCAACGACGATGCCCTAGCGCCGCAAGTGTGGCGCCTCCGAGTACTCGCACACGTGCGGAGCTTGACGACGACTCCCGGGCTCTCCGATCCAGCCGAGATAGCGGAAGTAGAACTTTTGGGTGGAATCTCGCAGCACGACGGTGTGCTACGGTATAGATTTCTCATGCGCGCGCAATCCTTACGAGGGAACACGCACTACGAGAGGTGGAGAGAGAGAGGAAGTGGGCGGAGGGGCATCCTCGGCCAACATACAAATTAATTGTATTTTCTGTGTATTTAATCCAATTAATATGCCCCACTATTTATTAGGGGAGAGGGGTGTCCCTCTCCCTCGCTCCCCCATGTGGGACTAAACAAAGGGGAGGAGGAGTGGTGCGCCGGCCTCCTAGGGCCGGCCGTGGTGGCCATGGGCCCCGTGGCCCAGCCGCACCACCTCCCCATGGAGGTCGGCCCCATGTGGGTGATGACTCCCAAGTGCAGGAGATCAAGTGTAGTACCTTTCGAATAGAAAAGGTTGCCGAACACACGAGGAGCTGAAGGTATTGGTTATTAGAAATGATAAATAGACAATAAAAGATGCAAGTGTTTTTGGTATTTTCGATTGTATAATTGCAAGACAGTGACAATGCAGCAAATAAATGGTAACAAGTAAAAGCTCTCAAAGAGAGAGAAAGCCCAATCCTCTATGTGTAAGAGGACAAGCTCAAGTGATGTGTAACTTATATGTGGAAAACGTTTCCGAGGGCGGCATGGATATTGCTAGGCATATAGATTTATTAAACAACACGTTGAATATCTTGTCTAGTTTTAATCTTCTTCGGACGGAGCTATTATTATGTACAGCTAAATAAATAGACTAAACCCCTTATGATGGATCATGTGGCCAATTAAATGACAGCACAAGAATTATTAAGATATAAAATCCCACCATAGCATTACGCTCTAGGTCTCCGATACTAATACCCCGTAAAGTAACTTAATGATTCGGTCTCAGGCTTTCGTGTCCTCCCAAGTCTCCCTCACGCCATTACACTACGGTGTTCTCCTATGAGCCCATATAGGTGAAGTGTTGTGCAGTCGACGTTCGCACAACACCATCATAGAATCACACAAAAAGATAAACACTAGACAAAATACCAACACATGTCATATATAAATAATTGCCAATTCATCCTATGCCCTCAGGAACATACGGGAACTACTCACAACGTGCAAACATGGTGATATTCAGTGGCATAAGTGGTACAACACAATCTGAAAATATAACTTCACCACCAAATAATGACAAGTACTCAATCACAAACATGAATAGTAGCACAAGACAAGTATCTAGGGTATAGCAACTCTCAAACTATGAGGGGGACGGAGTGGATCACGGAGATGATGATGGAGATGGTGCTGGTCTTGGTGATGGTGATGATGTAGAGGCCTCCTCCCACGCCAAGGAGGAGAGGTGATGACGATGACGATGATTTCCCCCTTCTCCGGAGCTCCGGAGCAGCAGGATCTGATCCCCCTCAGAGGGAATCAGGAGTTTCGCTGCCGCCGCGACCTCGGATAGTCTCGTAAAAATTAGGGCGTTCCTTTTCGGGCGAGACGGAGACCTCGTTAAAAAGCCCTAGGCGAAGAAGTGCCCGAGGCTCCATTTGGTGGGTCCCACGCGGTCAGGGAATCTGGCCGCGTGGGCCCACCCATTTTGGGCCTCGTGGCCTTCCTCGCTTGCTTCTTCTTCCCTCTGGTGTTCTCCCGAAGAAAAACCAGCTGTGCAATTTTCCTTTTATTAATTGGGCCTTCGTAGCTCCTGAAACAATAAAAACATGAAAAAGGAGGTTTTCTGCCTCCCAGAAATTAAATACTAAAAATAGGGACTTTGTAGGAAAGTCCCTAAATCATCTAAAACATGTAAAAACAATGATATAATAATGCAAATAACATCCTAATATGGTGGTATAAGTGGTATAAATGATGATATAAAATGCACGTATCAGTGGGCCTTTCCCTCCGGGGTTTGGCCCATTTAGGTGGGCTGCCCCAATTTTTCCTTTTATTTCATATTAAATTAATATTTAAATATATATAATTCATAACTAAATATATTTACATATTATTTAATCTCCCGTGAGTCCGTAACAACTTTCGGACCACTCCGAACTATCTTTGGTCTTCCCCTGGAACACTTCCGATTTCACCGGAACCCTTCCGATTCATTTTCTCTCTCTATTTCCATTATTCCGAAAATTCTAAAATGATCTCTAAGCGTCGTCAAGACCTTAAGTGTGTTACCCTACGGTTCGGGAAATACTCCAGACATGGTCGAGACCCCTTGCTCGCCAATGATCGTCAGGGAGACCTGGATGGCTATGACGGTCCCTGTGCATTCCAGAATAATCGTCGTTGAACCGTTAACATGATATTCATTCCTTTTGTTCCTTCGATACTACCCTTGTCCGAGATACGATCATGAACATCCTATTCTTTGTTTTATCTTGTTATCGACAAGGGCTACTTAACTCGTTCTGTGATATTACATCTCCAATGACCTAGTCATACGCTGCGCAGCTTTATAGATGTAATCTCACCGAGTAGGCCCAGAGTATCTTTCCATCACGCGGATGAACAAATCCTGCTCTTGATCCATAGGCCTCAACATACCTCTTTTGAATACCCAAGTGTCCCACCTTTATATTCACCCATTTATGGACTGACGTTTGATTCACTCAAAGTACCCTCCGGAGGCAGCGATTAATATGATCTCACTGTCTAAGGAATAAGCTACCATATTATTTTCCTATTGCAATAATGAACTTCATGACATGATCCTTTTGCAATACTTTGTCGGGTATGTCCATCACTTTATTCCACTAAAAAAAATGACTTCATCATCAACTGTTATGAATCTGCATGATCGGAAATCTCGATCATCCGCTGACTGATGAACTAGTTTATATAGAGGCTTACTAGGGACTCTGGTTTGTTTACATACCACATGTGTATTAACAATTCCGATTAATACAGCTATAGCACGGTATAAAACTTATTTATAAACTTAATGAGATAATGCAATAAATACTTAATATTTATTTGCCTCTAGGGCATATCTCTTTCAGTCTCCCACTTGCACTAGAGTACAAATAAACCAGCTGCATTTTATTATTTGATCATAACACCTTATCTTATAAGCGATTTTATGATATGCTTGCTCGTGGAAGAGTTTTCCTTTAACGGCCTATACCATACTGATCCGTCCATTGTTCGTGATTCATTGATTATCACCTTGTTTGATATCAATCCGTTCTCTTGATAACATGTATACATATTTCATGACTAAGTGGTACTTTCGTTTCCCCGCGCATACTCTGATTCATAATCAGCTAAGTGCACCAGGAAATCACTTAGTTAGAGAAAACGATTTCTCTTTCAATCAATATGTATAATTTCACAGTATCTATATACCTTTCATACCTATGTAGATTCTGACATTCGGTTGTCAATCTAGTGTCTAAAGCTTCCACGACATTTGGTCCTTCCAGTCATCCAGATAGATCCTTTAACACAACACTTTGTTAAGTTCATTTTCTTCTATAGACTCCAATTCTTTATCCTTAGTTTCCTTTAAACAATAAAGATTTTATTTATAGTGAATTCATAAAATTCACCTTAGTACTTGTTCTCCTTATAAGAACATGGGTCATACTACGTCGAGCACATAATATGGTTTTATACGATGCCACTTAATACATCGGTATAAAAGAGGCAACATATCTCACAACCACTATTATCGTGTAGAAATCCACTAAATGTTTTAATTAGATTTTTCAAGGACTTTTCCTTGATTTATTTAATTCTGGCCTTTTCAGAATCTAATCTAATAAAACATCTCGACCTTTTATTTAATACTTCCTGATCTATCTAAATAGATTACCAATGTTTTCAAACACAACTTCATCGCAATTCCATTCTCATTACTAATTAATTTAAATTTACCAGTACTTTTCATTATATGTCATTTACATATAAGGACACTTATTAAGCTCCCACTCAAAATGTCAATCAGATTTGAGACTATGCAGCTCATCTAGCTCCCACTCAAAAACATGTCTCTTACATATTAGATTTGATAAGCTAATTCTACTCCCACTTAAATTATATAAACATAATTTCTTTTGATATTTTGATCAATACAAAATCATTGATCATTTATCAATTCGAAATCCAACATACGAAGTATTAGCGCTTTGCTAACACAGACTCAAGCATGTCTACATTTGTGTAGTCAAACCCTTTGATTTTGCCCAAGACATTCTTTATGACAAAATTAGCTTTATGTCCTTTCCATAGTTTCATTCCTTTCATATAACCTTCTATATACAAGATTAAGTAACCACTTTTACTTAATAAGATTCAAATAACAATTAACTTTGTAATCTTAAATGTAACTCAGGATTTACAATTCTTAATTATTTCTCGTGGTTGGTATCATCTAATTTCTTTATAGTTTGCAGACGCATTTCGTTCTGGCAACAAAATCATTTAATCAAGAATATCAATTTGTGACTTGACAAAAAATATTCTTGATTTGTACCATCTTCTCAAAAAGCTCTCATGAAACATTGTGAAATTTTATCATCATTTTTCATTTCCTTTCGTAGAGTTTTGTTTCCGAAACATATTCCGTCACATAACTCCATACTTCATAGGAATAAGGTCAATTAACTTTATTTGAGCTTTTGCACTATTCCATTAACTTTTCCTTTTGAAAAACAATTTTCCGCAATTTACCAAGGCAGCAACACAAGTTTTGCTCTTGTTGGTATTAGGTTTATGGAATATATTTTCATACCTTTTATGAATATTCTACAAAGAATTATTCGTGTATAGTTTTATATTATCATATAATCCTATAAACCACGACACTAAAATATTGTCGTTTTACATGAATTTTGGATGACAAAACAATTTTCCAAAATGGGGCGTTTTACTAATACTACTCTAAATAATATTCAAACTTTTAAGAGATACTTTTAAGACCACACTTTATCAAAATAAAGTATGACTATAATATTTATACAAATCAACGTGTTTGATGTGTATCTAATTATAATTTGTGGAACAATATTTCACAAGTCTTTATGCTGAAAACATAATCCAAAATCATTGTTCTTTTTGATCAAATGATACAGAACTGATTCAGTATCCTCCTTTTCTCTGAAAATCCTTTTGATCTTTTATCAAACAATTTCAGATTTAAGATCTCCTTTAGTAAATACATTTTATTTACTTAGAGTTATATTAAAGGTTCCGATAATAATGATATCACTACTCTTTTAATTTAATAATCATCGTGTATGACTTTCATTTAATTTTTCTCATACATTGACATGTCAATGTTCGGATATTTTAATCATCACGTCTCATTTAGACATTGGCATATGCAATTTCAATAAATCGAAATATCCAGAGATATGTCGCTATGCCAATATGATTAAAATTCGGTGGTGTCTGTTTCTAAAACAATATCATAATTAACTTGGATATTTACTTTATTTTAGCATTCCTGGTTTTATAAATGTCCAACGTGTTATCAACGAGATTAATACGTGAATAACTTATTTGCAACCGAAATGTGATCATAAGAAGAATTTATTCATAATCAAAACAACTGGATTGTTCCATTACACATATGAATAAATGTCTTGCACGATGCAAAAACACACTAATTAAAATCACTCTCAACACGATTACAAAAATCTCTTATTCAAAACTACTAATCCGAAATGATAACTGTAGAGGGTAAACGCCATTGGCCATCAACTGTCTTGCTTGCCATCACTTGTTCACCATCACATTGTCCTTCTCAGCCCACTTGTAAGAATCAGGTCCTGCTTTCATAAAACAGAATAAGTTTCAGATACTTTTCAACAAGTGTTTTGAAAAATAACACATTTATAATTATGTATATCGAATATACCGTATGGGTCAATGATCTCTGCTTCAATGGGTTTCACTTCCACATTCCTGTACCGGCTCATGAATTCAAGGAGAGTGAGCGATTCACTCTTCACAACATAGCCACGGACATGCTCCGCATAGCTGGGAGGTAGTGAACGTAACACAGCAGTTATCGCAAAACATCCGTCATCCAGTAGTCATAGACATCTGTGAGACTCAAGTATATGTCGTACATCTTGCCCAAATGAGTTTCCAAGCAGGTGTGTTCTTCCATCTGGAGTGAAAGAAACTTATCTAGCTGCTCAAACTGCTCAAGTTTCATCTGGTCTATGAAACGGGTTTTGAGTGCATCAATCATCACATAAGGTTCGATGTGTTGAAACTGTGCTTTCAACTCAGGCTCCATGCTACACGACATGGTGATTTGAACACTTATGAAAATGTCACGACGCTGGCGAAAATCCTCATCTTCTTCTTCGCTTGCGGAATCTCGTGGACCATCTCCTAAAGCCTCTTCTATTACGTAGAGTATATTATTGTGTATGAGGGTTTCCCTTAATTTCTCGAACCAGTAGATGAAGTTGGACCCAACAGTTAAAAGTGACCTTCCTCTAAGGAAGTGACCAAATAGAAATTGTCGCAGGGGTAGAACACTGCTAGCTCTAAGTTGACGAGGTAATTCTCCCCGGCAACAGTGCCAGAAACAATGCTTGTACGTCACACGTCAGTTGGGAACCCCAAGAGGAAGGTATGATGAGTGCAGCAGCAAGTTTTCCCTCAGTATGAAACCAAGGTTTAATCGAACCAGTAGGAAAATGAGGTTGCTTCGAAAGTGTTGGTGAAGGAGTGTAGTGCGGCGCAACACCAGGGATTCCGGTGCCAACGTGGAACCTGCACAACACAATCAAATTACTTTGCCCCAACTTAACAGTGAGGTTGTCAATCTCACCGGCTTGCTGAAAACAAAGGGTTAAACGTATCGAATGGAAAATGATGTTTGTTTGCATAAAACAGTAGAGAACAATGATTGCAGTAGATTGTATTTCAGATGTAAAAGAATGGACCGGGGTCCACAGTTCACTAGTGGTGTCTCTCCAATAAGATAACTAACATGCTGGGTAAACAAATTACAGCTGGGCAATTGACAATTGATAAGTGCATATAATATACATGTGTGAGCTGTGGTGTCTACTATGAGATTCATTTGGGCATTACGACAAAGTACATAGACCGCTATCCAGCATGCATCTATGCCTAAATAGTCCACTTTCCGTTAACATCCGTACCCCTTCCAGTATTAAGTTGCAAGCAACAGACAATTGCATTAAGTAATGTGCGTAATGTAAACAATACATTCATCCTTGAATAAAGCATTGCTGTTTTACCCCTAGTGGCAACAACACATCTACAACCTTAGAACTTGCTGTCACTATCCCAGGTTAAATAGAGGTTGAACCCAACTATCATGCATAAATACCCCCTCTTGGAGTCACAAGTATTCACTTGGCCAAGGCTTCAACAAGTAACGGAGAGCATGCAAGATCACAAATGACATAGACATGATAATATAATATTCAGCTCCACATAGGTATCAATATAAGTCAGATCCCAGCAAACACAACATGTAGCATTACAATAAGATGATCTTGATCATGATAGGCAGCTCACAAGATCTAAACATGATGGCACAAGTGGATAAGACAACCATCTAGCTACTGCTATGGACCCATAGTCCAAGGATGAACTACTCACGCATCACTCCGGAGGCGGGCATGGCGATGTAGAGCCCTCCGGTGATGATTCCCTCTCCGGCAGGGTGCCGGGAAGAGCTTCAGAAACCCCCCCGAGTTAGGGTTGACGACGGCGGCGGCAGCGAATATGTTCTGGATGAAAGGCTCGGTGTTTTAGGGTTTTCACGCCTCGGGGAATAAATAGGCGAAGGGGCGATGTCGGCGGACCCCCGAGGGGCCCAAACCAGAGGCAGGCGCGGTGGGGCCCTCTGCCGCGCCGCCAGGTGGTTTGGCCACCTCGTGGCTCTCCTTCGTCTCTCCTTCGGACTCCGTGTACGTGCTGGAAAAATAGGGACTTGGCCTTTTGTTTCGTGCAATTCCGAGAATATTTCCAGAAGTAACTTTCTGAAACCAAAAACAGCAGAAAACAGGGAACTGGCACTGTGGCATCTTGTTAATAGGTTAGTCCCAGAAAATGCATAAAAGTGATATGAAGTGTGTGGGGACCCCGGACTAGCCGTCCGAAATACCCGATTATGCTTAACACAACGATCCCGTGATCAGTCTGTCGTTGCACATAATCCGAACTGAATATCAAAGTTTACATCCATACAACACCGAGTTTAAAGTCTTACAAACCTGGCCATACAGGCCTAATTATACATAGGTGCCTTCAAGGGCCAATCATCTTTATTCAGCGGAAGCTACGGTAGTAGGGCTAATCCACCTAACAGCACCCGACAGGCAGCTGACTTATGAAGATCCTAGTTCGCATAGACGTCGCCGAACTCCTCTTCAACGTAGGGCTCCTCGAGATCTGGCTAAGACAATAGCCAGGGACGAAACCAATATGAGTACATTTGATTGTACTCGCAAACTACCCCAACTTGAGTAAGCACTAGTTCTAGTTTTATTTCTTAAACTTTTATTTGAAAACTCTCAAACTCTTTACTGAAAAGGGGTGAGAAGAAGTTTATAACTATCCTTTAAGAAAACATCATTTTAGCTGTTTCCCCGAAACTCCTCCGGTATCCAACCATATCCCAATCATGGTTCCCAAACACAACACAACCTCGTACCAACTCCTTGGTACAGGTAGGAACCATCCTTTCCACTTCAATTTCCTCAACACATTCCAGAACTTGCAAAACTTTGCACATGGCCTTAGTAGTTCTTCCCAACTGTCCATATCCGAGGACTCGGCTATTCGAATAGTTTTACCCTCTGCAGAGGTAGTACGCTTTTCCCACACCCATCCGGTCACTCATCGTGTCAGCCACGTCCCGCCATACCAGAGGTATGCGAAGTTGAGTTCCCGGCCATAGCCTGTCCTTTGCTCATGCTAGTATAGGACCCTGCCTCTACGACACTTTCCATCGACACTTAAATCCTCAGAAACTAAGTGTGAGGACTCGTAGTTCTGCCCGGCGGACCCAAGGGAGCCCTTCAATCCTCTTTCTCCCAACTCATACCGGCTTCCGGTAGACTTCATTTAAGAGGACCCAGGTCAGGGAGTAGGTCCTCAGACCATCCCCTCATGGAACGAGGTCATCCTCGTTGTTGAGTCATCCAGTACTAACACGAGCAAACTATATGACTACGCCCTTGCCCATATGTGGGTAAATGTGGTCGCACAGATTTTCGGCTGGGGATGTAAGTACAAGGACACAATGTGCATTTTCTTTCCAGAAACAACACCATTCTCTGCTTCTTCACCTTCATACCGACCTTTCGGTACTTCACCTTCATTCAAGTACTTTCAGAGGAGTTTTGAATAAACATTGTTTTTCCCATCCTATAGTTGTAAAATAACTACCCTATATTTCTACATAGGGTGGCAAAATAGTTTTCATGTATTTGTAAAAAGGGTTTTTCCAAAAAATCATCGATACTTTTTAACAACTCTTGAGATTAAAAGTAGATGTATATAAATGCAAGCTCAGTGAAGTAGCTTGCCTTGCTCCATAAAGTGGTACTGATCCTGGTCTTCTGGTTCAATAAAACCTCCTTCCTCGATAAATCCGTCAACGGTATCGTCTAAACGTTAAACAAGCAAGACAAACAATCACTACACTAGCTCAAGCATCATTACATCATTACAATCACAAATGCTACAAATAGCTACTGCATACATCAAGCAACACAAGGTGGTTTCAATTTAATTTAGTTAAACTTTATTTAATTCTTTTTTTAAACTAAGGCAGAAGCTAGTTGTACACCAATTAATTCACCATTTAATCTATGTTTGTCACAAAAATTCAAACTAAAATTCTATGGATAGCTACTGATGTGTAGAAGACCACCCAATTGGATTGGGGTCATTTGGAGTTACCAAACTCCCTACACATTTGTTTTAGTTCAGAAGGACTTTAATCAAGTTTTAGCTACCAAACAAATTAAGTTGCTCCAAAATTTAAATCCTTTTAGGGGTAACTAACCTTGGTTGAATGTGACCTAAAAAAAATTGGTTTTAGTTTAATTGGACCTACTATTAAATCACACTAATTGGTTTAGTGCAGAAGGGTGCACTGAAGTTCAACCAAAGGCTAAGGAGTTTACACTACTCAAATAATTCTACCAAAATTTGGGGAGCTAAAGGATTCTAACACAAAGCTACCAAAATTGGTTTCAAGTCATTTGGATTAATATAACTCCAGAAACAAATGGTTTGGTGTTTTAAACCTTCTGGAGCATTTTTATTAATGTATTTTTATTATTTAATTAAATGAGATGAGACCACTTTGGTGAGTTAAAGAATTTCATAAGCTTTCCAGAACAGTTGAGTTTGATTTATTTGGATTCCTAGAACTCGAGTTATTGAATTTCAAAACTAGGTTCAGTACTGAAAAGCAGAGGAGTTTGAAATTCTGGAAAATCTGATTTACTGGATAAAGTTGAAAATCCTGACGGGTGGGGTCCACTCGTCAGTGACTCAACGCAAAACGTTTCGCGCGCGGGTTTAAGTTTAAAACGCTGACGGTGGGGTCCACCAGTCAGTGTCTGATTAAACGAAAGGGTAAGCTACCGTTGATCTCTAATCCTACGGCTGAGGATCAACGACACGGCGGCGACCATTTCCTGGCGGCGCCGTGGCTCCGGCGACGGCGGAGTGCACGATTCGCTCACCTGAGAGCTCGGGAGGTGGCGGAGATGACGGGGATCGACGGCGGAGGGAGTGGGGAAGCTCTGGGTGAGTCGTGCGTGCTGGGACGGCTTCAATCGACGACGGCGTGCTCAGCTCCTCCTCCGCGGCCGTGCTCCAACTCCGGTGAGTCCTCCGCGGCGCTGCTGTGCACGAAACACGGGCAAAACGCGGTGGGTGAGCTAGGGGGTAATGGCGATGCGAGCAAGGGCCAGAGAGAAGGCAGGGGAAGAGAGGCACGACCTGGCCGTGATCGCCTTCTTCCTCGGCGCGGCAGCGCTCTGCCGTGCGTGTGCACGGTGGCTGCGATGCAGTGCTCGCCTTCCTGGCGATGCACGGGTGTGAGGGGTGTGAGGGGGAAGTGTTGGAGGTGTGTGGAGAAGAGGTGGTGCGGGGTGGGCTTTTATAGCGAGCGGCGGCGCTCGGCGCTCCACGGCTCGGTGGTGGGGAGAGGAAAGGGGTGGTGCTGGGTCCGGCTGAGGGTGCCAGTGAGGTTGCGGGGAGCGAGGGAGTGATGCAGGTGCGGTCGGGTGGTCGAGGGGAAGCAGGGGTTGCGCGCGAGCTTGCAGTGACGTGCTCGGCCCGCCATGGCGTGCGGCGAGCACGGGCGCGTGCGCTGGGGTCGGGTAGGGTGCGTGCGGTGCAACCGCGGGGCAGTGGTGATTGGACACGACGCAAGGGAGGTGACTGAACCAGGGAGGTGAGGTGGGACAGTGCGGAGGCGTGCGGTGCTTGCCGTGGACCTCGGCGTCGTCGCGTCGCCCGGCGTGCTCTGGCGCGGACGATGCGCACGCCAGAGGGCTCTGCGGCGGTCGCGTCTCGTCGATCAGAGGCGGACTGAGCTGGGTGGTGTGGCGGGCACGGCGCGGCGTCGTCGCAGCGTTGCGTCTACCCTCTCCACGGAGGGACCCGTGCGGGAGCTCGCCAGGGACGGCAATGGCGTGGCGCCATCGTCTTGCCTCCTCTGGGGTCAACGAGCTTGTCAAATCTCCACCCTTCGAGTGAGTGAGGTGAGGTGAGTGAGTGGAAACGCTAATGGCACGGGATTGCACCGATTTGAGTTCGAATTTTGGATTGATTTTTCGGGTTTGAGATGAACTCAGTGGTGATCAACAAGTGTTCGATCAAATTCCAGAACCAAATCCAAATTTGAATTTCTGAAATTTCTTCTCATGGTTTGCTTCCAAATATTTTTCCAAGGGTTGTGGTACCACTGGATTATTTTCTTTGGAAGTGTAGCTTGATGATTTTGAGGGTTTTTCAAAGTTAAAGAAACATTTGGAAAATTTGAAAATAGGATTTAGAATAGAATTTAAAATAGAGAGAGGGAAAAGAATGTAAGGGTAAAGTGGGAGTGATCATCATGTCACCCCACTGAAGTTTTGTTTTGAAAATAAAATTTGATTTTCTTAATAAGATAAAATTTGTGTGACTTTTGTCACATGATTTTATGTGGGAAACCTTTTGTTGTGTTTCTTTTCTTTTCTTCATAATTTTCTTTTAGCAAACAACCAACACAAACAAGCAAACACAAGCAAGCACACATAAAAATAACAAAAGTTTTTGTTGGCCCACATTTTTGACTAATAAAGCTGGGTTACAATTTTGGGATGTTACAGATCCTTCCCCCCTTAGGATAAATCTCGTCCCGAGATTGGCTAGGCTTAGGTGCTAAAGAGGTTGGGAAATTCGCTTCTAAGATAGTCCTCACGTTCCCAAGTGGCTTCCTCTTCAGAGTGGTTAGTCCACTGGACTTTATAAAACTTGATCTTGTTCCTCCGGGTGAGACGAATATCTTCGTCGAGAATTTTGAATGGTCTCTCACGGTAAGTCAGATCATGGTTCAGGTCGATGGAGTGGTGGTCAATGTTCTTGAAAACGTCTGGCTGGTCAGGAACTTCAAGACACTTCCGGAGCAGAGAAATGTGGAAGACGTCATGAAATTCCGATAATTCTGGGGGCAACTCTAACTGATAGGCTACCTCTCCGCGACGGGCAAGAATCTTGAAAGGTCCGATATATCTGGGTGCCAGCTTTCCTTTGACATGGAAACGTTGCATCCCGTTGAGTGGTGTCACCCGAAGATAGACAAATTCTCCAGGTTGAAAGGTGACGTCACGACGCTTGGGATCCGCATAACTTTTCTGACGGGATTGGGCCGTTTTGAGACGTTCACGGATAAGTTGGACTTGCTCCTCGGCTTCACGGAGGGTATCTGGTCCAAACACCTTTCCTTCTCCGGTCTCGGACCAGTTCAAAGGTGTACGACACTTTTTGCCGTAAAGTGCTTCAAATGGGGCCATTTGCAGACTGGACTGATAACTATTGTTATAGGAAAACTCTGCAAATGGGAGACAATCTTCCCATTTAGAGCCATAGACTAGGACACATGCACGAAGCATATCTTCCAGAATCTGGTTTACCCGCTCAGTCTATCCTCCAGTCTGAGGGTGATAGGCTGTGCTGAATGATAAGTGGGTTCCGAGGGCTTCGTGAAGAGCTTTCCAGAACCGTGAGGTGAACTGCGTGCCTCTGTCAGATACGATCCTCTTAGGCACTCCATGCAGGCATACTATTTTGGAAATATACAAGTCTGCTAGCTGGTTTCCTCTATAAGTGGTGTTGACCGGAATGAAATGGGCAACCTTGGTCAATCGATCAACTATGACCCAGATGGAATCATGGCCTCGGTTTGACTTAGGAAGTCCGGTAATAAAATCCATTCCAATTTCATCCCACTTCCACTCGGGGGTCTTGAGGGGTTGGAGCAATCCTGCAGGGCGCTGGTGCTCTGCTTTAACTCGCTGACAGATATCACACTTGGTCACGAAAGAACAAATAGATAAAGAGTAAACAATGAATCATATAAGCAAAAACTTTTCATGAATAGTACTTTCAAGACAAGCATCAAAAAGTTTTGCATAAGAGGTAACTCATAAAGCAATAGATTCAAAGTAAAAGGCATTGAAGCAACACAAAGGATGATTAAGTTTCAGCATTTGCTTTCAACTTGTAACATGTATATCTCATGGATAGTTGTCAACATAAAGCAATATAACAAGTGCAATAAGTAAACATGTAAGAATCAATGCACACAAAGTTGACACAAGTGTTTGCTTCTAAGATAGAAAGGAGTAGGTAAACTGACTCAACATAAAGTAAAAGATAGGCCCTTCGCAGAGGGAAGCAGGGATTAAATCATGTGCTAGAGCTTTTTAAGTTTTCGAAAGCATATAGAGAGCACAAAATAAGTATTTGAGAGGTGTTTGTTGTTGTCAACGAATGGTAGTGGGCACTCTAACCCCCTTGTCAACCAGACTTTCAAGAGCGGCTCCCATGAAGGACGTTATCTCTACCAGCAAGGTAGATCATCCCTCTTCTCTTTTGTTTACACATGTATTTTAGTTTCTTTATAGATGACACTCCTCCCAACCTTTTGCTTACACAAGCCATGGCTAACCGAATCCTCGGGTGCCTTCCAACATTCACATACCATGGAGGAGTGTCTATTTGCAAATTAAGTTGCTTACTGATAAATCAGGGCAAAACATGTGAAGAGAATTATTAATGAAAGTTGTAATTAATTGGGGCTGGGCACCCCGTTGCCAGCTCTTTTTGCAAATTATTGGATAAGCGGATGTATATGCCACTAGTCCATTGGTGAAAGTCTGTCAGAAGTAAATGACAAGATTGAAAGATAAAACACCACATACTTCCTCATGAGCTATAAAACATTGACACAAATAAGGAGTAATAAAGTTTTGAATAGTTTAAAGGTAGCACATGAAATATTTACTTGGAATGGCAGGAAATACCACATAGTAGGTAGGTATGGTGGACACAAATGGCATGGGTTTTGGCTCAAGTTTTGGATGCACGAGAAGCATTCCCTCTCAGTACAGAGTTTAGGCTAGCAAGGTTGTTTGAAGCAAACACAAGTATAAACCGGTACAGCAAGAATCACATAAAAACATATTGCAAGTATTATAAGACTCTACACTGTCTTCCTTGTTGCTCAAACATTTTACCAGAAAATATCTAGACCTTAGAGAGAACAAATATGCATCCCAAGTCTCAACAAGCTCTACGGTAGTTCTCCACTACTAGGCTTTAACTACATGATGCAAGAGCTTAAACATGATCTACTTGAGAGCTCAAAACAATTGCAAAGCATCAAATCAAACAAGACAATGATCTACAAGAATGCATATGTCTTTTCCAATACCAACTACTACATGTAGCATTTTCTTTCTTCCAAACAAACACCAATCAATTTATTTAAACATAAACTCTCCAAATGATAATATAATGCAGCAAGAGAGTATTTATAAACAAGTGCTAACAGCTCGAAGAGATGCATGAAAAACAGGAGCTAAAAGCACTGCAGTAGCTAGTTAAGAATACTCAACAAATATAAGTGAAGAACATGAGTATTCACATGAAAAAGCGGAGCGTGTCTCTCTCCCACACAAGGATTGCTAGGATCCGAATTTATTCAAACAAAAACAAAAATAAAAACACACAGACGCTCCAAGTAAAGCGCATAAGATGTGAAAGAATTAAAATATAGTTTCACTAGAGATGACCTGATAAGTTTGTTGATGAAGAAGGGGATGCCTTGGGCATCCCCAAGCTTAGACGCTTGAGTCTCTCTGAATATGGTTGGGATGAACCACGGGGGCATCCCCAAGCTTAGGCTTTTCACTCTTCTTGATCACATAATATCACCCTTCTCGCTTGATCCTTGAAAACTTCCTTCACACCAAACTCAAGACAGTTCTCATTAGAGGGTTAGTGCATAATCAAAAATTCTCATATTCTGTAATGATACAATCAATCCCAAAGCTTCTGGACATTAGCTACAGCCACCAATGCTTTGTGGAGCAAAGAAATCCACACAAACACAGTAAAAGAGCGAATGCAAAACAAAAGGCAGAATCTGTCAAAAACAGAACAGTCTGGAATGACGAATTTTTTCGAGGCACTTAAGTTGCTCAGATGGATCTGGCCTAAAATAATGAAAGTTGCGTACATATCTCAGGAATATGCGTGATTTTTTCAGAATTTTTTGAATTTTCTACAGGGAGATAAGCTCAAATCCGTGACAGCTAAAAATCTGTCACTGCGCAGAAATCCAAATCTTGCATCAACTTTCAATATAGAACTTTACTTGGCACAACATTGCGATAAAATAAAGATACAAAGGAGTTGCTACAGAAGTAACAAAACTCCTTGACTCAAAGAAAACAAAAATAACAGCAAATAAAAACGATGGGTTGTCTCCCATAAGCGCTTTTCTTTAACGCCTTTCAGCTAGGCGCAGAAAGTGAAAATCAAGTGTTGTCAAGAGAAGAAGCATCAACATCATAACTTGCTCTAACAATAGAGTCAAAAGGTAACTTCATTCTCTTCCTAGGGAAGTGTTCCATACCTTTCTTGAGAGGAAATTGGTACCTTATATTACCTTCTTTCATATCAATGATGGCACCAACAGTTCGAAGAAAAGGTCTTCCCAAAACAATAGGACAAGATGCATTGCATTCAATATCCATAACAATAAAATCAACGGGACAAGGTTATTGTTTACTGTAATAAAAACATCATTAACTCGCCCCAAAGGTTTCTTCATAGCATTATCAGCGAGAAAAACATCCAAATAACAATGTTCCAAAGGTGGCAAATCAAGAATATCATAAAGCTTCTTGGGCAAAACCGAAATACTTGCACCAAGATCACACAAGGCATTGCAATCAAAATCATTCACCTTTACCTTAATGATGGGTTCCCAACCATCTTCTAATTTCCTAGGAATAGAAGCTTTAAGTTTCAACTTCTCCTCCCTAGCTTGCAAAAGAGCATTTGTAATATGCTTTGTAAAAGCCAAATTAATAGTGCTAGCATTGGGACTTCTAGCTAATTTTTGCAAGAACATAATAACTTCAGAGATGTTACAATCATCAAAATCAAAATCATTATTGTCAATGGTGGTGGAACCATTGTCTCCAATAGTTTGAAAAATTTCAGCACTTTTATCAGAAAAAGTTTCAGCAGTTTTAGGCAATTTCAAACGCTTTGCAGAAGTAGTAGAGACATTACCAACACCAATAACATTACCATCAATAGTAGGAGGCTTACTAGCATGTAAACATTAGCATTACTAGTGGTGGTGATAGTACAAACTCTAACTATACTATTCTCTTTTTCAAGTTCTTCCTCTTTTTCCCACCTAGCATGCAATTCAGCCAACATCCTAATATTATTATCAATTCGAACTTGGATGGCATTTGCTGTAGCAAATGACTTAATATCTTTAACTTCATTAGGCATAACTTTCAGTTTTAGAATTTCAACATCATGAGCAAGACTATCAACTTTAGAGCAAGATCATCAATTTTTTCAAACTTTTCCTCAACAGTTTTATTGAAAGCTTTTTGTGTGCTAATAAATTCTTTAAGCATAGCTTCAAGATCAGAGGACACACTTCTATTGTTGCTGTAGGAATTACCATAAGAATTGCCATAACCATTTGAAGGATAAGGCTTATAATTGTTGCTACCAAAATTATTCCTATAAGCATTGTTGTTGAAGTTGTTGTTTTTAATGAAGTTTACATCAACATGCTCTTCTTGAGCAACCAATGAAGCTAAAGGAACATTATTAGGATCAACATGAGATCTACCATTCACAAGCATAGACATAATAGCATCAATCTTATCACTCAAAGAGGAGGTTTCTTCAACAGAATTTACCTTCTTACCTTGAGGAGCTCTTTCGGTGTGCCATTCGGAATAGTTGATCATCATATCATCAAGTAGCTTTGTTGCTGCACCTAAAGTGATGGACATAAAGGTTCCTCCAGAGGCTGAATCCAATAAGTTCCTTGAGGAAAAATTTAATCCTGCATAAAAGGTTTGGATGATCATCCAAGTAGTCAGTCCATGAGTGGGACAATTCTTCACCAAAGATTTCATTCTTTCCCAAGCTTGAGCAACATGTTCATTATCAAGTTGTTTAAAATTCATAATGCTACTTCTCAAGGATATAATCTTAGCAGGAGGATAATATTTCCCTATGAAAGCATCTTTGCATTTTGTCCAAGAATCAATACTATTTCTAGGCAAAGAAAGCAACCATTCTTTAGCTCTTCCTCTCAAGGAGAAAGGAAAAAGTTTCAGTTTTATAATATCCCCATCCATATCCTTATACTTTTGCATTTCACAAAGTTCAACAAAGTTATTAAGATGGGCAGCAGCATCATCAGTACTAACACCAGAAAATTGCTCTTTCATAACAAGATTTAATAGAGCAGGTTTAATTTCATAAAATTCTGCTTAGAAGCAGGTGGAGCAATAGGAGTGCATATGAAATCATTGTTGTTTGTGCTAGTGAAGTCACACAACTTAGTGTTCTCAGGAGTACTCATTTTGAAAAACAAAATCAAACGAATTAAACAAGTAACTAATTTTTTTGTGTTTTTGATAAAGAGAGCAAACAAGACTAAATAAAAATAAACTAAGCAAGACAAATAACAAAGTAAAGAGATTGGGTGTGAGAGACTCCCCTTGCAGAAGCAATTCGGTTTTCCCCGGCAACGGCGCCAGAAAACGTGTTGCTAGCTCTAAGTTGACGAGGGAATATCTCCCCGGCAACGGCGCCAGAAAACGTGTTGCTAGCTAAGTTGACGAGGGAATATCTCCCCGGCAACAGTGCCAGAAACAATGCTTGTACGTCACACGTCAGTTGGGAACCCCAAGAGGAAGGTATGATGAGTGCAGCAGCAAGTTTTCCCTCAGTATGAAACCAAGGTTTAATCGAACCAGTAGGAAAACGAGGTTGCTTCGAAGGTGTTGGTGAAGGAGTGTAGTGCGGCGCAACACCAGGGATTCCGGTGCCAACGTGGAACCTGCACAACACAATCAAATTACTTTGCCCCAACTTAACAGTGAGGTTGTCAATCTCACCGGCTTGCTGAAAACAAAGGGTTAAACGTATCGAATGGAAAATGATGTTTGTTTGCATAAAACAGTAGAGAACAATGATTGCAGTAGATTGTATTTCAGATGTAAAAGAATGGACCGGGGTCCACAGTTCACTAGTGGTGTCTCTCCAATAAGATAACTAACATGCTGGGTAAACAAATTACAGCTGGGCAATTGACAATTGATAAGTGCATATAACATGCATGTGAGCTGTGGTGTCTACTATGAGATTCATTTGGGCATTACGACAAAGTACATAGACCGCTATCCAGCATGCATCTATGCCTAAATAGTCCACTTTCCGGTTAACATCCGTACCCCTTCCAGTATTAAGTTGCAAGCAACAGACAATTGCATTAAGTAATGTGCGTAATGTAAACAATACATTCATCCTTGAATAAAGCATTGCTGTTTTACCCCTAGTGGCAACAACACATCTACAACCTTAGAACTTGCTGTCACTATCCCAGGTTAAATAGAGGTTGAACCCAACTATCATGCATAAATACCCCTCTTGGAGTCACAAGTATTCACTTGGCCAAGGCTTCAACAAGTAACGGAGAGCATGCAAGATCACAAATGACATAGACATGATAATATAATATTCAGCTCCACATAGGTATCAATATAAGTCAGATCCCAGCAAACACAACATGTAGCATTACAATAAGATGATCTTGATCATGATAGGCAGCTCACAAGATCTAAACATGATGGCACAAGTGGAGAAGACAACCATCTAGCTACTGCTATGGACCCATAGTCCAAGGATGAACTACTCACGCATCACTCCGGAGGCGGGCATGGCGATGTAGAGCCCTCCGGTGATGATTCCCCTCTCCGGCAGGGTGCCGGGAAGAGCTTCAGAACCCCCCGAGTTAGGGTTGACGACGGCGGCGGCAGCGAATATGTTCTGGATGAAAGGCTCGGTGTTTTAGGGTTTTCACGTCTCGGGGAATAAATAGGCGAAGGGGCGATGTCGGCGGACCCCCGAGGGGCCCAAACCACAGGCAGGCGCGGTGGGGCCCCTGCCGCGCCGCCAGGTGGTTTGGCCACCTCGTGGCTCTCCTTCGTCTCTCCTTCGGACTCCGTGTACGTGCTGGAAAAATAGGGACTTGGCCTTTTGTTTCGTGCAATTCCGAGAATATTTCCAGAAGTAACTTTCTGAAACCAAAAACAGCAGAAAACAGGGAACTGGCACTGTGGCATCTTGTTAATAGGTTAGTCCCAGAAAATGCATAAAAGTGATATGAAGTGTATATAAAACATGTAGCAAATGGCATAATATAAGCATGGAACAGCAGAAATTATGGATACGTTGGAGACGTATCAAGCACCATCTACAGAAATAATCGCAAAGATAATAAGGCTAAGTTTATAAAAAATATGAGCTTAGTTTATAATCAAATTAGCAAACATACTCCACTAAGATAATCATCCCTAAAATCATCTCAGCGATTACACGATCCCAATTCACTATACCACCCCCGATCGTCACGGCTGGCGGCATAGTTGCAAGGGTGGACATCGAAATGTCGATTACAACATTCATGTGACTCATGCTCGATCTTTAGATCTTCACGTGTTCCGAGGCTATGTCTGTACATACTAGGCTCGCCAATTAAACCTTAGTATTTTGCTTGTGCAACGTGGCTTACACCCATGGTATGTGAACGCAGATACGTTTGACACCCGATCGTCACGGCCTGCCTCGTAACGGAGAACTTTCGGTGGTGCAAACTAAGGGAGAACACAATTTTGGTATTTTATTAAGGGATCATCCTATTATGGCTACTGTCGTATATCTAATATATATAAGCAATCAATAGGATATACACACAACAACACAATATCAAATAATGAATGAAGTGCAATACGACATGGTCTTGCGCCTTGATCTAAATGGCGCGCCCTGGCAGGGCTCCAAGTCCGCGGCGCCTCCTTTTGCCTTCAATAAGTTGAACAATTCATAATACTTACCGTAACCATGTCATATAAAATGTCTCTGCAAAACAAAGTTAGACGTTTCTACCTTCTTTATGTTTTGCAAGTTTTACGTGGCTTCTAAGGCTTTCGTAAGAGAACCGTTTTTTACCTACAAATATCAACCACAACATCGATCAAACAATTGTCTGTTTTATATCCCTTTCGGGCCCTCCATTGAAAATGCTAAGCCATCTAAAGAGAGAGAAACAGACACCCGCTAGCCGCATATATGGTACAAGCCATATGTTAGTTGCGGAACCAGTCTCACGTAAGCGTACGCGTAAGGTCGGTCCGGGCCGCTTCATCAACTCGATGCCGACAACATTAGCAAGTGCACGCGAGAGGGTAACAATTATAAGATCCATGCCCACATTCAACATGTGTTCTAATCGTACCAGCAAAACTACCCATAGATCGGCTCTGATACCACTCAAGGGGTTCACAACAGAAAACAATAATTTTTCTACCTTACGTACACCAAAATTTAGCCAAGAATCTATCTATCTAGTAATGCGGTAACGGAGGAGATATCGGTAACATACCCTTGTAGACGGATAGCGGGGATTACGCTCCCGCAACAAGCATTGTCGATGTAGACAACGTAGCCGACCTCGAGGTCGTGAAGAACTTGGCGCGACGAAGACGAAGGCGAAGGTGGCACGACGACGATGCCCTGGCGCCGCAAGTGTGGCGCCTTCGAGTACTCGTACACGTGCGGAGCTTGACGACGACTCCCGGACTCTCCGATCCAGCCGAGATAGCGGAAGTAGAACTTTTGGGTGGAATCCCGCAGCACGACGGTGTGCTACGGTATAGATTTCTCACGCGCGCGCAATCCTTACGAGGGAACATGCACTACGAGAGGTGGAGAGAGAGAGGAAGTGGGCGGAGGGGCATCCTCGGCCGACATACAAATTAATTGTATTTTCTGTGTATTTAATCCAATTAATATGCCCCACTATTTATTAGGGGAGAGGGGGTGTCCTCTCCCTGGCTCCCCCATGTGGGACTAAACAAAGAGGAGGAGGAGGGGTGGTGCGCCAGCCTCCTAGGGACGGCCGTGGTGGCCATGGGCCCCATGGCCCAGCCGCACCACCTCCCCATGGAGGTCGGCCCCCATGTGGGCCTTTCCCTCCGGGGTTTGGCCCATTTAGGTGGGCTGCGCCAATTTTCCATTTTATTTAATATTAAATTAATATTTAAATATATATAATTCATAATTAAATATATTTACATATTATTTAATCTCCCGTGAGTCCGTAACAACTTCCGGACCACTCCGAACTATCTTCGGTCTTCCCCCGGAACACTTCCGATTTCACCGGAACCCTTCCGGTTCATTTTCTCTCTCTATTTCTATTATTCCGATAATTCCAAAATGATCTCTAAGCGTCGTCAAGACCTTAAGTGTGTTACCCTACGATTCGGAAAATACTCCAGACATGGTCGAGACCCCTTGCTCGCCAATGACCGTCAGGGAGACCTGGATGGCTATGACGGTCCCTGTGCATTCCAGAATAATCGTCGTTGAACCGTTAACATGATATTCATTCCTTTTGTTCCTTCGATACTACCCTTGTCGGAGATACGATCGTGAACATCCTATGCTTTGTTTATCTCGTTATCGACAAGGGCTACTTAACTCGTTCTGTGATATTACATCTCCAATGACCTAGTCATACGCTGCGCAGCTTTATAGATGTAATCTCACCGAGTGGGCCCAGAGTATCTTTCCAACACGCGGATGAACAAATCCGCTCTTGATCCATAGGCCTCAACATACCTCTTTTGAATACCCAAGTGTCCCACCTTTATAGTCACCCATTTATGGACTGACGTTTGATGCACTCAAAGTACCCTCCGGAGGCAGCGATTAATATGATCTCACTGTCTAAGGAATAAGCTACCATATTATTTTCCTATTGCAATAATGAACTTCGTGACACCATCCTCTTGCAATACTTTGTCGGGTATGTCCATCACTTTATTCCACTAATAAAATGACTTCATCATCAACTGTTATGAATCTGCATGCTCGGAAAATCTCGATCATCCGCTGACTGATGAACTAGTTTATATAGAGGCTTACTAGGGACTCTGGTTTGTTTACATACCACACGTGTATTAACAATTCCGATTAATACAGTTATAGCACGGTATAAAACTTATTTATAAACTTAATGAGATAATGCAATAAATACTTAATATTTATTTGTCTCTAGGGCATATCTCCTTCAGTAAGACCACATACGGATCCAGTGCGTAGCTATTGGTATAAGCTGTAAGAAAGAACTAGATTTTGCATTGTTAAAAATATAATCATTTCTTATGTACCATATGGCCCAAATCAATACGCATACTCCAACTCGGATCGGTACTTTATCCTGCTTAGAGACACCCCTCAACAAATTCCCAAACAAATGTGAAATATTATTAGGAGGTGTTAAGTTGAAAGCCATATGAACAATACGCCAAACCATTTTGGCAAAGGGACATGTTATAAATAAATGTTGTATTGTTTCTTGTTGGTCACAAAAATAACATTTTTTACAACCATTCCAATTACGCTTAGCAAGGTTGTCCTTGGTGAGAAGTACTTTTTGTGAAGAAACCACATAAATCTCTAGTGAATGCAAATATAGGCGCGTGCAGTACATACATGCATTCGATGTTTGAGGAGCCTTGCTTTGGAGGCAAGGTATACAAACTTTCATTCCTTGCCGCAGCAATTCTCCCCTGAACCATATCGCTTCAGCTTTATCTATCTAAACTTTGACAAGATTACAAAGTGATCGAATTAAGACGCTGCGGCTAGCTAGGCGACGAATAAATTCTTTGCACGGCCGGCCAGCCGCCATTTATCCTGATTCCTTCCTGCATCACAGATGTAAAAGGATAAAAGTTTTATTATCACTTGATACTCGTTTGTTATTTCTGGGTCGATCAAGCCACGTAACTTTAATAATTCAAATGTGCATCTGTCCGGTTTCATTATTGTCGAGTGAGAAGCTGACAAGGCATGCATCCGATGCTCCACCTCAGCTTATTCCCCGCTCGATTGCCGCCGTCCCGTCAATCCCAAGCTCGATCATATATAAATCTCTCCCACCTCCCCCTGCTCTCCTCATTCTCCACCCTCTCACCTCCAAACTGCAAGCGCATCAGAGGAGTTGACTAGCTAGCTATGGCAAAAGTGCACCCGAACGTCGCCGTGCCGGAGTCGGACTCGCCGGCAGGAGTCATCGTCCAAGAGGAGCAGCAGCAGCCAACGGTGCTGACGGTCTGGCGCAAGTCGCTGCTCTTCAACTGCGACGGCTTCACCGTCTTCGACGCCACCGGCGGCCTCGCCTTCCGCGTCGACCGCTACGGCTGCTCCTCCGGAAGCCGCCGCCGCCGCGCCGAGGACGTGGTCCTCATGGACGCCGCCGGGAAGCCGCTCCTCACCGTGAGGAGGAAGATCAAGCTGAGCCTGAGCCTGGCGGAGCACTGGGTCATCTACGACGGCGACGCGGGAGCCGCGGCCGCGAAGCCGCTCCTCTCCGTGCGCCACCACCACGCCGGCCTCCACCGCCGCGCGTCCGACAAGACGCTCGCGCACGTCACGCCGTTGGGATCCTCGTCCTCTGGCGTCGAGTCAGCGGCGTACGTGGTGGAGGGGTCGTACGGGCGGCGTAGCTGCGCGGTGCGGGACGCGCGCGGGGGCGGCGCCGCTGCGGCGGAGGTGCGGCGAAAGGAGTCGGTGGGGGACGACGTGTTCCGGCTGGTCGTGCCTGACCACCGCCTCGGCGCGGCGCTTTCCATGGGCGTCGTCATCGCCCTCGACCAGATGTTCGGCGGCGCCTCGTCGCGGACGTCGCTGCTGCCCAGGAGCTGGACGGCGTAGGAGTAGTAGCTACCACCTCTTGAAGCCGCTGGCTTGGCGGCCCCACGTGGCAGTCAAGATACTGGTCCCACCTGTCGGTGTGAGCACAGTTTTAGGTGCCCGGCCCGCAGAGCGGATGATTAAAATCTGCTTAAAATTTAGACGGAGAAAATTATGCGTATGCATAGATGATGCTAAGAGAAGTGTGTACATGGATCATGGATGTGTATATGTCAGTGATACTAATTAAATTGCACCTTCCGGCTTCATAACTTTCTCTGTCATCGATCGATTCTTAGTGCGATAAACTGCATTTAGCTTTTCCTAATCACACTTAGCTATAGCTGTTTGAGTTGTTGAAGGAACATATGCTGCCGGCCGGCGGTGACCATGCAAGAAGTGGGGAAAATATGGGAAAATATCTAGTGATCCCACCCCCTACATGCTCCATGCTCCCATTTTGATAAAATCAATTTTAGTTGTTTCAAAAAAATTCTAGAAAAAAGTGTGAATGTTCACATGGAATGTGGAATGTTCGCAAGAAGTGTGTGCTCGTCTTCGATCTAGTCGACCGTGTCATGCAGCAACAGCAGCATGCTACTGCTACGTACCCTTCGTGCAATATTGCTGGCGCTTATGCTTCCCTAAAAAACGTAGTAGTGGGTTGAGCTAAAAAGAGCTGTTGACTTGGGAGTAGCTAGACTAGTGTTCTTGTGAGTGCGCACGCGTTGAGGCCGGAGAAAATAAGTGGAGAGTGAATGCAGAGGCGCGTTGACTAATTAGAAGCACTAGATGATACATAATTCACTTTTCTACTTCGTGCTGCTTAATACGTGACATTAGTCAGCATTACAAATTGCCTAGCTACTACTCCTACCTTCTACTCCCTCCGTTCCTAAATGTAAGATGTTTTAGATGTTATACATGTTGTCTAGATACATACATAAATGAGTGAACATGCACATGAAATATGTCTAGATACATTTATATACATGTGTACGTCGACAAAGTCTAAAACGTCTTATATCGTGAAATGGAGGGAGTACGTATGTAGTAGTAAAAAGTGGCGCACTACCCGCAAAAAAAAAAGTAAAAAGTGGCGCACTGATGCTACCACTGTCCCACTCCCATTACTAGACACAAAATCTATGTCCTAGAGGCGTTTGGAGGTTTTTGAAAACACCATGCCACTTACCCTCACAAAACCACGTAAAAAAGAAGGGTCTCTCTAATTCTCAGTCGACTGAGATTTCATTAAATCTCAGTGGATTGTGTTGTATAGTTGATTTCGTTCATTAAATCTCCTTCTAGTAGAGAGTAACAAGTTAGTGAGAAGAAAGGTAACATGGACAGGGGTGGCATGCCGCTATGCGCCGTCGCCCTGCGCGCTCAAACTGTGCCTCCACCGCCGTGCAGTGGTGTGTTCGTGACTCCTGACGACTATCGCAGCAGACAGTCACACGGGCTGCTCGAACGTCGGGCGGGAGCCATGTCACCATGGTGCTCGCGGAGCCAAGAGGGCCAGGTGGGAGGAGTTAATCGCGTGGACATGGAGCAGATATGGGTGGAGGCGCCGTTGTTGAGGCGGCCATAACCCATTGGCACTAGTGGAGAATAGGCCTATAGTCCCGGTTCTAGAGGGCCTATAGTCCCGGTTTGGCAATCGGGGCTGCCAAAGCGGGTCTAAAGGTCCCCCCCCCCCCCCCCCCCCTTTAGTCCCTTTAGTCCCGGTTGGTAAGCCCAACTGGGACTAAAGATTATTTTCCGAAAAAAAATTCCAAAATTTTTTTTCAATTTTTTTTGAATTGTTTGACTCGTTACTCTCTCACTTGGACCATTCTTAACACTAATTACACTTAATCTTTAGTCAAATTCTAGTCTTGGTCAAACTTCCCGGTCGGTCACCCATCCTCACACTACTCCACCCTCAGCACTACTCCACCCTCAACACGCTTAACTTCTCTCTTCCTTCCTGCTGGGCTCCGCGAATCTGATTGTACCTTGTTGTCAATACTACCATATCAATCCTATTAACTCTTATACCATTGTGTCACATGTCTGTATTTTTTAAAACCAAAAACAATTAGTTAAGTAAACAATAATGAATAAGTAATAATAATATTGAATTTCAATGAAAATAAAATAAGTAATAAAACTATTTTATGCATTTATTGCCATTTATTCATATAATATGGCATAATTAATATCTTTAAATCTGTAAATCGCAATTGGACAAATAATATATCCATTATTATCAGAAAAATGTAAGGAATCTAAATATGAAATAATTTAGTTTTTAAATATTTTATTCAGTTTTGTTATTATTATCATATAATATGGTATATAATATATCTTTAAATCTATAAATCGATAAATAATATATCCATTATTATCAGAAAAATGTGAGGAATCCAAATATGACATCGTTTTTAATTTTTGAATTATTTTTAAAATTTTAAAAATCTGAATTTTGACTCTTTTATTATTTCAAAAATCTAAAAAAACTCAAAACGGCTGAAGGCAGTTGAATTCGGAATGCTAATTTTTTGCCGATCATTTTGATATATTATACGTTTTTTTCGACATCGTATGCAGAAATAGCGGCAACAATTTCGGAAATTGTCTTTAGTCCCGGTTGGTGATTCAAACCGGGACTAAAGATAGACCCTTTAGTCCCGGTTTGAGACACCAACCGGGGCTAAAGGTGCTCGCCCCTTTAGTCCCGGTTCGTGGCTCCAATCGGGACTAAAGGTCCCGTTCGACCGGGACTAAAGCTGACCGGCCGTCCTAGGCCTTCGAACCTGGACAAATGGACCCTTTAGTCATGGTTTGAGACGCAATCGAGACTATTGCTCCATATGGTGCTGGACGAAAGGCTCCTTTTCTACTAGTGTGGGAAGGTTGTGCGAGAGGAGGTTGCCTTCGTGGAGGTGTTGACGCGGGCGGCCGGTGGGGATTTGGCAGACCATGTTCTACTGGTTAACAGGATCAATCAGGTTCGTCGCACGATTGACCGGCCAATTGAATAGCATGGTTCGTCAGATTCTATTAATGTAGAATGATCTAACGGTTCCAGTTATCCTGTGTACACTTTTCATGGTGGACGGAGCAAAGTTTTAGTTTGCTCTTTTATTAGTAGTGGAGATGACGGGCTTGAATATAGTGTCAAAAAGGATTTGTAGGGTCATTTATGCAGCTTTCAACTAAATCTTTCAATTATATATTCTTTATTGTTTCTATAGCATATCACAATGCAAATATCACAAATATTTATTGAATAACTAAAAAAAGTTATCGACATGGTCGTCAATTTTTTTGGTGTGGCATAGTCATTGATAAAATCTTGGGTCCGCTGCTTTCGAAATTCAGATTTTTTTATAAAAAAATAGCTAAAAAGAATCTGAAAAAATGATAACAAACATATGGCAGTGTTTAAAGTATGTGCAATGTTTGATCGTGAAATGGTATTTGTGATAGTCTGCGCAAAAAAAAGTGCTCATTTTGGGATATGTTTGTTACTATGAATGGGCATTAATTTTGTTTTTTCGCACACAGCACCACAATTTTTTTTTTAAAGGATCCACACTGCGTGTACAACAGAAATTACAAAGGAAGAAACAGAACACGCAGAAGAACAAGCCTTCGAAGCTGAGCACAACAGCAGCGCAAAGGATGCAAACCGCTGAACCGCCGCCACGCCTGACGCCGAACTCCGTCGCCACAACGCCGGAGAGGAAGACACCAGGCCGCCGCCATCACCGGGAAAGGGAGCACCCCACTCATGCAGAAGATCGCAGAAGCCGCCCGCCGCAAGCGACGGAACCGAAGCTCGTTGAAAGCGTACGGCCATGGCGCCTCCTCCCCAGAACCACCTGCCATCCAAACGTACTTGCACAGAGCACGAACACGGCTTGCCGGAATCACCGCCAGAAGCACGCCTTGACCACACCATCTCCCCTCGCCACCACGGCCGGCCGGAGATGGAAGAGAACGAAGCATGTTGAAGCAGAACGCGGAGCCAGAAGCAGTCCTCCCCACGCCACCATGGCCGACAGAAGAAGCCTGAGCACCGCGCCAAAAGCCAGCGAAGAACTCCGAGATCCCAGAAGATTTCTCCTGTACAGGCGGAGGAGAATACCAGCGCGAAGCACCAGCACCCCGCCGCAGCACCCCCATGGCATGTCCAGGAGGAGCCACGCCAAGACGGAGAAGAGGGCGAGAGACAAAAGCTCCACAAGCCGGCCATCACCTCCATCGCGACGACCACCCTTCAAGCACCTACCCTCACCAGATCCGTCGATCCGGGAGGGAACCACGCAGGGAACTCGTCGACGCCGCCCCGCAGAGCGCCGCTGAGGTGGAGATCGAGCCCCCGCACCTTTATTCCAGAGCGCCGCCGCAGCCACCACCTCTCCAGCGCCGCCCAGGAGACCTACTCTACTATCTACAAGCCTTGGGCATGGATCCGGGGTCTCCCCACTCTCCCGCCACCGCAACGGTGGCCGGAGAGGGAGGAGACCGCCGAATCGGCCGTCGGCGGAGCGGTGGACGTGAAGAACCTCCCTTTCGCCTCTCTCAAACAGTAACGAGGGAGGGGAAAGTAGCTGGCGAGTGGTAACTATAGCACCACAAATTATCACTTCGCTACGAAACTTTGCACATTCTCATAATACTAGCATATGTTTTTTTCGCACATAATACTTCCCCGTGGGCACTGATTTTATTTTTGAAGTCTTCATATTTTTTTAAAAAATCGAAAACGTTCTGGAGCACGTGATCTTATTTACCAGTTCAGCTATTGACGGCAGAGTGTGAGAAACAATCGACCATTTCCATCAGGTCCAGACAAGCGACGATCCTTCCGCCAAGCAGGTGTGGAATATGGCGTGGCGCATAGCCGTTGCCGACCAGACACGCGCCGCGCCGCACTGCACTTTCCCCCCACTGCCATGTGCGCAGAGCATCATTCTCCACTGCCCGCGCCGCTCCCTCGTCAATTCGACCGTTGCACAGCACTGTCCCCTCCTCTTTTTCTTCACGCCATCTCCTCCTCCCCCAATTCAAATCCACCACCCACCACCTAGGGTTCCTCCCCTTCCTCGTTCGTCAACGAGAACGAGCCGCAGCAGATGGAGAAGTACGAGAAGCTGGAGAAGGTAGGGGAGGGCACGTACGGGAAGGTGTACAAGGCGCGGGTGGCGGCCACGGGGCAGCTGGTGGCGCTCAAGAAGACCCGCCTGGAGATGGACGAGGAGGGGATCCCGCCCACGGCGCTCCGCGAGATCTCCCTCCTCCGCCTCCTCTCCGCCTCCCTCTACGTCGTCCGCCTCCTCTCCGTCGAGCAGGTCACCAAGCCCTGCGGCAAGGCCATGCTCTACCTCGTCTTCGAGTTCCTCGACACCGACCTCAAGAAGTTCGTCGATGGGTTCCGTAAGGGGCCCGAGCCCAGGCCGCTACCCACCCAGGTCATCAAGGTGAATTATTTGTCCGTCCATCACACCTATCGACGAGCTTGTTGTAGTGTACTGTATCATGCTGATGTTACAATTCTGAAGGCTTTGTTTTGTGATCACAACCCACCCGATCCATGCGCTTTGATTCGCGTTATTATGTTGTGCAAAGAAACCTGAAGCATTGAACATATCGTACAAGAAAGAGATCAACATACCAAACTAAAGCTTCGAGCTTTTGCCTGTGGAGGTCTAATTTTTCATGGAAAACACTCGCGCATATACAGTAGGTAGCAAAAAGACCAATTTTGTATGGCACATTGGTACTGTCAACATTATCGCACCTTGGTCTTGGTGGTGATGTTCACTCCTTGATTTCTGTTTTCGAGATCCAACAGAGAAATGTCTCTAATGCACAATATAAGAGAACTCCGTGCTTTCTTCAGAAACAGACTAGTAGAATTTTGCGCGGCGTCACGCCGCGCCTTTTATGTCAAATTTTCTGTTAGATTTTTCTTGCTGTCACGGTGGCATTTATATGTACAGCAAGTGTATTTCGAAGAATGTTAGTATAAGTGTTAGGTTTATCTTTACTATTATAGGATGGCGACCTAGGAGTGGCTATGAGTGAAATTATAAAAAGAAAGTGAGGTAAGTGATGTTTATGAGAAGAATTTGAATGAAGGGTATCTTTTTGAGCTGGCAGCGTGGTGTGAAACGGTGGCATTATTGCAGGCATTGTGTATAGTGACATGTGGGAGAGTGTGTGGCTGGGTGCTATGTGTAGAGGTTAAATTTGGGGCGGTGACACGCCGCACCCGTGCAGTGACACTGAATGTTATAAAATATTTACGGCAGTGTTAAGCAAATGTGTTTTTTTAAGAATGAAGATATTTGAATATATAGTGGATAGGGGAGAAAGTGCCGGTGGAGGCTATGAAAATGTTGCTAAACAAATTATATGCGAATTATAAGTTTTTATTTTCTAGAAATTGTTGAAGTAAAGGGGTACCACTTGTGAGAAATCTAACCTTTTTAAAAAGATCTATGTGATGCGGTTAAATATTTATGGGCTGGAACGATGTGCTGCACCCGCTGTATTTAAAAATTTCGAAATTTAAAAATCAAGTTAGTTTGAACGGTCTTTATTTTCTAGAAATTGTCGGAGTAAAAGGGTATCATCTGTCGGAAACTTAATTTTTTTTAAAAAATGTTTTAGGAAAGGATGAGATTCACGTTAATTTTTCTGATGCGGTTAAATATTTATCATCAGGAAATTATCGTGATATTTTTTTTCTTTTTTGAATTGATAGTGGGTAATATTGTTTAGAAATACAATATGGGCATTTATTAGGTCGCGTGGAAAGTTTGTTTTTTTTGTTTGAATTTGGAAATTAATCTATTTTTTGAGTTGTGCACAATGGTACGTGTTTTTAAATTAGAAGTTGAAAATGACAACATCATGAAATTGTTTAAGTTTGGAAATCATTGATTTTTTTTTTAAATTGGTTTAAAAATGATCGGATTTTAGAGATTGTTCAAATTTGAGAATTGCTGTAATTGGGAAAATTTACGTTTTAAAAAAGTTTAGATTCTAAAAATTGTTGAAAGTGGGGACGAACATGTCACGTTCATAAAATAATTGGGCTTCGAAGACTTATATTTTTTTTTGAGGGTTTAAATTTGAAATTTGGATAGAAATGCTCCAAATATGCTCTAAATTGGTTATTTGTTTTCCTAAAATTTTGCCACATGTTGAGAAATTTGAATTTTACAAACATGTTTGTTTCTTTGTTGTAAATTGGGAAGTTATTAAGATTTGGATGTTAATATTTGCATTATTTTTTATGTTTAGGAAATGATAAGTATTGAAATCATTTCAGATTTTTGGAAAACTCAATTTTTTAAATTTAGATTAAAATGTTTTAATATTGTTGTAATTCAAATATGGTTGTATTTCAAAATATTCCTCAAATTTAAAAATTAAAACATGTTAGTTCTTTGTCATAAATAGTTTTTCCCGTGAGCTTTTTTATATATTTCTTAATAGATCGTAAAAAATGTTTAGGTTTTAAAATTGTTCAAATTGGAAAGTTATTAAGATTTGGATGTTAATATTTGCATTCTTTTTACGTTTAGGAAATGATAAGTCTCGAACTCATTTCAAAATTTTGGAGAACTGAGGATTCGAAATGTTGAAATTTGCTGGAATTTGATGTATGTATTATCTCTAAGTATCCAGTGAATCGAAATTTTAATTTTTTTATATTATTAATTAATTTAAGTCTATAGGGGTGGAATTGTACATTTGTTGGATTGAATTCCATAATTAGAGTAAATTAATTTAGATTGCATCTAAATAATTAATAAATTGAAATGTTTAATTTAAGTTGGTGATTAGAGGAAATGCATTGTATGAGCATTTAATTAATTTAACTTCGTATAAGTGGAGGTGGTGCATTTTGGTTTTTCCCTCGAAGTATTTATGAAATTGAAATATTTAAGCGTGTTCGTTTGTTGCTATAAATAGTTAGCATTCATTTTCTTATCGTTTGGACACATTATTTATATTATTCGATGGATAGATTGAAAGCTATTGTTTTTTTTAGCGTTTTTTATTTCGTGGAAATTGTTTAACTAATCTGGTTTGATTTGCCAGAAATCCAAGATTTTTCATTTTTTTTAAAAGAAATTTTTTCATGTTAAGTTGTCTGATGTGGTTAAATATTATCGGATAGAAACTTTTGCGGGAAAGATTAGGGTTCAAAATTGTTGATTTTTTAGCGTTCTTCACTTTATGTGGTTTGTTTAAGTTCAAAATTGTTGATTTTTGAGCGTTCTTCACTTTATGTGGTTTGTTTAAGTAAATTGTTTCGATCTGGCAGAAGTCCAAGATTTTCTGAAAAATGTTTTTTTTAAATAAACTCCATTTTAATTCGTTTGGTGCGGTTAAATATTATCAGATAGAAATTATCGTGGAGGAGATTAAGTTTTTTTTTCCTCTTTAATTTACAGTGGATAATATTGTTGGGAAATTTAGTATGATAACGGATTGTGTCTGTTGTGGTTGAAAATTTTGAAATCCTATTTGAATTAGGCTTTTGAAGTTATGATTTTTTTTGTGGAAAAAAGTTTATATGTTTTTAGCAATTTTCTTATTTGAAGTTGTTCCGTTTGAATTAGCATTTAGAAGTAATGGCGGTCTGGGAAATTGTATTTGAGGTACTCAAAAAAAAATTCGAACACTTTTTATACTCAATTTTTCCCATTTGAGTTAGTATTTGGAAGTTATGGAGCTTTTCAAAATAATTGTATTTGAAGTATTCAAATATTTTTGAACAATTTTCATATTAAAAGTTGTTTCTATTTAAATTAGGATTTTAAAGTTGTGATGGTACGGAAGCTGTGTTTGAAATATTTAAGTATTTGTGAATGCGTTTCACATTAAATTTTCTGCTCGTGTGGTAAGGTTGAAATTATGAAAATGTTGAAATTTAAAAATTATGGAGATTTGGAAGTTACTAAAATTCTTTAAAAGTTTACACTTAAAAAAATGTTTAGATTTCTAAAAAGTTCAAATTTGGAAGTCATGTAGATTCATATTATTTATGAGGTATTCAAAAAAAAATTCGAACACTTTTTATACTCAATTTTTCCCATTTGAGTTAGTATTTCGAAGTTATGGAGCTTTCCAAAAAAATATATTTGAAGTATTCAAATATTTTTGAACAATTTTCATATTAAAAGTTTTTTCTATTTAAATTAGGATTTTAAAGTTGTGATGGTACGGGAACTGTGTTTGAAATATTTAAGTATTTCTGAATGCGTTTCACATTAAATTTTCTGCTCGTGTGGTAAGGTTGAAATTTTGAAAATGTTGAAATTTTAAAATTGTGTAGATTTGGAAGTTACTAAAATTCTTTAAAAGTTTACACTTAAAAAAATGTTTAGATTTCAAAAAAGTTCAAATTTGGGAGTCATGTAGATTCATATTATTTACATATTTATAAAATAATCAGGTTTGAAAGGCATTTAAAATTTTAAAGTATTCAAATTGTAAAATTTGATCATATGATATAAATAGTCAGCATTTTTTTTGTGATCATTTTGATATATTGTTCATATTTTTCCGGTGGATATTTTTAAAGTTATAGATTTTGCAGTATTTAGCATTTTTCTGGAAATTGTTTTAATAGGGTGGGCCCACCTGTCAGAGATTTATCAATTTCTGAAATTATCTCTGGTTTAAAAAAAAAGAACTGACATGTGGGCCTACTGATGACGTCGTGATGACGTCATCAATGGCCACACAGCAGCGACGGTGAGGACGCCGACGCCGGCGGCTCTTCCGCGCGTGCTGGAGCACGTACGCGAATGCGTGAGACGCGCGTGAGCGCGGGGCGGCGGATGGGCGGCGCAGCGTGCCATATGGCCGCCGGAGTCGCCGGCGTCGAGCGAGTCAACGGCGGTAGGCACCGAGCGCTGCGGCGTCGATTCCGCCGTGGATCGAGAGCTCGAGCACGCGAGATTGAGCGAGCATGAAGAGGACGCCACGGCGGAGAGTTCTGTGAACTTTGATTTGGACGGGGAGCGGCGGAGTGGCGGCGGTGAACGTCGACGACCGCGGCGAGTTTCGGCTGCGAGAGAGGAAAAGGGGAGGAACATTGCGGCGGCGACGCGGCGTCCCGGCACGCGAAGGTCGGAGGAGATGGAGGGGCGGCGACGGCGGAGCGCGCTGTGTGCGTCGATTTGAAGAAGGAGGAGCAGAACGGCGGGGCGGAGCAGCGGCGGCGGCGGCGGGGTTCGGACGCGCGCGGGAGAGGGAGGAAGAAGATGGAGTTGTGACAGTTTTACGAAAAAGTACCTGACGTTTGCCGAAATTGCAAATTAGTCCTTTTTAGGGTTTTTTGTAAAATTTCCACGCACTGTTCAACACTGTAGATGAACAGTGATTACTGTTGCTCGCAACAGTAGAAGGCGCGCTGAGAGGCCGCGAAAGTGCACAACTTTCATATACTTAGTAATGTGCCCACCTTCACTGTTGCTTCCAAAGAAACTTTGTAATCGCTTCGTAGGAAACTTTCTTTATGCGTTGTATTGTTAGCAACTTAGCATCCACAATCGTCACAGGAAGCCCACTTCCATTTCATATTTCGCTTAACCTCTCCATTAGAAAAGATAGCTTCTTGCACGCGGTCATGTACTGTACTTGATTATCCCTATATGAAAATTCCAGTGAATAACTTTCTTGGCCTTCTTGTAGAGTTTCTTATACCAGTTATGCAAGGGAACTGCGCATTGCCATGCTCATGGTGTGCTTCACCGGTTAGACTTTTCTTCTGTGGTGTTTGTTGTTGGACTTTTCAGCCTCATAAAACCTTTTAGCTCTGTGGTTTATGCTATCCTGCTTAATTTGTAGGGATTTAAAGCCACAAAACTTGCTAGTCGATAAGGAGAAGGGGTTGCTGAAAATTGCAGATCTTGGGCTGAGTAGAGCTTTTACTGTTCCCATGAAAAGTTACACCCATGAGGTACCGCTTACTCATCCACACAGTTGTCCTTAGCATTCTCTAGTGTGTTTCCTATTCATGTTCTCTATTTTGTATTGTAGATTGTGACGCTCTGGTATAGGGCTCCTGAAGTTTTACTTGGAGCGACGCATTACTCAACTGGTGTTGACATTTGGTCCATTGGTTGCATCTTTGGTACGCTAATTAGAGTTAGCCTTTGATCTTTGTTACCTAATGACTTGTCATTGTATTCAGAACTAAAAATACAATCTTTGTACATCCTTCAGAACAAAAGTAGACTTCCAGATGAATCGTCACACTTGAGCACAATCAGTCAAGGAGTAAAAATGTTTAGTTTACCATACGTCAATCAAAAGTTTTTTCATTGACCTGTACCAGTAATTGTACAAGGATAGGGGGTAAAGAAAACACCTGATGAACATTGTACTTGCATGCTTTAGTTTTGAATGCAATTAAACAACCAGTCAAGGAGAAAAAAAGTTTGGTTTACCATACGGCAATCAAAAGATTTTTCATTGATCTGTACCAATAATTGTAAAGCTTTTGACGTGCATCTTAAGGAGAGGGGTAAAGAAAACACCTGATGAACATTGTACTTACATGCTTTAGTTTTGAATACAATTAAACAATCAGTCAAGGAGAAAACAAATAATTTACCATACGTCAATCAAAAGATTTTCATTGATCTGCACCAGTACTTATAAAGTTTAGTCTTACATGCTTTAGTTTTGAATAGAATTAAACTCCAGTTTCTAATTGTCCTTGATCCCCATGTTTTCTTGAATTTCTGTCCACCTAAATAAACACATTATATTTCTGCTTCAAGTTTTCTCATTGTTTTCTTGACTGAATACAATATTGTGCTTGTCAAGGTCTTCCTGTTGTGATACCATAACTTTCTTTTACAGCTGAAATGGTCAGAAGACAAGCTCTTTTTCCTGGTGACTCGGAGTTGCAACAGCTGCTTCACATTTTCAGGTATTATCAACTTTGTACAAGTACCAAAAATATCTAATAATTGTAATATTAGTGCTTTGCTTCATTGATAGGATAGCGTAGTAACTTGTGATTCCTGCTGATCATGGGAAACTTTTCTGTCCATTATACCCTGCTCAAAAGGCTAAATAACTTTTGATTAAAGTATTCTTTTTGGTAAAATGATCGAAGTACTTATTAGTAGAACATCTGACATTCATCTTGTTTGCATCCTGTCAATTTATAGTAACTGGGGTGCTATGTATTGACTAAAATCTGCTTCTAAAAAGGTTGTTGGGAACTCCTACTGAAGAGCAGTGGCCTGGAGTATGCTCTTTGAGAGACTGGCATGAATATCCACGCTGGCAGCCACAGGGTTTGGCGCGTGCTGTTCCAACATTGGAGCCTGAAGGACTTGACCTGTTATCGGTAAATTAAGAGACTGATATAAATGCTAATTTCTTTTGCTCTGTGTGCTAGAAGAGTATTGTCATGTCCACTAGATAGAAAAGTTAAATCTCCAACTCCACATATTCCAAGTTTGTTTGGTGACTATGCTTCACAAATCACAATGTCTTCATCCCAAGTTCGCTCTTCAACTCTACATATATTCCAAGTTGTTATGCTTGGTGATCCATCATTTTGTAAATTATTGTAGGGGTCTCTGCATTATTTGTGTTTAGTTTGTACGACCACTTTCCATGATGATACTTGTGAGTAGAGTGCAAAATCAGTCAATATCTTGCCCAGCTACCTTATTTATAGGTCTGCATTATTTCTGTTTAGTTTGTTCGACCATCTGAATACTTATGAGTAGACTGCAGAATCAATCTTCCCGAGCTATGACTTTGTTTGCACTATTCATCTGGAGCAAGATCTGAGCTGACACTTTCTTGACTGATGTACTGCAGAGAATGCTTCAGTATGATCCAGCAAACAGGATGTCAGCTAAAGCTGCAATGGACCATCCCTACTTCGACAGCCTTGACAAGTCCCAGTTCTAGTTGTTGCTGTCTTTTGGGTCTTGGCGATGAAGCGGGGAGATTTGCTTGCCATCTAGGCAACCTGATCTTGAGTAATCAACTAACAGTCTTGTTAGTGCGTTGCGTGTGTAATTGATGTGGCTATCTCTTTATGTGTCAACAATGCTTTATGGATTCTGGAGTTCAGATACTGAACTGGCACGCAGTAAGAGTATTCGGTTGGTTTGTAATGTTATCTCATGTTTCCCCAATGTTCTGTTGTCTGATGCTCTATTTTTTGTTGTGGATGGAGTTGTCCGCATCTTGGTACTGATGTGTGCGCTTGTGCGGCCACGCATCTGTTCTCGTATCACGGCATGACGTGGTTGTCTTCCTTTTGCTTAGTCTGCACTTCAGCGATCCATGAAGAAGCGTTGCGGGCAGCCTGATGTTCGCCCAAAAAAAGCGCTTACCAAGGGTGTAATGATACTTTTCTTTAACGGGGCAAAAGCTTCGTCACAATCTATTAATTTGGAATCTATTAATTTGGAAGGAGAGAATTGTCAAGTTAATTTAACGAAAAAGGGACAAAATCTGATATCGAGAAACCAAAGGCGGACTACTCACAAGCATGAAACCCACTGCTCTAGCCCGACAAGCTCTCCCAACACGCAGGCGCAGCAACCGGGACCACTGACACTTGTACAACGCAACAGTACCCTTGACGAGAACACCTCAACAAAAATTAATGAGCAACGCCGAAACCACAGTAACCATCCAAACCCTGAAGACGAGCCAAAAGACCGAAGATTATCCATCAAACAACCGTGGACGCTTTTCCTATGACGTCATTCTTCTTGCCTTTGCGCCTGAGTGACTTCTCCTTTGGATGCTGGTTCGAGGGCATTCATCCACCTTCTTGCTTTTGCCCCTGATTGCCGTGCTGGTTAGGAGGCAAGCGATCACCATTTAAGAACCAGTGCTCACACCTCCAAACTGTTGAGCAAATCGCAAATCTCTTTTGCGAAAAGAGCATCTCGATTAAGTGACGACGGGGCTATAATGGGCGCAAAAGCCACCTCCAGTCGCTCATTCGAGATCACATCTAGTTGCTCCGCTGACAAAGGAGAATCCGGTAGCGAACAAGAGGTCACCAGCGAGCCCACCTTCATGTGCTCCACTGACATAGGCAAAGCAATGCTCAATCATAGCTCATGAACCTCGGGCATCATCTGTAGCACCGAGCCACGACCACGGCGATAGCCTCTCCCTTGGTGTAGATGGAACAAGGGGCGAGGCGGACACTGGTGACGAAGTATGCCCAACACGAGGGGGGAAACATACATAAAATTACGCTCTCTTATCCTCAATAAAGAAAACATCGACCTTACCAATAGGACGCGACATAAGAATGGTCTTCAGCATAGCCGACACAAGAGAGAGCTTGCTCAAAGTACTCTTTGTCCGCTCTAGAAAGCTTCCAACCTGCACTAGGAAGCATTGTAGCAGCTCGGTATGCATGAGATGCTAGAGTAATAGATCTCATATACTACTCCATAGTGTAATGACCACACATCCATGTGTTCTAAAGCGTAGACCTACAACATAAACCTGGCTCTGATACCACTGTAGGGTTGCGTGTATGGAAAACAAAAATTTCGCCCTACACGAATCGCCAAGATCTATCTATGAAGGTAAAACTGAAGTGTTAGATCTAGATCGTTAGTGATTCTCGCAGCTAACCGTAACCCTCCCAGCCGCAAGAATATCCGTCCCCTCGTAGGATCAAATGTATGATCCCTCTGTAGATTTACATGCTTATATCTCCTCCAGCACTCTGTCGTTTAGAATAAGAGATCAACTGGAGCACATATGGTGGAGAACTCAACACATGGGGGAGAAAGTTATGTTGGGGAGGACTCCTCAAAAACCAACTTGTGTTTAGAGAGGGAGGAGGAGTCATCTCTTTATGTAGGGGGAGGGCGAGAATTGAATTCGAGGAGTCCCCCCCCCCCACACCGCCGCCCCTCTTGGTGGGGCCCCTATGTCGGCCAAACAAGGTTGGGAGGCGACCGACCCTAGCCGTCGTCCACACCCTGTTTGCCTTGAGGGCCAAGCAAAGTGGGGTCATTCCACCTAATGGCCTTCTGGCACATCTAGTTGCCCCCAACCCCACCCACTTGGTCCAATCAAGTGGGGAAGCCCATGGGCCCCTACGGATATATTTAGAACCTTCCACACACCTCTGGACCCTTCTACAATGTTGTGGTGCCGTTTGGGTTATCCGGGACCTTTCCGGTACCCCGGAACTCTTCCGTGTTTTTTGTTTGAAACTCTCTCGATCAATCCGGAACAATTCCAGTGACTCCTCTCTCATGTTTTCAAGATACCCAGAAGATGTTGCTATAATCATCCTTTCATGGTGAAATGTTAGACAGAACAAAAGTAACCCTTCCAACTTGCAGGGACCTAACACCCTCATGGTCAAAGTACATGTATGTATGTTAACCTTTCATATTACTAACAACATGTGACGATAAGATCTCGTAGTATATAAATAAGTTGGGTCTGTCTAGCCTAATGCTTGCAAGTGAAAAACCTCGTTAAAGCATAATTTTGTGCAAGTATTTCTTCCAATTTAATATCGAACCCATGAGAGCAATAATGTTGGCACTACCAGCCCCACAACTACGTTGTCAATCTACACGCAGTCATGTTCGCACCCAAACCATAGTCTGGAAATAGCCTACTCTATAAGTCGCTAAGGAAAACCGTTTATAGAAGAGGTTTATAAAGACTAGAACTAGAACACTAGCAAAGAATGAAAGTAAACTAAAAACTAAAATACAAAGGTGTTGCGGATGAGAGAGGACATTGGTGCAATGATTAATACAAGAGTAGATGGTAAACTGGTGTGGTTTTCCACCTAATGCATATGATATAATTTACCGTTCGCTGATCGGTCCCTCGAATAACAGTGTCTCCCATTGAAATACATGGAATACACAACTCAATTGTCCATCTCTTATTAAACACAGCAAGAAGTTATTAAAAAAATTAAGGTCACAATAGCCAAAGGTCTTAAACTCGCGACCGGACCAAAGTCATTAAACTTTTGGACAACCGTGCTCCTAAATAAGATGCGATCCTCAAGAGATATCCCTGAACTACCTCGGGCTATGAGGGGCCAAGAGGGCTCACTTTCAAAGGTCAAAAGGTTCGCACAAAATATCTATCTACTCATGGGTTGCAGCGGTGATAATGGTGGCGGCGTTGGTGTGGTGGGGCGGCCGCGCATGGGCGGCTTCTCGGTGGTGATCCCTTCGGTGTCTTCCTCCCCGGCCTTCCTTTAAGGTTGAGGATGATCTTGAGGTACAACGTCCGGTACGGTCATCCATGGTCGTACTGTTGGTCGTTGAAGTTTCTGGCAACTTGTACTTGGCGCCATTTGTTCATACGGATTCCGGTTGAGGTGTTCTTTGGCTTGTTGGACTCGTATGGACGAGAGCACAATATCATGTTGTTGGATCTTGAGTTTGGCCTTGTGTAAAAAATATTAATAAAATACTCTATATGGCTTGCATCTGATGGTTGTTTTTTTTAGAAAAAAGGCCGAGAGGCCCAACGTTAAATTAATAACGCCACGAACGGCGAAGGGCACATGATGATGAACCATCTTACAGCACACGCACTGCACACACCCAACAGAAAACAGAGCTACCGACGAGATTACAGGTGAAACACCAAAGGCAGGCAACGCCGAAGAAGGAGCACAAGCAGGACGGGCAGAGGTGTTGGGCCGGAGCTCGCCGAGAGCACGGGCACACCAACACACACGGCACACCGCCGAGACCCACAACGCCAACCAGGGTAGCACCACCAGCAGGATCAACACCGCCACTATCCGCAAGAACAGACAGGCTCAATCAGCAAGCTCCTAGCAGGAAACACTGCGGTGCGGGACAAGTCACAAGCATGGCCGGAGGGAGAACGAACCGCCTCTGCAAAGCAACCCACCGTGGACTCCAAGGCGGCGTCTTCAAGAAGCACGCGACGCCAGAGCGCCGCCACCGCCCGATCCGAGGATCTTGGATTTTCATTCGGAGTGTAGAGGCCAGAGAAGACGCTGTGATGCCTCCAAGAAGGGAACGGCGTCCAAACACGTCGCCGTCGCGTCCCGAGAAGACCCCGGGAAAGGGTTTCCCCCTGGCAAACTCTCCGCACCTACTACACGGGGCGCCCAACGTCGACGCCCGAGCCTCACCGCCACCGTAGATCACACGCCAGCCACGTGCCACCCAAGTGGCCATGGTCGCCGGCCAGCATCCGAGTCCTTGGCACGCCCGCCAACCAAAGGACTCCCACCGTCCAGGGCCGCCGCCCCGGCGTCCCAGCTCCGCGCAACGCTGAAGAGATCGAGACGAGGAGAAGGCCTCCACCACAAGTCAACCACCAGTAGCCCTCATGGCTACCGGCGGCACCAGACCTGGCACGGGGGCAGTAGAGCTCGAGGGTCGGCCCCTGCCCCTTCCATGTCGAGGCGGCCGGAACCAGACCAAACCGCACCACCCTACCAGCCACACCCGGAGATCTCCCCGCAGACCAAGGAACCAGAGCACCACCGCGCCGGCACTCCAGACCAGGACCAAACCTCCACACGGAAACGCACAAGGCGGCCCGCTCTGCCCAGATCAGGCCCAGATCGGGCTCGAGCCACCGCCGCCGTCACGCCTCCCTCGGCTGCTCCGGGAACCACCACCCCAGAGCCACCGCTGTGCCAGCCCAGCACGCCGCCGTCTCCTCGACTGCTCCGCCAAGCTTCGCGCTTCGCCATCCCCTGCACCACCGGCGCCGCCCGCTTGTCGCCTCGCCTCCGCGCGAAGGGAACCCGACGGGGCACGCCCTCTCCACCCGCCTCCTTTGTCGGCCGGGCGTGGCCGCCACCGTCGGGGCTTCTTTTTCCTAAGGTTTGGGGGCCTCCGGAGCTGCTCGCACGAGCAGCCCGGGAGGGGTTTCTTTTCTCCAACTGAGTTCAGAACTTACCTCCAGTTCTGTGGATTCCATCTCATGGTTGTGACTCCTATAGGCTGACTCCAAGCGAACTCCTTCCCTCATGTTTCTTTTTATGGTTTTCCCTTTTCACCTAAACACGTGCCAAAGACAAGGGAAAACAGTAAAATCCTAATAAAAACCTATGGTTGTGCAAAGTTCATCGAAAAATGAGTTTGAGTTGAACATCAGCTTAAAAGGTAGAATCTAACTCAGAATATTGTAAGAATTCTAATGTAAACATATGAAAAAAAATCGAGCAAAATAATATATAAAATGAACACATCACCAGCCCATTGTTGTGCTAAAATGTGCTCAAATTGTTATCGGCAAACCTTTTGCCCATGACCAGGAAAACAAGATAAATCATGCAACCTAATCTTAGAGACAAGACCATGGCACAACTTGGTGTTTATATTTTCACTGAATCTATATTCAGAAAACATAACATTTATATCATATAAATATAAATATTAATTATGAAGCATATATGAGTAATAACATTTATCATTGTCTCTTAGTCGTATCTCTAACATGCGGCATTGTTCGTTACATCTTTGGAGGTGTTGTTCTTTGTGGTCTTACCCTTGATTGGCAAGCGAATCGGCGTCACACGCCTTGGTTCTTCTCGGCAAATCCTATGAGTGACGGCGTTGTACCTGCACGATCATCTTGGTGGCATGGGTAGCGAACTGCGGAGGATCCAATGTTGCGGCATCTGGGACGCACGGAAGCACTCGAAAGATATTGGGTGGCGGCGGTGGTTGCATGTTGCGACTGATGAGGGGTGTGGCGATATTTGGTGATGCGACATCCAGGACACCAGTGACGGTTGGCGGATCTGAGGCGAGTCCGGCATTCGCAACGCCATTGACTCTCCAAAGCAAGACCGGTCTGACTCTGCCCTTCTTTGCATAATCGGATTTTTTGTTTCCTCTTCTAGGGATTTGGAGGTTGTGGCCTAAGTGTTTATGTGGTTGGCATCTAGGTCGAGCATAGTTTGGTGGTGTCGGTTGTAACGTGCGTCAGTTGTTGTTCATATTCTCGTCTAGAGTGGTCTTAGCCCTATAATTATCTTTCTTTTTATCAATAGATCTAAACGTAATGTTTTTTTTACGTTTTTACGGAAAAAGAATAGCTCATACTAGCATTTTGCAAAAGTTTGTTTCGTTGAATCCTGATATGCCAGCAGGAGGAGGTCCGTCTCCTGGGCGGCAATGGAAGGGCTAGCTGTGATATGTCCGTCTCCATCCTTGTACGGTTGGGCGTGGAAACTATGATGACATGTTACCAAAGACGGGGAGGTTTGTTGGTACCAGTTGAGGGTGGAAACTCGGAAGAATCATCAACTGAGTTAGTGCTGGACGTTGACGTCCAACAGAACGAGAAGACTCGCTGACGCGGCCGGACGACGGCGACGACGACGACCTGCCGCCCGCCCAAAGCGCGGCCGGGAATTAACTCGCCTCCGCTCTGCGCGGCGGCCTCGTGTCAGCTCGTCGCCGGTCTGGTTCGTTGGCAGATGCGGTGCCGTCCTGCCCATGGCGGGCCAATCCCTGTCCGGCCTGTTCCAGGATTCAACTCCCAACTCTCATCCATACATCCAGCGGCAATTGTAGTTATTGCGATCGAGATGACCCCTGTGAAGAAATTAACAAACATACGGTGCAACCGCCAACTAGTTGCCAAAGGCCCAAACCCCTCCCTCGTTAATTGACCCAACCGCCCAGCAGCAGTCGCTGTGTACTGCAAGTTCGATACGACACGGCGTGTCTAATCTATAATCTGTTTAAATTCGATGTATTTTTAAAAAAAGTCGAACCGAGTAAGTGATTGAAAAACTTTGTTCTTTGTTCATCCTGTCTATAAGCGGAGAGCATATGAAAAATGTAACTCATCCTTTCGTTTTTTTAGCTCATTGGCCATCTGTTAACAGTTTCGGGCTTAATGCCGATATTTTAGCAACAAATTTAATAAATCTAACTATAATGGTTTGTGTTTTGATTTTTTTTTTTTTTTTTGGAAATGGGGTGTGTGCGAGTTGTCTATCTCAAGAGTAGATTGAATATATCCGGTTGCACTTCAGAATATTTTTTATTATCGGATAAATAAGAACAGGGTGCACGATTTCGACGAATTACTTATGAAAAATTCAGAAATCATATGGAAGAAGAACCATAGCATTTGCGACTCATTGGTAAATCAACTTTGATTCTCTATAAACCAATAGTGTGACTGTTAACACGGTTAAAACTTAACTGCTTGAAGTGCATGCAAAAAGGGTACTCTTTTTACAACTATATTAGCATTAAAACTGCCGTGGAAATTATTCGAATAGAAGACACGTGTCTTCTGTTCGACGAGAAGAGCAGCTTCGTGTCGTGGTCCGATGACAGAGCATGGGTAATGTAAATGGAAATACTTGGTCGACACAGGACGAGTACGTAGGAACCCCTCTCGTCCCCGCGCCCGCGCCGCCCCCGCGGCGTCCGGCGCGGCTCTCCCCGCTCCCTTCCTTGTCTCCCCACTCCAGCCTCTCCCCTCCTGCCGCCGTCGGCGCGGGCCACCGAGCGTGGCTCGGGCGGTGCCGACGGCGGCGGACGTTCTCAACCCGCGCGCGGAGTGGCCACGCGGGGCGGCGAACTCCCTGGCGGCGGTGCGGCTCGGATGGCGGCGCTCCGGTGCAGGTCGGATGGCGGCGGGGTATGGGCGCTGCTGCTTGGCGGTGGTGGCGGCGTGATGCGGTGGCTCGGCCGGCGGCGCGCTCCAGGCCCAGATCTGGGCCCTTTGGGCTCGATCTGGGTAAGGGCGGGCCGGCTCGAGCTCCGTTCTGCTGCTTCCGGTTGGGCTGAAGAGCTGCTCGTGGTGGGGATTGCAACTACAGCGCCGCGTCTGCTGCAGCACAACGGTGGGAGCTTCACGGGCCTGTTCTGGGCCCGGCCGGGCCGAGTGGCCCGGTGTGCTCTTGCTGATGCGTCCGGTCTGCTACTGCCTCTGGCGGTGGAGGTTGTGCCCTCCCACGAGGTTGCGGTAGTGCTGTCCCCCATCTACAGCTCGTTCTTCTCGGTCCGATCGGCCCTGCGACGTGTGCCATGGTGAGGCGTCGGGGGTGCTTTCAAGATTGTTGGCGCATGTTCGTGGGTGGAGAGCTAGGTGGAGCTGATGGTTTGTCCGGGGGTGGATTGTCGTGGGTCGGGAGAAATCCCTGTCTGTTTTACCGGCACCGACGTGTGACGCCTCCGGGCGCCGCCATCCTTCTTGAAGGGCGTCGGTTGTACCCCTTCCCCACTCCCTTCCGTGTACCGGGAGAAATCCTAGGATTAGTCCGGATAGCAGCGTCGTCGTCGTCGCAGTCCTTCTTGAAGGTGTTGCTTTGGTACGCGGCAATCCAGCGGCATAGTGGCGTGGTGGGAATTCTCTGGAGAGGGCGCAGCGGTCGCGGATCACCTTCGCTTTCGTCGATCTAGCGTTGTTGTCATTCTTTCTCTTTTCTTTCTTTTGTTTTTTTCTTGGGGCTTGGATGTGCTGTTTGCCCAGCAGTGTTCTCACGGTTGTATTTGGTGGTTGCTATATTAATATAGCGGGGGGCAAACCTATTTCGTGATGTAAATGGAAATAATTTAGCCTTACCAATTCGTAGAATCGTTTCCATTGAAAACCAAATATCTGCATCATCACACGCAATAGACGTTTTACCACGTAGGAACAACTCAGAGTGTAATGTTTCACCGATCCACCATATAAAACTAGATTGCTTTCGCACTAAACCTCATCGTTTTTTGTTTCCGATATAAAAAGTCGTCATCGACGCATTTGATATCTCCAATCCCCACCGAAAAATCGAATCAAACCACTTCCTCCACCTCCACGGCTCCACGCACGCTCGCCGCCGCTGCAAGTTTGCAACTCCCACGATCCCTTCCAGCCAATGGCGTCCACCAACGGCTACGGTGGCGGCGGCCTCCCAACCCACACCGCCCCCACCGCCACCAAGCCGGCCGTCGACGACCCGCACCGCGAGAAGCGGCGCCTCCGCCGGCGCCGCGGCTGCCTCTGCTGCGCGTGCCTCCTCGTCACCCTCGTCCTCATCGCCGTCGTCCTCCTCATCCTCTTCCACACCGTGCTCCGCGTCCGCGACCCGACCACGCGGCTCGTCTCGACCAAGCTCATCGGCGTCGCGCCGCGGCTCACCTTCCCGGCGCTCAGCATCCCGCTCAACGTGACCCTGCTCCTCACCGTGTCCGTGCACAACCCCAACCCGGCCTCCTTCTCCTTCCTCTCGGGGGGCCACACCGACCTCACCTACCGCGGCGCGCACGTCGGCGACGCCGAGATCGACCCCGGCCGCGTCCCCAGCAAGGGCGACGCCGACGTGCGGCTGGCGCTCACGCTGCAGGCGGATAAGTTCGTCTCGTCCCCGGACGCCATGGCGCAGCTCGTCTCTGACGTGGAGGCCGGGTCGCTGCCGCTCGAGGCCAGCACCAGGATCCCCGGGCGGGTGGCGGTATTCGGCGTCTTCAAGCGCCACGCCGTCGCCTACTCCGACTGCGCCTTCGTCTTCGGCATCGCCGAGTTGGGCGTCCGCAGCCAGCAGTGCAACGACCACACCAAGCTCTGATAATAGTCATCCCTTCGTTCGTCGCTGTCCCTGCTACAGGCGTCGCCGGAGATGGAAGCAAGGACTAGGATACCTTTTTCTGCCGACTGCCGCTGCCGTGTTCGTTTGCTACGCTAGGCGGCGGCGTCGTTTTCACGGAGAGAAAAAGAGTGAGAGGATTCTGGAATTCCTGATGATGCGCCATTAGTAGTACTGTAGTTAGTCACTGCCTTGGCTAGATTTAATTGGTTGTTTTAGCTGTTTCTATTGCTGGGTGTATCATATGATTTTGATGGATTGTTCATATGCAGAGAGGGGACGGAGTACTTGTATACGTAAATATTGCTTGATCTACTTCTTGTTCATGACGTCGTCACGTGTTTAGGTCCTTGCTTTGTGCTCACGATTCATAGATCCAGGTACTATTCTCTTGTACTCTATTTAACTTGCAGCTAGGGGGTCGCTTGGAGACGTTGACATTCAGATTACTCTGTAGTAGTACTATGATCCTGTAAAACCAAGCAACGTGTACTCGAACTTACTTATTTGGTTTTAAAAGGTGTGTTCTACTAGTATTTATGATAACATAAGATACGTCGGCAAATAGAAGTCAACTGTACACATGTAGGAGATCCAGGCCGCACATGAAGATTATAAAACGTATTTCTTCAGATATTCTTAAAGCTCTTTTCCTGGCGAATAAAAAGTCTAAGCCAAGGACACGTTGAGGCAGTCAGCAGGTCCATCAGAAGATCAATTTGACGGTTGCAAGGGTGCTAGAGTAAGTGAAAGCAGAAATCAAGAATCATGACAGATGAACCACACAACAGCCACAACTCATACGCCAACATCACACACTGCTCCCGTCGCATCAAACTAGCCATGTTCGAATTCACTGCTGCGTCATTTCAGTGTCACAATTGCATACAGCTTGCATCCGAGTGCATAACCACAATGATGAAACATAATAGTTCAATTTCTGTTTTCACCAATTATGAAGTACAGTACAAAGCAAGAACGAATCTGATATAGTTCAGTTCAAGCAGGGAGAACAACAATAATAGGATATACAAATGCTAGGCCAAAGCCCCCACAACGCACAATGTACTGGTAGCACTACATGAATATGGACAGTAAGACTAGGCTAGCTAAAAGGAAAACTAACATAGCTTACATGTATAACTTTAAACAGCTTCCTACTTTAACCCTCACTGCTAGCTCCTACAAGTTCAGAGTTAGCAAAGTTACCACTGCATGTAAGGATGACAGGCATCTCCTGTCATGAGGTAGGTCGCCAGAAAACGGCACCGAAACAAAGTTCCCGGAGGAACAAGATCGGCTCTTAATTATTATCTTCGGCAAACAGAGACTTGGGAGTGGCAGAACCAAAGTCAAGCTTCCGGCAAATGCTTGGGCTGAGCTTCAGCATTTTCAGAGATAGCTTCAAAGGAGCATCTGGACAGGTGTCTGCAATGCCAGTGAGGCGAGGCTGTGATTCAGGAGTTTTATAGCTTTCAGGAGGTGGGCTGGCATCTATGAGATCCTCCCTGTCTTGGGTTGCCTCCAGCGCTTGATTTGAGAATATCAGATCAAGGAACATCTTGCGGATCCCTTGGAGATACAGTTCTTCCTCCTCAGAATCATCAAATTCATAACGTAACCTTCTAGCTGGGAAGCCATCAGCTTCAAAAATTAGCTTCCTGCGGGACAGTGTTTCCGCCCCCCTGACTGCCTTCTTTGGTGCATCGCAGACTGCCTCAACTGGTTCTGGAGCAAAAGGATCAAAGATGTTTCCACGTGGTGTTTGACAACCCAATGAAAGACTTTCGTCTGGATCCTTGCAAGAGATCGACAGTGTGACCCCATTCAGAGTAATGGCCTCAGCAACATCATCCTTGTTATTCTCAAGATCACAAACGGTACCAAGGGAGTCTATATCCTCCTTATTTCCCAAGGGAACTTGCAAACAGACTTCTTCACTCACGCTCTTTTCCACATCTTGTACAGCTGGGGAATCACATTCTGAAGTTTCAGTATCACTATTATCCAGCACTGCGTGACCTATTGGGAGTAATGTGGCCTCAACACCCATCATATATCCGAAAATAAAATTTACTCCCAAACAAAGTTTCTACTCCCTCTGACTTCAGGATCAAAACCTGCAGAAAAAAGGTTAACAGAGAGGTAAATATCATGAATTGTTCAGTAAAAAGAAAAAACATATTATAGACCTGCATCTACGCAAAAACGAGTGCAAAAGGGTCCTACATCTGGGTAGACTATATTACGGTCGACTTTTTCAAAATATACATTTGGAATATTCTAACTACAACGTCCTATCATGTAGAACAAAATTAAAGTTCCATGAAGCTGTGCCTCAGAGACACTCCAGGATCCAGACTGAAGATATATGTCCACTTACACAGGTTGGACATTTGGACAGTATATTAAAACATTCAGTTAACACAGTATACCAGATTTTGAAAGAAATTGAGCTCATATGCAGCTACGCTTCAGAGATATTTCAGAATTCAAATTGAAGATATCTATATCTACTTACATAGGTTGGACAATAGGACAGTATACTGCAAGATTCAGTTGACCACAGTATACAAGATTAAAGAAACACAACAACGGGACAATTCAGAACAACATGCCGCTGGATATGCAATGCTAAACGAACGGCCGTAGATTCAGTTAACCACAGTATACTCAGGGACATTCCAAAACCCAGATTGAAGAAGTCTATACTCCACTTACATAGGCTGGATATTTGGACAGTATGTTGCAACATTCAGTTAACCACAGTATAAAAGATTTTTTAAAGAAAAAAATCGGCAACACGACACTTCAGAAACACGCATCGATGGATTTGCTATACTAAGAGAGCAGACATACATATGCTACTACGAACCCAAGCATGACAAGTATCTCTCGGAAGACTCGGATGCCTAGCGACTTACCAATTGAAACTGAAACAAGACACACATACACGGCGGATTGGACCGCGGGACAGGCAAAATCAGGAACACTGGAACCAGATCTGAGAAGGGATGAGGCGATACCTCTGTCGATCCAACCGGAGACTGGGATCCGATTAACAATTCCGAGCTCCGTTCATCCAGCCGGAAATCCGAAACACCCGCGAGGTTGCAATTCGGGAAGAAATGGGCGGGCGGAGAAGGGATGGAGCGCGTCCGGCTGGCGGCGCCGTCAGCTGGCGCCGCTTTGGCGGAGGGACGAGCAGGGGGCAGCTTGCGGCGCGGAGCGAGAAGGCGTAGCAGATGCAGAGGACTAGTGGGGAGAAACCCTAGAATTCTGAGTTTTATATACCGTTGGCTTCCGCGCAAAACTTTTGCCAAGATTTCGATGCGCGCCAAAATTCCGTGTCCTTTATTTCTCTCCATTGAAAAATAATTATTTTTACAGCCTTGCCAAACAGGGCATTCATGAATCTGCTGTCAAGGTACAGCTGGATAGGATGGGAGTATTTAATGGCAGTAGGTATTTTCCAAGGAAATGAAGCCGTGTTCTTTTACGCAATACTTATATGTGAAGGATCTTTGGAGCGCTGCCATGTGGGCCGCCTAGCTGGTCGAAGGACATAATCTATATTTTTTTGTTGCCATAATATATGTTTGTGTTGATGCAATCCTAGTGAAAGATACCTCCTATGTTCTCTGCCCTCGCCGTCACCACGGGCCGTCGATGGTGTACCCTCTCTCGGGCGACGGCTCCGCCTCCTAGCTCTTTCCCCTATTGATCTATCGATGGTGAGGAGTATCTGGTGTAGTGTGTGGTAGCGCCGTGTTGCGAATTCCCAACGGCAGTGCACCAAAGGTGGTGGTAGGGTGTGGCGTAGTCGATGGTTCAGGCCCTGCAGCTACAAGTAGGGCCAGCCCACCCGTGGGATCTAGACCTCGGTGGCTCGACGGTGCCTATTCTGTGGAAGCATATGAGCATGGCGCGTGTGACTTTGGTGTCGGTCTAGCACCATCGTGGTACCAGCAGCGAAAGGATGGAGCAGTGGCCAAAGTTTTGAACGGTGTGGGGCTACTGCGGGTATGAGTGTTGTAGTGAGTTTACGACACGATCGAGCCAATGCTCACTGTGGGTGCCAATGGTGTTGCGAGGTGTGGTGCTAGGTGGCGTGATGGCGTCGGCGGTTTCGGCGGATATGCTAATGGATCACAATATTGTAGCCTCACGTCGAGGTGCTACCGCGGCCGCAAAGTGACCAACATGGGTGGTGCCCCAAATTCATGTGGACATGGACGACATGTGGCGATGCTAAAGAATAAAATCTTACCCATCTATCGTCTATGTCGGCGATAACGACAACCATGGTCGTTGTTCCCCTCTTTGGAGTAATCGTCGAGGTGTGTCGCCTCTCCCCCTCTCCAACTCAGGGTGTCGTTCAGGCAAAAGCCTAGGTTCGGATATGAATTGGCAATCAAGGCGTCCTAAACGCCGTTCCTTTGTTGGTAGGATATACGACTTGGTGGAGCACATTGGTTATGTGTGTCATTGCTCTAGTGTTTGCTGCTGCTATGGGTTTAACTCATGCGATTTATGGCGTTGTCGGTGAGTATAAGGCCGCACTTAGTTCCTTGTGTTTTGAGCTCAAATTTGCCCACTAAAGTACGAACGTGGTGAGGTCCGCTTACAATACGGAGCTGTTATTGCAACTCTGAAAATATATCACCAGCCGAAAACTCAAACGACATTCCAAGCGGGGCCTCTAAGATGATGTCTTTCTCACGACCAAGTCCTGTCACTCACTCGTGGACTTCTATACTCAGTCAAGGGTGAGGAAATGACAGAAAACCAGCACAGTTGGGGCTGAGTTGTCTGGTTGTCACCGAAATTGAGGCTAGGGACAGAAAACACCGCACATTGGGGGCAGGAATGTGGCACAGAGCACTGATTGTGCCGTTTAAGCGTGTTAACACGATTTCTGACTGTTTGGACCCACATGTCAGATCTACGTGGCAAAAACAATTGACACGTTCCTGCCAATTTTACAAAAGGGACCTTTATATTATATCTTTTAACTTTTTTCCCCTCTAAGCATTTATCTCTTCTATAAATTACATCAAACACATTGCACGCGAAGGATGCCGGGAGCGCACTCGATGAACTCTGGAGTTGTTGACCCGTCGGCGCCCTTCCTTGCCGTCGCCTGCATTGCATGCGCGCCCGCCCTCGCCATCGCCTGCGCGCCGTGCCCGCCCTCGCCATCTCCCACACCCGTCCATGCCCGCGCCCACGCCCTCGCCCATGTCCGGCGCCCGTCTTCGGTCGTGCCCGCCCTCGCACCCACGCCTTCCGTCTGCCGCGCCCGTGCCAGTCCTCGCCGTCGGACGCGCCTGCCTTCGCGCCAGCGCCCGTCCTCGCCGTCGGCCGCACCCACGCTCGTCCTCGCCCGCGCTAGTGAGGGAAGGGTCTGGGCGGCGCGCGTAGGTGGGTTTGGGCGGCGGCGCGCGGGAGATGGACATGGTCTGGGAGGCGCGCGTAGGTGGGTTTGGGCGGAGGCGCGCGGGATATGGACAGGGCGTGGAGGCGCACGGCCCCCTGCCGCTCGCCGTGGCCGCCGCTGCACCGTCGCGTCCCCGCCCTCGCGAGCCTCTGCGCCCGCCCTTGCACCCGCGCCTTCGCCCGCTCGCCTGCGTCGAGCTCAGCGTAGAGCCCCGCCGTGGCGGCGGCCAGGCGGTCGAGCTGGCGGACAAGCGCGGAGTCAGAGAACGCGGGGGCGAAGGGGGCTGCCGCGACGGAGTAGGGGCCAGTGAGGAGGTTGGCGTAGACGTGGTCAAGCTTCTCGCGGAGGAGCAGCGCCGGCTCAGGCGCTCAGCCACCAGCGGTGGAGATGGGTGGTGGGGATTTTTTTCCTTTTTTGAGAGAAAGTTGCAGGGATATAAAAGTAGAAGATATAGTTTATAAAGGTTTTTTTGTAAAAAAGTCAAGAACGAGTCAGTTCTTTCTGCCACGTAGACCCGACAGGTGGGTCCAAACGGTCAGAAAACGTGTTAACACAACTAAACTGCAAAATCAATGCTCCGTGTCACATTTCTTCCCCAATGTGCGGTGTTTTCTGTCACTAGACTCAATTCCAGTGGCAACCAGACAATTCAGTCCCAATTGTGGTGCTTTTCTGTCATTTCCTCGTCCGGTGGATGTTGCGTCAATAAGGGGTTTCGATTGAAGATGTTTTTCTTTAGATGCGACCGAGGTTGGTCGAGACGTGGCTTTTCACGTTGCTCTGATTTACTTCAGGGGCGCAATGTACATCGTAGCCGATGAGTGTAATAAGATGATGTCAGACCGGCCAAGTCGTACCATTCCCTTGCTGATTCTTTAGACACTCAAGGGTGAATGGTACGTCAATAAGGGGTTTTTGTTGAATATTTTATTCTTCGGAGGTGACCACGTTGGTTGGTCGAGACATGGTTTTTGATGTTTGGTTTGGGCGGAGCTCTTTTTATCGTAGTTGTAATGTGTGTGCTGGCTAGTATTCGGATTAGGTTGTCAAGACGCTTGGCTAAATCTTCTACGAAGTATGATACAACCTTCCATGCTTTCTAGAAAATTAACACATGCCTCGTATTCTCGTAACTCGCAAGAGCACCCTGAAAAAGGAAAAAAAAGAATAGAAACATTGTCAAGTGGTGTGTGAACGTACGGGTCGTCACTCGAGTGCACACTGAAAAAATGAAAAGCAAAGGAACATACTGTCAGAAGTGGGGTTTTTTTTTTGAACCGTCGGGCAAAAGCTCCCGTTCCATTTATTAAGAAGAAATCTGCCCGGTTAATTATGGAAAACCGGGCAAAACCGTTACAACAAAGACACACACAACAACCGGTCCTGAGACCACACCTCCACCGGGTCGCCGTGACAAGACGACACCCCACCACACCTAAGAAACTACATCGACACTCACACCGGGCAAAGAATCGCCGAGACTACGGCTCTATCGCCCAAACGATCAGAGCAAACACCTGAAACACATCGGAGCTACTGCTCAAACTACCACCTCCACTAGACATTTGGGATGGTCTTCACGGCAGAAGGCTTTTCCTTTTCCTTCGGGCACCCTTGGACTTGAGACTTGGCAGCTTCTTCTGCTGCGCAATACGGCCACTGCGGCGAAGAGTGTCAACCATCCCTCGAATTATCTTCTTCGGTGCCGGAGTGGACAAGAACGGCATGCGCACAGGCTTAGTCACAGAGGCGATGAATCTCTGCAGTGTCCATGAATCAGGCACCAGGTCCATTTGATCTTCCCGGGGAGACAGAGGGTGCGCAATACCCTCAGACGGGACCATCGACGCTGGCAAGGGCGGGGTCAAGGGCATTCCCAATGCCACAGGATCAAAGTCAGCAAAGATGTCACGCACCAGGTAGGGAGAGTCATCACGGGACAGGAAGAGTGAACACTGTGACCCCGCGGGAGAGGGCGGCGAGCTAGAGCTAGATGGCGTGACGGAGGTGAACGTTGGGGAGGCATCCGCGGCGAACGGCGTACACTCGTTCCAGGCTTGATGTTCTCCATGAAGAGGCATCGAGTCATGGGTCCTAGCTGGCCCCAAAACAGCACACGGTGGCCTAGCAGCCACAATCACGGGAGGGAGAGGTCCCTCGGCAGGAGAACACGGGAGGGGTGCACGCTCCAGCTCAGGCGAGGCGATGTCGAGTCTGGCAACGAGCACTTCCGCACGCTCCAGGAACGAGTAAGCGCAGCCAAGCAAGGAGCGCAAAGCAGCAACATCCTCCTTTAACGGATGAAGGGCATTATCCAGAGGAATGTTGAGGCCATCGCGAAGGAGACGCCCCTGCTCGGCAAGGGCGTGGTGAAGCTCCACGGTAGCGACATTGGCACGGGCCGGCGAGGCAACACGTCGACACCCAAGAGGGGAGGGTGTCCGCGTGCAGCGCGACCGGTCATGGCCCTTAGCAGCATTGTCTCGACGCTCGTGCCGGCCATCACCGGTGACATCAACGTTGAGCTCGTTTCTGCCTTCGCACGGCAGAGGAGGTGCAACAATCTCGGCCCATGAACGGGCACCTGGGGCGGTTGAGGAAGACGTAGACCGATCCATCGTGCTATCACGAGCAGCAGGACAATCAGGAGGCTTCGATTTGCGACGGCGAGGACAGAATCGCTCGCGGTGGCCGGACTCATCGCAAGAGAGACAACAGATCTTGTCCAAGCACTTGGAGTTGCGATGGGGGTGCAAGGCATCTGGGGCACTTCCCCTTGGTCTTGCTAAGGAAGCGACGAAGGCTGGCTTGTTTTTGCTCGATGCGGTCACGCGGCGCGGGCCGACCCGCAGCGTCGTCACCACGGTCGCCCTGACGCGGGTGGCGCTGCCGAGAGACGCCAATCCATGGACGTTCATCCCCAGGCAGAGAGACGGCGCGCAAGGACGGGCAAATGCCTCCCTCCTCAGAGTCCCGCAGCAGGAAAGAAGGTGGAGCAGTGATGGTGGAGCGCAGCCGCATTGGAGGATCGATGACGTCGGCCTGAGCTGCGCTACCAAGGCGAGGGGAAGGAGGTGCGGAGTCTGGCACCTCCTCCGAGTCAGCCACGGACGCCCAAGATGGCCGCAGCGGAGAGGCCGACGGAGATGGAGCTGGAGCAGCCGGGGCAGGAGCAGGAGCAGGGCTTGAGACGAGCACGGACGACTGCAACATCACACGTTGCTCCACAAAGAGAGACCAAGGGGAGCGGGGCGAGATGCGCACCGGCCGGAAAGGCGGAGGAGGGAGCTCCCGAGGCGGCGGCGGCGCGCCGGGCGCGACCGCGAGCGTCAGAGAAGGCTCCATCCTACATCACGGACCGAGCACCACGACACCACGGCGACGTCGACGGAGCGCAGAACGTGGACACGCCGGAGAACAACTTGGACGCGGCTGCCGGATTCCACGCTCGGGGAACGCGCCACAGGAGCGACGAGGCTCCGGATCGAACTTGGCAGCGGGGTAGAGCACGGCTAGACGGAGCAGATCCGCCCCTCGCCGGCAGGAGCGGGCGACGGCGGCGCCGCCCACGGAGTCGCGGGAGAGCCGCATCTCAGATCTTCTTTGACTCCATGTGACCCCTTGTCATTCTCTAGAAGTGGGGTTTGAACCTACGCTCGTAAGTCGTAACTCGCTAGTGCACGCTGAAAAAGTGAAATAAAAGAAAATTCTGTCAGAAGTGGGGTTTCAACCTACGGGTGGTAACTCGCAAGAGCACCCTGAAAACATGAAAATAAAAGAAAAATATTGTCAGAAGTGGGGTTTGAACCCACGCCCTCGTAAGAGGACCAGAACTTGAGTCTGGCGCCTTAGACCACTCGGCCATCCTGACTGTTATGCTGATAAAGTTTTGAATCTATAATAGAGATTATGAACTTCTGTTGTGCTGCAATAGTTTTGGATGTAGGAGTTGGTATAAACGTAAGATAGATAAGTCAAGCCATCTTTCTGCATCCTACAATTTAACACGTACCTTAGTCACCAATGGAAATCTTCATGAGAAATGTAGTGCAAAAGAATTGTACAATTTCTACAATTTGCAATTGTACGAATTATCCCAAATTTATTTTGAATTAAAGAGTCCCTAATAATCTGGAAGCATCCAAATTGACAAGAGTCGTCATTCTTATAGTCTTATTTAAAAGAGTTAAACGCCTGTGCAGTCCACCAAGTTGCAACGTTGGAGCGGATTGGTCCCCAACTGGGAGAATGCAAACTATCGGTCCCTAAGTTGCGGCGATGGAGCGGATTGGTCCGACCGTCACGGCCGCCGTCAGCACCTGTTTTTTTGCAGAAAACCCCCCGATTCTTAGTGATTTCTCGGGCTACATGTAGCCCGTTTTTTTCAAAAAAAATTCAAAATTTGAAAACTCATCAAAAACATCTGAAAAAATCATGCACGTACCTGAGCATGGTACGCACTGCCGTGAATTTTTTCGCACCGAAATGACATCATATGCGCCCTGTACAAAAATGACAAATTGCTGACAGAAAATTCAAATTTTGGATCTCATTTTCTGTCCGAATTTTGTCATTTTTGCACAGGGCGCATACGATGTCATTTCGGTGCGAAAAAATTCACGGCGGTGCGTACCATGCTCAGGTACTGCATGATTTTTTTCAGATTTTTTTGATGAGTTTTCAAATTTTGAATTTTTTTTGAAAAAAACGGGCTACATGTAGCCCGAGAAATCACTAAGAATCGGGGGTTTTCTGCAAAAAAACAGGTGCTGACGGCGGCCGTGACGGTCGGACCAATCCGCTCCATCGCCGCAACTTAGGGACCGATAGTTTGCATTCTCCCAGTTGGGGACCAATCCGCTCCAACGTTGCAACTTGGTGGACTGCACAGGCGTTTAACTTTATTTAAAACAACACATCAAGTATTTACACTCAACGTCCAGCCGTTCCTCCGACATGCCTGGCCCTATTATCCACACAATATGCAACGCCCACAAAGCTTCAACAATTTACCAAAAAAAAATGAATGGATCATCATAGCTTCCTAACGATCAGCGGTACGCCATCCCCGGGCTCCACGGTCAATCTGAATGCCGGGCGATGCACGTAGTTTGGCGAGAGCTCGAACTCAAACTTGGACAGCAAGAGTGACAGCACGACCTTGAGCTCAACCATCGCCAAGTTCTGTCCGGCACATGTACGGGGACCCACACCGAAGGGCATGTACATGTGGTGGGGTTTGCAGGCGCGCGCTATGCCGCCGGCAAACCTGCCCGGATCGAACTTGTCGTAGTCGGCGCCCCACGCGGAAGGATCCCGGTGAGCAAGCGCGATCGGGACCCTGATGTTGGTACCTTTTGGGATGTCGATACCGCCGAGGTTGATGTCATTTAGAGCTTCCCGGGTGACGAAGGAGGCTGGTGGGTAGAGTCGGAGGGTCTCCTGGATCACCATTGTCAACTGTAAAAGCATGATTGGATTAGCAATTTTGGATGAGTCAGAAGGTAAGCAAAAGCAATGCAGTAAGATAGTCACAAGAGCTCTACTCAGTAATTATCATTTTTTATTGATCTTGCTAATGGCAATAAATTCTCTCATTTAGAAAAGCAGGAATTATCATACTCCCTCCGATCCATATTAATGGTCTCAACATTGTCTAGATACGGATGCATCTAGTCTAAACACTTAACTAGATACATCCGTATCTAGATAAAGTTGAGTCCATTAATATGGATCGGAGGTTGTACCGTTTTCAGCTTCCTTAGCATGTCAAAGTCTAGTGGTTCCCCATGGCAAACTTCAAGGACTTCCACCCGAGCGCGGGACTGCCATTCAGGGTGTGATGCAAGAAGCATCAGGCACCATGCAGCAGTGCTCGAGGTTGTCTCATGCCCCGCAAAGTAGATGTTCTTGCAGTTGTCGACGATGAAGTCTTCTGGTGTACATGAAGAGAAGGAAGTGGCTTTAGAACCCTCAATGATGGAGTGGAGGAGAAACTTGTTTGGAGAGGTTGCCGAATCATGTTCGTGCTTCTTCGCAATGTTCAAAATGAGGGTTCGGATGCTGCTCCCCAGATTCCAAATCTCTCTATTGCTCTTTGTTGGTAAATATCTGGTTATCCCAGTAGCAAAAGTCAAGGATATTATCAAAAAGTACGGATATTAGATGAAAAAAACGTAACACCCGTTGAAGAGCACTGCATAGATCCTTTTTATAATTATATTCATGTAGTGGTTAGAAAATACAGATTTTTGATACTCAACTTTGATCTACTATAGTACATGATTACTGCTAGATCAAAAATATCCATCCTCTAACTTAAAGTATGTCTAACAAATTTTGCACTGAACATACATAATATATGCATTTAATGAAATATTGTGAAGCATTGCATGTAGAGAAGATCAACATGAGATATACTCAAATTAATCTGATATACTCAAATTAATCCAGTGGAAACAGAATATATATACTGATACTGGCATGATCTGAGGAACTTAATCCATTACTCTCTGAATTTCCTACATTTGAGACGTGAACTACCCGTTATTAGCTTAAGTATTTGTGCATATTGTTAGAAACATGCTACCTTCCAAATAAGAAAAATCGACATTTGAATGTTAAGAAGATAACTACAGTTCAAAATCAAGAAAACCCACTATGATATATCAACACAGACTTATTTTTGTGTTCAAATTATTCTCTTCAAGCAGAGCATTTCTTTTCGAAGTTACAGGGGCTTTCAGGTACCCTGAATTTTTATTATGAGTGCCACTGCTATCATAATATGTCAATCTTAAAGAAGTAGCTTCTGGGATGAAGTTATAACACCCTAAATAATAAAATAAAATACAATAAAATAGACCATACAGACATACCTGCTTCCAGGAACACCAATAAGCATACTGTTCGTTGCCATTGCTTTCTGAAGTTGACGGATCTTGTAGAATATCTCTTTGCCTTCAGCAAAACTGCTTCCAAAAGAAGTCCTTGATATAACATCAGCTGAGAAATTTCTCAAGAACTCATCAACCACAATCTCTGCTCTGCCTCCTTGGCTCACAACTTTGTCTTCCCATGAATTCAACATTGACACTGCAGCATCCATCATCAAATTCACCATTCCCTGTGGACATTTTCCACATACAATTTAGTCTAACGGTACATGCGGTAATTATTACCTTTTCCGCAGAAATTATTTTTGAAAAGCTTCATGAAACAAGATTATTTGTCTAATTTTTTTATTTTTTCTGAAACTAGAGTGTCTGAAGCATGAATCATCAAATAAGTTCATTGCAAAAAAAAAAATTACCTTAACCTTGTCCATGAAGAACTCGGGTGCAATAACCTTTCTTTGGTGCGCCCATAGTTCACCATTTGCCGTTAGAATTCCCATACCAAGAAGAGCTCCACGCTCTTTCTGCAAAAAGGAAGGCTTTCCAAGATCCAATGCCTTGCAGTTGGCCAGTGCCTTCACCATGTCTGAATCTGTTACATTTAGAACTTGTATGTTTCCAGTGGCATAGAAGTAGATGGAACCTGACACAACATCAAATTTACAAAGCAAGTTCACATTAAATCAATACCACAAAGTGAGGGCATAAAAGAAAGATTCCGACATGATGAGGCCAGAAAGTATAAAGTACATCATCTGACTATGAACTCTAGGAGATACTACGAACTAACTATCTATTACGAATCCTAATTAAAGACCAATTTAGTGGTATCAGCGTATAATACCATGTACGTATCTGTAACAACAACAGAGCTCAAATAAATTCTGATTACATGTTTGCATTCCCCATACAAGAACCATAGATTCTGCTCGGCAAAGAAAGAGATCTCCGTTTTTTACAGACAAGAGCCTCTTTGATTCAGAAGAAAATTCGAAGAAAAATATAGGAATAGGAAATTTCCATTAGTGGCACTATTCATACATGTCGTTCAAAACAATGGACTAAAGAAAAAATAGAGGAAACTTTCCTTTGGTCTCAATTTAAAAGGAAAATGCAGGAACTTTACAATCCAATTAACCTCGTTTTAAGTCCTACACACGAAGTACAATGCCTAGGTCATTAGTGGAATAACAACAACCCAATTATATTTTTCACGTGGTTTAATGTTGATTAGGATTCCTGTAGCCAAGCAGGCAAGTCAAGTAAACAAAATTTTGAGTTTTTCCGATCATCTGGTTTGCACATACATTCCTCTCTAGTCCTGTGTTTCCCTATTACTAGCATTTCAGAATCCTAAGAACCAAAGAGGTCAGAAGTCAATAAAACACTGCTCTGCATAAAATCTATAAAAAAATGACACTGAACAAACACTGCTCTGCATAAAATCTATAAAAAATGACACTGAACACAGAATACACTAGAATTCAGCAACTAAACAATTTAAAGTAAATTCCATTCTTACTAAAACTAGTTACAAGTTTCTTAACATACCGTAAACTCTGCTCCAGTGGATTAAGTAAGGAAATAGAGTAGCCACAAAATTCGAGGAGAAACGGTCAGTAGACCTCCCTGATTCCTGTTCTCGATCAGAGGTAGCAAGCTTCTGGATTCTCTTCATCTCTGGTATGTTTCCGAAAAGGAAAGAAGGCTTGGGCCCCTTGACTCCTTGGCTTCTCAGCTTCTGCCTGAGCCTCTCCGGCCTTAGCCATAGGATGGTGTACAAGTAGAAGAACAGAACAGAGAGGAGGACCGGAGGTAGGAGTAGTAACCATGGTGATGATGAGAGAATTATCTCCATGCGCGTGTGGGGAAGAATGAGGGAGAGAGAGGGCACGCTTATATGAATATTTCCGGGTGGTCCATTCAGAGCTGCAGCAGAACAGATGACAAGCTACCAATTGGTCGCGCACTCTGAAAGATGCTGGCAGAAAAGACAGAGTCAGTTTCTATCATATGAAGATACAACAAAAGGTGGGAGAAAGACTAGAGGGCATAATTTAACTTCGATGGACAAGTTCTGTCTGCTTGCTATGTCTAAAGCACACTCATATTGAAATTAATCGACCGTGCAAGGGTAGACAGCCAAGTGTTCAAATCCAAAGATCAACAAGTCCTAATCTCAACTCCAGCATAAAAAAAACCTGTGACTGGAGCGGGCACTGAATTCTTCGGGTGCGCATACTGTCAAGAAGCATGCCTGAATTTTCAGTCTGTCAACGATCAAGGAGTTTCTTATTTCCTTGCCGCGTATGGTACAAGCAGAATTGTTTCGTGTTTTATACTACGTTCGTTCCCCAGCCAATTTGCGAATCAAACAAGTAGTTTATCTCAGCTTAAGAATTTAGCCTACACTGGACGGAGTGGAGGATGGAGACGGACGGCAGCAGTAACGAGTACGAATCATACGTACCGTGGTGTTTCAGGGTAGTCCGCCGCCGCCGCCGCCGCCCATCCAAGGACCTAGCTCATCAGAAAATGGATTCCCGGCGAGTTGTGTACTCTTGTCCGCGCGGCCGAGGAGCGCCGCCGTGAGCTAGGGTTTGAGCCTTTGAGGATAGTTTGGGAGAATTGGGATGAGAAAACCCACAAGGAGATGAGAAGCTCGATTTCCGTTCTACTCTTCAAGCGGCAGACACATCACTCCCGCAGCTCACACCCCAGGTGTACAACTGTACACAGCTAGAAAAAAACTTGGAGAATTCCTTATTTAGCCCATCTTAAAATCCTCCTCCCTATTTAGCCCTAATAAAAAAATTCTTCCCAATTTAACATCTAAATTTTATTTCTTTCCTGATATAACATATTAGTCCATTTTGACCACTAACGGTGTTAAATAGGAACGTGAAAAGACCCTTTTGTCCCTAACAAATTATGTGACAAAAACAATACCATGTTCTGTTTGTTGCACATTTAAACAAATAAAGACCGTACGAGTACGCTCTACTTGACTCTTTTTTAGCATGAGAATATGATGGTGAACTGTTGATACATGGATGGTTTTACCCGCTCAGTCAAACATAGAACTGGCTCTCCTGCACATTGTTGATGTAGGACACGCCCCGAGGCAGGTACTCATTCACTTGCATGTCGACGACCTTAACCTTCCGATGCTGGAGGAGCAGCGACCCTGTCATAGCATTTCCCGACCCCGCGGCCGAGCTCACAGAAGGAAGCTCAAGGTGGCCCCCACGCCGCCCTCCAGGGTCTCCCCTTGACCACCATTGTTTGTAGTCGTGCCATGCCGTTGGCCGAAACATTCCGAGCGCCGCCCTCGTCACCGGTGGCAGCCCTGTCTACCACGCCCTGGCTGCCCACACTGGTTCGATCGCGTTGATACATTCGATCGAGTCCGGTCAGCTGGTTTGGTTGGTTAGATTAGAGAAGGTTATTTTGGTCCTATAAAATGATAACGGACGGCAAAACGAAACGACACGAACGGTAGTGTCATATTAGGAAAGAAATAAAAGTTAGATATCAATTAGGATTTTTCTTGCTAAGGCTAAATAAGGAAGACAATTTTAAAATAGAGTCAAATAAAAAATTATTTTAAAAAGCTTGCTGTCAACGACAAAGGCCAGAACAGCACTAGTGACCGTTGTTTCGGACGTGACCGTTGTTTCAGACGTGGATGTTGTAATTAAACCGGGTCCTCTAGTCCAAAACGTACTCTCGATTGCAACAAAGAACGGACGGTTTCGATAAAAGCTTACAAAAAGGTGACTCGTCATTATCGTGTCCAAAGATCAGAGCCTGCACGTCTGCATAAAAAAACAAAAGGTTCAGGGACACAATGTTTTTTTTTGGTCTGCATGCACCTGTTATGTAAAAAATTAAATAATTTTAAAATCACAAAAATCTAAAGAAAATTTTCGTGTGACCCAAGTCCCACAAGATACAGATCTTGCATAGTGGGCGCATATGCTAATATGACCCAAAAGACATTTCCGACCCTACAGATCAACGATGAATATCACAGCCTTGTCACCACCAGCGGCATGCCGAACCCAGGCTCAATGGTCAGCCGGAACACCGGCTCATGCCGGTAACTGGGCGACGGCGAGAAGGCGAACCTGCTCAGCAGGCGAGCCAGCACCACCTTCAGCTCTGTCATCGCCAGGTTCTGCCCGATGCAGGTCCTATGCCCGAGCCCGAACGGCGAGTACATGTGCGCCGGCTTGCACGCCGTGGCCACGCCGTTCGCGAACCGGCTCGGGCGGAACTCGTCGGCGTCCGAGCCCCAGACCTCCTTGTCGAGGTGCAGCATCGATCTGGTCACCTGGATGATCGTTCCTCGGGGCACGTCCAGCTCGCCGATCTTGATGTCCGTCAGAGCTTCGAGCATCATCAGAGACGCCGGTGGGTACAGACGGAGGGTTTCTTGGATCACCATCGTCAGCTGCATTTTGATGTCAGATACAACACACGAACGAAAATGCACGATGTCTTGTTCTAAGACGATGAAAAGGATGTTATGTTGCTCACAGTTTTGAGACGTTGGAGGACATCGACGTCCAATGTACTCCTCGCATGGCAAACCTGCAGTGCCTCGACGCGGGCACGCTCCTGCCACTCCGGATGTGTGGCCAGTAACATCAGGCACCAAACGGCAGTCACCGCCGTGCTCTCGTGCCCCGCAAAGTATATGGTCTTGCAGTTGCTGACGATGAAGTCCTCGGCGGTCCCACTATGGCCAGGGCCGTGAGCACCGTTGATGATGGCACGCAGAAGACCATTATGAGTGGCCGAATGCTCAGCTCCATTCTCGTTCATGTTGGTCTTTGCCAGTTCCAGGATCAGCAGCCTAACTTCTTCAACCAGATTCCGTATCTCTTGGTTGCTCTTGGTAGGCAGGTGCTTCCTGCAAAAGCATGGAAGAACTAGTATGATTGACCATTGAGTACTTGTTTCATGTTGAAAAGCAACCTAATACACAATTTGTGCTGATTACTGTCGACTGAAATCAAACATATAGAAAGACAACGGATAAGTACAGAGTATACTACTTGGCATTTGGCAAATACAGTTCAGGGGAAAACCTCCCCAACTCCCACCCGTTAGGGTTCCCACCGCCGCCGCCACCACCGCCGCCCACCTCCCCCTCCCCTCCCCTCTCCTCTTCCTCTTCCTCCCGGGTCGCCCCCGCTCGGGCGGCTCCGGAGGACCAACCGAGACCGAGCAAACCACCCCCCAGCGCCGTCCTCCCTGGCCGCTGCCGCCGCCGACGCCGGCGGCGGTGGCGGCGCCCGGCCCGCCAAAGGCGGAGGGCAGAGGAGCCGACTCGCTGCGTTGCTTCGGAGCGGAGGAGTGTCGTGGCCAGGTCGAAGATGGAGGCCGAGCTCGGAGGTGCGACCGGGCAGGGCGAGCAGGGTGAGGTGGTAGATGGCGGCGCTATGCGTCGCTGGCTGCTGCTTTGCTGCAGCTGCCCGTGGAGATGACGACGGCTCAGGGGACCCGATCTGGGCCCCGATCTGGGCCCAACTGGGCTTGGCTTGGCCGGGTGCTGCTACTTTTGCACACGGCGGCTCGTCCGGGCTCGGGCTGGCGTGCAGTGGTGGGCGCCTGTGGCTGCGCGTGCGGGGTCTCCAGCAGGCTTGGAGGCCGGAGCTGAGGCGGAGGCAGAGGATCCGGAGCGGTGAGTTCTCACGCGGAAGAGCAAGCCGGGGCAGCGGCCCCGGAGCAGCGGCTGCGGTATCGGCGTGGCCGGCAGTGCTTCTGCCGTGGCGTGAGGTGCCACGGCGACGGCAGCATGCGGAGGAGTGCGAGGTGGTTGACGACATGGCCAGAACGCCATCCTGTGGCTCCCGAAGCTTTGCGGTCGGGTTGAACTCCGGGCGGAAGCTCGCACGGACTTCGGTCGGTGCCGACGACGGCGGCACCCTCGGGTGTCGTTCTCCTTCTTGATCGCGTCGTTGTGGAGTTTTTCGACCTCGACTAACGCGTGTGGTTCCAAGAGCTTCGGGTGAAAATCTATGCTCTTCGGGAGCGGGCGGCGGTGACGATCTCGTCACTACCTTGTTGGAGGCGCCGCTTTGGAGCTCTTGGCCAGCGCGGTGCAACGGTTTCGCGGCGGATGTGCAAAATGGGTGTGTGGTCGAGGGTGGTGGACGCCGGGGCAGCGGCTCCGGACGGTGGTGGACGCCGAGGCGGCGGCCTCGGTTTCCCACGCTACGACGGTTTTACGAGGCAGAGCCGTTGTTTAGCGTGGGCCTGGGTGGCGACCTGGATGAATACTGCGTGGGCAGAGGGTTCGTCGACCCGACTGGATCGTCTTCGGGCAATGCGAAGGTCGATCTGGTTGCTACACCGGGGCGGCGGCCCCGGAACAGGTGGTTTTGGTGGCAACCTGGATGAAGACTGCGTGGGCAGAGGGTTCGTCGACCATGACTGGATCGCTTTCGGGCAATGCGAAGGTCAATCTGGTTGTTACGCCGGGGCGGCGGCCCCGGAGCAGGTGATGTGTGTTGTGGCGTTTGTCGACTTGGGTCGTGTGGGCGGCGGGTCGCTTCGTTAGTGCTATTCTTTTGTACAGATTATATGGTTTTTAGACCCGGTTTCCTTATAAACTGGGTCAACTCTTTCTATCTATTCGGGCGGTGGATACGACCACCTTATACCTCAAAAAAAAAAGTACAGAGTATGATCAATACTGTTTACTTACCACAGTGCAGAGAGTCCGACAAACGCATCCTGTTGAGAAATTGCCTTTTGAAGCTTCCTAAGTTTGCAGAATATCTCCTCTCCTTTTGCAAAGCTACTGCCGAAGCAAGCCCTGGCGATTACATCTGCTGAGATGTTCCGCACATAATCATCGACTACTATCTCCTTGCTACCTCCAGCACTGTCGATAATGTTTCCCCATACTTCTAACAACGGAGCAGTTGCATCCTCAATCAGCTGCATCATACCCTGCATATATATACCACATCTACAGCTATGATGCTAGTCCAGATTTCGAATCCATGTAAGCAACTTGAATGTAAATACCTTAATCTTGTCCATGAAGAACTCTGGAGCCATGGTCTTCCTCTGATAGGCCCAATCATCCCCATTCACTGTAAATATGCCTCTTCCAAGGAGAGCTTTGCGAGATTTCTTCAAATAATTAGGCTTCCCGAGCTCTGATGGTGTCCAGTGGCCTATGTCCTTTACCATATCTGGCTCAGAAACATGCAATATCTCCCGACCTCCTGTTGAGTACAGGAATACAGAGCCTGTTCCAGATTCATATTTTCAGTTACCTCGTTGTCGGAAGAAATGACACATACAATTATATATAAAAAGTTATTAGTATAGCTTAGATGGACTTAGATCAAATATTTGTAAAACTACAAATAGACATGATCATCACTGTGGTTCCCGCTATTAGAGCACAATTTGCATAATATTAAAGTACTTGGCAAGTGAAGCCTTCCAACACAAAGTACATTTTTCAATAGAATCAGTCGATGGAAATATTAATCAGAAATCAATTATTGATGGCACCATTTATGTGAGTGTTAAGAACTGAACGTTTACAAAATGACAGAAAAGTGTAAGTGAATGCTTTGAGTGCTTAGTTGGGCGCACACAGGTGTGTGCAAAGGAGCTTCTATTATCATAATTCAAAAACAGAGTTAGGTTTTTTATCCTTTATACTTAAAAATATCATATTTTTAATGTTTCAATGCCACTTGAAAGCCACTGTGTGACGGAAGTGTTGCAGGGCTATAGCCTGCAGACTGTACTCCTACTTTTGAGAAAATATATTAGTCGAAGTAATCTCTACTGTTAATGCTGTAAGAGAACTGTACAGTGATAGAGTATCAGGGATAAGTTTATACATGACAGTATGTTAGTCTTGTGACCCTCAATACAAGAACAAGTATATTTTTCATGACACGGCTCATGACAACGGAAGTTTTGATACTATGTGCTCTTTTGTCAGCTTCTGCCCACCTTCTCCATTGATTTACTAATACGTTAAGACTAAGCCACAGATCGTACAAAAATGGTCAGAGTTCTATAACATGGATTAGGTTTCGCTTACTCTTGAAAAGGACAAAAAGAGTCACTAAAAAATTGAGCGGTACCATTTCTCTGACTACTGTTGTTAGGTTAATGTTACTGACAACTCGGTTGTGTTGATCAATGATTTTTTTTTTTTTTGACGGAAGCCAGCAGGTGCTGCCTCATTTTATTAAGAAGGGGCCGGGTCAAATGCCGGTTTTTGGATTACAGGGAGTTTTACGAAAAGTATAGATTATCTACATAGCTAAAGAAAGGGAGCTACACTAGTAGTTGATGCGGCTTTGCTACATCAACACCAAAAGGGAAAGAAACTGGGATTAATTACTCTCCTTCGGGCCACGACTTTTTGAGGACGCCAGCGCGCCTCCATTCTCCAAGTTCAGCTTGTATCTTGTCAACTGTAGAATCTGCCGAGTGCAGCTTGTTGTTGAAGATACGGTCATTACGTTCTTTCCATATGAACCACCAGGTGAGAAGTATCATAGTTTGCCATCTGTCTTTCCAAGGCTTTTGAATTGAGCTAGAAGATTCAGACCACCAATTTGCCAAGTTGCTGATGTCACTTGGTGGTGCTAAGGCTGCTGGAAGATTAAGTCTGTAGACCAAGGTTTGCCAGACATGAGAAGAGTATGGACACGAACCAAAAAGATGCAGTCCGGTCTCAGGTTCAGCAAATGATTAAATATCAGTGTACAAATCGATCAATAACTCTATTTAAAAAGCAGTGCCATCTTTGGAACTGCTTCGTGATGGTAATTTACATTGCAAAAGAAGAAATGTCTACCCAATAAGGATCAAGATCATAGCTTCAGTCTGAAATATTCACATGCTAACATACCAAGATCATAGCATCAAGAAACACTTGCTTACATACCATAAGTTTCCCTCCAGATAAGGAGGTGAGGGAAGAGGGTGGAGATGTAGCTGTTGCTGTCTTGCTCCTCCATAGACTTCAGCTCATGTCGGATACTCTTCATTTCCCTCGTGTTGCCATCAAGAAAACTAGGCTTCGGACCCTTCACACCTTGCCTTCTCAATCTCTTCCGTATCTTCTCCGGTCTTAGCCATAGGATGTTACACAAGTAAAACAGAGCTAAGCCAAGAAGAACAAGCATTAGCGCAAGAGAGTTCTCCATGAGAAGGAGCATCGAACTGGAGATGGGGAAGTGTTCCCGTCAAACATTCAGATACAAGATGCCAGAACCAGCCTTATATTTGTTTGAGACTCCCGAGTATATGATAATTTAATTGTAGGCTGAGATCTTGGGATCCAATACCAACTAATTTATTTGCTAGATGATCTATACAACTGCAGCACCAGTTAGTGAGGTCCAGGAGAGAGTTGTCCAACCAAGTGTACTTCGAGTAATCACAAAATCCAAGGCAACTAACAAGTAGAGTTTATTCAGTATCAGACGCATCTCGACATACAACAGATAAAGTGGCATGTGCCAGTACCTCAGCTTTTGAATGATGGCGAGAAGGCAAGCTTAGTCAGCTGGCACACGTGCAAGAGATTCACATTTGCACTTGCGCGGGCTTGCATGCCGCAGCAGCGCCATTGGTAAACAGAAACTGGTCAGGGTCTGGCCTGTATGCTTGAGTCTCCTTGCCAAGGTGCAGTCGTGCAGCATGAGCGAGACCTGGACATTGTGGACAATGATGCCATGAGGCATATACATACCACAAGATTAGGACGATCCGATCATGTGAGGTAATATGTGTGGTTCGTCAGTAAGTATCACACAGAATACGGTTTCAAATCAGAATATGTGGCTGAGTAATCATTCTTCTTTTCTCTTAGCAAATTTTTTACTATTATGGAAGCAAAAAATTTAAGCCTCAACAACATAAGAAACATTACCGTGAAAGATTGTGACAGGAACCACTGCAAACTTTACAGAAGTATACATACAATTGTAATAATTTAAGGTCGCTTGCGATCCTGAAAACATGACGATATAATATTCACACAGGCAAAGATTTCATGCTCTTTGGTCAACTTCTGGTCGCTTTCACCAACAATTTATCAGACATGAAAAAGCATGCCCACACAAAATAAGAATAATGCAAGTGGAATCTAATTTACACTAATAGCATATAACAATATTTTAAACATGAAATAGTTGTTGCACCATCCTAATAAACTTTGTATGTGGGAAATTGATCTTTTACCAGAAAAAGCATGAATGGTAAACAATAAGGATCCAGGGAAAGTCAAATTCTGGTTTCACTAGTATATATTTATCAATGGTCATGCTCAATTTCAATTAAGGCATGCTTACTGGCTAGCTGTTTAAGCAGTGATATGCTTGGAGCTTTGTTTACCAAAGTTGTATGGACCAGATGTAGCATCTAGGTTTGATATCACTAAAAAAGGGGTTTCAAAATGTAGCAAGTGATCTTGATCATATCGTCATTCTCAAGGTAGGCATACATACACATGCAATTGCAGATGCATGGATCAAACTTCTCTATAGATACCTTAACTCCACAAGTTTTCTTCCAGAGAAGGAAACGCGGAAAGAAAATGGAGATGTAGCTCGAATAAGCTCCTGTTGGATCCTCTTGATCTCCTAGTTCTGCCATAGAGTAAAGTAGGCTTCGGACCCTTTATTCCTTAACTTATCTTCATTATCCTCTCCAGACTTCGCCATACGGTAGTATATGTGAATAGATGATATAAGTCAACAATAACGTAAGGTGGAAAGTAGTGTATATAATGATTCCTCATGGTTCTCAGATCATGCAAGGATCCACAAGCCCACAAAAAGTAGACAGCTTCATTGATCTTCAATGCAGGCGGTGTCAATTCATGTAGGGTTTAACCGTTTAAGTATATTGGTTTCCCCCCAGGGGCGAATCTCCCGTGTAAGAGTTGGGTGCAGCTGACACCAATGCGGCCCAAGTAATGACGAAGAAGCCCATGTAAAATTTGAGTCTGACCCCAGTCCAAAATTCAGTCTGACCCCATCAAGTCTGGCTGCACAAGATTGGGCTTGAGGAAAAGCAATTCGGCCCATGCTAAGTCTGACCCCATTCCAGAGTAGGGAAAGATCGCTTGATCGTGTGCCTCCCCTCGCGTACCTGAGCCCCTGATTATCAATTTCCTAATCCCTATGACACAAACCGTACGACGGCGCATGGCTGTGACCCCAATAATTTCCTCTCATCTCTGGCTTTCGGGATCTTGAGAGCACATCGAGAACCGAGTGGCGATCAGCAACAACAAGTCCAGATCAGAGATTTGACGCGAATGGGCAACTGGAAAACGACCGCAACGAGCCTAGGGGCAAGGCCCACATCAGATCAGAACCACAAACCACGGTACTGTATACTTCAAAAATCAATTCGAAATTCTAAACTGTGCAGCTATTTATTTGTTAGTCCCCCTCTAGGTTCAATTAGTCATACGTAGTCATCAAATTCTTAATTGTTTCTATTTTCCCGATTTTTCTAGGTTTTGGATCTATTTGGGTTGAGAAGAAAACGATCCAAATGTTGATATAGAGGCATCTAGACATCATAGGCCTGCAATTGGGCAAGATAATGCATCAAGTTCGGCTAGTCTCCCGATTGAGGATTAACTTGGATGTACTTCTGTGAAAGTGAAAAATGGAGAAGTTAAATTGTAAAATGTGAGTGAGACCAACCACATGTAGTTTCAACTATAAATACTTCTCTCGTATTTTATTATTTATGTGCAATCTATGCGGAAAGTTCTTTTTGATCTCGGGCTCCAATGAACCCTCCTATTTAAAAGATTTGAAAATCATATTTAGGATTTTCAAAAATTTGGAAAAAATTTGGGATGTAGCCAATCATATATCCCACGAACGTGTAAATTTTCACTTCGATATACGTTATATTTTGGCCTACACAGAAATAACAAATACGACAAAACTTAGAGATTTGAAAATATGCATACTTACATCAACATTTTTTTCATTTTTGTATAGCTCCAAATACAACGTATTTGAACTTGATATTTTGCACGTGCGTAGGATATATCATTAGCTACCTCCGGATTATTTTTCAAAATTTTCTAAAACTTATAAATATGATTTTCGAATTTTTTAAACAGAAGGGATCACTGGAGCTCGGGATCAAAAAATCCCCACAGCTATCTATGTTAGTATAATAGGTTTTTCTTGTTTTCTCCATACTTCAGGATTCTACAAATGAGGCGCTGGAATAAATTTTTGATAGTACCGCCTTTAGTTTCTCATTAATATTTGTAATGAAGTGGATTTAAAATGTCTTTTAAATGGTATGTGATATCTTTATTTATGTAACTATTATTCTATCATTGCACAATTTTGTCAAATGTATGATCTCTTAGCGCTCTATTATCGTTGAGATGGTCTGTCATAGCTCTGTAGTAGCCGACCCCATCGCCATTTTTTTCTAGATTCGCCCCTGTTTCCCCCTTCTGCTCGCGTACTATTTTCCCTTCCCTGTTTTACCTCGTGAAAAATATATGAGGCTACCACAAAATATATCTGCAGCAGTCATAGTTTAGCTAGCCAAGAGCTCTGTTTCAGGAAAAGCAAAAGAAAACTCTGTACATGAGCAACGACTGATAGCAGAAGAATTACCTCACCATCAGTACTGGCCAAATCTCTAACATGACACGAAGTGGATCCAACTTGAGTCCTCAGGCTGCTGATTATTAACACATGGATGGAATTTTGAAGCAGAGATTTAATTACGGTTGCAACCAAATGAAGCATTGGACATCCAATCACAAGTAGCAGTTTACAGCCCGTTACAACAACGACTTAATGGCTCGCCTCACTGATCACATTGACCAAAACTTCAAATCAGATTTTCTATGGGGCAATTACACGCGTGTGCCATCACACAGTGAATTTGGTATCGGCATACATGTGCTGGATATCTAGAACATGGAGCAGCAACTTCTTTTTGTATCTACATGTGCTGCAGATGAACTCTGAGATCCAAGGCACAGTCAGACTTCTACTACTACTAGCAGGGTTTGCAAAGCACCAAACTAGAGCTAAACCGACAAAGCTTACTACTGGAGCAGCTGCAATGAACAGTCATCTAGTGCAATCACGTGCTCTGTTTGACTGTTCTCCAACATGAACACCATGTCCACTTGTATTAATCACTTCCACTGCAGTACTGCACTACCGGACATATAGTTAGACACGACTCTAATAGCCGGTCACAATTAGCACAAGTCTTACTCTGTTCCCCTTGGCTACACACTGATACAATAAAAGGCTGCATAAGGAACTAAACACCAATGGAAGGCACAAGCAGCTGTAGTACACTGTTAATGAAGTAAACACCAGGAAGGCACAAGCAGCTGTAAAACATGACTCAACCCATCACAATTAGCAAAAGTGATACTGCTTTCACAGTATACAATAGAAAGCTGCACAAGTAAACAACAAGAAGGCACAAGCAGCTTAGACACTTCTAATATTAAGATTTAACTGTATCCCATTACCAAAAAGACAAACACAAGTTAAATGCGAAAGGCACCACACCTTATGGAGAATAGCACAGCTAGTTAATAATATAGTCTTGTGTTTGGGCTGCCTCCACAAATTCCCTATCTCAATCTAACGTTTGCAGAGTGATAAAGCAATGCAGTGAAGCAACATAAACACAAGCCTCACGATGAAGCAGGAACAGACTCTTACAACATTGCATCAAAACATTTTCCTCTTCTTGTTTCCTGACTCGCCCTTCTGGTTGTTAAATCCTCTGAAGTCGTTGGTCGTCTCAGCAGTGTTTTGCTTCTTCATCCCTTTCCGGCCACCATGCCCAAACTTGGAATCTTTCGACCTGCTGTTCTTCCCCTGTTTACGCTTAGCAAGACCACCAGACCTGTCACCAGGAGAAACGCCAGGCCTCTGCTTCTTATGTTGCTTGAGTCCTTCAACTTCAAAATTAATATTTGGCCCGTCCACCTTCCCCTTGGAAAATCCCCCTGTTGCCTCTGCTTCCTCCACTTCTTCACTGACTCGATGCTCTCCTTCTTCTCCTTGGCCCTCTCCTTGATCTTCTCGGCCTGCACCTCCTTGGCCCTCTTCTTGGACTCCCTCGCCTTCTTCCTCTCCTCAGCCTCCTCAATCTGCTTCTTCTCAAACAAGAGCTTCCCTTTGATCTTGTGCATGTGAGAGTCGGTCTTGACCATCTCCGCATAGTAATCCGTCGGCCTGAGGAACCTGACCTTCTTAGACTGCAATTTCTCAAACGCCTGCCTTGTGCCATCGAGAGCCTGGGTGTAGAAAGCAAGCTCGCGGGTAAGATCATCATTCACATCAACCTTTTCCCCCTGGTCATGATCGACGGTGAGCTTGTGCATCCAGTCCACCTTCTCTGGCCAGGCTATGTCCTCGAGCTTCTCAAGGAGCCCGTCCTTGTTATATATAGCTTTCTTTGAAGGTTCAGCCTGCAGCTCCTCCTCTGAATCATCTTCAGACTCCATGTAGTCCTCATCACTTCATCAGTATCATCGTCATCATCATGCAGCATGGCTTCTTCGTGAACCAGGGGCTCTTCCTCACTTTCAAGTTCCACCATTTTCGCTGTGCCAAAGAAAACGCGGTATTAATCTATGGAACCATATAACACGTTTCCCAGCAGATGTAACAGCACAACCTAGGGTTCAAAAGGGATCCCCACTTTGAAACTTTGCACTAATTTAGCTGCTGCTCAAATTTGGAGGCGATGTGTTCAAAAAAGAATTTATTTTGGCGGTGGATTGTGTGCAAGAAAGGAGAGAAACGGGGGGGACGGAGACGAGAAGTTACTCACCGTGCCTACGGGGGACCATCGCTGGCGAAGAAGGTCGCGGGCCGCCGGAGAGACGCGAGGGCGAGGTGGGGAGAAGGAGGCGGCGCTCTGCGAGGGCAGGTTCCAGGGTTAGCCTGGTGTTGTTCGTTCGTACATGTTTTGGATCGGGTGGTGTGCTATTGACGGTCCAGCAGGCCCAACAGATTGGCCCAGCAGCCCATCCAGTGCGAGGAAGAAAGGCATTTTCTTTTTATTTGTTTACCCCTCAAAAAAATAAAACGTACAGTATATCTTTGTTTTTTTCCTTGTGCATACGATTTTTTTTTTTTACATGCTACCGTTGAACCATCTCGCGCATGCTACCGTTGAACCATCTCGCGCTTTCTTTGTGAGAGCTCTCCAGAAGCAGGTTCCCACGTCACCCAGTGGAAGAATACGACCAGAAACCCTTGTTTGTTTCTACAATCTTTTTGGGATTGGTGGGGATTATCCCGATTAAATCCTGAAATCCCCACATATTGTAAAACATTATTTGTTTCTAGTTTATTGGATAGGTTTTATCCCCACCTTTCCTCACAAATCTCCAAACTTTAGTTATTTTTTCTCAACCTCCTACCTAGTGTATTGATCCCCAATCCCGTAGGGGACTGGGTGAAGTTTGGGATTTCACCAAATCCACTAGAGTATTATCTCACCAATACCCACAAAAACTCTATAAACAAACGGAAGAACATTGCTGGAGTATTTCTCCCCGGTTCTGTAATTTACCTGTGCGAAATACATAGGCTGTTTGGGTATTGCGCGTGGCATGGCTTCACTGTCCAGCATGGACACGACCGACGACATGAGTGGCCTAGCACTGGAGCTGTCCTGCACACACAGGAGCCCAACGTGGATGCACTTCGACACTTCATCAAGGAATAGCTCCCTGTAACCGATGAGTCCACGAAATCCATTGCTTTTCCATCTGCCCACAGGTTCCATGCCTGAAACATCACCTCCAAGTTCGTAATTTAAATTTGCTAAGTTATCAGAATCTGAAGAATTTCATAACACGTCAAGTAACACTTACATATGATACGAGGTTTTCAAAGTCCATCACAAGATGATGAGGTGAGCTGATCTTTAATCCACTTACAATCTCCAGCAGCAAAATACCAAAGCTGTAGGTGTCAGATTTGACGGAAAAAATGCCCTCCATCGCGTACTCAGGCGACATGTAACCGCTGTTTGAATAGTATTTCAGAAGAAAGTATATATGAGCAGTTCAGTTATGTCAAGCGCCTAAATATTTTTTTTCAGATCAAGAGCTAGTCAAGAGTTACTTACTACGTCCCAACAACTCGTTTGGTACTTTCTTGTTGCTCGTTGCCTCCAAAGATCCTTGCCATTCCAAAATCTGATATATTTGGGTTCATCTCTGCATCTAGCAGGATGTTGCTTGGTTTGAGGTCCCTATGGATTATCGACGTTCTCGAATCTTGGTGGAGATATAGAAGTCCTCTAGCCACCCCTTTGATTATGTTGAACCTTTTTGGCCAATCAAGCATAGACTTTCTTGCAATATCTGCAAGGAAGAGGATGTGCACGTACATGAGCGTGGGGCATCTAGTAAGCTGTTCAGGCAAACAAGTTTGTTTTGTCAATTCAAGATTACTTTCTAGAGTATGTGATTAGAACATACCAAAAATAAACTTGTCTAGGCTTTTGTTTGGCAAGTATTCATAAATAAGCAGCTTCTCATCCTCATGAATAAAGCAGCCAAGAAGTCTAACTAGATTCTTGTGCTGCAACTTGGTTATAAGAACCACTTCATTTCTAAAATGCTCTATCCCCTGCTCAGACCCTGGCTAAGCCTTTTAACAGCAACTTCCTTTCCCGTTTCCAGTGTTCCCTGTGTCATTTAGTCATCAATGAAATAAATTTACCAGGAGAAAATTAAATACATTTTAAAATGTTGTAATTAATTGACAAGGTCAAAGTTTTAGACAACCTTATAGACATTTCCAAAACCTCCTTTTCCAAGTTTGTTTGTGTCATGGAAATTGTTTGTTGCAGTGGAGATGTCTTCGAACCTAATAGACCGGAGTTCCAAATTTTGATCCCAAACTTCTTGCGAAATGCTGGAGTGTCCCAGAACCTCTCTTTTCTTGTTTACTCGTATCCCTACAGATATATCAGTAACGCAACACTCAGCACTATTACATGAGCACCGTATTACAGGAAACTGGCATCCCTTGTTCTACCTCTTAGCTTGCATACAAGGACAAGATATATGCATGTGAGTATCAGCAGCAATGATACAACTGGGAGTACAATCTTTAATACCACACGGACACCACTCTTGTTGTTTACTGCAGAACTGTGTCCTGTGAAGAAAAAGAGTACTGCATCAAGATTCAAGCATAGCTTGTGAGAGTATGCATTTACCCTCTTCTCTATGAGTAAAATATACCGCTGTACCTTAATTAATATACTAAAATGCATCTCAAATATAGTTACAGGTTTCGTTTCAAATAAAAAGATTTGTAGACACCAAAAGTAACTGCTAGCTAGTGTTACAAATGTCTGAACTGAACAAGTAGCACACTGAGTAATGCCAGTTGCCGAGTTTGTTCAATAAAATGATTATATGTCCCTGATAGAAAAGGTTGGTGTTCGTAGTTTCACGTGCTGCTGTTCCTATCAAGATCCATCGAGAAGGTGACACGATATACATTTTAAGGCACAAATGTCACAGCAGATCAAAAGAACAAAAGAAGGCATGGAACGTACGCACCAGGAGAGCCGGCAAGCCGAATGTACAGGTTGTACTAGCTAAACCGGGCGCCTTCTCGAGTCAACAAGCTCCCCTGTCCAGACCAAGCATCTTGATGGTCCACCCGTCGCGAGGATACTGCTCAAGTTGGTGTAAGCATACGCAGTGCAGGAGCAGTTGCGATCACACTCAGCAGTGCACTCCTCAAGGCTTCTGTTCCTCACATACACAAACTTGTCAGGCACCTTCATCCCTGGCAAGGTCAAGAATTGGTCGCCGCGGCATCTCAGCGCCTCCTTTCTCACGCATCCTTGGAGAAGTTGACACTGAAGCCGTCCGCCGGCTCAAACCCATCGAGGCACCTGCATTCCCCGGTGGATACTACTGTGCTATCGCAGTAACCAAACTGACCACAGGAGCCGTAATGGTGGCAGCCATCACCTGGGAGCTTGAACAAAACCAGCCATGACTGGTTAATCCAGATCCTGAGCATCACGTCGCCCGTGTAGTCCAACTTCACGTGTGATATCCGAGAGTTGTTGTCCATGTTGTATGTCATGTAGATCTCCTCCCCATCATCGACGATCTGGGACCACATGTATCCGTTTTGTCCGAGGCTTCCGCACCGTTCCACAGCCCACTGCGCCAGTACAGGCTTGTCTCACGCCAGATGAGGAACTGGAAACCCGTGCTGGGGTCACCACTGAGGAAGTATTTTCCGGTGGATGGGTCTTGAGAACCTTTCCAAGCAACGATGCGCAGTGCTGTGTGGGTCTTGTAGTTCGTCCATAACTTGAAACCGGGGAGGATGGTGTCGGTCGGATGATCATAACTCTGCCATACCTGTGTGAAGTTCCGACTGGACTATAAAGTTCCCTGTGTCGAGCAGCAGCGCCACAGCTCCATCACCCCCGGTGGTGACATTGTTCGACGTCGTCCAAAGGATACGGCCTTTGGAATCTGACAAGATAAGGTCAGAACTGTTGCTCAAACCAACTTCCCAGACAAACCGCTTCTGATTGGGTTGTCGCGGTTGGCCACCCAGACATATGTCTGCTCCGGGATGTTATGGTGCCATATGCCTACATATTGGTTTGCAGTGGAGTTGTCGAGGGAGAAGAAACCAAGGCAAAGACGCCACCGTTGGAGACGAGCTTGTCCCCAGGTAAGAGTGGCTTTGCAGGTGTTAGGCGGTCATCGGATTTGCAGGAACAAATCGATAATAGGAGGATAAAAAAGGGAGTAGAGCCATGCTAATTTAGCTTTCTGCGCATCTGCTTTTGAAGAGTGGTATGAAAATGTCACAGCAGCATGACCAGTTGGCCAGACATAATTGACGACAGGAGACTGCTGCTTGTAACTGGTCCATGTCTGTTGACTGCATCAAATACACCGAAGAACTGAGCTTCCCGAGTCGCAACCATATGGATAACCGGCGTCGTCATGGGCATAAATGTGCCCCTGGTAGTAAGGAACTCGGACCTTGTGTAAGGTGCAGAAATATCCAGACTTTCTTCAACAGAAGGAATATATCCAGATTTCAGCATCAATGCCGACTCGATCATTAACACATGGACGGAATTTTGAAGCAGAGATTTAATTATGGTTGCAGCAAAATGAGCATTGACATCCAATCACAATTAGGAGTTAATAACAGCAAGCTTCAATTCACGCTTTGCTTAGATGAGCAAAGTGACGGTAGAATTATGGTTTTGAGCTGGTTACAAGAACGGCTCAATGGATCACCTCATTGATACCATTGCCGAAACTTCAAATCAGACTTTTAATGGGGCACTAACACAAGTGTGTCATCACAAAGTAAATTTGGTATCGGCCATGTACTGGATATCTAGAACATGGACCACCAACTTCTTTTTGTATCTACATGTGCTGCAGATGAACTCTGAGATCCACGGCACAGTCGCCTTCTACCACTACTAGCAGGGTTTGCAAAGCACAAAACTAGAGCTAAACCGACAAAGCTTACTACTGGAGCAGCTGCAATGAACAGCCATCTAGTGCGATCGCGTGCTCTGTTTGACTGCTCTCCAACATGAACACCATGTTCACTTGTATTAGTCACTTCCACTGCACCAGCAGACGTATAGTTAGTTTCTTCAGCCTCTGCTTCATCAAAAATTTCCTCAACAGTTTCCTGCACATGGGTGTGTTCCTCCACCCCATGGACATCTCTTTCATTGGTTGTGGCTCGCTTGGACCTCTCAAATTCTGGGTCATCCGTAGGAAGTTCATATCGGCAAACTGGACATGTATTCCTAGAACTAAGCCATGGCAAGATGCACGACGAATGGTACAGATGCATGCATGGTAGCTGTTTTGCTCTAGTTTTGACAGGCATCAAGTCTTTGCAGACTGGACAGATGACACCACCATCTGCCTCGTGCCTGGTGGAGATAACCAGAGATGGGAGATTTCCAACAAAGGATGTCGCTGCAGGTGGAGCTCCTCTTCTCGAATTGTTGTCCTCAGCAAATTGTTGAAGAATCATCTCAAACTGTCTTGCATCAGCGTAATCACCAGGGTTCCCTACAAAAGGCGTCGCTATATCTGGCCCTTCCATTTCTGTCAGCAAGTTGGTCATATTTGCTCTCTGATTAACATTCATTCTCCAAGTCCATACCCCATCTTCAGATTCCCACCCGGTCAATTCACTTGGGCCAATGCCATGCGACTGCTGCTGGTGGTGCTGCATGGTGTCAACCGCTTCATCAAAATCAGATTCTTCCAGTTGCACATCTTCTTGGTAATCTGAATCCCACTGATCCATTCCAGCATTCATGGGATCAATATCTGTATCTGTATTCATGTAGCTCTCGTTGTCAAGTTGAACAGCAATCTCCCTTCCCATCATGCTATGTTGATCTAGAGAAACATCCGAGTCCCCACCGTAGTCACCAAAACTGATGTTTGATTCAAGCTCATCAAACACAGAATCAACATAATTGAGGCCATCACTCTCATCATCCGAAGCATGCCACCTTTGGGACTGGTTTGGTGTAGAATTATAAGATGCCAGCTGTCGCACAACTGTTGGAGAATCAGTATCTGCTTCATGTCCTTGTCTAGCTAAGTTGATCACTTGGGAGAACTGCTGTGAGAATGCATCCTCACTAGATTCAAGACTTGCAGTCCTCGACCTCCGCCTTCTTTGTCTTCTATGCTGATTACTGCTGGTTGTTACATCTCTTTCGTTCTGATTAATCACAGTCTCCTTGCACTCCCTGCATATGGCTAAAGCTTCAAAGCTATTGGTCACTTCAGTATCCAAAGTAAAAGGTCTTGTGCAAACTAGGCATTGAGCATCTGGTAGCTCATGGTCACTCGACTGCGTCTGATTGCCAGACATGGGCATCTTGTACTAGTAAATCCGACAATGCAAGCTGTGCTCTGCTGAAAAGAACAAGGGACTATTGCAGAAGACAAATGGCCTGAAGGGAAACAGAAGTATGCCCTGCTTAATTCCTTGAATAGGTGTTCATACATACATCACTGTGCACGTTAAAAAAGTTTTGCCCGGATGCCAACCTGCCAAAGGAAAGCAAGTAGTTGGTCCAGTTAGTACACAATGAAAGAAAGACATATAATGTGCTTATGCAGCATATCCAGGAGGCTATGAAGATTACAGAGATTCGATCAAAATGGATAAACAGTTAAGCACATCCACAAATATAATGTACTAACAGCTACCGATTTTTAACGTAACCACATGACAAAACTAAACATAGCATGACTGTTTAATTGGTTGATCCTAGGAGATCACCAGCAAGAACACCAACCAAATTATTTCCAGAGAGCCCCGATTTTTTCATCATCCATATCTCTGGATAGGAATTGTGGATTCAATCCCTAGCACAGGCAGATTATTTCTAAAGAAAATACATGGATCAAAGCGATACTCACGGAGGCCCAATCGGGCACAACATATAGAAGCAACCCCACGAAATCGGGTCAGGAACTAACCAGTTAGACCAAATCAATTTAATCTCCACCCCAGTTCGCACATGACAGGCCGCCGCAAGGGATCCACGCAAACCAACTAAATAAGAAGAAAAATCATCACCGGCTCCGCAGCAGGGGCACCGAGACGAGGCGCTAAAATCAAACGCGAGCGAAAATAATTTGAGCAGATTTGGAGAGGAGCCGCACACATTTGCGATGTAAGAGCAAACAAACGGTTGTTCATGGGAAGGTCGAAGGGTTCGAAGAAAAATTACCTCGAAGATCTAAGGCGGGAGGGAACTGGGATGGCGATCTATACTGGTGGGATGGCGGATCAATTCCGGCGATCCTGGGGCAGTGGGGCTCGGCCGGAGGAAGAAAAGGACGTCCGGATTGGGGATGGGAGAATGGAGATTGAGGAGGAGGAGGAGAGAGGTTGGAGTTTTCCTTTTTTTTTTTAAACAGTTGCAAAAATTTCTAGTATAGACCCATGCGGAAAAAGCCGGCCCATTTAGAAGTTCAGAGCCCCACACAGAGCTCCACCTTCGCCCGCCACCACTCACTCGTCAGTCGTCACCCATGGCCGCCGGCGTGAACAGGCTTCCGCCGCGTCTCACCACGCTCGCGGTCTTCTCCTCGCCTACGCCGAACCCCTTCAGGCGCATCGCCAGGCCCAGGCCAGGCTCCCGCCGATCTCCATCTCCATGGACCCGGCCCTCGTCGACCCGGCCCACCTCCAGGCCCTCATGCTCGCCTGCGCGCACTCCTGCGCCATCCGCCCATCGGCGCCGGGAGCCGCCGCGGGGCCGGAGCCCGTCGACATCCGGAAGCTCCGCACCGCCGTGGCGCACAGCTTCCTGGTCGTGTCCGTCTTCTGCGGCGCCAGGTTCCTGGAGGGCGACGACGACGGAGGGGATGACCGGCGGTTCCTGGGCCTGGAGCTGGACCTCGGGCTGGGGCGGCGGGGGGAGCAGCGGCTCGTCGGCTTCGGACGGGCCGTCTCCGACGTGGGGCTCACCGCCTCCGTCCATGACGTCGTGGTGATCTTCTCCTCTCTTCGTGTTCACAAGAATTTCCAGTTATTAGACGCTTCTTGATTTTACAGTGTCAACACATTTCGTGCCAAAGGGCTAATTTTAGTTGAATTTCGCATGGCATTCTGGATACGGTAATTAGTTTTCGAATTACCAACTTGGCGAATTAATTCGACTGAATGAATAACCTCGTTGCAAGAAGCAATAGCACAATGTGGGTAATCTTGATCCCTAAGTGCAGTACAGGCGTTGTATGTATCCTTTTCAAAGCTGGATTTATCACTATTGTGCTATGTTTTCCAAATGAAATGGATGAGCATTTATTGGCAAGAAGAAATTTGTCGTTTATGAATTCTGTCTTTGTGCACTGATTATAGCTCATTTCAGTGGAAACTTTTATGTAGCATTAGGCATGAGTCTTTGAATTGATTAGTGAAAGGGAGTTTAACCATAAAGCGTATAAGGTTTACATAATTGAATGTTTTATGGTCTGGGCTATACTCGATACATATTCTTTCATGTCCCCTTCTGTTACTCCTCCACATTCAACCAAAGATTATCCCCCATCATGTGTTCATATGACTATCTTCAGTGATTTACAGGTTCATCCGTCACTTCAGAGGAGAGGAATTGGCACAAAAATACTTCAGAAAATTACATGGTAGGTTACTACGATGGGCTTTTTCTGGTGGGCTTGAAAGGGGCTTACTTGAGTCAGTTTATTGTAACAGAGGAAGAATAACGAACATGATCTTTTCTGTAAAATAATCAAGATAGTGGTACCAAAGCAATTAATCATTTATGTTACTTATTAGACAAAATGAGAGACCTCTTGCATTGAAACAAAAAAAAAACTTGTACACGAATCAACAACCAAGTACCCCCTGGATCAAAATATTAAATATTTCTTTTCGGTATCTATTTTTTAGTTGATGCTTTCTTCACAGAATATCTTTTTTTGGATTGATAATATTTCCTTTTGGGAGTATATGACCTACAGATTACCTAATGATTTTTGTAACTGTTTCAAATTTGGTGTACACATTTCACATGTTTCTTGTATTTATTTGACAGCATAAACAAACCCCAGTGATTAATGTCTCCCTGTATCAGCTAATCTTAGAACAACATGTTAATATGCAATCTGAACTTCTTGAGTAGAAATACCTGTTACTTGAACAGCTGACTAGTTGATTTCCTGTCCAAAGTTCAAGATTCATCTAAAACCTTTGTTACCGGAACAATTTTTTCAGGGCACTCCATAGCAGAGGAATTTATGACATTTCCACATTATGTACAGGAAAGGAGAGGTATGGCCTTCATATATAATTTGGTAGACCTCATGAATGTCCATCTGTATGCTTAACATACATCTGTTATGTGTAAGATGGAAGTGTGGATCTACTCCCACACATGCCTTGCAATAGAATTTTACAATGATATATAATGATGTCTATTAATTTTATGGAACGATTTGCAGGCCATTTTTTGAATCATGTGGGTTTGATGATGATGCAATGGGTTCCACGACAATGATGTACACTAAAAGCATGCAGAAATAGTATTCCCACTGATGATTGCAAATCCACGCCATGATGAGATTGGTGGTTCCTTTGCCGTGTTAACTGGTGCTACTTCAGAATGCTGACAATGAACGAAGTTGTGAGATCCAGCAGTAATTATTTACCTACTCTGATTGGATATACTCCCTCCGTTTTTTAATATAAGATGTTTTAGCTTTCGTACACATTCATAAGTGTCCACATGTATTTAGACATGTTTTAGTTTGTATGTTCACTCATTTTGGTACGCACCTAGTCAACATGTGAAGGATCTAAAACATCTTATATTAAAAAACGGAGGGAGTAGTATCCAATGTGTACAAACCGTTTCTGGCTTTGTAATAGAGGATACTGTCCGAAGAAATTAGATAAACTCGTGTAGTACGGTATACCGTATTAATACGTGTGGATGACGGCATTACCAAGCATGTTTCAGAATCCAGACCAGCATTTGTAAATTTTACCACTGAATGCAAAAGCTTGTTGTGTGTACAGAAATGAGTGCTTATACACATATTTTCGCCGTAAAAGTTTATGTATGTCAGCACATGTACTTGAACGAGGAGTCGATCACCGGAAGAGAACCTTTGGTATACAAAAATTATAGATTTGTGCGAAGTTAGCACTGTCGAAATTTTATTGGGGAAAGATCCTTTATCAAGTAATGGTGCAAGAGATAAGCCAAAAAGATAAATGAGTCAAGGGAGATATGTGCGGTCTCCACCTATATAGTACCAAAGATTAAACAGGCGTTGACACATTAATGACACTCAGTAAACTCCCTTTGATTTACGGCTTTACACAGTGAGAAGCTCTAGTTACAGAAAATGCCGACTTCAGCCTTCAGGGTTGGACGGGACCCACCAATCCAATGAATTCATCTTAGCATCTGAATTCTTGTGCAGCAAGATTCTCTTATTAAATTTTGCACAATAATGTTTGAGTTCATTGATATAAACATCCATGGATCTTAGATGGCCAATCTCCAGCTGTTGCGCTGCAATTATTTCTCGTTGCCCCTGTTGAGACACGGCTGTAGGTCCATGTGTTTCTGCATATGCATTTAGCAGCATGGATCATCATACAGCTCCTTGGAACACTTGCTCGTCTGGAGTTCCAAAAGCTCTCTGAAGAAACCGGTCGACGACTGAAAGAAATTCTTCAGCTCGTTCTTCGTGGGGCAAGTGCCCACAATTCTTGATCACCTCAAATGTCGCACCAGGAATGGCTTGTGCTACGCGTTCAGCATTCGAAGCTGGAACAAGACGGTCGGTGTCACCAGTCACCACTAGCACTGCAAAGGTAAGACAATCAAAACTTTTTTTTTTTTGCGAAACAATCAAAACTGTTTAGCAAGCGACATTGTTAACAAATCGCATGTTAGAGTATTCAACACTTTATCTAAAATTTGTAGGGACATCACAACATATCTAGTTCAGTAGTTGGACTAATTATGTAATAAGAAGACAAAAGGAAGAAGCATTTAGTTCAACCTGGGCATGAGATTTCAGAGAGCCTCTTCGAGACTGGCACTTTTGACTTGGGTGTATCTGTGATCATGGCTATAGTGTACTCCAAGAGAGCCTTCTCCCAGCCCCTGGATCTTAGTGGCTGAAATAATTTCCATGAACATCAATGTGAGTAAGCATTTCTCACTTCCAGATTTTGTTTTCTGAAATTGTCACAGAGAGAACTCACCTTGGTGTAGCCTTGAATAACATGGTCAGTTACTTTGCTTGGGTCATACCATGCATTACGGACACCCGTTATGCCAAATTTATCCATGATCAGTCTCACCTATGTCACCAAAGTCTAATCAAAGGGAAATAGAATGGAACTACAAAACTTCTGGAATAAGATGTATCTGTATATTTACAATTTAATCAGTCAACTCAAAATATCTGTATTTTGAAAATTTAGTTGGTAAATTCTAAATATCTGTATTTTGACAATCAGAGAACAGCATCTTACCAGACTCGCCGCCAGTGAAGATCGAAGAAAAGCGACAAGAATTTTACGAGACAAAGCTCTGACCATATTCTGCAATGCCATTACCACCTTCAGAACGGGCCCTGCAAGCCACGTACACATGCCAAGAAATCCTCTCCAAATCGCAGCAAATGGATTTGGTGGTGCATTGGTATCATCAGAGTCCTTCTCTTTTCCTTGCTGCTCACCGACGCCGTTGTCCGATCATCCTTCCTTGCCGGCGCGAAAATTGCCGGCGCAACCAGCACAAGCGCGGCCACCCGTTCCGGCGCCTCAAAGTACGCTTCCACTGCGACAAGGCAACCGGCAGAGTGCCTGGGATGATCCAAACAGTGGAATAAATCTCAACATCTCTAATCAAACAAACCAGCAATTTACTGATACTGAAGAATGCAGTGCAGACTGCAGAGTGCGCATCTGTACCCGACAAGGATGGCCTTCCCGGCGTCGAGTTGGTCTATGAATGCCAACGTGGCCATGGCCGAGAAGGCCATGGAGTAAGGGTTGAGAGGCTTGGTGTCATCGGCGGGCCAGCCAGCCCGAGAAGTCAGGCCAAACCCCGGCCGGTCGAAGGCGAGGACCTTGGCGCCAGCAATGCGGGCGAGCGGCCGCATGACGCGGCTCCAGGAGAACAGGGACGCGCCGAAGCCGTGCAGCAGCACTACGGGCAGCCCGATCTGAGTCCTCGCGACGGCGGTGTCCGAGGACTGGTCGTCGTGGGCGCAGACCTTGTGGTGGACCCTGACGCCGTTGATCTCGTAGAAGCTGCTGTCCGGGTCGGCGAGCGCTTCCGGGTCGAGGAGGTCGTCCTGGTCGATGCCGGCCACGGTCCGGCGGCGGCGCGGCGGCATCTGCGCACCAGCGCCCGGAATGGATCCTGCGTTTTGCTTTGGGGTTCACTGTTAGTGCTTGTGTTTCAGGGAAAGTTCAGGTCATTTTTGCGCCAAATTTTTTGCCACTCGAATGGAAAAAAAAGGAACTTTGGCAATTTCGAGCCACTTTTTAGCGCAAAGATCCCAAATCTATGGTCCAAGAAGAACACCACCCATTCGAAGCCTCTGGGATCGAAATGTAAAAAAATTGGCAGCTGGAAAAGAAAATACCTGCAGGGAACTCGGCGGCGGCGGCTGATGGTGGGGGAGGACCGGCCGTGCGGCGAGCTCGGGGATGCAGAGGACGGATCTGGGCGGCTGGGGCAGCGGGGATAAGGTTTGGGACGGCTGGCGGCGGCGGCGATCGGAGGGGCAGGAGCATCCGCATCTGATCAAGCCCCAGCCGGCGCGGGAAGCCGACGGCTGCCTGGAGGGGTTCGCTGGATTGCGTGGGCCCCTAGCGCAGTGGCACGATGGACGAGGCTCTAATCCGCGAGCTAGCGACGTGTTGCTCGTACGGAGTATGTCTGCTACGCTCCCATTTCAAAATTTGGATCATCTGCCGACCAAACTCAGTGCCAGATTTCCGGGCCCAAGGCAAAGCTAGAACCCTGGGTTTATAGGTAAATAATTCATATATGTAGGGATTTTTGCCTTTATCATAAGATTCTTTATGACATTTTTCATCGGATTCGGAGTAGGGATGCAGAGGACGTCCGCCAGCTTCCGCTTCTTTTTTTTGCGAGGAAACAGACGCAATTACAGGAAGAACCTTACAGAAAGAACCTCAAGAAAAGAAGAAATTACAGCGCAGTCCTTCTGCAACCCGGAGACGACGACGAAGCGCAGAACGTGCCGGTGGCGCGCCGCCGCCGCGTCTTCCTTCAAGCCTTGGATCAGAAGACGTCCCCTGGCGGACGGGAAGTCGCCGGACCTCGAACTCCATTGGAGCCTCCATCCAGCACCCGCGGCACCTCCTTCGTCTTCCTGGAACGGCGTCAGCTTCAACTTCGTCAACCCCGATCCGCCGCCACGCGGATCTGGGAGGGGGATGGCGCTCCCAGCGGATCCGAGGACCCCAGGGAGCGAAGGGGGCAGGCGCTGCGCCGCGGATCTACGCCGAGCTCCGCCGCGAGAGGAGGAACGCACCTGCACCAAAAAGACCGACGAAGCCACCTCCTCCATGGCGCCGACGGCCGGAAAGCTCACACACCCTACACTATCTACACACGCGAGGCAGAGATCCCCCGCCCTCCCGCCGCCGAAGCGGCCGGCGGAGGGCGAGGGATCGACTGGATCGGCGGCGCGGCGGTGGATCTGCAAGCGGCGAAAAAAGTCGCCTCTCTCGGAACAGTAGCGGGAGAGAGGAAGACGTCCAGGCTCGCCAGCTTCCGCTTCAGTTCTTCGAACTGGTTGTCTTTTGTGGATTGTGGATTGGAGATGCATGGGCCAACTGGATTGGTGGAGTTATTTGCACTGGTGGTCACACAACTCGACAGCTATGTGCACTTAAGTCACACAACTGGATAACTGAATTTTTTTGGTCACACAACTCGTCATCTGGTGCACTTAAGTCACTGACCCCACCTGTCAGGCCGTTTTCCGTTGAAGTTGATGCTGACTGGACACGTAATTTTGCAAAAAAAAACCCTGTATTTTTGTACATTTGCAAAAACCCCTGTTTTTTTTTCAAAAAAACCCTTGAATTTTTGAAATGTCCAAAAATACAGGGTTTTTTTTGCAAATGTACAAAAATACAGGGGGTTTTTGCAAGATTACGTGTCCAGTCAGCATCAACTTCAACGGAAAACGGCCTGACAGGTGGGGTCAGTGACTTAAGTGCACCAGATGACGAGTTGTGTGACCAAAAAATTCAGTTATCCAGTTGTGTGACTTAAGTGCACATAGCTGTCGAGTTGTGTGACCACCAGTGCAAATAACTCGGATTGGTGATCCTGACGGATACAAACTGTTCGCCTCGTCTGGCGGACTATCCGCTCTTATCCTAAATTCGGAGCGAAATGGATAATGCCGATGCGGATTTGAATACGGATATGTTAGCCCGCGGATTCGGAATGAAAGTGGAGCGGAATAGGGACCGAAACAAAATTAATCGGATAGATGCCCACATAAGTAATAACCATAAATAATTAAATAAATAAAGTATAACATGACCCCAGGAAGAAAACTTGCAATAAAGCAACGCAAGGGCTAAGTATCATCCACGCATGTTTATATAGGCTAACAAGCTAAGAAAATTGTACTCCATAGTCGACGAACTTGGCCACTCACTAGCAATTTCGGTTGAAAATTAGTTAATTAAGTTTTAAAACATCAAATAATTCTAGTTATTTTTTGGATAATTTGTATATGGATAAGCTATTTTTAAATACCTTATAATACTTGGGTGTCAGTTCGAGATGACATAACCATATCCGTGACATTTCTTCAAACCGAATATAGATTCCTAAAAACGAATCCGTAACGGATGCGGCGCATATTTGGTTTGTGGATAATGAGAATACACATGAGAAACCATGCCAAGTATTGAGGGCTCCCAGTGATTCCTGGTAAGCTACCTTATTTCTCTTACACTGCTAAAGCAACATCCTAGTGCAGATCCAGCGAAAGGGTAGGAAGTCATTGAACAAAGGCCAGAATCTCAAACTCACCTAAGATTTAATCGCACATAGAACGATGTCCAGGGTAATGCCCACGAGAAGCGCGATAAGGCAAGCGATCATCATCCATCTTGGTCCATAGCGATTGTCATCAATTATCTAACCCATACATGGGCCACCATGCACTTTCACAGTTCCCTCTGATTATGTCGTGTGTGAGATTTTACTTTTTAGGTAAATACACCCATTGAGGTCAGGAGGGCCATGCCCCCCACCCCAGCCTAACATGAAATAAACAATTATCACGTGGTAGTTTGGAACGGCGGGAGAAATTCTTCTTAGTGAAAATTACATTATGCTCATGAATGCAAATATATTTTATTATAAACATGGGTTGTTACAAATCTACCCCTTACAAGAATCTCGTCCCGAGATTCCTAGCAAAAAAAGAGAAGGAAGGGGTAACCCAATTTCAGTGATACTTTCCGTCGGGGTCGTTCAAGCTCTGCCACAGTCTGTGGGGACACATACTAGGTGTCCAAAACATACCCCACGACTCTATGCATAAGCAAATTGCTAAAAAGAATCCCATATCATGGGATAACTAAGCACGTCTCGAGTTTATTCAAACCTAAGAAAATGTAGTTTTACAAAGTCCAGGTTTTACTTCGTCCTTATACTGGTCAAATTTTGCATACTCAAAATGGTGGTTAAACAGCGAGCCGAAACAAAGAAAAAACATTGGCTTGAAGAAATTAACTGTCGAAATGTTTTAGATATCACTTCATTTATTTGGATAAATCTCATGCATTGTAGTTTACTGATTCATTTCATTTTTGCACCTCACATCGATAGTTCGTCATTTTGAGCGCGCAGTCGGAAGGCCGCCATCGCCCGGAGAAAAGCTCTCGTTTGATTTAAAGACCGTCCCATGTACACGCATGCAGGACCAAGATGCATGCATGGCCGATGGTCCTTCCCTGTCAGCAGCATGCATGCATACATGAATGCATGACAAATTTAACTCTAGCTAGATCGCGATCCAACATTCATGGTGTCATGAGAGCCTTCTTCTAGCGAGCTGAATTCCCCACAAAAAACAGAGACGTACGAAAATAACTTCCACTCCGCGGGGCTCGCATACTTGAAGTGGGTTGCTCAAGAACTCGTGGTCCGGTCCGATCATTTTGCATGCATGTGTTGCTTAAATAAGACGAGCGTATATTTTTGAACAAAGAACCACTACCATTACCATTATAAAGTACTCCCTCTGTTTTTTAATATAAGATGTTTTAGGTGTTGCACATGTTGTCTAGATACATACTAAAGTGAATGAACATGCACACTAATACATGTCTACATACATTTGTGTACATGTGCATTTAGACAAATGTTAAAACATCTTATATTAAAAAACGGAGAGAGTACAACACACAGATTACAACTTCCATCCTGAGCAATAAACATGCCTAGAAGGGTACCTAAAACTACTGAAGAAACATGATGGTTATGCCGAAGAGTATAATCGAAGCCTGCCAGGGGGTCCGGCGAGAACTCGGACGCAACAAACCTGCAATCGGACTCTTCCAGGGCCTCTCGCAATCTATTCAACCGTAGAGCCAGCGGCTCAATCGGCAATCGCGTTGGCAGATGCATCTGAGGTAGGGGATTGAGCTGTAGATCTAAAAAGGGCATCACCGAGCTCAAATCAGGAGGTTCTTTGCCGTTAAATCTGAGAAACCACGGTAGAGACGCTCTCACCCGTCTCCGGCGTCCCGAACAGCAAGAACGCATCATGCACATCAGCTTGCATTGAGTACCATGTGCACCAACCAGACAAACAACGGTAAAGCTCGTAGGATGAACTGGTGCCAACTAACCGAAGATCATGGCAGCAAACCGAAGCCACCAAGCTGTGTTCACCAGGTTGCACCATCTTTGAAACCACATCTCCTCCAACCTCCCAGGTTGCCACGTCACCCAGCTCGATCCCCTCGCCACCCCGGCCGGCCAGAACAAGGAGGGACGCAAATGACCTGAAAAGGAAAAGGAGATCCATCCCAACATCTTTAGACCGCATCTGGCCAAATCCGAGCGTACCCAACGCCCTCCATGGCTCTTGTACATCCAGAACCCAGCAACTCCAGCGGCAGCACTGGGAATCGCAAGGAGGGAGCAGGGATTGGCCAGACGACCAAGCAAGCCTGCAGATCCGCCCGTTCCCCATCGGCCGACGCCACCAAGGCGCCTAGATTGGACGGGAGAAGACCAAATCTGAGACTCACCGCGCTTATTTGAGAGCGCTTCACCAGATCCCGCCGGCAGCCACCACCTCCCCTCGGAGAGACGCCGACCAGGAGCTCTGGCCGCGAACCACCGCCGCGCGACGGCGAGGTTGCAGCTCGAGATAGAAATAGCCACACGGGCAAAACGACCAAACCTACAGCTAACATATACAGGAGAGCCGGGCACCCTCTTCCCCCTCTACTCCGGCCGGCCGAGCCACCGGAGAGGGAGAGGAGAGGGGCCGGAAGGCTACCGGCGACTTTCAAGGAGGAGGGAGGAGAGAGAGGCCAGAGAGAAAAAGGATACAGACGAGTGTATATGTGATCTGTTAGACGAATATTACTATTACTATGTATCTAGTATATAATTGAGGGCCTAAGGGGAGTGACGAGGTTATACCCTTCGGGTCCCCTATTATTGGTATACCTGGTGCAGCCCAGACGAAGGCTCACCTGGCGGCCCAGCAATTACTTCAAGCACAAGTAAAGAACTCCAAGACGTAGTCTACTAGGACTCTTGTAAACCCTACCTGGCTCCCTTTATAAAGCCAGGCAGGGGCACCCCCATAGAGGGATCGATACTAGATCCACAACTCGCATAGGCATAACGAGACCACGTCTCACCATATCGCCATTACGGCCACCATGTAACCTCATCTATCATCATAATCAGACAAGCAGGAGTAGGTCTTTACCTCACAATGAGGGGCCGAACCTGGGTAAATCCTTGCTTGTCAGCTGTCCGATACTACCAGCACACACATCTTCTCCCTCAAAATATACCTGGGGTACTCGTCCCTGGGAAAAAAGAATTTTTACAGCAAAATGAAATCGTTAGTGACCACACAAATGTAATCGTCACCAATCATTGACCATTGTGATTATTAATCAACTACTATGAATTCAACAGGTACTCATTCTTGAGAGCCAGATCATCACCCTACATATATATAGGCAGCGATAGTGGCTAGCTAATGTGATCCCTTAAATATCAAGAGAATATACATGATTGAAACCAGAGAGAATAAAAGACACATGTACAATGAGAGAAAAACACGATGCCGATCATGTTACGTCACATCTAAAACATCATCTCCCCATGCACGAAGCTACATTCGAGTCGGGTGCCACTACCATGTACTGTATACTCAGAGGCGGAACAAAAAATAATTCAAAACCCGAACAAACAGTGAAATTAAACCCTAATAGCACTAATTTTAATCAAGCTTGCTATTGAATTAAGTTGTGTCGGCCGGCCGGAAGCCCGGGCAAGCGCCCGGGCATAGGGGCGGCTGGATCCGCCACTATGTATACTAGTAGGATTGACCTTCAGTGTTTTTGCGTGGGTGACTTTGTGTGACTTTGAGTCACTGACCAGTGGGGCCCACCGTGTGTAGGGGCCACATGTCAGTGAAACAAAGTCACCACAAAGTCACCCACGCGAAGTCACTGAAGCTCAATCCATACTAGTAGTGCACTACGCTATAGCTTCACTCTTCAGCAAATTAAAGGGCAAAAAAGACATCAATTTGTGTGTGTCCATGAGCATGATTTCTTTTTTTATTTCTAAAATTATACTACCTCTGTTAATTTTTATAAGGCATTCTAGTTTTTTCTGAAAATAGATGTATCTAGACATATTTAGTGTTTAGATTTAATCATTTTTATCTGTATTTAGTCCATACTGAAATATCTAGAATGCCTTATAAGAATAAACAAAGGGAGTATGAGAGAGGCGTTTTGGCTCCTGAGCACACCTGCTCCTGCCTGATTAAAAAATTCGAAAAAATAGTAAAACATTTTGAAAAATTCTGAATTTGTTTGATGATGAACATATACAAGTTATCTACAAAACATGCCAAATTTCGTGGTGAAATGACACTTGCGGTGATCAGCGCAAAAAAACAAAATCAGTGCTCTGAAAAATGATATTTGTAAGTCTCATTTTTTGTCACTGATTGGTTTTTTCTACACCGAGCACTACAAGTGTCGCACCACGAAACTTGGCTTGTTTGTCGAAAACTTATATATATTCATCCCCAAAAAATTCAGAATTTTTCAAAATGTATACTATTTTTATACGAATTTTTTCATTAGGCAGGAGCATGTGAGTTCAGGAGCAAAGTGAATTTCTGAGGGAGTATCATATATTGACCTGCCATCTCAATTGTTCCACTCGCCGGAAAGAGCTTCGGTAAAGCTAGTCAACGTGTGACTGTGCGTTGGGCCTCACGTTGTGGGTCCCAGTAGCCAGTGTCCTTACAATATTGCAATACAGGCGAGTAACTTTCCACAGAGAGGCCTCTCCTTTACAGCAGAGCAGAGGAGAGGTTTCACTTGCAGAAAAGCCCCTAGGAAGAATCCAAACGTTACGGTAAAGGACACCCTGGACAAGCACGGCGCACGGTGCGTGGGCCCACACATCAGCAAGTGCGCTCGACGCCGGCCAGGGGCAGATCGGTAACTACCGGTTCCGTGACGACTGTAAGCCTCCTGTCTTTTGTTCTCGCTACAACCTCCAAAAGACGGTAATTCCCGTTAAGCCCCTCACCAAGAATCGTCGCCCTTCCTCCACTTCACTCCCCTCCCGCCGATCTCAATCTCAATCCCCTGGCGTCCGTCGCAATCATCTTGTTCCGATTCCTCCAAAATTGATTCGCTCCTCGTCCCCTACCAATTCTGGAACCAAATCCCACTGCTTTCCCGGGAAAAGAAATAGCAAGCCAATCTTGTTTTCTCAGTCCCGTCTTTGTCCCGTACTATACCACCAGCTTCCATCCACATTGCTGCCGGGCAGTGATCGACCCTGCTCGTCCGCTGGAGCTAATGCGCGTCCGTGCAGAGAATCCCTCGGTTTTCCTCTCCGAATCTCGTCCTTGTTCCCCCGAGTTTAGAGGCGGGGGTGGTAATTCTCGTACGCGCACGCTCCAGTCTTAGCCGCCGGGGTCGTGGATCCTCCTCACTCTTCTTCTCTGGCCGGCCGCCTCCGCCTTTCTCTCCGTTCCTGGATTCCTCGCGGAGCCGATGGGTTTCTTGGTGTGCGTCTGCCTCCTCCAAGTGCTGTTCTTGGGCTTGTCTCCGGTGGCGGCGCAGCAGCCGACGTCACCGGCGAGGGCCCTGGACGCGACGCTGCAGGGGTACGCGTACCGGGCGCTCGCGTGGCGGCCGCGCACCGGCATTGTCTACAACGGCACCGTCCCCGGCGATCTCGCCGGCGTCGCGGTGTCCGCGCTCCGCCTGCGCAGCGGCAGCCTCCGGAGGAAAGGGCTCGCCGAGTACTTCCAGTTCGGCCTGCCCGCCGGCGTCGTCGCGCAGCCGCGCGCGGAGAGGCTGGTGCTCGTGTACCACGACCTGGGCAACCGGTCGGAGCACTACTACCCGCTCCCTCCTGGGTACACCTACCTCTCGCCGGTGCTGGGGCTGCTGGCCTACGACGCCGTCAACCTGTCGGCGGCGGGGCTGCCCGAGCTTAACCTCGTCGCGTCGGCGAGTCCGATTCTTGTAAGTTTCAGCAATGTCAGGGCGGCGCCGTCAGGCGGTCCAGCACCACGGTGTGTATCGTTCGATCTGGACGGCGTGCCGCAGTTCCGGGATCCAGAGGCAAGCAACGTGTGCGCGGCGTATCGCGGAGGGCACTTCGCGATAACGGTGAACTCCAGCGAGGTTGCTCCTGCTCCAGCGCCACCGGCCGCAATTGCCCCGCTGATACCGGACTCCGGAGGTCGTGCCCAGGGGAGCTCGCAGGGGTGGAAGATTGCAGTCAGCGTGGTCGGCAGCGCCGTCGCGTTGGGGATGTTAGCTTCGGTTCTCCTGTGCTTCGTGAGGTACAGGAGGGTTAAGAAGCTGGAGGTGATGGAACGGAATTCAGAGGTTGGGGAGACACTGCGTATGGCCCAGGTTGGGCGGACGCAAGCACCTGTAGCGTTGACGACACGAACACAGCCGGTGATCGAGAGTGAGTATGCTGCATAGTTGGTGCTGGATTCTTCTGCAGAGTTCAGGCAACATCGATGCTGGATTCTTCTGCAGAGTTCAGGCAACATCGACAATGCTTATGGACGATGCCGAGACATGGAATTTATCCATCATCTGGTTGAAGGCAGCAAGGTATTCAGCGAATTGGTAAATTCAGGGCTCTTAGCCTCTACACTTTTGGGTCCAAGAAATTCTTTTGGCGAGTTTGTTTTGAAGGATAATCGTTCTGCAATGTTCATAGTTGGCATGTTAATACTGAGGAGCTCTGTTCATCTCCGAAGGACTGGAGAAGTGAATTCATCAAGCCAGATTTTGAATCCTCGATTATTTTTTGGGTTGCTGTATTCTGAAGAAGTAGGTCAGCACTCAGCAACAAAGCTGAGTAACCTTCACTGCAAACGACATGGTACCGTTTCAGTGAAATTCATTCTAGTTTTTCACATCAACATTTTTGTGCCGTTTGGCTTCTCCTTTTTAGACACCTGTTAAGATTTTGTACATGCCGGTTTGGTAATTAGCCTGATAACTTAGATTTCAGCTTCAGTTGTTTTGGCATCCAGTCTGTATGCAGTGAGAACTTTCCATTATCGTCACTTTACATTTCTATTCCGTTGGTGATTTGGTGTTATGATCTATTTCCTTGTTGGGACTTGGGAACTCTAAATCCTAAACTTATCAGGGTGTCATTATTCAGTAGCTAGAACCAAGTTTTTTTTTTGTTTCGAACAATATGTACCAACAATTTGGATTCGACCATAGGGTTACCGCAGTGTCCTTGTATGTTCGACTATGAAACAAGATTACCAGACTGGTCCGAATGCTTTCATGTCCTCAAATTATTTCAGAGGTAACTTGAACAACTACCAATCTGGCCTCAGGCCAAACTATCTGAGCATGTGCTTCTTATTCTTTCTGCCTGGTCGTGGGCGCACGTTCATTCTTATGCTGGATTATATCATATAAGGCGCGAGGAAACCGATGATTAGCTGTTTCTTAATTATGTTTAAGTTGCCAGATGTGGTTTGTGCCAGCATATGTGATGCTGGAAGAATCAATTTGGATTGCTAAATTGGTTGCTAGCACATGATGCACCTGCAAGCAAAATGCACAATGCGTGTGTGTATTAGTGTGACAGCCCTTCACACATGTGGGGTGGCCTTCAAGCCAAGGAGGAAGGAACATGCAAGCCACCTGAAGAAGCTAAATCTTACCTGGACTCCTGGAGGCACATGATGCCCTCTCGGACTCTGGGTAGAGGAACCAGCAGGCAGGGTCTTTGCTGCCGCTCCCCTAATTCAGTATAGTGCGGTGATGGAGCTGGATTGTTGAACTAAGTTAACTGTTTGCTTAATTAAGCAACACTTATCTGGGTGGTACTCCCTTTGTTTCACAATGTAAGTCTTTTTGGCAATGTAAATTAGCTAGCTAGCTAAAAAGGCTTACATTATGGAACTTCCATAGGGTAGTAGTAGTTGATTAGTTGCTGCAGCTGGCTTGCGATTCGCGCTGTTCCACTAGTGAGACGGTAAATCTTTAGTCGCTCGTCACAGCTGTACATACGTGATACTGTACTATAGTGTCTGTATCACAGCTGTACAAAACTGTGGAGTGTATCAAATGGAAGTAGGTGAGTTTTTGTTTCCAAAAGGAGGAATGGAACCCCCCCATCTGCATCAATAGATGGAAGTAGGTGAGTGATTAGTGGAGTATATACGTCTGCTCTGTTTTTTTTGGTTCCTTACCATGAGTACTATATACGTATCTGGAATCGCTTGTTTTGGATCTATATATGCTGCAATAAGGAGACAAGGAGTAGCTTAACAGGCCGAAGTGGAGGTACACACGAGAGTAAGATAATCGTGCTCCGTCTGAGAGAAAGAAGACCGAGCAAGGCATCACGGAAACTGTTGTGGCTCGCAAGTTTCAGTGCTCCTGCTATTTAAAAAAAATTGAAAGTATTTATGAGTTTCAAAATTTTCTAAAAAATCTCGAGGTAGACAATAGTGTTTCCCACAAGAGTCCAGTAATTCAATTTCAAAGAGTATGTAATATGGGTTACATAAAAATGACAATTAAACTATCGTACTCCCTCCATACATAAAAGGATGTCTCAACCTATTTCAAATTTGTATGTATCTAGATATGATTTAGTGTATACAATATACATACATGTAAATTTGGACTAGTTTGAGACATCCTTTTATGGACATGTAAATTTGGACTAGTTTGAGACATCCTTTTATGGACGGAGGGAGTAAGATATTTTACTTCCATTCGTTATCTTGTTTGGATTCAGTTGACCACACATGCCTCAGCTACTAATCAAACTATTGTAAGAAGCAGATTTTTGTTCATGAACGGCGGAAAGCATTTATTTATTTTGTATGAGCGGCATCATTTTTTTAAAATTTTAAACCTCCTCATATATTAAGTCAGCAGGCTGCATTATTAAAAACCCTACAGTCTCCTTAGGTAAGAAAAAGAGAACAATCATAGTTACAACGTTTATGAAACTACTCAAGATGCATCTAGGGGATCATCGTCCCAAATACAATTGGTTTTATCAAGAAATCCCACCCTAGCCACCATATTTGGCTCCCTGAGCGGCAGCATTTAGTTCAGCTTTCCTTTTTTTTTTTTTGAGAATTAGTTCAGCTTTCCTTTCAGTTCAGTCTCCATCTGCAACAGCAAATACTCCTCGTGGTGATTATGGGCCAGGGGCCCATATTAGCCCATGTATCGTACAGATCAATTTGGGTTTTCAGTCTATACAGGCTGACGAGCTGTTCCATCTAGGCCGGATACCAGCGCGGTTCCTGAATGCCACCCGTTAGCGCCCCTAAATTCAGGGGCGTCTGAAGAATTTTCGCTCGCGATTCTATTTGGGCCGTCCCATTAAGACTCCTCAAGCGCAGCTAAAAAGTAGATGGAAGTCGCTTCGGCGGGAATCGAACCCAGAACGTCCTGGTGCGTGTAAGGTGAGCATAACAAGCTAGCCACGCTCATCAATTGGTTCATATATCATTATACATCCTCTTATTTGTTTCCTGCTTCCGTTTAATTCTTTCTTTTTACTGTTTCCTTTTCCCGTTTCCTTTTTATTTTCCGTTTTCATTTTTTTCTTTTCCCGTTATGTTTTTTTACTGTTTCACTTTTCCTTTTTCTTTTTACGTTTTCTTTTGTGCTTATTTTGAAAATGGTTCATGTTTTCAAAAAAAAAAGTTTCCTTTTTGAAAATGGTTCCGAACAAAAAAAAAATGGTTCAGAACAAAAAAATGGTTCCGATTTATCGAAAATGGTTCCGAACCGAAAAAATTGTTCTTCTTGAAAATGGTTCCGAACCGAACAAAGGTTCCGGACCGAAAAATGGTTCCTTTTTAAAAATGGTTCCGAACCGAAAATGGTTCCGAACCGAAAAATGGTTCCGAACAAAAAAAATGTTCCTTCTTGAAAATGGTTCCGAACCGAAAAAATGGTTTCGGACCGAAAAATGGTTCCAATTTTTTTTAAAAAGCTTCCGAACCAAAAAAATGGTTCCGATTTTTGAAAATAATCCGAACGAAAAAATGGTTCCGAAGCAAAAAAAATTGTTCCTTGTTGAAAATGTTTCCAAACCGAAAAAAGGTTCCGGACCGAAAAATGGTACCTTTTTGAAAATGGTTCCGAACCGAAAAAATTGTTCCTTCTTGAAAATGTTTCCAAGCCGAAAAAATAGTTCCGGACCGAAAAATGGTTCCTTTTTTTAAAATGGTTCTGAACAAAAAAATTGTTCCAATTTTTTAAAACGGTTCCAAACAAAAAAAATGGTTACTTTTTGAAAATGGTCCCGAACCGGAAAAATAGTTCCAAATTTAAAATGGTTCCATTTTGAAAATTTAAAATGGTTCAATTTTGAGAATTTAAAATGGTTCCATTTTGAAAATGGTTCTAAGTTGATTTTTTTAAATGGTTTCAAAATTTAAAATGGTTCTAATTTTTAAATGGTTCCAAATTTAAAAAATGGTTTCATTTTGAAACTGGTTCCAACTTTCAAAATTGATCATTTTGAAAATGGTTCCAAATTTTAAAATGGTTCCAAATTTGAAAAATATTTTTTTTGAAAAAAATTCCAAACTAAAAATTATTTAGTTTGAAAATTGTACTGATCTGCTAAATATTATAGAGAACTTGTTGAATTTGCTTAGTAATACGACACAAACATGTTTCAGCCTAGTTGGCTATTCAAGTTTCTTTACGTTTGCGCGTCCCTGAGGTTTCAGGATCGGGACCTGCTTCCTGCAGCCTGTTTTTCTCCTTTTTTTTCCGGTTTGCGAAAGAGTCGAATGAGCGTGAATGGAAATGGGCCGGCCCACGAACCGGACAATGCAGGCGGCGCTAAATTTAGGGGCGCTAACGAGCGCCATATAGGCGCTCCCGGATACCAGGCCACAAACGTATGTTTTGCCGTAATTTGGCACCGTATGTGTCCACTCCATTTTTTGATTAACTGTGACGAAACGAGGACTAAGGATGGACAACTACTGAAATGTACTTGCATAAACCTTTGTGAAATCATCACCAACTCTCATTTAATATAATATTAAATATGTGATCCGGTCCATATTGTCAAATGAAGTAGTTAAATATTTTACATATCGACCGATATGTCCATCTACATTGGTCAATATATGTACAAATGGAATATGCAACATGATATGTTGAGTCTGTATACCGATAAGCTTATATATCGGCCGTATTTAGTACCTTCGACCTCAAACTGGACCAAATTTCTTGTTTCTGTTCTTTTTTTTCATTTCTGATTGTAAGCATCTAAAATCAACAATTCACCCATTTTGGACATGTGAGATGTTTGTGGTCACATAGTCCAGCACTTGTTCTTGGGCCAATAGAACTTGGCTCATATCCTCCACTCTCTGAAAAGAAGCAGTACCTCCTATCAACAGCATACGCATGTGGCCCCTGGTGGCTGGCCTTGGATCCTGAGCTAGAAAACAAAAGCGCGATCTTGGTTCTCACTCCATGATCGATCTTGACCACATGCAAAGAGACACACACATGCTGAAAGAAAGAGTATAAAGTCCCTCCAATTGCAAGATGCCCGTGGTTAAAGCAGCAGCTTACCATAACGTAGATATACACGCAGGTACAGTTCTTAATCAGAGAATGCATGTCTTGCCTCTATAAAATTTATTGTGTTGTACTCCCTCTGCTTTCAAATTAGTTGATTTAGATTCGTCTAGATGCGGATATATCTATACTTATTTACTGTATACATACATACAAGTAATTTGAGACAGATGGATTACATATTTACGGTGGAAGAAAAGAATTAGCTTCATCATGCTTGAGAAATACTGTACCTATTGGAGAGAGAGTCGATCATGAGAGACAAGGAAGCACTAGGAGCTGCTGTGCTAGGTCACTGGCTGCTGCTGCCATGATGCTTCTCTACTTTCGTCTCGTCTCTCTCTTTATATCGAACTCTGTGCCTCGTCGTGTCACGCTCCCTCTCCCGCATTTTTTTTTTTTTTTTACCTCACGAGCTCCACTAATCTCTGTATTTTCAAATAATTAAAAAATGTATTTCAAAGTTTCAAAATCTCTGACATAATTTACATGGATACATACACATGTTATCTATGTATTTACGTAGTTTTGCTAGATAATACGTACTATTGTAGCCACACAAAACCGTCGCTCTGAAAAGGCTTCAAAGTACTGTTGTAATTGTAACATTTCCCTTTTTGTGTAAATAACATATGAAAAAAAAATTACGAAAAAAAAATATTTCGTTATAAATTTGGTCATACATAGTAGACATGCATATGTACTGTTATGCCTTTTGTAGAATTATTCGAGATTTATAAATAAACTTTTCGATTTCTTATAAAGATCACATATGAGAATATACTTTTCTGTAAATATGTTCACATAACCGATGTGCTTATATCTTTTTCTTCTAAAAAGGAGGATAATTCGTTACCAATTTATTCACACAATCATATATTTCTTGCAATTGTAAAGTGAAGTAACATTAGATAACCAAGACGATCAAAGAATTTTGTATCTATCTATGAGAATCGCGGTAACACTATGTCTTTCCGAGGTTTCCTTATAAAACCATATAAACAAAACCCGAACACCGCGATCCTCTTGCTATACGATTCACTAGAAAGACACTAGCGTATCTAAACAGAAAATAAAAATAAAAAGCATCACAACGAAAACAGCCCAAAACTTTGTTGCGTTTCGATGTGTGTCACTACTTTTCTTTTCTCTCATCCTTTTTCATCACCCCACAAAAAGCAAAGAACTCGACTCAAAACTTCGAATAATACACACACAAACGCTACTGATTGCATCATCATGCCGCCGATTTTCTTCCCGATCGATCGAGTTTTGCTTCCACGAACACAAAACGCTACTGTTCCTCATCAGCCCCAGCAAAGAGCTCATCAGAGCATCTCCAACCGGACCCCCCAAAATCGGACCCCAAACTACGCCCGGACGCATCCGTATGCGTCCGCGGAGGGTGACCGGACAATCCCTAAAAACATGCTTCTACAACCACAAGCCTCTAAATCTAGTTGCCAAATTACTACAAAAGCATGCAACGTGTACATATGCTACACTACGATGTGCACTTGCTGCCGCCTTGCTTCCGGTTATCCTATCTCCCTACTCGTCATCGGATAGCACGATGATCGTTGCCGCTGCGCCGGCTGAGCCGCCCTGTTCCGCCCTGGCGGCCGGAGCCGGACAAGAACCCTGCTCGGAGTCGGAGAAGAGCGAGAATGAAGAGGATGAGGAGGCCCCGACATATGGTCGGCCTTCACGAATCGCCGCCTTCGCCTCGATCTGCTTGTCGAGGAACCCGGAACGGTTCCTCATCTGCCTCATGCCTCTGCCTTCAGCTGTGCCTCCGCCGCACGGTGCTCCGCCGCCTCCTCGCGTATCCTTCCTTCTTCCGCCTCCGCCTAAGCTCTCCACTGCTCCGTCGCAGCGCGCACCCGGGCGCGATGCGCTTCGGCCGCCGCCTCCGCCCGGGTGTGAAGCGCTTCGGCCGCCGCCTCCGCCCGGGCGCTCATCGCTTCATCCGCCTGACGGATGTACTCCGAACCCGTCAGCTCGACGATTTCGGAGTCCTCACGGACCACGACATATCCCACGTTCGACCCCTCCGACGCTGCCACCTCCGCCGCCGCCTCCTCCTCGCGTGCCCTGGCTCGGAGGGCCTGCGCCTGCGCCGCCTTGTCCGCCGTCATCTTGGCGAAAATGGTGGGGAGGCGGCGAGGCATGGTGGAGAAGAAGCGGAGTGGGCGGTGGTGGATGAACCGAACTAGGGTTCCGACGGCTGTGGATGTGGATGTGGATGAACAGCAGTAGGGTTCCGGCGTCGGTACATATAGTGGAGGTGGCCGGTCCGCCATGAATGCTGGCGGTTGGGCGTTGGCCGCTGGCCGCTCGGCCATGAATGCCGGCGCCGGTCAAAGCCTAGATCCTCCCTCCGGTAGGCCAGTCAAGCGAGGGTCCACTCTATCAGCGACCTGAGGGCGGACGCGTCCGGGCCGCCCCAAACCCTCCCCACATATGGGCTGGGTTTGGGGTGTGCCGGACCGCCCGGTCGTCTGGGGCCAGTTTGGGGGCCTCGGCTGGATCATGGATTTTGGCCCAAAGGCCGTCCGGGCAGTCCGACCAGATGTTTGGGCTGGCTATGAGGGGTCCGACTGGATATGCTCTGAGGCCGCTTGTGCGTCTGAGCAGCTAGCAGTGCAATGGAGTATGCGCATCGGTGGTCTTGTGGCTTTCTCGCGGTGGACCAAACTCCGAGGCAGCAGGCTAGCGGGCTCTTTCTCCTCTCTGCAAAAGTAAAGTGGTGTCCATGGTGGTGTGGGTGGACAAGACGGGCAGCCCGAGGAAGGAGCATCAAAATCATTTCCAACACCGACAGCCTTCCACCCGACTCCACACTCTCTTCTAATTTTATACTACTACCATGTTTTGCATGTCCATGGATTGACTACCACCTGCAATTTTATGGCCAACTATTGCCCTTGTGGAAGTGCTGCTATATGATTTTTATTTTATTTTTGATAAAGGAATTATATTAATATCAATAAGATACCAATTACATCTAGTCTCTACAACAAACTGATGTCAAGAACAAGTAGTCCATATATCAAGGACAATACTATGTTCAAGGTGCTGCTATTCACACATCGTTCTTGAATAATCATAATTAACCATGAAGCAGCCACACATGACTAGATGAGCACACAATATTACGTTTATTCTGTTTTTTTTTGTTTCACACATTCTAAGTATGCAATATTATAATGTTGTGTCATGTTAAATCCTATAAGATTTTAAAGCTACACGAATTTGAATTAAAGAGTGTTTGACTTCAAAGGAAAACAAAGTAAACGTAACAAAAATTTTGAGTCGATGACAGATTTTCTCCGAAACATAGGACACGGTTATCCTTAGAAATAAAATCCTAAAAGTTCTAATCATACGAATCAAATGTTATACATAGTTGAAAAAAGAGCTCTAGTTTACTCATGAAGAAGGTTGAGTAAACACATGCACTTGATCCCATATGGACACAACGGTGGATGTACACAAACTGAATATTACTCGCAATTTTCCTCATGTTCTTTTAACATGTTTATTTTTTAATTTCTAATGCATATACATTAAAAACTAGTAGCACATGTTTTCCAACATGTTTTGATGTTCGGATCAAAACTGTTTCCCTGAGACATCAGTGTAACACAAGGGAAGCTTTCCAGGGTTATTAAGTGGTTTGACATTCTTTCTACCATGGATTATGTTTTCTTTGATTTCATATACTTTAAACGGCCTAGTAACTGATACATTTGTTTAGGTGTTAGGTGGATCATGGACTCCTTCTCGTACAAACCAACTTTATGTTACTTGCGTGATCACAAAATGTAATACTACCTCCGTCTCACATTTTGGTAGGCTATTTTGGCTTACCAAAACGTCTTATAAATTGAGGAGGAGGTAGTACATAGCTGGGATAAAAATGCAATCTTTTGTTTGTTACGGTAGCCCAAAAGTTAAATCCTCTTTTGAAACAAAAGAAAAAACTTCTGACTATTTAGAATAAGATTCAAGAAAAAAACTCATTTGATATCGTTTGGAATAAAGGACCAACAACCTACGATTTCTTTAAAATTATATAGAAAAGCCAATTCCATATGCATTTCGGAGGAAACCAAACATGAAGTAGTATCTCGGATTTATTTTCTCTCTGTCTGCAACTCATGCGTTTTTCATGTGAAACATCCAAACGACGGTTTTGACATTTTATTTTTGGTTGGTATAAGTATAAGAGCATCTCCAGTCGGGGCGTCCAAATGGCCGCCCAAAGGCCTTCCGGACAGGCCCTTTGGGCGTTGTCCGGAAGACCTGGCGCATTTGGCGCCGTCGCTCCCCATTCGTGCCGCCCAAACAACATTTATAAAATTCGAACTTAGGCAAATTTCATTCAAATTTTAGGAAATTTTACAAATTTGAACGAAATTTTAAAAACTAAACCTAATTCTACTGGTAGCGGCTGTCGAAGGCCCAGTAGGGATCCTTCTCCTCCTCCTTGATGTCGCTGGTTCCTGCGCCGCCGTCGTCCTCCTTCTTGACGCGGCTAGGGCCGGGGGCGTCGCCGGTGAGGTCGAGGAACGGCACGCCAGTTTCCTGGGCGTGCATGTACGCCGACCAGGCGCAAGCGCTCTGCGCATCCATGGGCGGCACGTCGTTGAGCGACGCGGCCTCCGCCTGCCGGAGAAGCTCCTCCTCGTCGTGAGCCGCATGCGCCGCCTTCAGCTCGGCGTAGAGCGACGCCGCCGTCGTCGTCCCCGGCTCCGGCTTCGGCGTGAGGAGCCCGGCGGCGTGGGTGCAGGAGGAGGAGGAAGACGCCCGTGATGAGGACCCCGCGACGATGACGTCGTCGAGCGCGAGGAAGATGGCGTCGCAAGCCGCGGCGCCCACACGTGCGCTTGCGGCGCCCGAGGAGGAGAAGGAGGTGGCGCGTAGTAGTAGGGCGTCGCGGGCCACTCCAGCAGGGAGCCGCCGGCGGCGATGTGGTCCATGACGTTCTGGAGCGTGCGGTGCGGCACGCTCCAGAACGCCTCGCGCCCGGCGGCGTTCTTGTCTCTGGGCACCGGGCCGGGGCCCTTCCACCTGTTCATCTCCTCGTCGTAGAGGCGCCGAAACGCCTCCTCGTAGCGGGGGGCGCTGCCCGGGTCCTCCGGGTTCCAGCGCGGATCGTCGCGCTCCACCGGCGTCAGCTCACGCCAGTAGTGTGTGACCTGCGCGGCGGGGAAGTCCTTGTTGGCGCGGGTGAGCGGCTTCGCCACTGGGATGCCGCGCACGGAGATCCCGTACCGATGCTCGACGCGCATGTCGGGCGGCACGGGGTACCCGTTCTCCGCGAGCGCCTCCGACTGCTCGCGGAGAAGGGTGCGCGGCGCGAAGCCGTTCGCCGCCGCGCCCCCCGTGCGTCGCCATTTCCCGGCCATCTCTTTGCGCGGCGGCGGTGTTTGCGGTGGGCAGAGAAAGAGGCGGAGGGAGAGAGATCGGTGACGGCTGGTGCTCCGAGTGGGGGCGGGGCCATCGCCTTTTATTGCCGCCGGAGAGCGGTGGCCGCATTTACGCCGTCGCCTCAAAGGCGTGCCGTGCATTCATTCCGGCGAGCAGTCTAGGCGACGGCTCAGTGCCGTCTGCGCCGGGCAGTGAAACCGAGGCGTCACGAGCCTTTGACGACGACCGCCGCTTCGTGTCTCACTGCCAGGCGTGGCCTGCGCGTCGGAGGCGGCAGTTTCGTTGTGTCCGGAGCCGTCCCAAGCCGACCCAAGTTGAGGGCGTGGGCTGGGCGTGCCGGACACAAAACTGGGCCGCGCCGGACCAAAATCAGATTTGCGCGGCGTGAGTGGGGAGAAAAAAAGTGTCCGGCACGCCCCAAAGGCCTTTGGACGGCCATTTGGACGCCCCGACTGAAGATGCTCTAAAGCATCCCAATTTTACTTTGGCAACATGCGCTAGACCCATAAGCATGGCCACACAAGATCAGGTCTCCGTTGGAGCACCCACAAGCTGACAGTAGACCAGCCTTTGTCTCCTAGTCGCCCTACTATTCCTCTATCATCAGTGTCACTTTCCTAGTTAGCTTAACCCCCTAAACAAAAGACACGATAGTCTGTCATCAAGCACCTTCCTGCTGAAAGAGTTTCTTGAGACATACTTTTGTTGCTTTGCACCTTGACAGATAACATTATTTCGCATAGCGCCTTCTGACATTCCGCATAACTAGTTTCAAAACCGTGCCAACGTTCCACATTCAAAAGCTCAGCACTAATATGGGGGGAACCTTGCGATTTTTCTGCTAAAATTTATACGTGACTCATGTGTCTCATGCTGAGTTTTGAATTTGTATCCTACGCTTCAAACATAATCTTTTGCTCCTCCAGAAAAGCCACTCGTATTTGTGTATACACAAAAGAGAAAGTGAATGCCCACAAAAAAGAAAAGAAAAAGATAATAGAAGAGGGGCGTGTCAGCAAATTGTGTGAAAGTGCAACGTGGAAAAAGGAAAGGGAATAATCAAACCAAGAAATTGGATTGTTCTTTCGCAAAAAAAAAAAAAAATTGGATTGTAGCATGCCATATTGCCATTGAATATCTCCATCACGCCGACGACGACCAGCCGTTATTCCTTCCTCTCGTCCTTTCCTCCTCCTCCTCCTCCTCCTGCTCGCCGTGTGTGTGTGAGAGAGCTGTGAGCTGTGGCGTCCCATCCATTGCTCATCATTATTTTCTTGCTCCTCCTGCAACAAGAGGCAACGTCGGTAGGTTAGGTAGCATCCATTTTGGCGAGGAGGAGGTCGAGCAATGGGGCTGGCCAGCGACAGCGCCGGGTTCCCCTTCTCCGCCAAGCTCTCCGCCGCCAACTCGCCGCGCTTCTGCAAGCCTATGAGCAGGAGGTAAATGCCTCGCCCCCTCCCATCTCTTATTTGCTTCTGTCAATTCCTTCTCCGACATCAGTGCTGGTCCTTGGGGAACTTCTCTTTTCTTTTCTTTTCTTTTCTTTTCTTTTCTTTTCTTTTCTTTTCTTTTTGAGTGGAAAATTCAGAATCCTTGGCGGTTTAGACCAAGGTGCGAATGGTTTCATGGGTTTCAGGTAAAGGGAAAATGACACCTGAAGCAACCATTTGAAGAACTGAAGAAACCACGGTGGTTTCGTTGTTTTTTTTCTGTTAGAAACGTCGAAGCTAATACTACACTGACAATGTTCTCCTGGAGATCCTCAGAGGATTATTATTACCAGGAGATGGTCCTGAGATAACAAAATGCCTGCGCATTTATGATAGATCTCACATGATTTGAGCTAGATTCAGGCCCCTCAGGAGTTTCTGAATAAGTTCCTGCAGAAGATTCTTTCTTGTACAGCAGACTTCATGTTTTTTAGATAAAGCAGACTTCATGTAGTAGCACCATTAACTCGGAGGATTGGTTCTATGCGGGTCCGCTCTTTGCAGTTTATTTTCCTGTTATCGAAAGAGTGTTCCATCGACTGGTGATTTAGAACCAAATCCTGAATTATTTCCTCTCATTCAACTGTAAGAAAATGCACCTATTACATAACTAGTACTCTAGTAGTGGCCTTCCTCACCTTGTGACAGTTCCTCAGAAAGACTCAAGCTTTCCGTGGTAACAAGTTTCAGACATAGTGAACGAGAGTGGAATCATCATGCTTGGTTTTACATGTGTTCAAATTGCAAATATTGGCATTTTAATGCTTCACTAACATTTCGTGCTGTGCAGGATATTTTCAGATGTTGCCGGGGATATAACGGTATTAGTGGATGGCCAATCTTTTCTACTACATAAGGTGACTCGTCTATTCTAAGTTTACAATGGCTGTCATTTATCTTCCCTTTTCAAGTTGAAAAACATCGGTGCCTTTTTCATCCGAAGTTGTCTTCATTCACCGCCTACTTCATGATAGAAGCTTGTCTAAGTAGTTTTCAGGCAATCACATTGCATCACATGCTACTTCTTTTTCATTCGAAGTTATCTACATTCATCACCTACTTCATGATGGTAATTATATTTGAGAACATGAATAATAAAACTGCATATCCTGAAGAACGTACTAGTGTCACCGGCACAAAATTCTTGTAGATACCACAGGTCTGAAACAAATGTAAGCACCATTCCAGTGTACATTTGTGCTTTTGGCATATTGGACTTAAGGCCACTCAAAAGGCTCGAGATATAAGGGAATAAGAAATTAATCTATGATAAAGCAGTAACAACTAATAGGGAGATTGTAGGGTAGTTTTTCTTTTCTTCTCTTTCCTTGTGCAAATTAGGAATGAATGCTTATTTCGGCATAACCCGAGTAGATTGCATAAACTGAAGCTGAATTACAAGCTTCATCGGACAAGTTTGATCACATTGTATCATTCACTTATTTTGCAGTTTCCTTTAGTCTCTCGGTGTGGAAGAATACGAAGAATGGTAGCTGAGTCCAAGGATCCAGATCTCTCAAAGCTGGAGCTTGTAAATGTACCAGGGGGTGCTTTAGCATTTGAACTTGCTGCCAAGTTCTGTTATGGGAGTAACTTTGAAATAACTACAATCAATGTAGCTCATCTCCGATGCATAGCAGAATATTTGGAAATGACAGAAGACTATCAAGACCAGGAGAACCTCATCGCTCGGACAGAAATGTACCTGAATGATCTTGTAGTGAAGAACCTTGAGAAATCCTTGGAAGTTCTCTGCGCGTGTGATGGCTTGGATCCAATGGTGGAGGAAGTTGGATTTGTCGATAGGTGTGTCGATGCGATTGCGATGCAAGCAAGCAAGGAGCAGCTGGTTTCAGGCTTGGCTCACTTGGAATGTGACGCGGGATCCGGGAAGCTGCGGATGCATTGCCAGGATTGGTGGGTTGAGGATCTCTCTGCTCTAAGGATTGATTATTACCAGCGAGTTATCGCTGCAATGAGGAGAAGTGGGGTGAGGCCAGAAAGCATTGGCACTTCTATTGTGCACTACGCACAAACAGCTCTGAAGGGCATCGAAAGGCGACACGTGTGGGATTCTGGTCCACTTGTTGGAGACAACCAAAGAGTGATTGTGGAAACTCTCATCAATTTGATGGCAACGGAGAAGATCACAGCTGTTACCCTTTCGTTCTTGTTTGGCATGCTGAGAATGGCGATAGAGGTTGATGCAGGACTAGATTATAGGATCGAGGTTGAGAAAAGGATTGCTCTCCATCTCGAGATGGCATCGCTTGATGATCTTCTCATCCCCTCGATGCAAACGAGTGACTCCATGTTCGACGTCGACACTGTCCATCGCATATTGGTGAACTTCTTGCAAAGGATTGAGGAGGATGATTCGGGAGACTCGTCACCTTGCGGCTACGAGTCCGATGGGCTCAAGTCTCCGAGCCACAGCTCGGTGCTGAAGGTCGGAAGACTAATGGATGGTTATCTTGCAGAAATAGCACCAGATCCATACCTGAAACTGCAGAAGTTCATGACTCTCATCGAATTGCTACCGGATTATGCTCGCATTGTTGATGACGGACTCTACCGAGCGATCGACATATACCTAAAGGTACAAAACACTGTACTATTACTCCTGAAATAGTACAGCATGAAATTTGCTAGAATGGTAGTTGTGTACTGCCAACTTCTGAAATTTGAAGGAGCAACTTCTAATTATCTGTTTGCCCTTAGAGACAGCATGATATACCTAGATGTAAATGTAATCCGAGTTTTGTAAATCTTGATTTGAACAAAGTTTTGTACTCACTGATAACATACGTGTTGTGTTTAACTGTCATCGATCAGGCACACCCATCTCTGACGGAATCCGAGTGCAAGAAGCTGTGCAAGCTGATCGACTGCCAGAAGCTGTCGCAGGACGCGTCGAGCCACGCCGCGCAGAACGATCGGCTCCCCATGCAGATGGTGGTGCGCGTGCTCTATTTCGAGCAGCTGCGCCTCAAGTCGTCCTTCTCCGGCGGCCACGGCCACTCCGGCGGCGGCGGTGGCGAGTACTGCTCCTTCTCACAGCGGATCACCATGCCGATGAGCGGCAGCGGCGTGCCGAGCTCGTGCGTTTCGCCCCGGGCCGCCGGCGCGGCTGACAGCTACGCGTCGCTGCGGCGGGAGAACCGGGAGCTGAAGCTGGAGGTGTCGCGGATGCGGGTGCGGCTGACGGAGCTGGAGAGGGAGCAGGGGATGATGAAGCAGGGGATGCGGGACGGCCGCCCCGGGGAGCACGGCCGCGCGTTCTTCGCGTCGATATCGAAGGGGATCGGGCGGATGACCATGTTCGGCCCCGGCGGGGAGAGGAGGAAGAAGAGCTCGAAGGGGAAAATAGTCTATGGGTTCACGCCAAATAAAGTACAAATTTAATCGTCGTGTTGAAATACAATTGCATATTCTCTGCTAACAGATCGGTCTTTTAGGATTAGAGCATGTGATCTAATATGGTAATCATGTGTATCATGTCTCGGGTTCAAATCCCAGCCAACACCTCCCCAAAAAGATTCAGATCCGTCCGAGCTTGGAATCTAGATATGGCTGCTTTACTACTTGGCTCATCATACATGATACAAAGGTTTAAGATTCGACATAAACTCATTAACATATAAGCTGAGAGCAGCTCTGGAAAGTATGAAGTCGAAACCCTAATCAAAGGAATACATTCCGTTGTGAGGAAAAGAACCGTCAAAGATGAAGAACCAATCGCTGGAGTTGGTTCCAACATCAGCACCTCCGCCCCCGGCCGCAACAGATTCTTGGCGTTGGCGACCGAGCTGTTCTTCTTCTTCTTCTTTCTCTTCTTCCAGCAGACGTCGCTTTTCGGAGGGCATGACGAAGCGGCAAATCGGGCATCGTCTGTCGATGACGAGCCAGTCGAAGATGCATCGCTCGTGGAAGGAGTGGGAGCAAGGCATCGTCCTGAGCTTCTTGCCGCCCGGCAGGAAGTTATCGAGGCAGATTGGACAGTCTTGTTCTCTCGTCTCGCGCGCCGCGGCCAACGGAAGGGCCGCCATGGCCGGCACCGAGGCCGGGTCCCGTCTTTCTTGCTCCTCGCGGTCGCGCCTTTCGTTCTCCGCTTGCTGCGCCTGCCATTCCTCGTTCTCCGCTTCATACCGCGCCCACGCAAGCGCGCGCTCGCGCTCCTCCTCCTCGGTGCGCCTCCTCCGCCTCGTCGTTCCCCTCGTCACCACATCAGCGGCGCCACGTTCGACATGATCTCCTCCTTGACTTACTGGCTCCATTGGCGCGGTCTTGCCAAGTTGCCAACACGGCGGAAGACGGGATGGGATCGAACAAATATATTGTCATGTATCGGTTCGGCACCAGACCTGCAGACGTGAATCCGACCCCTACTCCAATTCGGCGTTCCCAACCGACGTGCTCGAGCCGGAGGCCATGGTGGTCGACGGCGTGGGCGTCGGAGCGGTGGCGGCGCAGTGGTGCTTCCCGTGAGCACTGCGCTAACCCTAATTGGAAGGGGTGTCGGTGGGGTGGCTGGCAACGCGGTGAACCTAGTACTGCGCGCCTTGACCCCCCACCTCTTTATATAGCGCAGGTCACATGGGCCACCGTCCATAAACAGAAATGGACGCCCCCGATTAGGGCGCAATCAAGGGGATCTGGAGCCGTTGGGCTCGTTGACTAGGAGATCATATCTAACATTCTCCCCTTGATCTCAACTTTTACTTTTAACTTTTTTTTACCTTTACTTTACTCGTTTCATCACCGATTAGTACATAGAGCATGTTTCATCGTCACAGCTCAATTGCCGATAGAATCAGACAGCCACTATATACTTTTCTGTTTTGAAACAAATCCTGTTACTTTTGGGCCTCTGTAATCCAAATCATAGGCTTTCCATTAAACCCATGCCGGCTATGTGTTCCTGGAACACATTGGGTGGTAAGCCTTTCGTTAGCGGATCCGCAAGCATTTCCTTTGTCCTTATATGCTCGAGACTTATAGTTTGATCCTGGATTTTATCTTTCACAACATAATACTTTATATCTATTGCCTTTGTAGCATTACTCGACTTGTTGTTGTGAGCATAGAATACTGCGGGCTGGTTGTCACAGTACATCTTTAGTGGTTTGTCAATACAATCTACCACTTTCAAGTCGGGTATAAATTTCTTTAACCATATCGCCTGCCCCGTGGCCTCATAACATGCTATAAATTCTGCATACATCGTGGATGCTGCAACTAATGACTGTTTGGAGCTTTTCCACGAAATAGCCCCTCCTGCGAGAGTGAACACGTACCCTGACGTGGACTTTCTATCATCTTTGTCTCCCGCAAAATCTGCGTCTGAATACCCTCTTATCTCTAGGGAATCAGATCTTCTATATGTTAGCATGAGGTCTTTTGCGCCTTGCACATAACGCAATGCTTTCTTTACCATATTCCAGTGCTCATGGCCTGGATTTTCTTGATATCTACCGAGTACCCCGGTGATAAAAGCTAAGTCAGGGCGAGTGCACACTGTGCATACTGTAAGCTTCCAACAGCCGAAGCATATGGTACTGCTTTCATTCGATCGATCTCATATTGGTTTTGGGACATTGAAATTTCCCAAAACTGTCGCCCTTGACTATAGGAGCAGGTGAGGTACTACTTTTATGCATATTTACTTCTTTAGAACCTTTTCTAAATATGCCTTTTGTGATAGTCCTAGCACTCCATTCTTTCTATCCCGGTGAATTTCTATGCCCAAAACATATGAAGCTTCACCAAGATCTTTCATATCAAAATTTGAGGACAAGAACTTCTTTGTTTCTAGTAGTAGACTGACATCATTGCTCGCAAGCAAATATCATCCACATACAGAATTAGGAAAATATATTTCCCACTTTTAAACTTTGCATAAATGCAGTTGTCCTCAACATTCTCTTTAAATCCAAAACTTTTAATTGTATTATTGAACTTTAAATACCACTGTCTAGAGGCTTGCTTTAACCCATAAATGGATTTCTTTAGGCGGCATCCCATATGTTCCTTCCCCTCCATGAAAAAACCCTTGGGTTGTTTCATGTAAACATTCTCTTCTAAATCTCCATTTAGAAATGCCGTCTTTACATCCATTTGATGCAACTCTAAATCAAAATGCGCAACTAGTGCCATGATGATTCTGAAGGAATCCTTACATGAGACCGGAGAAAATGTCTCATTGTAATCTACTCCTTCTCTTTGCGTAAAGCCTTTTGCCACAAGTCGCGCTTTATACTTTTCAACGTTTCCATTGGAGTCATACTTAGTTTTGTAGACCCATTTGCAGCCTACTGTTTTGGCTCCTTTAGGAATTTCCTCTAAGTCCCAAACATTGTTAGAACTCATCGATTTCATCTCGTCTTCCATGGCTTCCAGCCACTTCGAAGAGTGAACGCTTCTCATGGCTTCTTCATATGAAGTGGGATCTTCTTCCATATGAACTGTTTCTGTATTATAAACTTTATAATCACTAGAAATAGCTGATTTCCTAGCTCTTTTAGACCTTCTAGAGTCTCATTCTCTGGCACATCATGTGTCTCAACGTGCGACTCTTCTTCTAAATTGGCTGTCGTCGCTCCCTTTCATGCTCAACAACGGGTTGAGTCGGCTCCTGACGGACAGGTTCCGAATCTTGCCTCGTTGTGGTCACGGGTGGAGTTACAACAGGTGCTTGCACCACAACCTCTGGGATTATCGGTGCAGGTACAACAGGTAGGGCGAAAAATGGCTCATGGATCATCGGAAAAGGTGCACACACCCTCTTCTCCTCAAGATCAATTTTCCGGCCTACCATGCTCCCCCTCATCATTTCGTCCTCCAAGAAGACCGCGTGTCTCGTTTCTACAAACTTTGTGTATCTGTCTGCACAGTAGAAACGATAACCTTTTGATCTATCAGGATAGCCAATGAAATGGCAAGTTACTGTTTTGGGGTCTAACTTTGCAATGTGTGGATTAAAAACTTTTGCCTCAGCTGGGCTCCCCAGACTTTCAAGTGGCTTAGAGAAGGAACTCTCCCTGTCCACAACTCGTACGGTGTTTTGGGCACCGACTTACTTGGTACTCTGTTGAGAATGTGAATGGCGGTTTTTAACGCCTCCATCCATAATCCCAATGGCAGTGTGGAATAACTCATCATACTGCGCACCATATCCATAAGAGTACGGTTACGCCTTTCAGCTACTCCATTTTGCTGTGGATCGCCCGGCATAGAATACTGGGCGACTATTCCATTTTCCTGTAAAAACCTTGCAAAAGGTCCAGGTACTTGACCATATGGAGTGTGCCGACCGTAGTACTCCCCCCACGGTCGGACCTGACTATTTTAATTCTTTTATCATGTTGATTTTCAACTTCAGCTTTGAATATTTTAAATTTATCCAATGCTTCAGATCTTTCTTTAATTGGATAAATATAACCATATCGGGAGTAATCATCTGTGAACGTTATGAACGAGTCATAACCATCCACACTTTTCACCGGAAATGGTCCACATATATCAGTGTGAATAATTTCTAGTGTCGCTGTGCTTCGGTTTGCACCCTTTTTAATTTGTTTTACGTATTTTCCTTTTATGCAATCTATGCATTGTTCGATATCTGAGAACTCTAACGGAGGAAGAATATCATTTTTAACGAGGCTTTCTATTCTTCCCCTCGAAATATGGCCTAATCGACAGTGCCATAACTTCGAGAGTCATGAGTTCGCTTTCTTTTCTTTTGTTCTTTGTTCGACAAGGGAATTTGTTCATTCACATTGCACACAGAATGCACTTTTTCACGCAAGGATAACAAATAAAGCTTATCATGAAGTAAAGCAATACCCACACAAGCATCTTTAAACCATATGGCACACTTGCCATGACCGAAATAACATTCATAACTGTCTTTATCCAAACACGATACACTTATTAAGTTTCTGTGAATCGAAGGAACAAATAAAACATCTCTAAGCATAATATTGAAACCATCAGCTAGCTCCAAGGAGATGTCGCCAACAGCTTCAACTTCTGCTTGAACTCCATTTGCGACTTCAATGTGCCTTTCGCTTCTTTGCAAAGTCCTTGTCGAATGGAATCCCTTTCTTTGCCATTATGCTCTTGAGCCAATCTGGGCAATCTTGCTTGAAATGCCCTTTCTTCTTGCAGTGGTGGCATGTGTCTTTGTCCACTGGAAACTGTTGCTGATACTGCTGGGGGCCTTTGCCATGTGGCTTATACTGGTGGTGACCTTTGCCATATGGCTTTGAAGGGGAACCGTAGTTCCTGTTCTTGTTGTCCTTCACGAAGTTCAAGGAGCCCCCATTCTGGGACTTCAGCCTTTCCTCTTCTTGCGACAACATGGCAATGGTCTTTTCAATGTCTCATTTTTCAGGTGACACATTGTAATTGGCAACAAAATTGTCAAACTGTGGTGGCAGTGAAGCCATCACCAGGTGAACTATGAGTGCAGGCTTGAGCTCCAGATCAGCCTCCATGGACTTCAGCTTAGCAGCCTGTTGCTCATTCTGAGAATGTGCTCCCTTATGCCATGTGCACCTCCATGATACTTTTCTGTCACCATCTGTTTTAGCAGCTGGGTAGCATATGTCTTTGAAGAACCAGTAAACTGGCTCTTTATCTTTTGGAGATACTCTCCCACGGAGACACACTCTTCAATTGAGCCCACAATAGCGTTCTCAACTGTGTTCTTTATAAATGCCATGCACTTTTTGTTGGTGTTCACCCACTTTTGGTTCTCTAGGATGTATCCCATCTCCACTGGAGCATGGTCCCTCAACTTTTTCTGCCAAGCAGATTCATCATCATCTATCTCTCTTACTTGATCTGCTGGCCTGACTGGCTGTGGAGCATTCACAACCCAGTCAACCTCAGCGCAGACAAAAGCCTGAGCGTCGGAATGTCCTTGAGGCAACTCATCAGGTGAAAACTTCCCGAAACCACAAGGATATGAGATAACAAAAAACAATTACATGCATTAATCCAACGTTGGTATAAAACAAAGCATACAACCATTTGTGCAATTAAAACTATATCACCGTTGGGCAATAAAAGAAATAAATGCACCTTTAAACACATAATAAACAAATCATGATCATGCTATTAACAACGTTGGTCATTTAATAACAGAATTATAATCATCTTTAATATCACTTTAATTATGCTTTTAATTCTCACTTTAAATCATGATAATGCTATTAACAACGTTGGTCAATTAATAACAGAATCATAATCATCATTAATATCACTTTATCATGCTTTTAATTCTCACTTTATTGCTTTTATGCAATTACTTTTAACTATTTGCAGCGGAAAACATGAATAAAATTCATAAACTTTTATACTTTTAACAAGTATTTCCTTTTGTTTTCTTCTGTTTCCTAAACAAATTTTTTGTTGGATAAAGTTGAATGGGAAAACAGAATGAAATTTGTCAAAAAATGGTCAAAAAACTCTATTTAAACAAGTTTCAGAAAAAACAGAACAGAAAAAAGCATTTTTCTTTTCGGTAGAGGAAAAAATATGCGGCCCACGGCCTGTTGGCTATCTGCCGCGCGGTGCGACGCACAAAAACGGCCCAATTTCGGCCTGTGGCCTGCTATGGCCAGCACCGCTCGCCCTTGGCCGTCCGATGAGATCGGACGGCTGCCCGTGGGTCTCGCTGGATCAAAACCAGCCGGTCGTCGCCGACCTAACCCTAGCCCCCATTCTCTCCTTTCCCGTTCCCGTGCTCCTCTCTTTGACGAAAACGGCGGCGGGCAATACCGTTCGCCGGCGATGCTCCGGCGACGGCGAGGAGCAAGCGCAGCGCCGCGCCGCGACCAACTCTTCCCCCTATGTCTCTTCTTCCTATTCCTTTTGCTCCACCGAAAACAAAAGAGCCCGAAGGCCAACTGCTTGGAGGTTTCCGGCGCGATTTCTGCGTGGTTCCGGCGTGCCGCCGGCGACGGCGAGCGTCCGCGCGGCACACAGGCCACGGCGGGCTCCTCCCCTCTTTCTTTCTCTCCCGCAAAACCACAGCGAGAAGAAGACGGCGCCTCCGCGGCCCTCTTGCCGGAGCTGCGTGCACCTACGGGTGGGCGCAACTCCGTCAAGCGGCCCAGCGGCGGTACCCTTTGCCGGCCCTCTTGCCGGCGCGTGCGTGCACCCGAGGGTGGGCGCACCGCTGTCAAGCGGCTCAGCTGGCGGCGCCCTTTGCCCCTTGCGGGGTTGCTTTCTTTGCCACGTGAGGGGTTGTGTTCTTCTTCCGACGCCTCGGCATGCCGATGCGCGTCGGATCGAGAGGAACGGCGCGGCTTTGCAGCGGCACGACTTCGCCGGTGAGCCCGAGGCATCTCCGGTAATTTTCTTTTCCCACTTTAAAATTAGGGTTCGGGGTTTCCACGGGAGGGATTTGCTTTTCTTTTTGCTTTTCAATTGCTACCAAAAATCAAACTAGGATCCAGATAGCTCTGATACCATTGTTAGGGTCCTAGATAAACTCTTTTCGGTAGATCAATATGTGTATCAAGTGTGTGTGTGAAAACAGAGAGATTGAGAGAGAGAGATCGGGGCGATACCTTCGCTGTGGCTCGACGTGCTCGAGCCGAAGGCCATGGTGGTCGACGGCGTGGGCGTCGGAGCGGTGGCGGCGCAGTGGTGCTTCCCGTGAGCACTGCGCTAACCCTAATCGGAAGGGGTGTCGGTGGGGTGGCTGGCAACGCGGTGAACCTAGTACTGCATGCCTTGACCCCCCACCTCTTTATATAGCGCAGGTCACAGGGGCCCACCGTCCATAAACAGAAACAGACGCCCCCGATTAGGGCGCAATCAAGGGGATCTGGAGCCGTTGGGCTCGTTGACCAGGAGATCATATCTAACATGCACAAGATTTTCTGGCAGCTCTCGGATCCAATATGACACCGTGAGCTCAACCTTGGCCGCCGCGTTTTCTCTTTCATCCCCTTCCTCCCGGCTGATCGCCACGGCCTGGACAGCCGGCCATGGAGCTTGCGAGCCATTACATTGAGTCAATCTTTTGATGACTAGCCTAGTAACTTTGAAATCAAGGCGGCCGCCTCGAAAAACCTTTTAGGTAGTGACAAAACTGCGGGCCTGCGAGGTCAGCGCGGCGGCCGTGAATTTTCGCAGTGGCGACATCATTGTCAGCCACGGCGGATGTGCCAAACATAACGGCAGCGGTGATCCGTGCTACAACCGCTTCCCGGTCGGGAGGAGGCAGAACACTATAGATGGATTTAGCGGCTTCTTCGTGTCCATCTGACCTGCAAATTAGGATTGGAACATGCTGTTGTTACAGGTAGACAACGGGCCGGGTATTGGAAGGAGACCTTTTTTTTTGCCCTCCAAGTATGTATGTCATGTGTCTGTTGGGATAAGTCGCAAGTTGTAAATCACCGACTTGTAACCTCACCCGATTATAGTGAAGTTTGCTGTCTGGCGCCCGTGATTTTTCTCTCCTATTGTTGGGAGGGTTTTGCACGTTAAATCTCGTGTTCCCGTTTGTTTGATCTTTTTGTTTATCATTTATTTGCCTATCATTTATAACACACCATACCCCATATGAGCCCCTCCAAAATATTGAGTCGGCGGATCGAGTCTTTAGATTGACGAAATCAACACGAATGCCTCGTTGTCGACGGAAACATCACCTCACACTTAAGAATATGCCGCCTAAATGCAACACGGAGGTGTCAGAACTGAGGTTTGAACTCTGTGATAAGCTGAGGGTACAACCACCCACCTTGCTAGCCATCCAACCACAGGTTGGGCGAAACCGTCAACAAGATCATGCGGAAAGTAGCGTTGATCCTGTCAAAAGCAATATGTGTGCGCATTTGGTTGAAAGGTTCAAACATTAAGGTTATGACAATCCTTGAAGACTTTGATATGTCATGTTCCACAGATCTCGTGGGTGAGGTTTATGCATATCCATCGCCATGTAACTTGTGATACATGTCTACATGCACAACTATATTAGCATCTAAACCTTTGATCAAACAAATATAACATGCACATAGAGGTTCCTAAGGCATAACATGATAAAATTGAAGACATTATTAGTTGGTCAATTCTATCTTCTAAAGCTTAATCCAAATAACTAAATTTAGAAAACTTTGGATGTTTTTAATATCTTTACACACCATTTTCAGCCTTCTGAAGTCTAAGTGAGACCCGTTGAAAGATTTTCTGATTGAGAATGCTAATACTCTTCTTACCATTAAAGAAATTCTAGTGTTAAATATTCCAGCGATGACGAGGGATGAAAACAACACAACCTAGTTAAAGAAATATCTATATCTACGGAATTCAAGATTTACATCCAAATCTGAACGAATTTATTGTTTTCCAATTGGACATTTACGGTGAACAGGGAAACCAGTGTGAACCTTTTTTAGCTGAATGCACCGCACGTATTTTTGCCAACTGGGAAGTAAAACATTCCAAATTTCTCAATAAAGCAAATTCTCCAGACCTCTACCCTAATGGCTCAATTCAGAATTCTGGAGCCTTCTGCTTACTAATGGGACGGGGCTGCAACGTGGCAATTGCCAAGGCCCTTCAGTTAATTTTTGGACCCGAGCGAGTTAACTAAATATAATTATACTAAACTCTTATACTTTCTAAGTTTTTTCACTATATTTTGTTTTAACAAATACTATATGTTATATACTTATTAAACATCGTTAACCATACAATTATTTTATTTTTATCCGTTATAGTGGTATGTATATCACTGAGACTACATATGAGCTAAGAAAAAGTGTTTGAGATATTTTCCTTAACAAGATACAAAAAATGATATTAAATGCGAAAAAATGCATATCTCATCGATGTTGTTAAAATTGTAAATTATATACCGTATATGTATAGTTTTTTGTTGATGTTCTTCTCTATTTTTAGTATTATTAAATATTTTGGTAAGGATTTCAATGCATAGTGTCTTGCAAATATCTTAACAGAGACGTGTAGTGTATAGTTACGTATGTAAATATATAGAACTCTGTAATATAAATTGAACTGTTGAATCGTTCTTGGTCAAATGTGTCTTACAAGTTATCTTCGATTTCGTAATAAGTTGATAATTTATACTTGTTACCGAAATAGCATTGCTTATAATATCCCGATCTAGAGGAGGCAGAACAATACAAATGGATTTAGCGTATTCTTCGTGTCGATCTGACCTGCAGATTAGGATTGGAGCATGACCACTGTTATTGCGAGACGACGAATGAGATAATATAAGGAGACTCCTTCTCCAAGTATATGTCGGATGCCGACGGTGAGGATGGCATGTGTGTTGGCTGGAGGTGCTTTTACATGAGTTTAGACGGTGCCTATTACCATCGTCGTCGGCCATCAACAAGGTATACAGACACAATTATCGGTCGTGTAACGTTGATCCTGGCATGTGTGCATTGATTGGAAGGTCCAAAAATGGGGCTACAAGAATCCCACATGACTCTCAGATGTCATTTTCCATGAGCTCGTGTGTGAGGTTTATGCAGATCCATTGCCGAGTAGTCTCTGACACGATGTCTATATGCAGCTCTATTAGCTTCTATATAAGCCTTTGATCAAACATTTGCCGAGTAGTCTCTGACGCGATGTCTACCAATGGTACCAAGAGTTTCGTTCAAAAAATATACCGTGCACATACAGGTTCCTAAGGCATAACATGATAAAACCGAAGATACAATTTGGTCAATTCTATCTTCTAAAGCTCAACCCTGAGAACTATATAAATAAAATGTTTAGATGATTTTTTATCCTTTCCACACCATTTCAGCCCTTCGAAGTCTAGGGGATACCCGGTGAGTGAATTTTTTATTGACCACGCAAATACTCTTCTTCCCCCATGCGAGGCTCCGACCAAATTCAAGTGTTAAGTATTTAAACAATGACTAGTGCTCGAGAACAGCACAAGCTAAAGAAGCTTATCACCCTCTTTGAGTCCCTCAAGTGTAAACAGAAGCAAATTTTGCAAGCAACGAGAGAGTCCCAGCAGTTGTGAGTTGTGACCAATCTTCAACAGCCGAAATTGATTCCTCAATGGGTGATGAGTGATCCATTCTCTGTAAGAAATACTATGGTCAATAAAAATGTAAAGGACAGTTCACACTTGCATTGCTACCTTTGAACAAATTACAATAATTATTATCATCATCGGTAACCAGACGGATCATTGGTCCACTCACCCGACGAACATTCGTCGTCACAGATAATTTTGCTGCAAACTTGTTCATCTGCAGCGTCATACTCAGCCGCGAGCTCCCGCTTCAACTTCGTCGTTGGTCCGGGCTTCCATCGCGAAGCGGCACATCGGGCAGCGCCTGTCGACGTCGAGCCAGGCAAAGATGCAGCGCTCGTGGAAGGAGTGGGAGCAGTCCATCGTCCTCAGCTTCCGGCCGCCGGCAGTGAGGTCCTCGAGGCACACGGCGCAGTCCTGCTCCGGCACCTCTCCCACCGCCGGCACGCGCAATGCCTCCATAGCCTTCTCGGAAGCCGGCTCGCTGCTACGGGCGCCTCCATCTCCCTCGGCGGCGAGGGCCGCTTCATCTCCCTCGGCGGCGAGGGCGGCTGCGGCTCGCCTGATCCGCTCCTCCTGGTGCCTCAGTACGAAGTCCTGGTGACTACGCCACCACCCGCGGGGCGGTCCAGTGCGGGAGGAATCCCGGTCGCCGCGTCGTGCAACGGCGACGGTGGGATCGTCGTGATCTCCCCTCGGTGGCTCCATTACTGGATCGATCGGCTGCTCCTGCTCCATTGAAAGCCTAGGGGATTGAGAGGCAACCCCGATATAAATAAACTGATGAAGGGAAGACGGTCCTTGCTAGATTTATTATTTGCTCCTGGCCGAATCCATTCTGGTCTCGGATTCCGATTTGGACTCTGGAGAGGCGAGTGCGCTGCAGAGGAACAGAGGAAGGGGATGAGAGGGAGGCGAACGAGGAATCGTTGTGTTGTTTTTGTTGGGAAATTTGGGCCGGTTATGGCCGAGGCAGCCCACTTCGGCCTTGTTTGTTTCTAACGTTTTTGTGGGATTGGTGGGATTATCCTGGTTAAATGCTAAATCTAAACATATATTTGAAAGGCCATTTGTTTCTATTGTATTTGATCGATTTTTTTGAGTATTGGTAGGACTATCCCGGTCAAATCCTAAATCTACACATATATCTGAAAAGGTCATTTGTTTTTATTGTATTTGATCAGTTATCCCCATTTTACCCAAAAAAAATTAAACTCTTGTGTATTTTTTTCAATATCCAAAACACTACCCCTCTGGATTGAGGATTAATGGAGATTGATGGGATTGGATGAATCTTGGGTTTTAGCCAATCCCTGTGGAGATTATCTCCATTAATCTCCAGAAAAATCTTATAAAGAAACAAGACCTTCGGTGGTGGCTCTTAAATCCATGTTAGGTCAAGTCTTTCACGTTTTTAATGTTAAGTGGGTCTTAACCTGTTATCTATTCTCATCTATATAAGTAAGACAATCATTGTATGTGGTGGCTACGGATTAGAGAGATTAATAAAAAGTTTCTTGCCTACATCCTGTGTCAATTTACTTTTTATCTTATGTAATATTCACGTCTTCAACTACTTTGCCTACGCTACACTTTGGGACCAGCCAGCCGACGGGTTGTACACTTATCCAATAGTTTTTTTTCTCTTCCAAGGAATGCTCTCTGACGTGTCCCACGACAACTTGATAGGAAGTTCTGAATTCTTGGCCTTTTAAAACTTTTGCTCCGGTAGTTTCCATTGATGCAATAAAATTCCTATTGCATCGCTCCGCTACATTTTTGGGAGAGCTAATATCGAGGGACAGAAAAAAGGGCAATTACAATGCACGTTCAACCTTTTTTTTTTTACATTACATTCAACCGTTTTGATAGAGTAAATTTGTGAAATATAATCGTTTAAAAAATTGAAATGTACCTTTTGTAGTACACGAGCATAATGAGGCTATAAAAAATAAAAAGTGTAATAATTTTTTTGCAGGTATTTGGTTATTGATGGCTGAGTTATAGAATAAAGATTAAGTTACAAGTTACAAGGCCGATCGAACTCCAGACCTAGCACCCCCACGCGACGACGTCGGAGGAGGAAACCAGGTTTGCTAGCTTCCAACCAGGAACCCCGCACATGATTCACCACCTTCTAGTTGTCGCTGACGCAGACTACCGTTTGTACGCACCCTTGACAAACCTCTCGAGCTCCGCTTCGTTTGCGGAGCCTGAGGACACAAGTCCACCACAAGAATGCCGCCGCCGTCACGCTATCCCCGCTTAGATGGACTACCACCCAGATACATCACCGACCATAGAGTAGAACACTGCATCTAAACAAGTGCAAATTAAGAACTTAACATTTACGTCACCGAGAGACATCACGCGCCGAAGTTGTGTTAAGTATTCGACCTAAACTGTCTGGATCAAACTAGCCGAACATGGTTATCTAGTTGCTGCTCTTATTGACTTAACCTAAGGGAAAAACCCAATGAAAGAACCAAGTGTGCGCTAATTTTTACTATCCCACTTTCGCATATCTAGAAAGGACAACCACAAACAAGATAACTAACTACTCATTCCGTTGCCATTTAGTTGGTACGCGCATTTCGAGTCTAAATTTGACAGTCAATCTGATGAAAAGAAATATGAATTATATATCATGATATATCACTGAATTCGTATTCCAAATTTTTAATGGTAATTTTTATAACAAATGCTACATGTATTATTAGTAAAATTAGTTATCAAAATGAAAACACAAAAACGAGGATGCCACACCCATGGGGATGGATGAAAGAAGAACAAGTAAAATGTCTTGCCGACCCAGGTTCAGTCTAGCTAGTAAACCATTCAGTCAACACAAATCGAACAGAACTAGCTCTACTAGAGTGAGTCAACCTATTTATACAATAAAGTCTAGAATATTACCATATGGTTGCCTCTCTTGCTGAAATCCGCCACTCGTCATGTACGGAATGAAGCCCTGAAGGAAGCGGTACATCTGAAAGAGATTGAGAAACTCAATGCCTTGCTACCCGGCTTTGGAGGAACGTGTCACCAGAGAAACAGACGAAAAACTAGAACACACAAGCAAAAAAAGAGCGAGCAAGGATCAATGGTCTACTAGCGAGTTAACCAGAGGGCAGACTCAACATCACACCATACGGGATACACGTTCCGCGGGTTCCACGTCAGATCACTCGAGATAAGCTAATTAAAAAGATCAGAAGAAAAAACAATGAATGAAACCGTAAAAAAAGAAACACAAGAAAGGACTAGATATTCCTAAAGGGCTGATTTGACATCCCAAAAAGATGTAATAGGAGTGAATCACATCACATCGATTGTCATCATCGGTCGACCCCTCGATGAAAATTCTTCTATTCGGTCTAGTTCATCGCCGCCAACCTGTTCATCTCCAGTGTCCTCACTCGTGAGCTTCGGCTCCTCCTCATCGTCACTCGTCGTCGTCTTTGGTCCGCGATGGCACCACGAAGTGGAACATTGAACAACAACGATGGACGAAGATGCACAAGTGGTGGAAGAGTGTGTGCATGTCATCATCCTAAGATCGCTGCACTGGCCAGCCACGAAGTTCTCGAGGCACACTGTGTGCAATGCTGCTTCTCTCCTCCCCCACCGCCAGCACGTGCAGGGATTCCATGGCCTTCCTTGAGGGCATGGCCGCTATCGCTGTGGCCGTGTTCGTTGTCGTCCCAGTTCTCCCAGTGCATGCCTCCCTCGACCTCATCACCCACAACGGGTAGCATCTGTGCCTAAGTATGAACTACTTGTGCTGACTTATCTCCACCCACCACTCACCTAATCGTTTCGGGGAGGAAGGACCAAAAAATGTTTGTCTTCTTTTAACTAAGAGGTGATCTCTCATTAATTAGGAAAGATATAAAACACGTTGCCCACTATACAAGTTGCTTATCTATTAGTTACACATTTTTAGTGAAATTTTAATTATTTTATAATTTTATGATCTACAAACAATAATGTATTAGAGATAACACTAAAGAGTTAATTCATTGTATAACATGCTTTGTTATCTTCTCTTAGATTGGGCTGTTCAGCCTTGTGTCGCGGAAAGTCTTTCTTGATCCTGAGCACCAGTGATCTCTCTTATTTAAAAATTCGAAAACTATATTTATGTGTTTAAAAAAATCTGAAAATAAATCAGGATGTAGCCAATGATGTATCCCACAAACGTGCAAAATTTAATTTGAGATACTTTATATTATGGGCTACAGAAAAATAACAAATTTGATAAAACTTAGAGATTTGATAATATATACTCAGATCTACACATTTGGCATTTTTGTGTAGCTTAAAATACAATTTTTTTGAATTTGATATTTTGTATGTTAGTGGGATATATCATTAGGTAAACTCGAATTTTTTTTCAGAATTTTTTGAAACTTATAAATATAATTTTCGAATTTTTTAACCAGGAGGAGCACGTGCTCGGGAGCACAAAATCTCCACATCTTGTCTCGGCCCTAGTTTTAAACGGAGCCCGTAGTACACGAACCGACGAAGCTGCCATTGACTTCATGGACTACATGATGTGTCCTTTGACCGCCACCGCCTGAAGCACGACGACGCCTGGCATCTCGCTCCTCCCCTACGTCCTCCTCGGCCTCGCCTCCACCGCCATGTCAACGGAGCCGGAACCGGACCAGGAGTGGGCCGCCGTGGAGCGGCGAGGCGCGCACCTGGTGACGGCGGCGGCGGAGCGCCCCTTCGTCATCCACGGGTTCAACACCTACTGGCTCATGTCCTTCGCCGCCGACGAGGCCACGCGGCCGCGGGTGACCGCGGCCATTGCCGAGGCGGCCGGCGCCGGGATCAACGTGTGCCGCACCTGGGCGTTCAACGACGGCGGGTACCGCGCGCTGCAGACGGCGCCATTCTGCTACGACGAAGAGGTGTTCCAGGTGAGCTGCCTGTGTAGATGTACGGCACCTGCTTGATGAAATGAGTAGCCGAGTAGCGTACTTCTTGTTACATCATCACAAAGTTTTACGGATCTTAGCATTTCTTATGCCATGAGATTTTTTTTTCTTATGCCATTTCTTATGCCATGAGATTGATGAAGCTGATGTCTCATTCACATGCCCCACTGACCTATTCCTCGCAAAAAAAAAAAGGATGCGCATCATACATTTCTTGAAATAAATTTTATGTCTCGGTAAAAAAAGTCTGATCTCTCGACAGCAGTACTCTTTCTTCGGGCTATGTGTCTGATTTTTTTATCTATTTTCGAAAGGCACTAGATTTCGTGGTCAGCGAGGCAAGAAGGTATAAGATGCGGTTGATACTTCCACTGTGTAATAACTGGGAAGATTATGGAGGGAAGGCACAGTATGTAAGCTGGGGCAAGGAGGCTGGCGTAAATCTTACGTCTGACGATGACTTCTTCTCTGATCAAACACTTAAGAGCTACTACAAAGCTTTTGTTGAGGTAAATTTCTGCTTTGCTAGGTCAAGTAACCACAAGAAATCAATCCCTCAGATTTATCATGCCATTTGCAAGTAATTGAATTTCATGTCCGGTGCTATATGCCTAGAAATATAAAATGATACCATAAAATTGTTTCGCTAATTTTAGTTTGCCAGCCCTGAGTTCTGTAGTCCTGTTTTGCATATGTTTCCTTTGCTTAGGCTGTTCTGACAAGAAAAAACACAATCACAAATGTGGCCTACAAAGACGATCCTACTATTCTTGCCTGGGAACTGATTAACGAGCCGCGCTGCCCTTCAGATCCATCAGGCGATACACTGCAGGTTCTTATCGTGGTCTTATTTTTGTAACTTTGATGTTCCATGTATGTATACCCAGTGCACATTTTGAAGACACTTGTTTCTTGTAGGCGTGGATAGAAGAGATGGCATCTTACGTGAAGTCTATAGATACTCTGCACCTCGTGGAGATTGGTGTTGAAGGGTATTATGGTCCATCTACTCCAGAACTTTTGGTTGTCAACCCAGATGATTATTCAGGGCATGTTGGAACAGACTTCATTAGGAATCATCAAGCACTGGGAATTGATTTGGCTTCAGTTCATATTTATTCTGACACTTGGTGAGTTCTCATGTCTATTCATGACACACATAACTGATTAGCTATAGGAACTGAATTAAGCCACTTCACTGAAATATGGAATTTACTATCATGACTGAGCTTATGATCCTCTTGCTAGGTTGCCTGAGTCAGTAGAGGAAAATCACCTTCAATTTGTGAACACTTGGATGCAACAACATATCGATGATGCAGCCAATTTGCTGGGCATGCCCATTATGATTGGGGAGTTTGGATTGTCACTTAAGGATGGAAAGTTTGATAATGAGTTCCGCGAAACTTTCATGGAGACAGTTTACAACAATTTCTTGAGCTCTTGGGAGAGAGGAATGATTGGAGGAGGCTGCCTTCTATGGCAGCTCTTCCCTGAAGGTGCAGAGCACATGGATGACGGTTATGCAGTTATTTTTGCAAAACCACCATCCACATTTAACCTCCTTTCAAGTCACTCAAGGAAGCTAGAATATTAAGAGTATGCTACTTTCCCTGGCCCAGTGTATGCTGCAGTCGATGCTACGAGTTTTTCAAGCCAGGAACTTTACTGTATAGTTGAATGTTTCATGTTGTATCATGTAACACACTAATAGCTGGTCTCTGATTTTAGAAAACAATGTCATATCATGTGAAGAAAGGTATAGATTGAGTTGAAGTGAAACTTCGCCATCCTGCACTTAATGTGTTTTCAACAATATCTTGTTGCAGGCATTTTGTATCCTTGTTACAAATTTGTTAGTCATATACTTGTATATGCAAATTATTTTGACAAAAATGATATTGTTCATCTCCAGAACGATGAGAAAGTGTAACATTTATTAGTGGGAGTAATAAAAGCAGTCCATCTCCAGTGTTCGTAATAGAGTTGTTGTCCGGCAAATGCTGTTTATTTAGGATAGTGTGAGTGGTGTATTCATATTTGCAAATTTATAGCTGGAAGTTTCCACGTATAAAATCCTCAACTTATGCAGATGTACATGGAAGTTCCATGAGGATCATGTTCCAGAAATATCTTATTTTGAGTTTTGTCTGCAGATTTGCATCATAGAGATTTTGACTATTTCTTTGTTCTGGTGCAGAGAAGAAGGGGCAGCGATCTGTATCAAGGACCAAACCCAAACCTGTTGGCTTGCTGCCGAGGGTCCAGCATGTGGTCACGCACTGGCATACAGAAATATGTTTAATTCAACTCGACCGTGTATGTTCAATTCGACCCGGCCTCCCGCCATCTCCTTCATAGTTTGCAGAACCAAACTACCAGTGGTCAGATGCTACAGGAGCATCAACACTGAAGCAAGTATCGATTCCCATGAAAAGAAAAGTAAGTATAAGTAAGATCGCACATCAATCTTTACCTTTTTGCTGGAGGTGCTTAGTGTTGAGAAGAGGTCCTTAGTGTTGAGAAAAATGGTTGCTCGAGTAAGAATTGACCGTAACTGATATGATGTTTAGGCATTGTGAGCACATGGGCACACTACCAGATATGTTATATATTGTCACTTGCACTGTCAGATCTATGGTTTTCCAATCTTGTTCCTCTGTTATGTAGTCACATTCTCACGTAGTATAATTCAAGTGCAGGTCTTTGCTGGGGCAGACGATGGTGCTAAAATTCTCATCTCATGGCAACAGTTGATGTTGGATTATGTACGCCTTCACTGAATGTCAACTCAACTTTGTTCTCAGGAAAAGTTGGTAAATCCTGATCCCCGTTACACACTAACATATATAGGTTTGTGATTGTCATACGTGGTACTAGTATCCGAGTTTAACCGTGAATAAAACAACAGAATATTGATCATAGAAAAATAATTCATGTCATGAATCCAGATATGTTCAGCATACCATTGTTCTTGCAAGTTCCCTCCAGCTTGTTGTTACATGTCGAGTATGCGAATGTCTAAACTGGTAACTCCACATAAGCCATAATCAGTGGAGATATATAATGTGCCTGGTTGCCAGCTTCCACCATGACCACCCTGCCTTTTATCTACAAAGCTTAGTGATTTTTTTTTGCGAATCAAACCTTAGTGATTTCTAGCTATATGTATATATTTTTTTGTATCCGGAGATCAAAACTAGTTTTTTAAGTGGCGGCTGACAACTGTATGAACTGGTATAATATTCAGTTTTAATCGTGTAATTTAAACTGCACTTATAATTTTTGAGCAAAAGCAGCACATAATTGTCAAGGAATCTGGGAAGGAAGTTCATGATTGTTGATTGAACTGCGGTGGGCAAACGTCGTGTTGGGTGCTTGCGCTGTTTGCAGACTTACATAGTGATTGTGTTTGTTCTACTTTTAGGGGAATTTACTAATTTTCTTTTTAGGGAGGGAAATTGATTTGTTTTCTTGGTAAATTCTTTTGAGCGTTATTTCGTGGCAACTTTTTTTAACATTTTTTGTTGGTAAAAGTTTATATAAAAAAATATTTTTTTTAATTGAGGAGCCTCGCTCCCGATTTCATTTCAAGAAACGAAACCGATAATACAAAGAGTAGTTTCTTACAAACTGCATCTCTTCCACCCCAAGGACTACGCACGAAACAAACAGCATCCAACACAACACTACCCAGAACTCAGAAACTTCCTTCAGTTTTACAAGTCTTAACCGAACTACTCAAACAAATTAGAACACAAACTACAAACTACACCCACTCTCCCGGCAACTTTTTCTTGTTTTTCTCTTCGACTCCCAGGATCTTTGCATCATTCCCCAGGTCTTTCCTCTGCTCTATTCTTCTATCCTCAGGACCATCGGTACCCATCCGCTTCGTCTGCTGAAGATTTGAGCTGCCACACGCAGCATCGCTCTTGCTCCTATGCGTTGCATATCTTGTAGACCTCGATCTGGAGATTAGCCCAAAAGTTTAACCAATGTGCAGCTTGACCAATAATATTAGTAGGATCATACGGGAACTTTTTATCAAAACATGCTGCATTCCTCGTTTTCCATAACGACCAAATCACAGCTACTACTCCTACTGCTACCACTCCCCTCATCTTACCAGGAAACCTGAAAACCCAACTAATCAAGCTCGAAATCGACGTAAAATTTGTACGAATATCAAAAGCACACTGAACCACCCCCAAGCATACCTAGCCATAGCACAAGTAATAAAAAGATGCTCTATGCTTTCTTCCTCACTGCAGAACAGGCACTTTGTATTCCCCTTCCAGCCTTTTTTCTTAAGCACGTCCCTCGTAAGAATACTATTCTTAACCACTAACCATATGAAAACCTTAATCTTAAGCGGAATCTTAATAAACCAGAGCTTCTTAAAAGGACAATTAATCTGCTTCATTTTTTTGAAACTTTTCAACCTTCCCATATATTAAGCTAGCAAGCCGTCTCATTAAAAACCTTCCAGTCCCCTCAGGTACCCTGGAAGGAAAAGAGTGTGTCTGAAACTTGCTGCTTTAAATATTAATCGTTACATCGTTTATCAGGCTACTCAACACACAGCTAGGGGGATCATCGTCCCAAATACAATGAATTTTATCAGTAAAACCCTTCCTAGCTAATTCATGCGCTAGTGTATTAGCTTCTCTCGGAATATGTTTAAACTCAACAGAACTAATATTAGAAGCTAGATCAACTATGTCCGCAAAAATGGCAGCCGAATCATTCCACCAAGTGTCCATCCCTGTGCAGGCATCAATAGTCTCAACGGAATCTGACTCAGCAACAATGGTGTTGCATCCGAGCCTGCAAGCTAGAGCCAGACCATTCTTCATCGCCATTGCCTCCGCCATCGCCACCGATGAAACATTGGGAATATATGTACAGCTCGCAGCAATAAAATTTCCCTGGTAGTCACGCAAAATAGCACCTGTGGCTCCATCTCCTCCATCAGCCTGAAAGGTAGCATCAACATTCAACTTAACTTGGCGAGGCTCCGGTCTGGTCCATCTCACATCAGAGCGAGCCATCGTTGGTTTAGAGATCTTAGCAGAATTTGCAGCCATTGCTAAAATTGAGATCTTGCATCGGTTAACAGGGGGCACACTTTCTTCATGTGTGCGTCTTTTTCGTAGCCACCAGAGGTACCAGCATGCAATAGATATAGTTTCTTTTAAGCCGAAATTCTCCACACCTTGGACACCATTGTCTTGTCGGCGTAGAAGAATCTCCAGTATGCCTGAACCCGCCCTATCTTCATGTGATACCTCTGTTATAACTTCATATAACCGTGAACTTACCAGCACTATCTAGCATCCATCTACACTTATCCCTACGATCAGAAAGAACCACGTCACCACACAAACTTTGCAACTCCACAAACATGACAGCAGTCTCACCCTGAAGTGTCTTTCTAAATCTCAAACTGTCCCAACCTTCTACAAAAACTTTTGAAACCAAAATGCCAGCACTGAAGGTAAGATTGTATAAACGTTTAAACTTTACCATTAAAGGCACATTTCCTACCCAGAGATCCTCCCAGAAACGAGTGTTTGTACCATCCCCAACTTGCTTTCTGCAAAATTGGTAAAAATGTTCTCTAACATCTAAAATGCCTTGGAAAAAATGCGACTGCCCTGGTTTCTTCTTAACTGCTACTAAAATTTCCTTACTACAATACTTTCTCAAAATTAAACTCTGCCAGATCCCCTCCTCATTTTCTAGCTTCCACAGCCATTTACACAGTAAGCAGACATTAAAAAATGTTGAGTGGACACAACTTAGCTGTGAAAACTTAGCTTAGTTGGGCTGGAATTTTTGAAAGTAGTCAGTTGGCGCAGGAATCAGCTGATAAAATGCAAAATGGTGGCCCGTTAATTTATTTTGTTTCTGCTTACTTACCGGTGCTGCCGCCGCTCTGCTGTGATTATTGGCGCCATTTGTTACGAAGGAACTATAACTACTCATTACCATCCTGCATCCTCCCCTAGAAAACAATCTGAATTCCTGCATCCATGTTTCGAACTTAATTGCATCAAAGTTCTGATATCTTTTTCATGTGAGGTAAAAGTAGTGAAAGCTTGATATAGCAGGATAATTTGTCTTGTTCTTTTCTAAGACATGCAACTTGCAAGGCTTGTTATGACATCATTTTTTTTTGCAAGAATCACGAGGATGATATCAAGACAAAAATAACGAGTACATACTACAGGAGCCAACTTTTCATGAGAACAACTTCACTGAAAAGGGTGCGACAGAAGCCAATGGCTGTCCTGGTCTCCTCAATGTTCTGCTATGGCTAGCTGCCCGTACATACATATGTTCATACTCCAAAAGTTGATATTTGTTGGGAGCGTGCAGCACGAGGGAAACCGGAAACATATATACAGTACCTTGAAAAGCAAGCTACGACTTTTTTGGGTGTGATGAAGAACCATGCAAGGCACGTAGCGGCATGAAGCATGTTTGTTGGTTCAGCGTCCCTGTCCTTACTCGGACAGCTTGTAGCTACTGAATAAGCAGGCAAGCTTCACGTCTGGTCTGGACTGGAGTCCAGACCAGGACTAGAAAATTGTGGTTCCTAGCTCCGGTGGTAGTTTCGACCTGTGACTATCATCCACCCAATTAACTGTCTCACTTCTTGCGACGAAATCTATGGCGCGTAATGTCTTTTCCTCATAGGTAGACAGCGACGCCATTTTGATTCTATTGAGTATTCATACATATTTTCAATGTGAACAACCGCCTGACGTGATATTGACAGGAAGTAAAGGTGTACCACATAGCGCGACATGATAGTTACTACTCCCTCCGCTCACAAAAGAACCCACACATACAAATCTAGAAAAGATTGAGACATCTTTTGTGAACGGAGGGAGTACTACTTCACACATATCACCAACGGAAACCACAGAGGATGGGCACGCTTGCCTACACTCCATATTTGGCCTCAATATTTTACTTTCAATAAAAGGGCTATATCATATGGACTCTGCATAGTTAGGATGCACACAAACGATCAAACAGAAAAAAAGAAGAAGCTTAATACAAGTAATTAGAAACTCGTAGCAATGTCTAAAGTGAAGGAGGACCGATCTTAAACTACACTGCCACTCTACCATCCATGTGGGATAAAACTATCTCTCACCACCTACTCCGTGTAAAAACCTCTATGAACAGATAAATGGAGCAAATAGGTGAATGACCTGCAAATGAGTAGAATTCTTTACCATTAAACATCAAATAATTTATACATAGCCAAATCGGTCAAATAATAGCAAGCGCTCTCATCCTTATGAGAATTATATATTTGTGTTATAGTCTGCGTAACCGGTTGCCAAAAATATTTGCAATACTATGTGGGGGTGGACAAGTTAAAAATCACTTAAATGACTGACGTCCGAACTTACACACTGGAAAACATGGTGACAAAAACCGTGCTGTAAATTCTCATGCCCATTGCACTTTGCTAGATTATATTTGCACTTTGGAAGGAACCGTGCGAAAATTTTAATTTTTAGCGGTGGCTTTATCTTGTACAATACCTGCTTAGTACCGAGATTCAATCTTCCGCCGACATAAATGAATTTTCCTATTCAACTATTAAATCTTCCGTCACCTTCACATGTTTCCATTTGCCTTTTTTTTTTGAGGAAAGGATCCGATTCGTAATTCAGAATACACAGAACAACTTACAAGAAGGTCCAAACAAGAAAAGAAAACACAAAAGGACCCTGCAAATTGCACTAAGCACCCTGAGCATCCTGGATAAACTTCAATCGGATCCAAATGCCGGCGCCCAAGATCCTAGCCGCCACCGCCGTCGCCGTACCTCCAACCACCGGGGAGAGAGCGCCGCCAAACTTTGAAGGAGGCCGCAGAAGTCGCCCGCCGCTGCGCGACGACACCTAGCCGCGCTGAACGCGCACGGCCACAACGCCTTCTCCCCAGCACCACCGAGCTTCCAGCCGACGCGGCAACGCCCAGGCCAGCCACCACGAACGCTCACCCACCTCCATCCACCGCTCCCCTCGCCGCCAAGGCCGGCCGGAGCAAAGAGAATGAAGGAGACCACCAGCACCTGCACCAACAAAAACGGAGCTCCCAGCTGCACCTACCTCTCCCCTCGCCGCCACGGCCGGCCGGAGAAACAGAAGCAGAAGGAAGCACCGGACACAACACCTTCACGGCCTCCCCGGCGACGAAAACGGCGCCGGAACGGGGAAAGGAGGGGAAGGACCACGCCTCACACACCGACGCCATCGCCACCGTCCTCGACGCCGTCGGCCAGGCACGCACGCCTAAAGAACCTATCTACACGCACGGCGAGCTACCGGAGCTCCCCCCACCTCGCAGTGCCTTAAAGGCGTTTCCATTTGGCATTTTTTTGACCTCAACACTTAAGCCTGTGCAAACCAGAAATAGTGCACACAACACAAGTAAGTAATTGGGTAAAAAAGAATTTACCCTTGAAATTATTCTAGTACGTCTGTCTCCGCATCAAAAAGTGCAGGGCACTGGACCAACAGTTTAATGCAACGTCCAATGTGCCGAAGGCCCAAAACAAAAGAAGCAACTACGTACGCATCGCTAGCTACTCAGCCAGATCCTGTTGAGCCTCCCTTAATGGCTGCTACTACCGGCCGGCCGCCGGGAAGACCGTGTTGGCAGCAGAGACCGCAAGAGGAGAGAACGAAGCATGACGTAATCTTTTATAGAACTCTGACTGAATTTTAATAAAGTACTCCCTCCGTTCAGTTTTATAAGTAATTCTATCTTTTTTCAAAAACTAGTGCACGTGCACGTGCGACCCTCAATATATGTAAAATTCTAAAAAGAACAAAAATAGATTATTTTCAGTTGCAAATATTACTACCTCCGATCCATATTAGTGGACACAACTTTGTCTAGATACACATGTATCTAGTCTAAATACTTAACTAGATACATATGAATTTAGACAAAACTATACCCACTAATATGGATCGGAGGGAGTACTACAATTCAACCTTCGAAGCTAAGCTTAAATTTCATGTACACGGTGGAAAAATCTCCACTCGGTAGTATTTCAATCTTATCAGATCAAAGCAGCAGCTATGCAAAATACTTCTCTGAGTCCAGTGTTATCTCCTCCACCGCATAAACTCTCTCTATTTTGCTATTTATAGTCTGACCAAAATTAATAGCAGTAGAATTATCTGAAGAAACACGACAGGCGGAGCGGATCGCTGCAGAAGCTTGATTTGAAGAAAGAGAGCAGAGCAGAGTAGCATTGCAACTTGATTGCAAGAAAGAATTTGGCAGAAACGAGCCCCATCTCTCCTTTCTTCTCCAACCTGTCGTCTCTCCTCATCTTCTTACCGTGTAAGCTCCTCGTAGCCCAACCTCACCCTTGGCGATCTGCCTATCGACGAGCTCCATGACCTCCAGCTCTGCCTCCACCAAGCAGCCGAGCTCCACCCTGGCCTCTACCTCCACCTCCGCGTGCACCGAGCAGCTGAGCTCCTCCATGGCCTCCACCTCGACTGAGCCCCCAACGCCCGTGGCCGAGAGCCCCATCCTTCTTTTTGCTAAAAGGGGAATAAAGCTTCATGGCCCATGGCGACACACGGCCGTTGGCGTGGAAGCTTCGATCTGATTGGGTCGGTAACCTCCGGTTGTTGAAATCGGCGCGGATGTTCCTCGGCTTGGCCGGAGGGAGGGCCGTTGAAACGCGGCATGCATGGACGGGCGTGGTGGCGCGGACCAGTGGAGAATCCGTGGAGGTCGGGGAGCGGTTGTGATTGGGGATCGGGGTGGCTTTCAATCGCAAGAAAATTGGTAAGTCGCGACGATCGGGGACCTTCACATCTGATGAATCGGGCGGGGGGGGGGGGGGGCAGATTCGTTTCCCGGCCGGCTGGCCCTGCCTCCCGCCTGCGGCCCGCGCCGGCTGGCAGCCACGCCCGCCTGCGCCCCGCGCCGGCCGCGCGCCTTCTGCCCTGCCGCCTGCGCCCTGTACCGGTCGGCCGCCCAGTGACGAGCTGCTGCGCGTGGATCTTGCCGAGCCGGTGGGCTGCTGGACCTTGAGCTCGAACGACACGTCTGGGAACCCGCCGGCGAGGGGAACATGACGGCGAGGGGGCGGTGGCCAAGAAACTGGCTTGGCTTCCCGACGTTGACCAGTCGGCAAAGTTAAAACAAAATAACGTTTCACGTGGATTGTGTTGAGGTGCTCAACACCGAACGTGCAATCTCAACTTTTAATCAAATATTGGACGCATACAATTTAATGTATCCGGCATATGTTTGTTATTTTAATAATAGTATAGATATAAGCAAGAGGCATGGATGGGTCCCACCCACGTGCCTTCTACCGGCCAGCCGCCGGAAAGACCGTGTTGGCAGAGGAGAGAACGGACCAGAGCTACGCTTACGTCAAGAGCAGGACGTCATCTGTGTGGACGTAATCATGACCGGTCCAATTAAACGGTCCAACCGCTTGCACAGTCTGGTGCTGGTCCGTACTAGGTTATCAGATTGCTGGCTAGGTTCACTGGAGTTGGACGAACTGGCCATGGATTTTAATGTCACGTTGACGCAAGACTTTGTGCGTCATGCCCGGTAGTTATGTATGGTCTTTATAAATTGTAGACTTTTTCCGTGGAAAGAATTCGACGTTGACGCGCTGCCTTTGTTTTCTGTGGACTGATGGCGCTCTTGGGACCCTGTGGAAGCCGTGTTAGGTTATCTTAGTCAGGCCATCCTCACTAGGACATGCCTAACAGAACAGAGTTGGAGAGCTTATAGCAGTGCATGAGACTGAGAACCAACACCCTTTTGGTGTGTTTGGCTGGCTGTAGTGGCCGAGCTCATTTTTGGAGTGTATTAATTTTTTTTTTTTGAACTTTGAAAGTGGGTAGGTGCAGCTGAGCTCGCGAGTCAAAACAGTGCTAAACATATTTAAATATAAGTAGAAGTAAAAACATATCAATAATGAAGTTTTAACGACGTATAGAAGTCCTAAACAATGGCACCTTTTTTGATTCTTCCGTCATTTTATCGATCAAAACTTTTGAATAACCTCGATCGACGTAGCACATCATTAAGTTATAACAAGAAGGTATCGTGGATATCTTTGATGCACAACTTGGTTTTGATGATCTTCGTTGCCGACAAGGCACTTTCAGCTGTTGTCGTTGTCACTGGTAAACACAATGCTAACGGAATGAGGCGATAAACCTTAGAAAACATGGCGTGCATTTTAAATATCAACACAATCTCTAAGGTTATCAATACCTCGTGTATGAATTAGGAGTAGCTCATTCTTATAATTCAAGAAATCTTCATAATAAATCTCACATTGAACAATGAACATGAGTCTCTTACATAAAAATAAGAGAAGTTTTTGAATCAACTATGAAAGTAGCTCCTTGAAGCGATTGTCCAAAATGGGTGTTAATAGAGTTTATAGCAATATAGAAGATGTCCACACTCTGAAAATAATCGACAATGACCTGATTTATTCCCCTTCTATTGATTTCCCCATTTTATTACCATTTCATTCATACTTAATTACAATTAGGATGTTATTTTCCGCGCAAATTGACATTTTCCATGAGGGGCTTTCACCATCTTTTCTCCAGCTGAGCACGTGTCATCACATTCTTAACCAAAGACATTGACTGAACTGTAAAACATACAAAACAAAATTAGAACCATAGAACACAATCCCTTTCATACCTAGAGCTGGTTTCGGCCACCCTCATAAGCTCGCAAAAACACCTTCAAATCCTCCTTAAAGACCCCATCTAGTAAGTCAGATTTTGTTAGATTGAGATTTAGCTGTTGCAAACAGAAGTCCTTAGTTTCAGACTAGACTAGACCCAGTCTCTCTTTTTGGTCCGGTGTCATTTTTGATTAGTGTTTTCATTAAAATAAGGACAAACTTTTCATACAGAGTCCATTTTTAGTCCGATTATTCAGAAAAAACATTTGCATCTGAATTTTTTCGTAAAAAATCTAGCCAGAGCAGCCGCCATACCTTAACCTACTGAGAGCTTCGCCCCTGGCTGGCTGCATAGAGTTCAACTAGCCCCCTTTTTCTTGCCATAAACTTCGGGAGCTTTATTAGATCACATAAAGGCGATTACAGTCAGCCAGAAGGCTGTGAACCAAGAACTGCGGGCTCTCTGATGCCCGGCACTCTGTTCTCGTGAGAGAACATGCATGCTTAGCACATAGGTCAGCAGAATTATTAGCCTCTCTCCTCATATGTTTGATAGAAAAAGAAAAAAATGCACAACTAGCTCCCTAACTTCATCTAAGATAGGCGCCACGGCAGCTCTTGAGCTGTAACGCGAAGACCAGAGGTTCAGTACCTCCAAACAGTGGACCTCCATGATCACATGCGAGTAGCTCCTCAGACGGGCGAAAATGACACCTTCTCGTAGCAAGAGAATCTCAGCAATCAGAGGATCAGATACCCTAGGAAGGGGTTTACTCCAAGCGCCCAAAAGAGATAAGTGAGACCTTGCAACACCCCCACTTTCTCCTTGCTCGTAATTTGCACTGATGGCTCCATCCGTGTTAATCTTGATCCAACTCGGCTCAGATTGACGCCAAGACTGCCCCACTGGGATGCTATGGCCCTTTGGCATCTCAAGTAGGAAAAGGTCATCACGCACTCGTTTCATCAGATGTTCTGGTGTAAGAATCTCTTTGTCACGAGTCCAACGATTGCGAGCATTCCAGATAGCATGCATGTTAGTGATTATCTTGCATCTATCAGTAGTAAACCTCTGGTCTAGCAGGATACCAACAGCGTAGCCGGATGCAGGGGCGGGATCTTCACGTGAAATAAATCTCTTGCCACTGTCCAGTACTTCTGAGCATGAGTGCTTTGGAGAAGAGCATGTTGCAGATGTTCATCCATTGCTTGGTATAGATAACATCGAGCTATCTGTTTTATGTGACGGTATTTCAGAGTTCAACTAGCCCTAGGGATGCGAAAAATGGGTGTTGGTTGTCAGGTTGTCTCAAGTTATACGTAGAAAGATCTCCTTTTTTTTGCGAAACACAGTACAAACGCAGTCGCTCACAAACACGTGCACACACTCACCCCTATGAACGCACACACGCACACGCTAATCCTATGAGCGCCTCCGAGAAACTGAGCCGGTGGTTGAGTCTTGAGATTGATGAAGTCACCACAGGTGCCTCGCTGTCGATGAGAACATCGCCTTCCATTGAAGAATATTTCGCCTAAATGAGAAACAGCAGTGTGAAACCTATGGTTTGAACTCTGATGCGCTGAGATACGACCACCATTCTAACCATTCTACCACAGTCAGGTTCTCACATAGAAAGATCTCCGATTATTCGTGTATATATGTACGAGCATGAGCGCGTGTAGAAATACATGTACCTCTCGTGTGGTTTGTACATACCCGGGCGTGCATCACGTATGCATGTGTACAAGAAAAGGTAGCCCTATCATTCACATCCCATTCTCGTCCTCCACGATCTTAGCGGCGTGGGCCCCACACGGGCCACCGGTCTGGACGTTTCCATGTGGGCCCATCGATCGCCACGGAAGGACCGCCACGTGGGTGTGTAAAGCATTTGGGCCCCACGTGTCCTGTGGCGTCCGTACCACAGCGCGATTCCTCTATAAAGACGCGACTTCGAGAGTTCGAGGAAGCCACCGGAGTAGCATAGCTAGCCAGTGTCATACACACTCAGTACTGCGTGCGGCACAGTCGAGCTATTCGAACTGAAATGCAGCTGAACAGAGGTGCCGTCGGTGGCTGCGGGGCGCCGGACAGGATGCAGCTGCGTTGCCGGGAGAGGGAGCTGGTGGCGCAGCTGCACGAGCTTCTATTCCCGTCTCCAGCCGGCGGCGCGTCGTGGTCTTCGTCGTCGTCGGCCGACTTGTCTGTCGAGCACTGCATCTCGCCGGTGAAGGCGCCGGAGTCCTGCAACGGCGCCGGCAAACACGGGCGCAGGGGTCGCAAGAGAGCCGGGAGGACGAACGCCACCTGCAGGAGAATCAGAAGCAACGTGGTGGTGGCTGTTCCACCGCGACGAAGGCTACTCGTTGCAGGAGGAACAAGGAAGCGACGACGAACAAGACGATCGTCACGACCGTTCCGGATTTCGACGGCTACCAGTGGAAAAAGTACGGCCAGAAGCAAATCGAAGCCGCCAAGTACCCGAGGTAAAGATTTACGACACCATCGACATTCTTTATTCAGTGGCTCAAAGTTCTTGCGCCGCCGTGCTTCTCCATCAGTTTTCACTCAGGCAGGCAGAGGTTGGAGCGAGATAAGGTGCTTAGCGTCGATTTAGAAAGTGCAGTTATGTCTCAATCAATCACCTCAAAAATAGCTAAAAGATGCTGGAGGACATGCAAAATGTTGTTAGGGGACATGCAGCAAGGCACCAACTACGAACCATCCAAGCTTAGCTAAAAGTTATTGCCATTTCGTTATCAACCGGACAGCAAGCAGTCTCGCGCACCCATCTCTGCACAGTGATTAATTCCCCACTTGCAACGACGCCCATCCATGCCCGCATGTAGTCGAGATACACGATGGTACATCCATCTCAATCACATCGGTCGCATCACCAGTTCACCATAGTATCCAGCATATATGCTTACGTTGTACTCCATGTCAGGAGTTACTAGCTACACGCATGCCAGGATCAAATAATCAATTGCAAAGTAACAATGACTAAGCTAAATCGCTTGATTTCATCCATGTCAGGAGTTACTACCGGTGCACCAACAGCATGGACCAAGCCTGCCCGGCCAAACGGACGGTGCAGCGCAACGACGACGGTGATGGCGACGGTGGACCGCCCAAGTACACGGTGGTGTACATCTCGGAGCACAGCTGCAGGACGACCGAAGCGGCAGCGGCGCCAGTTATCCTTGAGACTACCATCCGCACTAAGAGCAAGTCCAGCAGTTCCCCGAAAGCCTCCCCGATAGGAAATATAGGGGAGAGAGAGGAAAAAACAGCCTCCAGCAGTTCCCCTATCCACCCTCCCGATCAATCGGCGTCCCGACCCAGACGCTCCTCTCCCCTATGCATCGGGGAGGTGGAGGCGTCCCCGATCCGTCGCCCGAGCAACCGCTCGCACGGGAAGAGTCCTCCCGCCACCACGGATGCGCTCTCTCTCTACTTCTCCACGAACGGCCAAAACCGCCGCCGCGCCGACGTGACGCGCCGCCTCCACGGCTGTCCCCGAGCAACTTCCAGCTGCCGATGAGCTCCGTCTGGCCTCCCTCCACCTCCCTGCCGAAGGAATCGAGTCGGGAGGCTCGAAATCGAGCAGCCCGTGGTCATCTTCCCCGTGGCCGTCCGCCGCTCGCCGCGGTCGATCCCGCCGTTCCCGGCCTCCTCTCCTTCCACGCGTCATCCTCCACGGCCGCCAAGACCGCCGAGGCGCCCGCCCCCACCAAGACCTTCGCGCAGCGGGCCGGCGACGCGCTGGCGGCGGCCGTGTGCCGGAGCGGCGAGCTCACCAAGAACGCCACCATGGCCGTGTCCCGGAGTGGCGAGCTCACCAAGAACGCCACCATGGCTGCCGTCCGGGACGCCGCGGCCGCCAACATCACCACCAAGGCCACGGCGGCGGACGCCATGGCGGCCGTCCGGGAGGCCGCCGCCAACGCCGTGCACCACGAGGGCTCGCCGGATGCAGGGTGGGTTGGAGCTCGCCGGCCGCGCGGTGGAGGAGGTGCTGGGGTGGGGCAGCGGTGGAGGAGGTGCTGAGGCGACGGGGCTGGGTAGAGGGGAATTGAACGGGAAGGAGCCAGGAGGTGGGCTGCTCGTTGGAGAAGAAGTCGGGAGTGGTAGTATATATGTGATAATGCTAATTGCTACTGCTAGCATCGAGACAAAGTGAGAGAGAGGATTTGTGACCGTTTGGTACCGTTTGCTGAATGTGCTAGCTTTTGTACTGATGTTTGGTGATGTTTGCTGAATGGGATGCAGAGTGGGTTTGGAATGTGCTAGCTTTTGTACTGAGTGGGTTTTGAACTATTTCCTGTGTTGTATGAGCTAGTTCCTGTGTTGTATGAACTATTTCCTTACAAATAACTGTTAAGAAGTTAGTTACGAAATATTGTTAAACTATTTCCTGTCTTGTTTTGTTAGACATGAGACATGTTTTGCATGGACTAAATTATTAGAAAATATTACATTTGTGCCAGTACTGCATAATTTAAAGTACTACATAGGGGTACATAATTTGAAGAACTACACAGGGGAAATAATTTAAAGTACTACATAGGGATACATAATTTAAAATACTAGCCGTTAGAAAAAACACTGTTAAAATACTAGCCGTTAGAAACAACACTGTTCAAAAACTAGCCGTTTAAAAAACACTGTTCAAAATCTAGCCGTTAGAAATAGTGTTGTTCAAAACTATCCGTTGGAGATACTGCCGTACGAATTACGACGGTTACAGAAATAACCGTCATGAAGTTAGTTACGAAATATTGTTTAAATATAGTTGAATGTGATATAGGGGAGATGATATAGGGGAACTGCTGGAGATGACAAAAATATAGGGGAGGAATCTTTTTAGGGGAGTCCCCTATATGGACATAGGGGAGTCCATATAGGGGAACTGCTGGACTTGCTCTAAGACCCCATCAGCCCCAGACATCACCGCCGTCTTTCCTAACAGCTCTAGCGCTATCAGCACCGCCACTCAGTCGCCGGCGAGCTCGGATATCACATGGAGCGGTGGCGCCGTCGCTAGCGGGACCCTGACGCCGAGGGAGCGCGGCGATTGTTCAAGCCTGTTTGCTGTCGACGGTGGCTGCTGGGAGCGGGACACGTCGACGACGTCACCCACTGCTGCTCCCATGTTGCTCCGGGAGATGGATTTCGCCGGGCCGATCATGTCGCCGGTGCACGTCGCGGCAACGGACGGAAGCTGGATTAACGACTTTTTCGTTAACGAGTCGCCATTTGTTCTCAACAGCTGCCAGTTGTTTGGTTTCTAGATCTTTGTAGATGGTCAGTAACCATATATAAATTGGTATATATAATTCCTAATTAAGTTGCCTGTTTTTAGATCAAGTTGGATTTCCTGATTTAATTTTGGTTCGAAATGAGATTGCATGATCCTATGAGCTAAGTTTGGTTACTAGCTAAAGTAAACAGGAGTTTTGACAGAAAAATAGTTTGTGTCTCACGGAGCATTCTTCATAGAGTTAAACGCCTGTGCAGTCCACCAAGTTGCAACGTTGGAGCGGATTGGTCCCCAACTGGGAGAATGCAAACTATCGGTTCCTAAGTTGCGGCGATGGAGCGGATTGGTCCGACCGTCACGGCTGCCGTCAAATTGCTGACGTGGCACCTGTTTTTTTCAGAAACCCCCCGATTCTTAGTGATTTCTGCCGTCATGTTTTGTAGCTCGGGCTACATGTAGCCCGTTTTTTTCAAAAAAAATTCAAAATTTGAAAACTCATCAAAAAAATCTGAAAAAAATCATGCACGTACCTGAGCATGGTACGCACCGCCGTGAATTTTTTCGCACCGAAATGACATCATATGCGCCCTGTACAAAAATGACAAATTGCTGACAGAAAATTCAAATTTTGGATCTCATTTTCTGTCCGAATTTTGTCATTTTTGCACAGGACGCATACGATGTCATTTCGCTGCGAAAAAATTCACGGCAGTGCGTGCCATGCTCAGGTACGTGCATGATTTTTTTCAGATTTTTTTTGATGAGTTTTCAAATTTTGATTTTTTTTTGAAAAAAAGGGCTACATGTAGCCCGAGAAATCACTAAGAATCGGGGGTTTTCTGCAAAAAAACAGGTGCCACGTCAGCAATTTGACGGCGGCCTTGACGGTCGGACCAATCCGCTCCATCGCCGCAACTTAGGGACCGATAGTTTGCATTCTCCCAGTTGGGGACCAATCCGCTCCAACGTTGCAACTTGGTGGACTGCAGAGGCGTTTAACTCTTCTTCATATTCTTGCAAAGTTCCCTTGTAGCTTAGCACTGAAGAGCTAGTTTTGAAGTTACCATCTACAGATTTCGACGAGTAAATAACATCTTGATGGTATCATGGTACCTTTCCTCATTCTTGCGCTTTAAGAATTGTTCTAAAGAGGCTGATTGGATCGTAGGTTTGACTCTGTCTTGTGCCGTGAATGAATTTATACAGAAGTTGTTTTTTTTTTCAGCAAAATAAATCTGCTTAGAGCAACTCTGCAAAACATGAGCCTCGAAAATGGTTCTAGAGAATCCTCTAATAATTCAACCATCATCCAAAAGCAGTAATAGCAACCCATAGATTATCCAAACATAATAAAGGTAGACATGCACCAATGTAAACCATATCACCTCTTATCTGAGAAAAGAAAAAACGCTCGCGTCCTTACCAGGAGGGGCGACTCGGGCGGATCCCTAGCCCCCCCACCGCTGCCGAAGGATGCTGCCGGTCAAAGGCCGTGCGGCTGACGGCGGTGGCGGGCTCTCATCCCCTAGCACAGATGGTGGCGGAGGGACCCCACCCTCCTCGCGGTGGCCCTGGACAGCGCGGTTCTACTGGCGGAGACGAACGCCGGGGCGGCGGCCCCGGTTTTATTCGGCGACCTTGGCGGCTGCTGTGGTCGCGAGGGCGGCTGGTTTGGGGACTCGGTGTGGCTAAGCCCCTCATCTCCGCGTGGTGCGTGTGGTGGCAGCAGTTCATGATGAGATTTTCGGCCTGCTGTTGGAAGCCGGCGGGCGGCGGCGTGGGGGCCCGACGATCTGCATAATAAAGGTGGTGATCCTAGGTTTCTTATCGCGTCAAGACAGTGTTTTCTGCCTGATGTCTGGCCTCGTTAATCTGGTCAGTGACGAGTTGCAGAAGGCTCCGCCGGAGATCTCCATTGGGCGCTTGATGCCTGTAGATTGCTAGATCGGATGAGATTCGGTCGTGCGCACCCATATTTCTGGCCGTGAGGCTTCAGGTTGGAGTGGCGTGAAACTTCGTTGTCTGTTGTCACCATGGGACATGTCAGTATTTCGATCTCTTTGGTGACGACAGTGGCGGAGAATGTCATGGTGGATAAGGTCTGAGGTCTAGTAATGACGAACCGAGTCTTCGAGGCGAGGAGGAATTTGCTTGGTGATTCGTGACTTGTAGCAGCGGCATCGGCAAGCGGGGACGGCAGCACATGAGGAGTACAGAGTCTTGTCTTTCAGGGTGAAAATCTAAGGTCTGGCCTTAATTGGTTGTGCCTGGCAATGGCCTTGTTGAAGACATTGTTTTGAGAGCGCGACCTTTCTCCAGGGTGAAAACGTAAGATCTATGATCGGGCAGCGACGGCGCTTGTGCACTTTTTCCTTCTTGGAGGCGTCGCTTTTGGAGAATTTGGAATCCGGATGTTGTCTTGGTGGTGGTTTGGGTTACAGCTACAAGGATTTGATCACTGTAGTGGGATCTTTTGTTTTCTTCTTCTTCTTTTTGTTGTAGAGATGTGTGCATCCCTAATGTCTTTAGGACATTCCGTTATTGTAGAGGTTGGGTGTAATTGGTATCTCCACGATATTAGTATATTACCTTTATAAAAAAAAGTTCATGTGAAGCCTTGTATTATCAGAACAATTTCTAATCGTTACGCCCCTAAGAACCAATACCCGTTTGCTTGACATAGATTGCGTCAACATTTACTATATATAATCCTTGATCCGGCTTGGTCTAGCATATAGAGTTTTTCCTCTGAAACACTGATTCAAAAGACATTGACTCGCGGATGCATGATTTAACCATAGGGGGACAAACAAACACTGACCATAAAAAAATACACAACATGAAAATATATCATATCAAGTCATACTAAAGATATAAAATTGTAACAATAATGTTTTGCAATATAAAAGAAAGCTATATTTCTACTATTTTCATCTAGATCTACATCCAAGCCTACAAAACAAGTCACTAATCTCCTCAATGTTGATCTTTGTAGCTATTTTCTTTCCAATGTTACAACCATGCAGTGCCAAGAAAGTACTCTTATAACTAGCAAGTCCTAATTATTGGATTCGATCAAGCTAGCACGTAGCAATGTCTACATATATTTGTCGAAAAAAGCAACACACACATACACAATAATACCTTGGGCAATCAAACGACGAACTGAGTCATAGGCGACGAACTGAGTCACAGGCGACGAACTGAGTCATACAGACGTTCTTTTCATTTCTGTCGCTTTATTTTTCTTTTTGATTTTCTTTAAAACTGACGGTTTCTTTATATGAAATCGATGAGGAGTCTTGTTAAGTAAAAAAAAAGACTCCGTGCGGCCATGACCTAACGGCGTCGGCGATGCTCAATCAGTCAATCCTGAAACCTGTGTGGCTGGGCAGGGGCAAATGCGGAGAAGATCGTACAATGGTTTTTTCTTGACCAAAAACTAGGAGCTAGGGTTGAACCTTGGATTGGTAGGTTCATGTCCTCGGGGGGACGGCTTATCCTTTCCAATTCCTGCCTTCCTAGCCTCCCAATGTTTGCGATGGGTATGTTCCTACTTCAAGATGGGGTCCATGATCAATTTGACTCACACCGTGCCCGGTTCTTTTGGGAAGGTTCCAGGCCAAAAAGGAAGTACCACATGCTTAACTTGCCAGCTGTTTGTAGACCAAAGGAATGTGGGGGCTCTGGTATTCTCAACTCAAAACACATGAACAAAGCTCTTCTCCTGAAATGGATCTGGAAAATTTACCAAATGGATGACACAATTTGGGCATCCCTTATTAGAGCCAAGTACACGCCTGAAGGAGACATTTTTGCCAGCTCGAGCCACGGGGTCTCGCAGTTCTGGATGAACCTTCACAAGATTAAGCACCTGCTCAAAGTGGGGGCAAAACATCATGTCAGGAATGGACACAAAACCATGTTTTGGACGGGCTGGTGTTATGAGGAGGGATTCCTAAACCGACGTTTCCCCCATATGTTCAATATTTGCGACAATTCTTCGCTCTCTGTGTCCCAGGCGATTATGGGTGGATGCCGCTTCCGCCGTACGCTGGACCCGGCCAGGATGGCACAATGGCCGCAGCTTGAAGCCATCTTGGATAGCATGGTTCTGGAGTAGGAGCACGAACTGGTATCCTGTCCTTAGAGCCCTCGGGCCTTTTCGACAGTTTCTCACTTCGAAGACATTTGGAAAGCAAAACTTCCTCTAAAATCAAAGTTTTCACCAGGCAGTTAGTGCAAAACCGGCTGCCATCAGGGCAACAACTTGCGATCCGTCATGGCCCTTCAGATGGAAAGTGTGCGGTGTGTGCGGTTGAGGAGGATGCGACTCATATCTTCTTTTCTTGCTCGCTAGCTAGATTTACTTGGAGTGTGCTACACCGTGTCCTTAGGAGGACATGGTGCCCAGCAAACTTTGCGCAGTTTTTTGCTACTGTCTCCAGTTTTTGGGGATCAAATCGCCGCTTGCTCTGGTTACTGTCTGCTGCCCAATCTTGGGCCTTGTGGCAAGTCCTACATAAGGGCGCTATTGAAGCAAAGTTCGTAAGACACCCGGCTGCAATAACATTTAAAACCATGATCTTTTTGCAGACCTGGGCACCACTGCTTAAGCAGCTGGATAGGACAGGAGTGCTCTGGATGATTAAACTCAAGAAGCTCCATGCTGAGCTCCTCCCCCTTGCTACTGATGTTCCCCTTCTTGTTTCCTGATGTAGTGTTAGTTTATTTCCTTGGCGAAGCTATATGTTGTTGTGTTGTCTTTATTTTGGCTAAGCTGCAGCGTTGTAATGCTATCTAAACCTTTGCTTTGTTAATTCAAAGCTGGGCCTATGCCTTTTATCTAAAAAAAACCAATGTCCCTTCGCTAATTCCTTTGGGCTTGGCCATTCAAATTCATTTGGGCTTGCCCGGCCCATTCAAATTAGCACGCTGGAGGCCTTGCGCTATGGATAATTAACCTAATGCAAGCACACCGCAGACACGCTACAACTCCCTGCTGCATGGACGCAGCTTTGATGACTTGCTGAAGCTAAGTCTGTCCGTGACTTTCCCTCTTCATCTTTTTTTGGAACCGGACAAGAGTCTTGCCTTTTCATTTATATAGAAGAAGTGAATTGACCAGTTTATAAGGAAAATTGGCCGAAAACCGGATACAACAACACAACTCACCACGCCGGCCCCGAGGCCACACACCACACAAGTCGACGGCCTAATCGCCCAAGCGGGCAAGGCCGACACCGCTCAACGCAACAGCGGAGGCGAAACCCGGAGCCGCCGCTCCGACATCCACATTGGCCATGGGCCACGCTCCACACAGGTCCACGGCGAAACCGCCCAAGCAGGAAAGGCCGACACCCATGCACCTCAACGCGACGCCGCGGAGGCGAGATCAGATCCGCCGCTCCGACATCCACACCGGCCCCAGGGCCACGCACAACCTAGCCGAAGACGAGAAGATCGTCGCCGCTGACCACCAACATCCACGGGTCTCTCTGGCGGGCGAAACATCCAAGACGAGGCCTCAAGGGGAATACGACGCCGAAGCGCCACCCTCGCCCAATCCATGGAGGATCTGGGTTTCCCCCGGAAGTTTTCGGGCGGAGGAGTGGGAGCACCGCCAAAGACGACGCCTTCAAGAAGGAAGTGGCGCCCGAGGGCGTCACCATCGCCCGTCCTGGTCGACAACCAGAGCAAGTTTTCACCCAGCGGAGACACATGAACCGCCGCCCGCCCACACGAGGACCGACCAGCCCACCATCGCAGACTCGCACGCAGACACCGTCAGCCCGCGCGCCCGACGGTCCATGGCCACCATACAGAGCTAGGCGCCGGGGCCTAGGTCCGTCTCGTGCTGAGCCACCTCCTATCTCAACTCGACGCCGCCACCAAGTCCAGGGCCGCCGCCCCGGCGTCCAAGTGTTGCAGGACAACTTCACGCATAGCCACACTCGCGCGCTGCCGCTCCCAAAGCCGACGCGATGTGCCGACAAAGGGAAGCTGGCAGGAGGCCTCCATCTCCTGCCGACCGTGCTGCAGTTCCCGCTCGCCCGGCCGCACAACAGCCGGACACCACCACACACCCCACCGACGGTGCAGCGCGCGGGAAGCACCGCGCACGGCTTCAGCCCGTGCTGGCGCTAAGTTGACGAGGGAATATATTGCGGTGTTGCTTCTATCTCCCCGGCAACGGCGCCAGAAAATATGCTTGATGCGTGTAACGTCACACGTCAGTTGGGAACCCCAAGAGGAAGGTATGATGAGTGCAGCAGCAAGTTTTCCCTCAGTATGAAACCAAGGTTTATCGAACCAGTAGGAAAACGAGGTTGCTTCGAAGGTGTTGGTGAAGGAGTGTAGTGCGGCGCAACACCAGGGATTCCGGTGCCAACGTGGAACCTGCACAACACAATCAAATTACTTTGCCCCAACTTAACAGTGAGGTTGTCAATCTCACCGGCTTGCTGAAAACAAAGGGTTAAACGTATCGAATGGAAGATGATGTTTGTTTGCATAAAACAGTAGAGAACAATGATTGCAGTAGATTGTATTTCAGATGTAAAAGAATGGACCGGGGTCCACAGTTCACTAGTGGTGTCTCTCCAATAAGATAACTAACATGCTGGGTAAACAAATTACAGCTGGGCAATTGACAATTGATAAGTGCATATAACATGCATGTGTGAGTTGTGGTGTCTACTATGAGATTCATTTGGGCATTACGACAAAGTACATAGACCGCTATCCAGCATGCATCTATGCCTAAATAGTCCACTTTCCGGTTAACATCCGTACCCCTTCCAGTATTAAGTTGCAAGCAACAGACAATTGCATTAAGTAATGTGCGTAATGTAAACAATACATTCATCCTTGAATAAAGCATTGCTGTTTTACCCCTAGTGGCAACAACACATCTACAACCTTAGAACTTGCTGTCACTATCCCAGGTTAAATAGAGGTTGAACCCAACTATCATGCATAAATACCCCCTCTTGGAGTCACAAGTATTCACTTGGCCAAGGCTTCAACAAGTAACGGAGAGCATGCAAGATCACAAATGACATAGACATGATAATATAATATTCAGCTCCACATAGGTATCAATATAAGTCAGATCCCAGCAAACACAACATGTAGCATTACAATAAGATGATCTTGATCATGATAGGCAGCTCACAAGATCTAAACATGATGGCACAAGTGGAGAAGACAACCATCTAGCTACTGCTATGGACCCATAGTCCAAGGATGAACTACTCACGCATCACTCCGGAGGCGGGCATGGCGATGTAGAGCCCTCCGGTGATGATTCCCCTCTCCGGCAGGGTGCCGGGAAGAGCTTCAGAACCCCCCGAGTTAGGGTTGACGACGGCGGCGGCAGCGAATATGTTCTGGATGAAAGGCTCGGTGTTTTAGGGTTTTCACGTCTCGGGGAATAAATAGGCGAAGGGGCGATGTCGGCGGACCCCCGAGGGGCCCAAACCACCAGGGGCGCGGTGGGCCCCTGCCGCCGCCTGTGGTTTGGCCACCTCGTGGCTCTTCGTCTCTCCTTCGGACTCCGTGTACGTGTTGGAAAAATAGGGACTGGCCTTTTGTTTCGTGCAATTCCGAGAATATTTCCAGAAGTAACTTTCTGAAACCAAAAACAGCAGAAAACAGGGAACTGGCACTGTGGCATCTTGTTAATAGGTTAGTCCCAGAAAATGCATAAAAGTGATATGAAGTGTATATAAAACATGTAGCAAATGGTATAATATAAGCATGGAACAGCAGAAATTATGGATACGTTGGAGACGTATCAAGCATCCCCAAGCTTAGTTCTACTCGTCCTCGAGTAGGTAAAACGATAACAACAAATAATTTCTGAGGAGACATGCTTTCACACAATCTTGATCAATATATTGCAAGGCTCATGTCATGAATGAAGTGACTCAAAGCAATGGTCTATAGTTTGCTAACAAATAGATAAAGAGTAAACAATGAATCATATAAGCAAAAACTTTTCATGAATAGTACTTTCAAGACAAGCATCAAAAAGTTTTGCATAAGAGGTAACTCATAAAGCAATAGATTCAAAGTAAAAGGCATTGAAGCAACACAAAGGATGATTAAGTTTCAGCATTTGCTTTCAACTTGTAACATGTATATCTCATGGATAGTTGTCAACATAAAGCAATATAACAAGTGCAATAAGTAAACATGTAAGAATCAATGCACACAAAGTTGACACAAGTGTTTGCTTCTAAGATAGAAAGGAGTAGGTAAACTGACTCAACATAAAGTAAAAGATAGGCCCTTCGCAGAGGGAAGCAGGGATTAAATCATGTGCTAGAGCTTTTTAAGTTTTCGAAAGCATATAGAGAGCACAAAATAAGTATTTGAGAGGTGTTTGTTGTTGTCAACGAATGGTAGTGGGCACTCTAACCCCCTTGTCAACCAGACTTTCAAGAGCGGCTCCCATGAAGGACGTTATCTCTACCAGCAAGGTAGATCATCCCTCTTCTCTTTTGTTTACACATGTATTTTAGTTTCTTTATAGATGACACTCCTCCCAACCTTTTGCTTACACAAGCCATGGCTAACCGAATCCTCGGGTGCCTTCCAACATTCACATACCATGGAGGAGTGTCTATTTGCAAATTAAGTTGCTTACTGATAAATCAGGGCAAAACATGTGAAGAGAATTATTAATGAAAGTTGTAATTAATTGGGGCTGGGCACCCCGTTGCCAGCTCTTTTTGCAAATTATTGGATAAGCGGATGTATATGCCACTAGTCCATTGGTGAAAGTCTGTCAGTAAATGACAAGATTGAAAGATAAAACACCACATACTTCCTCATGAGCTATAAAACATTGACACAAATAAGGAGTAATAAAGTTTTGAATAGTTTAAAGGTAGCACATGAAATATTTACTTGGAATGGCAGGAAATACCACATAGTAGGTAGGTATGGTGGACACAAATGGCATGGGTTTTGGCTCAAGTTTTGGATGCACGAGAAGCATTCCCTCTCAGTACAGAGTTTAGGCTAGCAAGGTTGTTTGAAGCAAACACAAGTATAAACCGGTACAGCAAGAATCACATAAAAACATATTGCAAGTATTATAAGACTCTACACTGTCTTCCTTGTTGCTCAAACATTTTACCAGAAAATATCTAGACCTTAGAGAGAACAAATATGCATCCCAAGTCTCAACAAGCTCTACGGTAGTTCTCCACTACTAGGCTTTAACTACATGATGCAAGAGCTTAAACATGATCTACTTGAGAGCTCAAAACAATTGCAAAGTATCAAATCGAAACAAGACAATGATCTACAAGAATGCATATGTCTTTTCCAATACCAACTACTACATGTAGCATTTTCTTTCTTCCAAACAAACACCAATCAATTTATTTAAACATAAACTCTCCAAATGATAATATAATGCAGCAAGAGAGTATTTATAAACAAGTGCTAACAGCTCGAAGAGATGCATGAAAAACAGGAGCTAAAAGCACTGCAGTAGCTAGTTAAGAATACTCAACAAATATAAGTGAAGAACATGAGTATTCACATGAAAAAGCGGAGCGTGTCTCTCTCCCACACAAGGATTGCTAGGATCCGAATTTATTCAAACAAAAACAAAATAAAAACACACAGACGCTCCAAGTAAAGCGCATAAGATGTGAAAGAATTAAAATATAGTTTCACTAGAGATGACCTGATAAGTTTGTTGATGAAGAAGGGGATGCCTTGGGCATCCCCAAGCTTAGACGCTTGAGTCTCTCTGAATATGGTTGGGATGAACCACGGGGGCATCCCCAAGCTTAGGCTTTTCACTCTTCTTGATCACATAATATCACCCTTCTCGCTTGATCCTTGAAAACTTCCTTCACACCAAACTCAAGACAGTTCTCATTAGAGGGTTAGTGCATAATCAAAAATTCTCATATTCTGTAATGATACAATCAATCCCAAAGCTTCTGGACATTAGCTACAGCCACCAATGCTTTGTGGAGCAAAGAAATCCACACAAACACAGTAAAAGAGCGAATGCAAAACAAAAGGCAGAATCTGTCAAAAACAGAACAGTCTGGAATGACGAATTTTTTCGAGGCACTTAAGTTGCTCAGATGGATCTGGCCTAAAATAATGAAAGTTGCGTACATATCTCAGGAATATGCGTGATTTTTTCAGAATTTTTTGAATTTTCTACAGGGAGATAAGCTCAAATCCGTGACAGCTAAAAATCTGTCACTGCGCAGAAATCCAAATCTTGCATCAACTTTCAATATAGAACTTTACTTGGCACAACATTGCGATAAAATAAAGATACAAAGGAGTTGCTACAGAAGTAACAAAACTCCTTGACTCAAAGAAAACAAAAATAACAGCAAATAAAAACGATGGGTTGTCTCCCATAAGCGCTTTTCTTTAACGCCTTTCAGCTAGGCGCAGAAAGTGAAAATCAAGTGTTATCAAGAGAAGAAGCATCAACATCATAACTTGCTCTAACAATAGAGTCAAAAGGTAACTTCATTCTCTTCCTAGGGAAGTGTTCCATACCTTTCTTGAGAGGAAATTGGTACCTTATATTACCTTCTTTCATATCAATGATGGCACCAACAGTTCGAAGAAAAGGTCTTCCCAAAACAATAGGACAAGATGCATTGCATTCAATATCCATAACAATAAAATCAACGGGACAAGGTTATTGTTTACTGTAATAAAAACATCATTAACTCGCCCCAAAGGTTTCTTCATAGCATTATCAGCGAGAAAAACATCCAAATAACAATGTTCCAAAGGTGGCAAATCAAGAATATCATAAAGCTTCTTGGGCAAAACCGAAATACTTGCACCAAGATCACACAAGGCATTGCAATCAAAATCATTCACCTTTACCTTAATGATGGGTTCCCAACCATCTTCTAATTTCCTAGGAATAGAAGCTTTAAGTTTCAACTTCTCCTCCCTAGCTTGCAAAAGAGCATTTGTAATATGCTTTGTAAAAGCCAAATTAATAGTGCTAGCATTGGGACTTCTAGCTAATTTTTGCAAGAACATAATAACTTCAGAGATGTTACAATCATCAAAATCAAAATCATTATTGTCAATGGTGGTGGAACCATTGTCTCCAATAGTTTGAAAAATTTCAGCACTTTTATCAGAAAAAGTTTCAGCAGTTTTAGGCAATTTCAAACGCTTTGCAGAAGTAGTAGAGACATTACCAACACCAATAACATTACCATCAATAGTAGGAGGCTTACTAGCATGTGAAACATTAGCATTACTAGTGGTGGTGATAGTACAAACTCTAACTATACTATTCTCTTTTTCAAGTTCTTCCTCTTTTTCCCACCTAGCATGCAATTCAGCCAACATCCTAATATTATTATCAATTCGAACTTGGATGGCATTTGCTGTAGCAAATGACTTAGTATCTTTAACTTCATTAGGCATAACTTTCAGTTTTAGAATTTCAACATCATGAGCAAGACTATCAACTTTAGAAGCAAGAACATCAATTTTTTCAAACTTTTCCTCAACAGTTTTATTGAAAGCTTTTTGTGTGCTAATAAATTCTTTAAGCATAGCTTCAAGATCAGAGGACACACTTCTATTGTTGCTGTAGGAATTACCATAAGAATTGCCATAACCATTTGAAGGATAAGGCTTATAGTTGTTGCTACCAAAATTATTCCTATAAGCATTGTTGTTGAAGTTGTTGTTTTTAATGAAGTTTACATCAACATGCTCTTCTTGAGCAACCAATGAAGCTAAAGGAACATTATTAGGATCAACATGAGATCTACCATTCACAAGCATAGACATAATAGCATCAATCTTATCACTCAAAGAGGAGGTTTCTTCAACAGAATTTACCTTCTTACCTTGAGGAGCTCTTTCGGTGTGCCATTCGGAATAGTTGATCATCATATCATCAAGTAGCTTTGTTGCTGCACCTAAAGTGATGGACATAAAGGTTCCTCCAGAGGCTGAATCCAATAAGTTCCTTGAGGAAAAATTTAATCCTGCATAAAAGGTTTGGATGATCATCCAAGTAGTCAGTCCATGAGTGGGACAATTCTTCACCAAAGATTTCATTCTTTCCCAAGCTTGAGCAACATGTTCATTATCAAGTTGTTTAAAATTCATAATGCTACTTCTCAAGGATATAATCTTAGCAGGAGGATAATATTTCCCTATGAAAGCATCTTTGCATTTTGTCCAAGAATCAATACTATTTCTAGGCAAAGAAAGCAACCATTCTTTAGCTCTTCCTCTCAAGGAGAAAGGAAAAAGTTTCAGTTTTATAATATCCCCATCCATATCCTTATACTTTTGCATTTCACAAAGTTCAACAAAGTTATTAAGATGGGCAGCAGCATCATCAGTACTAACACCAGAAAATTGCTCTTTCATAACAAGATTTAATAGAGCAGGTTTAATTTCATAAAATTCTGCTTAGAAGCAGGTGGAGCAATAGGAGTGCATATGAAATCATTGTTGTTTGTGCTAGTGAAGTCACACAACTTAGTGTTCTCAGGAGTACTCATTTTGAAAAACAAAATCAAACCGAATTAAACAAGTAACTAATTTTTTTGTGTTTTTGATAAAGAGAGCAAACAAGACTAAATAAAAATAAACTAAGCAAGACAAATAACAAAGTAAAGAGATTGGGTGTGAGAGACTCCCCTTGCAGAAGCAATTCGGTTTTCCCCGGCAACGGCGCCAGAAAACGTGTTGCTAGCGCTAAGTTGACGAGGGAATATCTCCCCGGCAACAGCGCCAGAAAAATGCTTGTACGTCACACGTCAGTTGGGAACCCCAAGAGGAAGGTATGATGAGTGCAGCAGCAAGTTTTCCCTCAGTATGAAACCAAGGTTTATCGAACCAGTAGGAAAACGAGGTTGCTTCGAAGGTGTTGGTGAAGGAGTGTAGTGCGGCGCAACACCAGGGATTCCGGTGCCAACGTGGAACCTGCACAACACAATCAAATTACTTTGCCCCAACTTAACAGTGAGGTTGTCAATCTCACCGGCTTGCTGAAAACAAAGGGTTAAACGTATCGTATGGAAGATGATGTTTGTTTGCATAAAACAGTAGAGAACAATGATTGCAGTAGATTGTATTTCAGATGTAAAAGAATGGACCGGGGTCCACAGTTCACTAGTGGTGTCTCTCCAATAAGATAACTAACATGCTGGGTAAACAAATTACAGCTGGGCAATTGACAATTGATAAGTGCATATAACATGCATGTGTGAGTTGTGGTGTCTACTATGAGATTCATTTGGGCATTACGACAAAGTACATAGACCGCTATCCAGCATGCATCTATGCCTAAATAGTCCACCTTCCAGCATGCAAGATCACAAATGACATAGACATGATAATATAATATTCAGCTCCACATAGGTATCAATATAAGTCGGATCCCAGCATACACAACATGTAGCATTACAATAAGATGATCTTGATCATGATAGGCAGCTCACAAGATCTAAACATGATGGCACAAGTGGAGAAGACAACCATCTAGCTACTGCTATGGACCCATAGTCCAAGGATGAACTACTCAAACATCACTCCGGAGGCGGGCATGGCGATGTAGAGCCCTCCGGTGATGATTCCCTTCTCCGGCAGGGTGCCGGGAAGAGCTTCAGAACCCCCGAGTTAGGGTTGACGACGGCGGCGGCAGCGAATATGTTCTGGATGAAAGGCTCGGTGTTTTAGGGTTTTCACGTCTCGAGGAATAAATAGGCGAAGGGGCGATGTCGGCGGACCCCCGAGGGGCCCAAACCACCAGGGGGCGCGGTGGCCCCCCCTGCCGCGCCGGCCTGTGGTTTGGCCACCTCGTGGCGAGTCTTCGTCTCTCCTTCGGACTCCGTGTACGTGTTGGAAAAATAGGGACGTGGCCTTTTGTTTCGTGCAATTCCGAGAATATTTCCAGAAGTAACTTTCTGAAACCAAAAACAACAGAAAACAGGGAACTGGCACTGTGGCATCTTGTTAATAGGTTAGTCCCAGAAAATGCATAAAAGTGATATGAAGTGTATATAAAACATGTAGCAAATGGTATAATATAAGCATGGAACAACAGAAATTATGGATACGTTTGAGACGTATCAGCCCGCCCGGCCCATACGGCTTCCCTCTTCATCATCTGCCATCCATTTTTAATATGACGTATAAGATTAACATTTTAAAGACAATAATGAAAACCTCGTTTTAGGGTTAAAATTTGGTGGGGCGGCGCTCAGGTGGTGGCGGCGACACCTCTTCCAATAAAGTATCTCTGGCTTTAGCCCCATCTCGGCGGCGACATCGAGAAATTTGTGTGAGTGGTGTGGTTCTCGAGGACTTCTTCTGCTGGCGTTCTTCGGATCGTCATGGAGGTTTATCGGTCGTTGATTCTTATTCTTCTTCGGCTCTGGGATGGATGTGGTCTTCTTGACCCGTTCGGCGACTTCCCGTCCTCAACCAACAATGTCAAGCTGGCTCTGGGAGGAGCATCAGCGACGGTGCGTCGTCGACACGGTTTGGAGGTTAAAGACGAATGACATCTCGAAGATTTCGTTGTAATTTTCTTCTTGTTCAGCTGTCTTGTCATGTTCGGTGTTTCTTTTAATATCAGGGTCCTTTTCGCAAATAAATAATAAATAATGAAAACAATTCTGATTTTTTAAAGAAAACTCAGCAAATAAGAAATGTTTTGTTGTTTTTTCTGGGAAAGTTTGAGCCCTTACTTTGGTAAATTCATGGGCCAACATAGGTGCATGCCATTTGATTAGGCTGGGTTGCATCAACGTTAATCCTCAACTGGGTGCCAAAGCTTAGCCCGCTTCATAACAGGCACGTGTTAAACAAATTTGTGAATGACGTCACACGTCGTGAGGTCGCTTGGTTGTCGAGAGTAGTTACACTGGTTATCCGTCATACACCTCATAGGGCTCATTGAACACACAGTTAGCATCAAGCTCACTCTCGACGATTATGTTGTGCATGATAACACAAGTATTGATGATCTCCCACATCTGCTCTTGCGACCAAGATAGACAAGGGTACCTGACAATTTCAAACGGGCTTCGAGCACACCAAATGCTCGTTCCACATCTTTGCAGACACTCTCTTGCCAACCCGCAAAGTGAGAGTTTGCCTCAACAACAGAGTTGCCGATGGTCTTGACAAATGCCGCCCAATGAGATAGATGCCATCTGCTAGGTAGTATCCCTGGTCGTACTCATGGCCGTTGATCACATACTTGCACTCTGGAGTTTTGCCCTCAACAAGTCTCAAACACCAGAGAGCGTTGCATCATGTTGATGTCATTGTGTGAACCGGCCATGCAGAAAAATGCGTGCCAAATCCACATGTCATAATCTGCCAATGCTTCAAGTACAACACTGCAAGCTTCAACATGTTCTCCTGTGTAGATTCCCAGCCAAGAGAATGGACAGTTCTTCGTTCTTTCGGTTCCAATGCATGCAATCGATACTCCCAAGAATCCCAAGAAATGCTCCCGCTTCAGCTTGTTCCAAGAGTCGAGTTGTGTCTTCTTCATTTAGTTCTCTCAGATACTTCTGTCCGAACACTGCATTCACCGCCTTGCAGAACTTGTAGGTGGTTTCAATGGCTGTGGATTCAGACATACGGAGGTAGTCGTCCAAAGAATCTCCACAACATTCATATGCAAGATATTGTATTGCAGAAGTGCATTTCTGAATGGATGAGAATCCAAGAAGTTTAGTGCAATATTTTTTCAGCTCGAAATAGTCATCGTAGTCTCGAACACCATGCACAATGTTCATGAACACTCTGCTTTGCATCCTAAAGCACCGGCGAAATTCAAAATCATTCTTTGTCGGGGTCAGCGAAAAATAGTTATTGTAAAGCAGCATATGACCCGTTGTTCTGAACTGGTCCTGTTGGCAGTCTTTCCTTTCCTCAACCCTCCGCGTTTGGGAGTCGCATCCAGCTCCACATTTGCAGCCATAAGAATGGCGAGAACGAGTTGATCATCATCATCATCATCATCATCATCAAAGTTGGCCTCCTCTTCCACCATTTAGTGAATCATAATATCATCGTCGATATCCATAGCCTATTTTTACAATGGTCAATTAGCAATGAAGATATGCCATGAATCAACAACAAATACAATGACTTCAAATACCTTCCGTGCGGGTGATAGGGAGAAACTGGTGGCGTCGGCAGGCCGAGATGTGGCGGCACTGAACGACCACTGGACGCGGCGCGGAGCAGCGGGGACTCGGAGGACTGACGTGGAGTGACGGTGACGACAAGGGGCTGTGGACCAGGGGCGTCGGCAGTGTCGTAAATCAGCGGGAAGGGGAAAGTAGAGGACGGGGTGGGGGTGCAAAGGACAACCGGCCTATGACGGTGCATGTCTATGACAAGCGGGCCACGCCTTTCAGAGGTGCTGTCCGGCAGCCCCGAGTCTGCCCCCAAGTTTGGAGGCCGCTCGGGGGGTTGCCCGAGAGAAATCGAGTCGGGCCAGACACTTGGGGGATGTCGGTGTGCCCGTTTTTTTTGTGTCCGGCACCCCCAATGAGCCTTGAGGGGGGGGGGTGCTTTGGGTGGTGCCGGTGGAGTTGCTCTCAGCGCATTAGGCAATTTTGGTCATTCGTCTCTCTCTCTCTTCGCACCGACGGGTGGTACTGCTTGAGGTCATGCCACCGAGGTTCCAGAAGCACCAGGGCTATGGTAATGGACTTAGGGGTGCTTGATGTGTCTCCAACGATGCTCCCACGAGGCAGATTCGTCAACGGAGAGCATGAATTGACGAAGGGTGGGTGCCTTCATTATTGGTGGTTAGAGGTAAGTGGAATCAATTTTTCTATGTCTGATTTTTAATTGGGTGTATGCAATACTTATGTTTGATATTTTTTCTATGAGACCGGGTGGTAATGGTTGCAGAGATTCAACGTATGCAGAGAATGTTACAAGCAGGAATTTGATGTTGCGAAACTACTTAAAGTGTCTATGACGGCGGGTGAGAGCATCTGCAACTCAGGAAGGATCTGGGGCTGGGAAGCCTCAGCGATATAGCGATATGCGCCACGCGCTGCAGGCCTGGTTTTCGGCTGAGAAAGCCTTGCTAGCGATGGTGCTTCTCCGGTTCTGTCGACAATGCAGTATTTCTCCTAATCTGCCGGCGAGCGTATCGGCGGCGCTGGTGGTGGGCGATGGCCGATAGTGTCGGTGTGTGCAGGGACCCCCCCCAAGAGCTTTGTTGTTTTTCTCTTGGTACGGGGTTTCTTTCTGCAATGTTTTCAGGGCATTCGTCTCTACACGGTGTTTTTGATAGTTTCCGTGAGAAACTTTTGTAATATTCTTTTACATTATTGAAATACACTGTTACTAAAAAATAAAGACCATCTCCAACCGGATCTCCTGCTTCCTCCCTATATGCCCGGGGCACGAAAAACTTCAGTACCCTTGTGCTGTTGTACAAGGTCGTACGTACTGTACTCACCGAACACGAAGGGCGTGTTTGGTTAGTCGCATGGAAAACGGGTCTCCCGTCTCCGTGGCCTTGGCGGGCCTGGATCAGCTGAAACGTGGCCTGAGCCAACATCTGCAGACCGTTTGGTTGCCTGCATATCGTTTTTCTTTTTTTGCCCATTTATTTCGCATTTTCGTGTTTGGTTGCCTGCATTCTTGGCTGTGGGCTGTTTAGCTGCAAAACACGGCTGTTTGGTTGCATGCAGGTTTAGTTTTATGCTCACCACTTTCAGAACTGGTCATCTTACCCCCCCTAACACAAGCAGCAAGCAGTAAGCTACAATCAGCAAGTAGCAAGTAGCAACAAGCACAGAACCGTAAGGACTAACACATATTAGCATGGTAGATGTTTAAGTGCACAACTAAACTAATTAAGTACACCACATCAGGGGACAGAAAACACCCTGATGAACAAACATGGGACATACACACCTTGATCAAAACAAGTTCTGGGCATTCTAAGCCGGGTTAACAGCTTGCAGGGGCATCCCATGCCCCTGATCAACACTAACATGGGCATCACATGCCCTGATCAAAATGCACTTACCTTAAACACGCTGGAACTAGCCGTGCTCAGGACAAGTGTAGGACCTTGCCGTCGAGTTGGTGTTCTTGTAGATGTCCATCTTGAAGCCCGTAGCCATGAGCTTGAAGACTAGGATGTCATTGTCCTCCAGACTGTACTTGTAGACGACATCTGACCAGTTCCTCCCGATCACGATCTCGTCGGTGTCCTTGTAGTACTGGAGCTGAACATGCTCGTCGCAGTACTTGCAAGCGCAGATGGCGACGCAGCGAGGCAGGGGGATCAAGAGCCACGCCTTCAAGCTGGCATGGAAGGACCTTGGGATCAGCATCATGTGCAGGTCTTCCTGGTCCAGCTATACGTAGAAGCGCCGAGGAACTTCAAGTCTTGGCATGTGTCCAACCTTTGGGCTTCTTCCCTTCACCACCTTCAGCAGCTACTTCGCCTCCTCTTCCCTCCCAAGCAACATTGGCTTCTGAAGCCTGCTGTTGTAGGGGATGACGCCGAGCAATGGTACCAGAGGCTGGTGATACGTCTCAAACGTATCTATAATTTCTGATATTCCATGTTGATATTATACCAATTGCTACATGTTTTATATACACTTCATAGCATTTTTATGCATTTTCTGGGACTAACCTATTAACAAGATGCCACAGTGCCAGTTCCTGTTTTCTGCTGTTTTTGTATTCCAGAAAAGCTAGTCTAGAAATATTCTCGGAATTGGACGAAACTTGGATAGGACCTCCTATTTTTCCAACACGTACACGGAGTCCAAAGGAGAGACGAAGGGGGGCCCCGAGCCAGCCACACCATGGGGCGGCGCGGCCCCACCCTCTGCCGCGCCGTGGGGTGGTGTGGGCCCCACGGGCGTCTCCAGCCGCCGCCCTTTCGCCTATTTATTCATCTTCACGGGAAAACCCTAGACACCCGAGCCATTATCCACGAAAAGTTCCAGAGACGCCGCCGCCGTCAACCCTAGCTCGGGAGGGTTCAGAAGCTCTTCCCGGCACCCTGTCGGAGAGGGGAATCGTCACCGGAGGGCTCTACATCACCATGCCTGCCTCCGGAGTGATGCGTGAGTAGTTCATCTTTGGACTACGGGTCCATAGCAGTAGCTTGATGGTTGTCTCTCCACTTTATGCTATCATGTTTAGATCTTATGAGCTGCCTATCATGATCAAGATCATCTTATTGTAATGCTACATGTTGTGTTTGCTGGGATCCGATGAATATTGAATACTATGTCAAGTTGATTATCAATCTATTTTATATGTGATTTATGATCTTGCATGCTTTCCGTTACTAGTAGATGTTTTGGCCAAGTAGATGCTTGTAACTCCAAGAGTTAGTATTTATACTAGATATTGGGTTCATGCCTCCGGTAGTCTGGGAGAGTGACAGCAACTTCTAAGATTGTGGATGTGCTGTTGCCACTAGGGATAAAATAACCGATGCTTAGCTTAAGGGTGCACCGTTAGGTCTAATGCATTTGTTTACATTACGCACATTATTTAATGCGATTATCCGTTGCTTGCAACTTAATACCAACGGGGAACTCGGTATGACAACTAGAGGTGGATTATTAGTCATAGACGCTGTTGGATAACGGTCTATGTATTTTGTCGTAATGCCCACATGGATATCATAGTTGTCATCATGTCATATATATGCATCGTCATGCGCTCAATATTTTGTCAATTGCCTAGCTTTAATTTGTTCACCCAGGATGTTAGTTATCTTTTATGGAGAGACACCACTAGTGAACTGTGGACCCCGGTCCATTCTTTTACACTGATAATGCAACCAACTGCAATCATTGTTCCTTTTCATTCTCTGCAATTTACTACTGTTTTCTACACCATACGTTTAATCCTTTGTTTCACTACAAAGGTAAATATTTTTGTTGACAAATCAATTTTCGTCAAGGATTACATGGGGGTGACGAAATTTGTTCGTCATGGGGTTCGTCACCGAAGCTCCGTCATAAAATATCCGGGGTGACGGTATGCAATTTTTCGTCACCGTCAAACGTTTGATGTTGACAAAGAGAAAATTCGTCAACGTTGAGGGTTAATCGTTGACAAACAGATTTGTCACTGAAAATTGGAGCTTTCGTCAATATCAAAATCTACGGATGTTTCTGATTGGTCTAAAAGAACTGACGTGGCCATACATGTAGGTCCCATCATGTTGATGTGGCTGCTGACAACATGGGTCCGACGGCAATTACGTGGAATACTGTCGTGTGGGTCCACATTATGGCACGTGGCATTCTGTCATGTGGGACCCGCATTGTACTAACTGGTGGGACCCACAATAATCATTATTTAATTTTCTATATTAAAATTGCAACAATTTCTCAGAATAAATTGAATTCACATGGACACCACGGTATATATTAAATTCAGAGCCAAATCACATTATACGGTCTGACCAATGCCACATCAGAGATGCATACACAGATATTAACACATGAAAGAAGCTCACACTCAAAAGCAATGTACAAATCACGTTTCCCATCAGGAAAAAAACTAACAACATAGATTTTTATTGCACAAGCTTCGTATGCATCTTCAGTTATGCGCCTTTTCTTATCGAACTAGCTTCCTGATGTATCATATTCTATAGTGAGCTGCTGCTTCGTGCTATTTCTCTTTCCTTGACGAAGTTGTTGCCTACAGTAAAAAGTTTACACAGAAATTAATGAAGCATTTGTAGATTCCAGTTTTCCAAATTGATTTGGCAATCCCTTTTGGAAGACAAAGGAATCGCAAAAACAACTGGCTAGGAAAAAGTATAAATCTGGACCTATTGAGATGGACACACCTGGGTTTGCAATTTACACAGTACCAGAACTATTTAATGGGATTCAATCTTCATAATATAATGACAGTAAACAAAATTCATATTGAAGTATCAAAGTGGCAAAAGCTGGAAGGATATGAATTCTACTGTTACTTGCAAAAAACAGTGACCGAAAATCCATACCAAAGTGTTCATTTTATCAGAATCATTAATTTGTGCATGTGAACATATTCTACGCCAGCTTTCTTACATACCAGTGGTGGTACTAGTAGCTATTTCATGACACCTGCGTTCTTAGGTTGCAACAAAAGACAACATTGTCAGCACAATGGATCAGATCACATAGAACTGGATCACAAACTATGTCAACCAGTGGGCGGACAGGTGATAGGCAGCCAACGTGGCTCGGGTGCTCACCGTGATGATGAAGATTTGGACAAAAGCGGTGATGAAATCGGTGAAGTGGGTGAGCGCGTGATTGATGTAGTCCATGTCGCTACAGTGCATCCTCTCGATGATCTCCTGGGTTGTCGTATACCATGTACCCGAGGAAAATCAATAGGCCAAAGTAAACCTGCAGAGCACACAACCATTTGTGTCTTGGTTTATTCACCCAAAACCAAAAAGATTAGTAACATTATTGTTTTGGTCCGCAAGGGTAACAAGGTTGGTGGTATGTATATCACCTCAAACAAGAAGTAGCTTTACACAAGTGCACTACACATACACTAGCTGCAGGTGTTCAAGCTATAAAAGACATGCAAGTACTTACAACAACAAGCATATACATCTAAAATGTACAACAATGAAATACAGCTCGCCTTTCCATCAACAGGAGCTCCTTGATTTTGGGAACTTGATATCTGGCATCTCCAATTACAAACGATTCGTCCTCTGCTTCAGAAATTAACCCCAAAAAGAAATTCTACCACACGTAGCAACAATGAAATACATCCTGTCTATCTACAAGTCCTTTCGTGAGATAGCATTTCCCAGGAAAACAGACATGAAATTGCAGCTTTGATCTAGATGTAAAACAGGGAGGGAGACAGGTACTGACATCATCGACGACCTTCTCCCTCGCTGCTTGGATTGGTGGCCGGCGGCGGCAGCTCGGGGATGTGGTCAGTGAAGAGGAGGCCGGTGGAAGCTCCGAGTCGGCGCCGGTAGGAGCAGCCTAGTCTGGTCATGAGCAGATCCTCCTCCTCCGTGCCTCCCTGCCGCCGCTCCTGCGCTCTGGAGAGCTCCCCGCCCGTGCCGGTCCCTCCGTCCCCGAGCTCCACAAATCGAGCCGCCTTGCTCGTCCATGCTGGTACCAGATCGACGCGCTGAGCCCCGGCACATCCCCGCCTTGGTCTCACAGAGAGAGAGCCGAGAGGCCGGCCAGTTCGGATCCATCCGGTAATCAGGAGGGGTGGCGGCGCTCGCAGGACGTGAGGGGATCGCAGATGCGGTTGGGGCTGGAAGAAAAGGGATCGAGGGAAGTGGAGGAGTGGTGGCGGCGATTGCGTTGGATGGAGTGAGAGCCGGCGGCGGCGGCGCATACGAGAGGGAGGGAGAGAGATCGTGGCATTATGGGTCTCTCGTGGGATTGTGGATAGCAGGATAGGGTTAGGGTCAGATGCGGGATAGGTGGTGGATCGTTGGATGGATCAGGTGTGGACGGTTTAGCACTTCAGCTCGGTCAGATTAGGTCGATCCGCGTGGAGTGCTATGGCCTCATCTCATTGGCTGGAGGGGTGAAATTTGTTTCAACAAATCGACATAAAGTTATTTTAATGGCCAAAATTGCATAGAAAGCGAGATAATTCCAAACAATTGGGTATTTGTAAATAAAATATGGACTCGTTTGTGGGAAAAATGGATGGGTGCCATTTTGCACCATAAGTTTTGTACTTAGTTAACGAAAGAATCACAAACTATGCCACGAGAATGTCTATACCTTGGTCATTTTGCTTGAAACCTTTACATACATGTTTATAGATGTTGGACCTTTTTGTGATGGATTTTTTTTAAGTTTGTCAAAACTGAATTTTATCATTTATCCTAGCAACTAGTACAAATAAAGTGACCTCGTGCCAAAGGATTTCTTTTTTTGAGTTTGTTTTCACTTTATTTTACTTTTTTGAAAACATGGTCAAAATGGTTAGGATGGCTATTCATTGAAAGAGGTCGAATTTCTCAAAACTATCATTGGTTCCGTGATATAATCACTACTACTATACCTTAAAATGATTTTTGGAAAAAAAATTAAGAGCAAACCATCACACACTTGTAGTTCAAATTTGAATTACTTTCGAAAAATCGACATAAAGTCATTTAAATAGGCAAAATTAGGTAGAAAGCGAGAAAATTCATAATATTTGGGGACTATCCATCAAATATGTACTACTTTGCATGAAGATTGGACTGCTGCCATTTTGCACCATGTTTTTTGTACTTGCTTCGTAAAAAGTCATTTTTTAGCACTTAGAAAATAGAAAATGATATTTCTATAAATAATTTGAAATTTCAGTTTGGCAACATTGTTTCCCATGCCAAGATACACCTATGTGCCAAATATGGGCAATTTATCACAAACTATGACACGGGAATAGCCATACCTTGGTCATTTTGCTTGAAACCTATACATGTTTATAGATGTCGGGCCTTTTTGTGATGGATTTTTTTTTGAAAGTTTGTCAAAACTGAAGTTTATCATTTATGCTAGCAACTAGTACACATAAAGTGACCCCATGCCAAAGGATTTCTTTTTTTGAGTTTGTTTTCACTTTATTTGATTTTTTGAAAACATGGTCAGAATGGTTAGGATGGCTATTCATTGAAAGAGGTCAAATTTTTCAAAACTATCATTGGTTCAGTGATATAATCACTACTTCTGTACCTTAAAGTGATTTTTGGAAAAAATTAAGAGCAAACCATCACACACTTGTAGCTCAAATTTGAATTACTTTCGGAAAATCGACATAAAATCATTTAAATAGGCAAAATTAGGTAGAAAGCGAGAAAATTACTAATATTTGGGGATTATCCATCAAATATGTAATACTTCGTGTGGAAATTGGACTGGCGCAATTTTACACCATATTTTTTGTACTTGCTTCACAAAAAAAGTAATTTTAGCACTTAAAAATGAAAAATAATATTTCTAACAATAATTTGAAAAAAACAGTTTGGCACCCTTGTTTCCCACACCCAGATACACCTATGTGGTATTTATATTCTGTTTTCGATTCATTGTCTTGCTGCATAGACATTACTTATTGGTCCCGCTTTTTATTATATCATAAATCTTGCAGTGGTCTAGCGGTTAACCGTAATCTGTTTCTTTAAGGAGGTTTTGGGTTCGAGAACTCAATTTTCCAACTTTTATTCCTTTTTCTAGTAATTGCCTCGCCACATACATTCTAGAATACATTCCGTGTCCAACTAAATCAGGTGGTGCAAATTGGTGCACTGGTTAGATATTACCTCATACTTGTAGAGGTCTTGGGTTCGATTCCTCCTTGCTGCATTTGTTTTATATATATATATTGCACCAATTCTCCAACTTTTATTCTGTTTTCTAGTAATTGCCTCGCTGCATACATACTAGAATAGTTCCGTGTCCAACTAAATCAGATGGTGCGAGGTGGTGCACTGGTTTGCTATTACCTTTTACTTGTGGAGGTCGTGGGTTCAAATCCTCCTTGCTGTATTAGTTTTTTATATATTCAAAATGAACGCTACATATTGCAGGCTCGTCCTATATGTAATTGTAGATTTCTAATAATTGAGATCAAAATAAAAAATATATGACATGTGGGTCAAGCATGATATTAAAAATCTATAAAATTAAAAAGGGAACGACTATGTGTAAGGCGCCTTACATTTGGCAAAAGTGTAGACACTAGGCAGGACCACTCATCAGTCCTAATTTTTTTTTTGCCAATGCGTACACACGCGCGTGTGACTTGTGAGAAGAAATAGCTCATTTTGCATGCATGCACAAAAAACAAAAGGCTGATGTCATCCCGCATTAAATGCAAATTCGAAATTTTAAAAAAGTTTTGTAGCCTAAACCGTTTATCCGATTTAGAATCCGTTTTCACCGCTAAGCTAGTCGCGACGAGATCTTCGAAACTAGATCCCATGTTGACATATTCCGACAACTTTTTTTTGAACCCAAAAGTTACCCACCCCGTATCATATAAGTTATCCAGGTTGTAGTATGTAAGTTACCCACCATATTAACGAGTAGTTTTTGATTGAAATAGAAACATTTTTTGTTGTTCTTCTCGATTTTTTCAAGTTTTGAAGTTATCACACCTAGTTTTTCATAAGTGAATATCACCTTTGGGATGGTAAATGTATCGTGCACAAGTTGATAACTATACAAAACACACGTACAACTTCATAAGTACTGGTTGGGTATCTCAATCAGTATTGGGTGGGTAACTATTACCGAAAGAGTATGGTAACTGCATTGATTTCGTGGTGGATACTGCACCATGAAAACACATGGGTAACTTTATCAATATTGGGTGGTAACTATTACTAAGAGAGTAGGGTAACTTTAACGATTTCGTGGTGGATAACTACCCGTGTAAAAACATGGGTAACTTTATCAGTATTGGGTGGTAACTCCATCAGTATTGAGTTGGTAAGTTTTACCGAGAGATTAGTTAACTACAATGATTTAGTGGTGGATAACTATATCATAAAGATATGGGTAACTTCATTAGTACTGGGTGGATAACTATTAGCCACAAGGCACCGTGACTACATCAATTTCTTTGTGATAACTATCTCATGAACAAATGGGTAACTCTATCAGTATTGGGTGGGTAACTATTACAGAGAGAGTATGATAACTACATTGATTTTGTGGTGGATAATTATACCATGAAAACATATGGGTAACTTTATCAGTATTGGGTGGATAAGTTTTACAGAGAACGAATAGAGTAGGTTAACTAATCGATTTCATGGTGGATAACTACATCATAAATACGTGGGTAACTTTATCAATACATGGTGGGAAAATCTATCAGTATTATGTGGGTAACTACAATAATTACGTGATGGATCACTACATCATGAACACATGGTAAATTCATCAGTATTCGGTGGATAACTTTATCAATATTGGATGAGTAACATTTGCAGTGAACGAAGAGAGTAGGGTAACTAACCGATTTCATGGTAGATAACTATATTATGAATACTTGTGTAACTTTATAAGTACTGGGTGGGTAACTACAACAGTATTGGGTGGTAACCGTTACAAAAAAAGGTAACTACATTGGTTTCCTGATGGATAACTACATAATAAAGACATGGGTAACTTCATCAGTACTAGGTGGGTAACTATTACCTACAGAGTAGGGTAACTAAATTAATTTCGTGATGATAACTATATCATAAACAAATGGGTAATTTCATAAGTATTGGGTTGGTAACTATTATCTGGATAGTAGGATAACAAATCAAATTCGGTGTGATTTAACTATACACTAAGCACATGGATAACTATATTAATACTTGGTGGATACCTACCACTTAGAGAGTAGGATAATTGTATCGCTTTCGTGGTGATAACTACATCATTACCATAAGTAACTCCATCGAAACCGTGTATGTAATTATTATCTTGACAGCCGGATAACTATTTGACGCGGTGAAAAGATAAAAAATAGTTACATGTGAGACACTCCGTCGCTTGGTCGTCGTCTCTAATGCTCCGGTTAGTTCAGATCACGCGGAGAGGTCTCTACGACATGAGAACGTACATGACTATCGGAGGATATATAGAGGATGTCGATCGAGCGAGAGCTGCTTCAACATGATTCTCCAGTTTAGCAAGTGTATCCCCGCCTTTCAAGGCAACGGTGGAGTCCAGTGCACGCACACTATCACACGGCACCACCGCAATCAGGACTATGCCTCGACGCCGTCCATGTCATCAAGATCTCGACTCGTCACTAGTCAGATCGCATCCATTATGGGTGGCATCCATAAGGTGATGGTACGAAAAATATGTCAGATTATGTAATGGGTAACTTTATAAGTACTGGGTGGGTAACTCTATCAGTAATGGGTGGGTAACTATTATCGAGAGAGTAGAGTAACTACATCGATTTCATGCCGATAAATTAGGGGTAACAACATCGATTCGTGTTGGCTAACTATATCATGAACACATGGTTAACTCTAGCAATACTGGGTGAGTAACTTTATCATGTTATGTTGGTAACTTTATCAGTACATAGTGGATCATTCCATCAGTAGTGGGTGGGTAACTCCATCAGTACAGGGGTGGGTAACTCTATAAGAATTAGGTTGGTAACTTTATCTGTACTGGGTGGGTAATTGCATCGGTCCATCTCAAGATATGACATTAGGCGCCAGGGCGTGCAGCAAAACAATTTACATACTTTACTCAAACCAATCAGCAAGACAATTTACACAAATGGACATTTCTCATTACCAATAATCATTTGTGTAAAGTAACACACGTGTCTATACCAAACAGCGCCTAAGGTTTAGGACAGATTCAAACAAGTTACAAACTTCGGTTGTCGATGCCGTCGTGTCGAGGAGAGCCGGGCCATTCCGGCTGTCGATGTCGTTGTCGTCATCGTTGCCGCCCTATGTCCATGTCGTCGTCGTTGCGGCCCTGTGTCGATGTCGTCGTCGTCGTCATCGTCGTCGCCGCAGCCAAGTAAGACCAAGGCCCTACTTTTGTGAGCCTTCAGGTCAATTTTCTTGCTGCATATACAATACAGAAATCAACTATAAGATCTGAACTATTTACTTTTAATTCCTAGTCCTAGGATAAAGAACAGAGCAGCGAGCACACATATGCACTCACACTTGTTTGACAGATCAAACTAGAAGATGTTCTTATTAACATGCACATTAGCACCACCACTACATGGGTTAAGGATCAACATTTTCAAGCTATACACAGTATATATATAGAAGCAGAAAGAGTGATACAACATTGTTGATGTTCTAATTTGTGCTAATACAATCTGACGAAAGAGTGATACAAGCATATAAAGTGGGTCTAGTACAGAGCACACATGTATAGGAGCAGGGCTGCCAGAAGATCTCCTCAACAGTTGAGGTATTTCCAGTACTTCGGCTTCATGATTAACTGGTACTGAATTTTAAAACAGAGTGTAGACTCTCTGTTTGTTGCCCTATATGGTAAAGTATCATCTGTGAGGGTAGTAGTTACATGTCCAGGGCAATGAACCACTATCTAAAAACCCAGTACCAGTTCTTGATGTATATGCACTTGGTGAATTATGATCCATGCTCTATAGTTCAATGCAAGATGCATGTAATTGAGAATCTACTATGGGAACAATAGACAGTGAATTTGGTTCTTAAGCAATGCAAGGTGAAAGTACAGAACCAAAGTAATGGCTAGTGGCAGCCCAGTTGTAATGGTATGTATCCAAAGGAGGACAATCTTCACACTGGATAGCACTAATATGGTATGATCTCCACATTGTTAGCATGGCACAGGTCATATGAGTGAGTGATTTTTTCCTACAACCTAGCAGCAGCAGCAAGATTGGTTTGGCTGGCGTATGAAGAGGAGGGAGGGGTGTGAGGTCTACAGTACAGTAGTTCTGGAAAATATTACACAGGGAGTAAGCATGCTAACCTCTCCATCCGACAATCCAAGTATTTCTTTGAGCACATCCGGCACTTTTCAGACTGAGCACCTGTTGATTTCAGGCAGGCAAGATAGTCCTTCTTCTCCTGGTTGAACAAGTAGCTCTCAGGTAACACCTACTAACATTGTAGCCTATGAAAAAGAAACAAAACGATTACAACTTACCAGGTCACACTCATGCAAGTGATCGAGAGGGAATACACCTTTTTCAGGAGGTACCGGTCTCGCTCCCCTGTTTCCACCAAACGCGCTACCTGTGAGAAGTCACAAAGTTATTCAAGGTTGGCACATTAGTATCATGTTGCAACTTAGTCAGCGGATAGAAAACCGGAAACACGAGAATGGTACTCCACCCAAAGTTCTCGGCCATTGCCAGATGTCTTAAGCTAATTAACATAAGTAAACTAGAACCTATATTAGCATATGATGACAGGGAATCAATCCATAGAAGTAAACTCACATGCACTCATTTCCCAAGCACGTCATGATTTCGATCTCGTTACAGGCGCTCGCAATGCCCGAAGGCTGCAGTGACACAGGTTAACCAAGCTAGAGACACTACCAGCCGACGCGGCATTTCATCGAACAGCGAACACCTTAGGTGCGCAGCCACTGCCATGCACAGATACACTGTAATTCAGAGCAGTACAGCAGTTATGTACAACCTAGCAACCTAGCAGCAGCAACAGCACAAGCGTGTGAAGAGGAGGAGGGAGGGGTGTGAGGTCTCACCGGCGGCACCCGGCCAGGACGGAGCGCAGGCGTTGGTGCGGATCTCGTGGCCACCGGCGGGAGGAACTTGGCGGCGGCCGCCATCTCGCCGTGCCTGCGTCTTGCCGGTCCCCTCCGGTGGCGGCGTGCTGGTGGCCTCGCCGGTGCGCGCAAGAGGAGGATGCCTCCGGTGGAGGCGCAGCCCTCGGTCACTCGCCGGCATGCAGCGTCGTCCCAACACTCCCGCGGCCACAAGCGCGACGCGGTCCGACGAGCTCAAGCCGGCGAGTAGGCCAGCCGCGAGGGAGTAGATCTTGGGCAGCGGGGAAGCGGGAAGCGGAGGGCGGAGCGATTGGCAGAGCGGCGGCCGGCCGAGGGCGGAGAAGCGGCCGGCGGAGGGCTCGGCAAGGTTGAGGCCGACGGAAGCCGGCGGCGCTGGGCGGCGCGGCGAGGTTGTGGCGGCGGGGTGACGAGCGTGGCGTTGGGCGGAGCTGGGGAGGTCGAGCGCACTCGCGCAAGAGGAAATTGACCGGGGGACGCTGGCGCCGCGACTCGCCCGTGGGGCAAACGCGCGACGCGCCAGATCCGTCGTCCGTCTGCGATCCGACGGTGTGCGTGTGTGCGTCGACAACCGCCCCGTAGCAGGCGCCTGCTGATTAGATTTACCGAATTAAAAAAGTTCTGAACTACTGAGTCCCGTATGAAAAATGAATTTCAAATTATAACAAATTGTTTTTCTCTTGACATGTGGGTCCCATATTATATTCAACTAGCAAAATGCCCGTGCGTTGCAACGGGTGTAAAATATCTAGGTCGTGGCAAAGTATGTTCTCAGCTGGTGTAGTCGTGACGTGTTACCACTGCATCATTTGCATGCTTTAGCCAAGGAACCTTGTACACCTGTGACATGTAGCAAAATCATGTGTCATCATCGCCACCTTACCCCACTCCGCGAAGGACTTTGCTAGTACTGAAACAAATTTATTTTTGTGCATTGTAAATATGAAAAAAAGTTTATTCAAAATAATATCTCTACTATATAATATGAGCAGTGTTTTTTCCTCCCAATTTTGGTCTGTTTTTTCGTACGTCGTCCTGGTTTGGCTTGGTACGTCAAGCATCGTCCCGCGTTTTGAACGTTTCCGTATTTAGTTGAGGTGGTACTAATAAAGTTTTGAGTTCGAGCGCACAATTGGATTTGGACGTATAGGGCGTCGCACCTAAATGGGCTCATTATATCTCTGCACTGTTGAACCTATGGAAAGAAAACGTTTTTCCTAACGGTTCACATGGATATTTTTTTATTGAACAGTCCCACGTCGCTTCCTTTTACCACTCTTTGCCAGTTGATAAACGATCGCAAATTCGTGGACAAGCAGCAGCACCTTTGTTTGGTCCTAGATCGATTAGTGATCCAGAATGAATTCCATGTGCTAATCGAGTTTGCATGAGACCAATGGGAGAGAGAGCCACGCTCCACATAAAGTGTATTATGTCAGCCTAAGACAAGATTTTTTTTTGGGAGAAATTATAGAAAGTATTAACATGACAAGAGCGATCTTTAACTGGCTTGTCAAGCGCCTGTCTTCCTACCAATGTTAGTGCTAGACACTCATCCTGCTCTGCCACCGCGCTAAGAAGATTTAGCGCCTCCTTGATCACCAAGCTGCCGCCTCTTTGGTTCCTTCCATCGAGGCTCTTTGGGCTCTTTGTGGAATTCAACGGTGCGGACGAGGCTCGGCTTGTGGTCGCTCGCCGCTGCGTCGATTACGTCTGTTTGTGGGTTGTTGTCCCTCTATCTCAACTAAGCTCCTCTTAATTACTTGGTGTCACTCCTTTGACCTCCATGAATTTGGGTGCGTCGTGTAATCCTATACTCTCTGGGTTTTTGATATACAAAGTTGTTCAGCCTGTCCCTGGCCTGTCGTTCATCGTAAAAAATAGTGACGGGCGCCCCGCATTACCATCCCGACTCCCCCGACTATCTATTCCCAACCCGATAGCGGTGAAGGCCGTCGTAGAGTTAGAGTGAGGTGGATATGGTGACACATTAAGCGTAGTCGAATTTATACCGGATGGGCTGACTAAAGCGTTGGGCAATAGGAGATACCGGCGACGCACATGATCTTCGATCTTCGATTTTGAAAATCACTGATTTTTACGACATAGTTTGGCTATAACCACTGAGAACTTACTTTGTGGGGCTCCGAAAATTACATATTTTCTCTCCCGCTGCAACGCACGGGCATTTTGCTAGTCATTATATATACTTATATGGTACAAGAAATCCAAACTATTTTCTACCAATTTTTAGTTCTAATGTTTCAACACGAACACTCGGTCCTATATTTCATTCAACTTGTCATACCGGGACTGGCGAATTCTGAACTGTCAACTATGTCCAAAGAAGCTGCCAAAAAATACAGACCAATTTTTAGTTCTAATGTTTCAACACGAACACTCGGTCCTATATTTCATTCAACTTGTCATACCGGGACTGGCGAATTCTGAACTGTCAACTATGTCCAAAGAAGCTGCCAAAAAATACAGAGCCAAAGTGATGATGCAGGTCATAACCTGCATATTCATCCGATGAAGCTCCGATTGAAAAGCTGCATCCACCTTCAGCATAGTCAATCCCTCGGGCGGAGGAGTCCCTTTAGGAAGAGACTGCAAGGTCTCATACCTGATTGAAATTTTGGACTTCAAAAAATGGTCCATAATCATATCCACATAGGCCTTAATTTGCCACAACACGACATGGATGCATCATCTTTTCCCAATTTTGTATAGTGTTAAATGACTGCAAAAACTGAGGCATGAACATCAGACGCGTCGGACAACCACTAAGGAGCCATAGCAGGGAACTGATGAATTATTGTTGGTTCTGATGTACACCGAATTCAATCTCAATACAGGTCCAAACTTCAACCACAAATTGATATAATACGAAGGTGTGATCCATTGTATCACCCCTCAAGGAAAAAAAATCATATCGTGTGGGAATTGATCGAATCTGCAACTGAGCGACAGGGGGCAGACAATTTTGAACAAAATGCGATTAAACTACTTTCATCTTTTTTGGGTACTATAGCGACCACAGCTTTTTCAACTCGTTTTAAGTTTTCAGCTACGGTCTGAGTTGAGGCAGCACCACCATTGGCACTTCTGTCCACCCAAAATCTAGCAGTTTGGGTCAAGTTGTAAGCGAACGCAATATGTGGAATCGTGTCTTCTCATGAGGCTATGAAGGAAAATCTTGACCACCAGAAGTGCTAATTGTTATACTGAAAAATACATGCAAATATGTCTGAATCTACAGAAGAGCATTTGTTCATTCCAGTCCTAGATTCACCTACACCTCAACAAAACAGAGATATCGGATCCTGTCCAACAGCCTGAATAGGACGCTCGTGTGACCAACCGGAGGGTTGATTCGAAACCGCCATGCTGCCGCTGAGCAGCCGGCCACGCCGCCACGGCCGGCCCAGCCCAAATCCTAGCCGCAGCAGCCAGCAGGAGACGCTTCATCGGATTCAGTCGAAGGCCACGGATGGCGCCAGCCCCGGTGTTGGAAGTGAGGCAGGGGGCCATGGTCGCGTGCTGGAGCCGCCGATGTAGGGCGTGCGCCGCCATCTACACCTTCGGCCGCGGGCTTGGCCGCGCGGTTTTGGGGGTCTGCGCTTACGCGCAGCCTCGGTGGCGAAGGCGGCGCGCGGATGTTGGCGGTAGAGGGAGCCAGGGAGGGAGGTTCTCGGTGCGGCGTGGTCGATGCAGGACCTGGACCAGGGCGCGGTGGCTGTCGTCCAGCTCGGGCGAGCAGGGGCGGACATGCGGCTCCCGTCCAGCGCCCCAGCACGGAGGCGGCGGACTGGACGGCTCGCATGGTGGAGGCGGCGGAGCTCGCGTGGTGGAGCCCGGGGGCGGCGGAGGAACGGATCGAGTAAAGTAGAACAAGATGCCGGGATCTCCTCTGCAGACCGCATCCGCTGGATGCCGGCAAACCCCGGCTCACCTCCTCCCTAGTCCCTCCGCCGGCCTCGAGATCGATTGGGGTTTTTGTACGGGAGAGAGGATAAAACGAACGTGGGTTGAAGATAGGAAATACTGTATCAAGGAGCGAGGTAGGAGACGACGTGGGTTGGAGACAGGAAATAAAAAAACGAACAGTTATGACTTAAGCGTGGCAACGTGGGTAATATCTTCTGAATACATAGGGGTAAAATCGGAAAGTAAAAAACGTACCAACCATCACCTCAAGACATATTATATAGTAGAGATGACGGTTTACATAGACCACGATCTTAATTCGTCACATATTAACAGAGACGATGACAGCCCCTCCGGGTTTGGTAATGGGTGACGATTTTTCGTTGACGAAAAATCAAACCATTAAGCATTAACGTAAATGCGTGATGCCAGATGAATTCGTCACCTTTTAAGACATATCCATGACGGCATGCAATTTCGTCACCAGGGTTTTCGTCGACAAATATCACATTTCTTGTAGTGTTTTCAGCAAGCCGGTGAGATTGACAACCTCACTGTTTCGTTGGGGCAAAATAGTTTGATTGTGTTGTGTGCAGTTTCACGTCAGCGCGCCACTAACAACCTTCATAAGTGATTTCTTGCTCCTACTGGTTCGATTAAAGCTTGGTTTCATACTGAGCGAAACTGCTGCTACACTGCTTCATACCTTCCTCTTGGGTCTCCCAACGAATGTGTGATCCACGTCATCAGCTGGAAGCCTGGAGGAGGGCCATCTTGCTCGGCCTTAGGTACCTTGTCATGGAGTGTGACGATCGTTAGCAATGCAGAAACACAAAACGGGCGATCAATGCAGAAGCAAGAAATCTGGATTTGGGGTAAAAGACCCCAAATAGCGCAGTACACTAGCTAGCTATACATAGTAGATCGGAACATCTAAACTTCAAATCAAGCTGAGAACAACACATGCACAATGAGAAAATGCTCCAAAAAACCCCAATGTCAAGAACATGTCGATTTGGGGCACAAAAATCCCCAAATCAAGCTCGAAACAAGAACATACACAGTAGATCGCAACATCTACATGAGAATCTGACATGTACTACACTAATCTAGCATATAGAAGCTCAGATTAAAGCCTAAAAGTGCGGATTCGTACTGACATGAAACCCTAACTGACAAGGTGGGATAAATCGGAACTTATCGTGAGTGCTGCCGACGGTGGAAGGGGCGGACGCGGCGCCGGCGGTGCAGGCGCTGAAGGGGTGGAGGCGGTGCCCGTGGGCCGGAGAAACCGGGCATGGTAATGGACACCAGTGGCGGCGCGGGCATCGGCGCCATCAATCCAGTCGGCGCCGCCGCACGCAGAGCTAGAGCGAAAGGCGAGGATGCCGTGGATGGTCCCGCCATCGATGCGGCGGCCGATGATGGCCTCCGCCGACAGATTGGGGAAGGCGCGTGGAACTGCCGTCGGAGCTCCTCCGGTGACATCTGCTGGACGACGACGTTCTGCACCAACCGGGAGTGCGGGGTCTCGCCGAGGGGGCGGCGCGGCGGCGAACGAGGGCCGGCCATTGCGAGGGGCGGTGAGGCGGAGAGGTTTTGACGAGGGAGAGAGAGAGTGGGCGGTGACATGACTGGGGAGTGGGGAGCTAACGCGAAGCGTCACGTTTTCCGCGCTTCCCAACGCGTGCGACCGCGAGACACATGGAGCTCTCCTCAGCCTGGCCCAAGGAAATCGGCCAATTCGGCCGTTCCTCCTTAGTCAGGCCCAGCGTGCTTTAAGGTTCGTGCAGATGCAGGAACGCGGGCTGAGCCAAACAACCAAATGCACGATTTTTGCAGCGCCAGGCCCTGGTTGAGAACCTCGTGGGCTACCAAACACGCCGGAAGTTCACACCCTGGGTCTCTCCATATCACCACGATGATCTCTGGTCTAGGTGTAGAGTTCTTTCTTTACTCTTTCTTTGATAAGACAATATTCCTAGCCGGCACGAAACACCTCCTGGTCAAAGGTCTCACTCCACCCCCTCGTGCTCACCCAGTAGTCTCACTTGCGCGTTGCCATGCACTCACACCATGAAACGGACGCCTCACCCGTTATTTAAACTCAAGGTACACATCACCAACGTAATTATATAGTACACATTACGAAACAGAAAATCAATCTGTACATTCCGCTGGTGTATCTCTCCGATATATATAACTGGCAAGAGCTTGCGAGCAGCGTGACCCCTAGGCTAAGAAAGCAGAATCGCAAAGCGTATGGATCATAGCAAGAACTGCGGCCATGGTGCCGATATCGAGGTGCTGTTGCAGCGGCAGCTGGAGCTCGTGACTCAGCTCCGGGCGCTCATCCTTCCACAACTCCATGATGTCGACAGTGGGTCGGCGGAGCTCGCCCTCCAGCTCTTTGATGACGTGATCGGCTGCAACACCAGCGTCGTATCAAAGCTCTTCAGTGCTAGGGTGGAGTGGCTGTCGAGCCCGTCGACGACAAGTCCTTGGTGAGGAAGAGCAGTATTAGTACTACTGCTGCTGCTGATGATGATATCGATAGGAGATTGGAGGAACAGGAGATGCCTAGTAGCACCGTTGGCCGAAAGAGAAGGTGTGTGTATAGGGACTTTCAGTATATATCGTGTTCAATCGATCCTATGCATAACAACATGTTCACAAAGCTAATTAATTCCATGTTCATTTGTGATAGTATATTGTATATATTTTCTTCTATTTACATGATCTCAAGATCACTTCTGACAAATACATGACATCTTGTAGGAGGATCAATGGTAAGCGATCAAGATCACTCGTGACAAATGTTCCAGATTATGATGGTCACCAGTGGAGAAAATATGGGCAGAAAAACATCAACGGAAGCCAACATGCTAGGTAACAGATTACTAAACAAAGCACAGATGCACACGCACATTTAGGTGATTATTGATTATACAATGCAAGAGACGATTTATGATCTTTAATCATGTATACTATGCATACACTTGTGATTAAGCAGGAGCTACTACAGATGCGCATACACAGAACGGAACTGCCCTGCAACCAAGACAATTCAGCAACAGGATAAAGATGGCGCCAATTATTCCACAGATGCGGAGGAGGATCAGGTTGGAAAATACACTGTGGTGTACTACGGTGATCACACCTGCAAGGCCAGCGACGGCATGAGCAATAACAATATGGAATATCTGCCCAATCTTGTCGATACGGATCATCGGAGAGGAGAAACAGCACATGTAACTGCAGAAATTTCAGAGTTTGAGACGGAACTGGATGTGCCGGCTCTGTTAGAGGTGTTCAACAATTCTCTGCTTAATTGGGAGATCGTATACTAGCTACCAGCAATATTGGTTTAGCGTACGCATGTCTTTGCAAGTGCGTGGTGAATTTTAACTGGTAATTTGATTGTTAGATCTTCCATGAATGTAGATTGCGAATTTACAATGCTAGCTGATTTTTGATGCTGCCCATGTAAAAATTCATTAACACTCCCTCCGTCCAAATATGTAAGACCTTCACGTATACCCGTGTGTGAACCCTCATTCTGACCCATGAATATGTATTATATTTTGCTTCGATAAAAGGGCGATTTATTAAATTCACGAATTCGGTAATACCAATAAGGAGATTGCACCCGGCCCCTGCACAATAATATGCACACAACTGTAAAAAAAATAGTCGTAGAAGTGAAAGGCAAAAATATACAAAAAACAAAAAACCACCACCCATGGGTATTGGTGTGTGGGAGGGTATTTCGCCGCTTTCTCCATCCACGAGCAATGGCACGATGTTCCAGTTTTTGAAAATAGACATCTCCTGGAGCCAATATGCATATGTTTACATAACCAAAGTGAACATAATAAGGCAAATGCTCCCACCTGAATGAGATTTATCCTGGCATTCTATTCCTTGCAACTAGTTGTCAAAAATGTCTACAACTTGGCTAGGTGGATACAAGTTTAAAACCACTTGGATGGCTGACCATATAGAAAGTTAAACTTGCATTGGAAGAACAAGGTGGTTAATATTCTTGTCGTGGTGACAGAAACAACACATTGTATTTCCTTTCCAATTACGCTTTGCGAGGTTATTTTTGTTAGAATAACCCCTCTACGAAGGTACCACATGAATATTTTAATTTTCAGTGCCACCTTCATTTTTCAAATATGCTAAGTTTTTATTACTAGCGCATCGGAAAAACTAAAGCTATGTACATGAAGTGTACCGAGAATTTTCCGTTCTCACATAGATTCCAACGAAATTCATTTTTTCCTTGCGCTACTTGGACTAAAGCCAATCACCCTATAAATACATTCCATGAAGCAAGGCATGCACCAATTAAATCCCTTCTAAATGTCACGTTAGAAGGTGTTGTGCCCAATACCTTCATGGTGGTGTCGCTTTTCTTACGTGTGATAGTGTATAAAGCAGGATATTGGTCCGTAGAGGTTCATTTTGGAGCCATGATTTCTCTCATAACCGAATTCTCGAGCCGCACTTTATTGTGAAAAATCTGTGGCGAAAGAAATATTTCTTCGTTGCCACAAAAAGTATATATATTTGTCCATGCAAACTCGACACTGCTCCGCATGAAGCTATTGTTGATTCCACAACACAGGAAGCCTCCACCGCCAACACCGAATGGAAGCCATCATCGTCACCTTCGTGCTTTCTCCTCTGGGAAGGGTATCATGTTAGAGAGAGAGAGAGAGAGAGAGAGAGAGAGAGAGAGAGAGAGATGCCAATTTATAATTGGTGGGTTACATAAAAGGCATGCCTCTGATATGTCAAAAGACCCATGCCAAACAGTTATCTGGCTACCATAAGAGGGTACCCGCCAATGATATCAAACCTAAAAATGATGGGCGCAAAAGTAATCCATGAGTTTTTTTTTTTTTTTTTTTTTTTGAATTTTGTAATCCATGAGTGTTGTCTACCTTAAATTGACGATTGAAACAGAACTACCTATTAGAGATGTAAACCGCCTATGATGTCTTGCTTTTACTGATGTGTGGGAGGAGGAACCTGTTTGTAATGTGAGACCCACCAAAGTTTGCCCGTTGTAGATAAACCATTATGTACTTGTAAATTTCTGCAGCAGTGATACAAGGGTATTTTTTAGGAATGTTATTTATAAAAACAGTACAAAATACTCATATATACGCATATACATCACCTATGAACATACACTCTAAATTTATGAGCACCTCCGGTAGACCGAGCCGACGGACATTGAGGTCAACAAAATCACCACGAGGATCTCGCTATTGATAGCCACGTCACCTGCCCACTGATTAAATTCCGAATTAAATTCAGATAAATATGAGTACTCACGTCAAAACTAGGAGTTAAATCTGGTGAGCTGATTCCACCACAATGAACCTAACCTTTGAAGCTCAGTTCGCTAGGAATGATAATACTAAGTACATTAAACACATAATTAAGGAAAATACAATATGTTCGGCTTGTCTTATCTGTTGTAGTATTACGGTCGATAGGCTGCATGCGGCTCCTTTCTATTTAAGATGCAGGTTCCTTCCGGAAAGCTAGAGCCAAAAATATATAGAGTTGACTATTGCCGTGCGTTGGATTATATGCTTAAGCCTGCTGCAATGTGGTGTCGTGCATTTGGTCACTGCATGGGCCGCAGGCACAGTCGACTAAGCACAGGAATCTATCCATCATGTATCTGCTGCATCATATACTAATCCTGGATAAATATCATTATCCACGACAATAAAGGACAACATTGTGGTGGCCAGTCGGGCCCATTTGAACAGAAATTGCCGTGTACAATGATATTTTCTGAACTTGATCACCCTGACCAAGCATTTTTGAACTTGACCAATAACCATGTAACTATGGTTCCGTAAATGGTGCTGATGTAGCTCTTTGTTAACCTCATAATCTGCCGGCTCACTGTTTGGAACTGCTCATAGAATTGGGTGTGATGCGTGCATGCGTTTATCGAGGTGGTTGTAGTTTGTACACGTATACGTCTGTTGTGTCTTTAACACAGTACATCTTTTGTTAGTGCGGAACTTAAAATTATTATGCTGCTATCTATTTCTAGCTCTAATTGTGCCTGCCGCTCATCCACACCAGGTGGAAAAACCTCACATGCCAAACATAATTTAACAAAATTCATTACAAGTCATTCAAAATACATTGCATATTAGGTGTTTTCTTTTGGCAAAACATGCAAGGTTTATGTTCTGATTTAAAATACATTTCATATTAGGTTTGTTAAAATAAGTCTTTGACAAACAATCATATTGTTAGTGTGTAACTTTTGTCATACAAATATTAACCACAAATCGGCACTTCGGATACGAATCAGATAAAATCAATTTATTTCACCCACCTTAATTTTACCCCTAAGAGCACGTAGATTTTAAGTCTGACAAAAGTCACCATAGACCTCTCGCTATACGGACACATCACCTTGCCACTAGTAGAAAACTTGCCTATGGTCCCGGTTCGGTTGGGCCATCCGTCCCGGTTCCCGAACCGGGACTAGCCAATCGGGACGAATGCTGGTCCCGGTTCAGCCACGAACCGGACCAATGGGGCTCCACGTGGCCAGTTCTGGCTGGGCGTGGGGGGAGACTCATTGGTCCCGGTTCGTGTTACGAACCGGGACCAATGAGTGTTTTTTTTTGTATTTAGGGTTTAGGGTCTCCCTCTCGCCGGTGCCCCCTCTCGCCGGTGCCCCTCTCCCTCTCGCCGGTGTCTCCGTCGTCTCCCCCTTCTTCGCATCGCCGACGTGCTCTCCATCGTTTCCGTACGCATCTTATACGCTCTACTATATACACAGTACACGTTGATGCATATATAATTAATATTCGATCTCTTGCGAGAATACAACTATTTAATTACATGCAGATAGATCACATATGTAGTTCATCGTCCGCAGCATAATGTTCTCCCCTTTCATCGATGACCTCTCTAAGCAGAAATCCCGCCAATTCCTTTGAATTGCTCGTATGCGCCGTTCTGGGTCGAGCTTCTCACGCATTTTGCTCAAAGAAGTTGTTCTCCGCTCAGAGGTCAACTCGCGAATGAACTCGCAAACGTAGAATCCACATAAATTACTCCCCGGTGGCTGCTGCGGACTTTTCACCGATATATAAGTTAGCTCATCTTTGAATGGACCTTCTACATTCTGTTTGAATAGTGTCCAACACCTGCTTTGGCCAAAAAAATGAACAAATGAGTTATTAATTACTTGATATCAGGAAACGAACGAAAGAGGCCGATATAATGCGATAATGATTGAAATTACTTATTGAGCATTTCTTTCATTTCGGTCCACGTCGCTTGGTCCCAACTTAATGAGTCGTGGACTTCAACTATGGACTTGTCAATTTGAATGCTTAGCAGAATCCAGTAGAACCTGCGGACGTTTACATAAAGCAGACATGCATAGCTCATCAATTACACTTAACATCGAGAAAGCCAAATAAAAATATGTACAAGACAGAAACACTCACTTGAAGTTGTAAGAAAATAGTATTTCCGTACAGAATTTTTGCTTGATTAAAGAGGTGGTCAGGTCTTGCTCCACGTCTCTGGGGTGATTGCGTAACGTATGTTCATTAACGATATATGGGTCAACGAACCCAACCTCATAATGTCTAGATGTTTTGCATTCCATCATCTTCATTCTACATAATAGCGTACAAAAGGATATATAGTCAGGATAATATAATACAGTCAATGAACGAGCTGAGCTAGAGACTTAATTACGAAAATAAATCACTTACATACAATAGCAACTGAGCATAGATTTGTCGAGGGCGCGCTGATTGAATAACTGAAACAGTTCAGTCATTTGAACCTGTATACCGTAAGGTTTGAATAAATGCTCCACTCGAACGTCCACCGCAATCCACTCCTTCGCGTCCTTCTTTGATGTGTGCACCATGTACCAGTTGTGCAGATTTCGCATATGTGTTGATAGACGCGTGAGCTCCTCATTACTGACAATAGACTCCCCTGTGACATATTTCCGTGCTATCTCTAACATTGGTTGATCTTCATAGCCTAAAAGTTGACCAAGAGTCATACCCATGGCGATAGCATTTTCCATGGCCTGCGATACAGTGATACCCTGTTCTCTAGCAGCAGGTATTGCTCTGGTGTCCAATAATTGCAGGTCCTTATCAATATCGGCTCTGAAGTCCTTGTCGATATCGAAACACACGATGAGCGGGGGGACCGATTGATTTTTCTGCTGTCCGAGCTTGGCAATTTGTTTCCCGCTTTTTGCACTTCTTTCCTTGTTCTGCTCAGACTGGGCACGTGCTAGCTTACTAAGTTCACGACCATAGTCAGATTGCCGATTCATCGATATTTGGGATGGCTGCGCAAGGAAGGACTTAGCCCACTTTTTGGTTTTTTCATCGTATACCGGCTTTTGCTCGGGCTTTTTTGGTGCAAAAAAAGTCTTATTGTAGGCAGCCACCTCCGCGGCGTTTTCCGCTACAGTCCTGTCATAAGGTCTAATGGGAAGATTCTTATGAGGTACTTTTGGGAGGGGCGACCTTTTACGTTTCGGTGATCGCTTACCCCTCATAGTACGAGCGGTGGGCGGAGACGGCTGACGCGGCGGCGGAGACGGCTGCGCTGGAGAATGCTGAGGCGGTGAAGAGGACTGTTGCGCTGGAGACTGGTGAGGAGTCGATGGCCTTGGCTGCCAGTTCGGAAGCACGATGAATTCCTTTGGCCATAGAATGGTCGCTTTCTTGGCTTCTCCAAGTTCAAGCACCTCCCCATCTTCACCTGCAGGGTGTTCCAGCTTCAGCTCCTCAAAATCTTTCATCACTTCATCCACCGCGACAACAGCGTAGCCATTTGGAACCAGAGAGAAATGGTAAGTTGGATTAGGTCCAATTGGTACGACATAGCCGACCGCCACCTTCATGGTTAAGTTAAAAACTTTCACATGCATCTCACAAGGTGTGCTCTCCGTGATATCATCCACTGGGTATCGACGAAGTGGAGCCACCATCACTGCATCATCAGTACCATCCTGGAGCTCCGTGGAAGCCACGCTGCTTTTCCGATTCGATGGGCCGCCGGTACCATCGCATGCAGCTTCTACCATGTGCCGCTGAGATTGGCCGCTAGTACCTTGCTGGCACTTGATCTCGGCAATTTGATCCTTCTGTCGCTTTAATTCTTCTTCTATATTACACAGCCGGTCTGCAGCAGCGCGTTCTTCCATTGTCTCCCTTTCCTTTCTCCTCTGATGGCTTCTATCAAGAAATTTCTTCCTGTGCTCGGGAATCGCAATTGTCTTGGGCTTGGAGCCTGGTACGCCTCGTAACCGTCCGTTGTGTTCCTTATTCCCAAGGGCGCGTGTGAGCTCGTCATCCTCTCTATCGGGAATGAACCGTCCCTCTGCAACATCCTTTACTGCATTTCTAATGCCTTCGATGGGTAGTAGGGGATTATCTTTGTGTCTTCTATTATATATGCACTTCCCTTCTGCGTCCAACGTGCCCCCATGCCCGTAAAACCAATTTCTTGCCCGTTCGATCCATGCGAGTGGCTCTGGAGTGATCCCTTTAGCCAGCAGGTCCGCCTCAAGTTTCTCCCACTTAGGCATGCTAAAAGCGTAGCCACCAGCCCCATAGTATGGTGGTAGAACTTTTTAGCAGCATTTGCCTTATTTTTTGCAGACTTTTCCTGAGCTTCCTCCGATTTCTTGTACGCCACAAATTCTTCCCAGTCGTCCCTTATCTTCTCATACCCTTTATCGAAGTCCGGAGTCTTATTTTTCGTGACAAACTCGCTGTTCAATCTTTTCTTCCAGTTCTTGAATAGCTCGGCCATCTTCTTAAGAGCACAGTTCCTGACTTTTTGCTCCATGTTTTTCCGGGCAATCTTTTCTGCCTCATTTGGATCCTCCTCATCTGGATCCACCTCTGGCGCCGGCAGGGTGAAATTAAGCATGAGCTTTCTCCAAAGTCTTTCTTTGCCCTCCTCGCCGACATATCTTACTCCTCCCTCCTTTGGCTGATGCCATTCTCGAACGGTGATCGGGATGTAGTCCCTAACAAGAACTCCGCATTGCTTTACCATTTTATTTTTAACACCAGGGGGAGCAGTCGGTGTGCCGTCTTCAGCGACTTTTTCGATCCTGTACCTTTCTTGGTCGCCCAACTTTCTGGCTGGGCCTCGTTGTGTCCTTAAAGAAGATTTGCTCGATCCGGAGGGCTAAAAGAAGAAAGAGCGTTAATATATGTATATAGACAGCAGAGGCTTAATTAATACAATCTTCGGCTTCATTAATATATGTATATGCACCTCGCCGGAGCCTTCGGCTTCTCCCTCGTCGGTTTCTTCCTCGCCGACTTCTCCCTCACCCCAGCCATCGGGTTCTACCTCACCGGAGCCGTCTCTTCGGTTGAGAGACTCATCTCCCTCACCGGAGTTGTTCAAAAACTGCGAGGTGACATCGCCAACTTCTTCCGGCCCGCGGATTATATCCTCGAGGATGTTTTCCTGATTTTCGTCTCGTTCCATAGTTTCTGCAAATTAAGAACAACGCACAAAACTTTAGTTGGGTAACTTGTTCCATATGTCAAGATACATCTACCCACAAAAATTTTGCTAACACATATCGTAAACTCGTATCGGACCACATGAACTAGTATCGTAAACTCGTAAACTCGTATAGGTCGGAACTAGTATCGTAAACTCGTAAAGTAGTATCGTAAACTCGTAAAGGTCGGAACTAGTATCGTAAACTCGTAAACCCGTAAACTAGTATCGTAAACTCGTAAAGGTCGGAACTAGTATCGTAAACTCGTAAAGGTCGGAAGTAGTATCGTAAACTCGTAAACTCGTAAACTAGTATCGTAAACTCGTAAAATAGTATCGTAAACTCGTAAAGGTTGGAACTAGTATCGTAAACTCGTAAACCCGTAAACTGTATCGTAAACTCGTAAAGATCGGGACTAGTATCGTAAACTCGTAAAGGTCGGAAGTAGTATCGTAAACTCGTAAACTAGTATCGTAAACTCGTAAAGTAGTATCGTAAACTCGTAAAGGTCGGAACTAGTATCGTAAACTCGTAAAGGTCGGAAGTAGTATCGTAAACTCGTAAACTAGTATCGTAAACTCGTAAAATAGTATCGTAAACTCGTAAAGGTCGGAACTAGTATCGTAAACTCGTAAAGATCGGAACTAGTATCGTAAACTCGTAAAGGTCGGAAGTAGTATCGTAAACTCGTAAACTAGTATCGTAAACTCGTAAAGTAGTATCGTAAACTCGTAAAGGTCGGAACTAGTATCGTAAACTCGTAAACCCGTAAACTAGTATCGTAAACTCGTTAACTTTTCTCCCACCACAGCTTCAAATTTGAATTTCTCCCACCACCGTGTTAAAAACTATGACAAGCATATGGGCATTCACTATTTATGCCATAAGACCGAAATTCAAATTTTGCCATTACAACTAAATATTGACGCCGAAATACAAACATGATTGACCATTACAAACTACTACATATTTGAATATTCTACAAAATATAAAAAATGCTCAAAAACAAATACTACCTGTTCATTACAAAATAAAAAACATGTTTGCAAACACGAATTTTGCCAACATTTGGACGAATATTCAAACATGATCGACCATTACAAACTACTACATATTTAAACATTCTACAAAATATTTCAAAAATGCTCAAAAAAATGCTACCTATCTACAACAAAATAAAAACATATTTAAACACTGTAAATTGGCTAACATTTTGGTGAACAACAAATATACATTGTACAAAATAAAAAACATGTTTGCAAACACGAATTTTGCCAACATTTGGACGAATATTCAAACATGATCGACCATTACAAACTACTACATATTTAAACATTCTACAAAATATTTCAAAAATGCTCACAAAAAAATGCTAACTATCTACAACAAAATAAAAACATATTTAAACACTGTAAATTGGCTAACATTTGGTGAACAACAAATATACATTGTACAAAAAAAAATCTTTGCAAACACGAATTTTGCCAACATTTGGACGAATTTTGCCAACATTTGGACGTGTATAGTACGTACGTAGCGGCGACGGCGGCCGGGGATCGATCGGCAGGGACGGCGAGGCGGCATCAGGGCAGGGCAGGGGTGTGGGCGTGCGGCCGGCGTCGGGGGCGCGAGACGCGTCGACGGCGTTGGGGCGGCGCAGCGTCGGGGTGGCGTCGACGGCGTGGGGGCGGCCGTGGAGGGCGCGAGCGGGGGGCGCGGCCGTGGAGGAGAGGTGGCGCGTGTGGAGGAGGTGGCGCGGCCGTCCAGGGCGCGGCGGACATCGACGGCGGCGGCGGAGCGCGGCGTGGGGCGCGGCGCGGAGGTCGGGCAGCCTGCCGGCGTCGTTTCGCTCTGCGTCGCGCTTTCTCCGGTCCTTAGTCGATTTTGCCTGAATGGGGAAGAAGAGAGGGCGCGGGCAGTTATAGCAGCACTCATTGGTCCCGGTTGCTGGCAAGAACCGGGACCAATGCCTCTTTGGTCCCGGTTCTTGCCAGCAACCGGGACCAATGAGTGGGTCAGTTAATGCCAGATCCCGTGACGCGTCGATGGACTCATTGGTCCCGGTTCTTGGTAGAAACCGGGACCAAAGAGTCCTTTTCAAAATTATTTCGAACTTTTCAGTTCTGAAATGTTGTTCCCGCCTTTTTTTTCTTATTTAGGTGTTTGAATATGAATTTCAAATGGTTTTAAATCTGAAAAGATTTTCAACATGAAAAGTGTTTAAATTTGAATAAATAATCCGAAACCATTTTCTGTTTTCTAAAATAATTATTCTAACTATACAAACTATTAACCATTTTGCCATTTTCAATTAAAAATGCATTAACTTTATTGCATATTTTGAATTGACAAAACTTTCAACATGAAAAGTGTTTGAATCTGAATAACTAATTCAAAACCATTTTTACATTATTATTGTCATTTCCAATTTAATATGGATAAATTCATATCTTTAAATCCGTAAGTCGAAATTCAGATGCTAAAGATCATTAGTTGGAAATGCAGAGATAAAGAATACATTTTACAAGATCGTCGTCGTAGATAGACAAACATTTTACACGATCGTCGTCGTACATAGACGAACCATTTGTCCTAACCAACGATGTGGCTCAGGTTAGTCATACTCCTTCCTAGGCCTATAATACTCGTCCTCGTAGTCGTCGTAGTCGCCGCTGTCGTGGTTTGTCACGTCAGGTGTCATAGATGACTTCGTAGGTGTGGGATTATGCGAGTCAAGCATCTCCGAGCTTGGGATCGCAGGAACAAAGATCAACACAGATTTACCCAGGTTCGGCCCCCTCAATGTGAGGTAAAAGACCTACTTCCTGCCTACCCTAGATTGGTATTGATATGATAATCGAGGTGTTACAATGGAGGCGATCCGATCTGGTACTCGCCGTATGAGCTAGGGTTTGGGCTTGATAGCTTGACCCGCTCTAAGTCCTGCGAGTCCTCTTTATATACACAGAGGCTCGCTAGGTTACAAAAGGAAACTTCCCCCATAAGGAATACGTCCACAGAGGCCTACTCGGAGACTACTTGGTCTTCACGTCCTCCGGGATATGTCTTCTAGATCTTTCCCCTTATGGCGGTTCAATATTGGGCTTGCTCCCAAGTGGGCCTTTGTCCGTGCGAGTAAGTTAAGTCGCACTGGGCCGCGGGTTAATCCAGAAAGTATTCCCCCGACATTAGCCCCCAAGTTTAGCTTGGATTTCGAGTGAAGGCTCCTTCGTCTTAACAAACCCCTGAGCCGCGCACGTGAATTATCCCAGCTGAACTCCAATTTTCTTATTTCCAATCTGCGGCTTATAACTCTTCTTGGCGGCTCAAGAACGCGACTTATCCTGCCTTGACGGTTGATTTTCAGATCTAAACGTCTTCCGCGTCTGGGTTATTTATCTTGGCTCATCGTTTTCCCCAGCGTTCTGCATCAAGTCCTGCATTACGCATCCGCTACTCCTTTCCGCCGCCTCCAATCTCGCTTCTCGTACTCACAATCCTTCGGTGGATATCTCCATCGATCTGAGAAAAATGTCTCGCCGCAAGTGCAACTGGGAAGGCTCGTGGGTCGACGAAGATTTCCGGGGCCTTCTTCCGCCAAAAGATCAATGCGAATGGCGGGCGGCCGGTGAGGAGGTAATCCCCAATCCTCAACCAGGAGAAGTAGTGATTTTTGCGGAGCATGTTGAGCGCGGGTTCAAGCCCCCGGGCTCTCTCTTCTTCCGCTCCTTGATGCAGCGGTTAGGTCTCCGCTTCCATGATATTGGCCCTAATTCGATGTTGCAAGTGAGCAACTTCCACGTCCTCTGCGAAGATTATCTGGGTATCCCGCCTTCAATAGATTTCTGGCTTGCTCTTTTCAATTGCAATAGTCAAAGGGAAACCACAGATGGTCCTTTTCTCCAATGCGGCGCCATTTCCTTCCAACGCCGTAGGGGTAGTATCTTCCCAAAACTAACTCTTGCCAAGAAAATCAAGGAGTGGCAAAGGACATTCTTCTATTGTAAAAACACTTCTCCTGAGGGTGAAATTCCTCTTCCTCTTTGGTCTCCTCTTCCCTTCGAGGCTACCGATGCTCTGTCTTCTAAACCTGATCCTTCTTCGTTGCCCTTTATCGAATCCCTTTAGACAAGGTGAGAGCGCTGACACTCCATGGTCTCACTGGATTAGATCTCATATCTTGCTGGACTAAGTGGCGAGTTCAGCCTGTGAGTCGCCGCTCGCGGCTTATGGTGGATTTCACTTGTCATGCAAACGACGTCGATCGTACTTGCCCTGAAGATTGGGACAAAGGGGAGTGGATAAATTTCATTCGCCGAGTGACGGACGAGGATATTGACTCGTATGACAACGTCGGACTTGCTCCCTTCTGGGCTGAGCACAAGCCTTTTGTGGTAATGTTTACTTGTCACCTGTTTCCTCGAAAATTCCTTCTCCAAAATTAATTATTTCTGACCTGAGCTCCTTTTCAGATCGATCCCTATTTCTGGGTTCTTCCTCAGAGGACGTCGACTTGAACCAAGGAACCGGCTGAGTCGTCAAACAAGCCGCAGCCTTTGGCGAAGATACAGTTATGCACGAGGGTAGTGCTTCTGAAGAGGAACAACAAATGGCCGACGCTCTTCTGTCCTCGACTCCAAATACACCTTTCCTGGAACTTCCTGAGGTGCCTCGCAGGTCCTCGAAACGTATTTTATGCCAGAGCTCAGAAGACCCCGCGCAGCCTGAGAAACGTCGCAAAGCCTTGGCGTTACTAGCAGAAACAAGAACTGCCAAATCTTTAAAACTCGCTGATCCCAACAAGGCTACTTTTTCTTCCGAGGCTGTTGCAAAGGATTGCTTCTCAATAAGCTCGGGTAATTGTTTGCGACTCTTCTCCTTTTCTTTTTGTGTTTACGTATTTCTGGCAAGGAATTGCTGATCACTACTTCTTTTCATACTCTGTAGGTTCAGATTTGCAAGGTTTATCTTCTCCTTCCTCTGGTTGCCTGATGAAGAGTATCCGTGTCGCCTCTGGGTATGGTTCGCCTTCTTTTCAATGTTGCGGCTCTGCTAGGTCAGCTTATTAACCCATCAATGTTTTGCAGGGCCATGTCTGAAGAGGCTACCAAGTCTAATTCCCATCCCACTTCTTCTCAGCAAGCTATGAGCGAGGATGATGCTGCTGATGAAAACGTGGGAAACAGTAATGGTGCGACTCAACCAAGGCCCTCCCTGGAGGAAGGTATTGCAGACGCGGCTCCTGCCGCGACTCCAGTCGCAGCTCCATCCACAACTCCTGCTGCTGGTAGGGTATCTACTGAAAATAGAATTCCAGCTCCAGGAAATAGTTCTAAGTCAATCGCAGATGCCATAATTTCTGCTGGAGACAAGCATGCTGCTCTGCTGCGCGGCTTAGTTGAGCAATTTTCTTCAAGTCGCCAGGTACATATACCGTAGCCCCCAAGGATCAAAACCTTGTGTCATCGCACGGGGTGTTGATTCTTTTCCTGGCTTCAAATCTCGAGCCCCCAAATTCCTGGATAATTTACCTATGCGTTTTGCTCTGTTTTGTTTTCAGCGTGAACTGTCCTTGCTTGATGCTTCTGGCTCAATAAAGGGTAAAGGCATTTCCATAGACCATCCTGAAATGATGCAGTCTCGCCTGGAGCAGCATAATGAGGTCATTAGGGACCAAGATCAGGAAATAAAATCTCTCAAAGGTCAACTCGACTCCTGCGAAGAGCAATTTAAAGAACTTGAAGCTGATATGCAGCAGCGACTCATGGAGAAAGACGAGGTCATTAGATCTTTGCGAGAAGGGCTGACTCTTAAATCTGAATTGATTGATCGCCTGAAGGGAGACCACGCAAAGGAACTCGCCGCGCGAGATGAAAAATATAACTCGCTGCTCAAAGCCTTTGAGGGTTTTGGCTCCATGGTCAAATCAGCCGTCCTGCAGCTTGCTGGTTGGTCTTTTATTCCTTTAATCATACATATTTTGGGTAACCAACGTTAGTCTCTGACTTGTTTCTTGCCTTTTCTTTCTTTGACATAGGACCTGAGGCCCCAGTGTCCCGCTCCAATTGAAGGATCAACTGGTATATCTGTCTGACTCAGCCAGCGCTTCTTAAAGGTTACCAAGGAGTTATGACGGTAATCTCTCCTGCGACTGATGGCCCAACATCTTGCGAGTATTGGATAAATAAACTGCTCAAGGCTCCACATTATGTCTCTGATTGGAAACGATCCTCTGCTCGCGCCGGAGCCGCGCATGTCTTGACATTGCTTCGAGCATATTATCCAGAGATAGATGTTGGCAAGGTTGCTCGCCACGGCCTGGCGATGAGCGCGATGATACTGAACTGCCAATAAGCGAGTACTTCGATATCTGGAAAGGGATGCGCGGATATGCCACAAAATTTGTTGATAACTTAGACTTGGGCACTTATCTCGATAAATTCAATCTTGATGGGAGCAAGGTGTCAAAGGAAAAGTCCTCAGGAGCTGAGTCATCTCGGGCTGCCACTCCAGCAACAGTATCTGGTGGCCCTTCTGCCTCGTCTGGCGGCGCCCTGATTATTAGGACACCTGCGACTGCAACTGCGAGACAAGCCGCGCCAATTCCCACTCCTGTAGCTCGGAAGAGGAAAAATAAATAATGTGGGACATGCCCGTTAGTCTGTAAGACATTCATGTATTATAAACAGTATTTTTGTGACCTATAAGCAGGTTCTTTTCTTGATAATTCCATTAAGTAGACGCTCGCGCGGCTCAGTATTTCCTAGGAACATGTGTGTTCAGGGTCGAGAGCGGCCATGATAGGCAATCAAGCTCGATTGACGCCACACCCCAGTACTTTGGTCGCATAATGCAAGACGCTTCTAGCTTAAGGATTGCCACTAGTTTGGCAAAATTTGAGGTGCGATTGGTACTCGCGATGCTCGTAAGGAGCCCTCAAGGGTCAGTGATATATGAAATTCAAAAGACTCAGCGACTCAATGATAGTTGAGGCGAAACGACAAACCCTTGAATGTCAAGGGTGCCGGCTTTATTTCATAATCACTCGATGTTTTACAGGGTGTTACAGGATGATGCAGGCCCTTTAATGCGGGTTTTCTATTCCCCGCAGGCCATGCATACTTGATACTCATCGCACTTAGTTGCGAATTAATACTCCTAACGGAGTGGGTTGAACACCTGATTGGTTCAATTTTGAGTCGCTAAAAGCGACTCGGGTCGAGCATGATAGCTCCGATGTATGTCTCATGTTGAAGCAGAGAGCAATTGTTGGCGATCAGCCGCACTGAGCTGCGACTTATGTTGAGTTGAGTTTGCTTTGTAAGGACTCACGATAACTGAACCCCTTTGGCTGGGGTTGTTGATCGAGGCTGGATTTATGCACATGCGCCATTTCTTGTCTTCTTTTTGTATCAAGGCGACCTCTGGGGCATTATCTTGCTGATGCGCGACTTCTCGGTGGGTATTTACCATCGGTGGCTGCATCCTGTTGGCCGCTTCCGCGGTACCTCCAACGCGACTCGTTTTGAGCTGCGATTACGATCTGCGACTGATATCCATGTGAAGGAGTTGGCGATACAAGCTTCTTCTGCGAGTACTGAGCCTGCGTTCTCGCATTCTAACGCTCTCTGCCTGTCTCCATATATTGTAATAACACCGTTTGGTCCTGGTATCTTTAACTGTAGGTAGACGTAGCAGGGGCGAGCGGTAAATTTGACATAGGCTTCTCTTCCAAAGATCGCATGATATGAGCTTTTGACTGCTACAACCTCAAAGTCTAGGAGCTCTGTGCGGAAGTTCCGCTCTGTTCCAAAGCTAACTTCAAGTGTTATCTTTCCGATTGGTCGCGTAACAGCTCCTGGGATTATGCCTTGAATTTCTTTCCTGGATGGTCGCAGCCTCGTCTCGGGTATATTCATTCTTCGGAGCGTGTCTTGATATAGGATGTTTACTCTTCCTCCTCCGTCCATTAGGACCTTACTTAACTTGTATCCCGCGACTTCAGGCGTGACCACAGAGCTGGCTGTCCTGGATCTCTTACTTCTGGGGGTGATCGCCGCGACTCCAAATAACCGATTGCTCTGTCCAGCGACGATACCTTTCTGGCGTTGAAATCTGACCGCTCTTCCGGCTTCCGTCCGTTGTTTGTACTTCCACTGTATGAAACTGTCCTATGTTTCTTCTAGGTAAAACGTCAGGCTCTTGACGAGAGCTAGATTTATTCTTGTGCTGCATCGATTGCTGCGAGCTGTATCTGGCGTGTCGCCTTCTTTCCACCTCCGGTAATAATGACATTGCGCCTTTGTGTGACCCGCTGGCCTGCCATCTCTCCTGCGATGTAAGTCGCAAGGCACGTCGAAGATCCCCTTGCAGTTATTAGGGAGTAAGGCCTTATCACTCCCTTGCTCCTGCATCTGGTGTGCGCGACGTTCAGTTTTCGCGACTTGCAATTTCCCGTTGGGTTCTGTGATAAGCCGCCTGTCCCTTTATCTGTCTTTGCGTACTTGTCAGCTGTTGCCAAAAGCTGGTCGAAACTATCAATCTTGTGCTCAGCGCGACTTAATTTGTGCACCAACGGCTCAAATCTACAGTTCTTTCTCATAGCTTGTATTGCAGCTTGTACTGTTAAGTTTTTGGCGGAGCCAAGGATCTCCGCGATTCTCTTGATCCAGTCGCCGCTTGATTCGTCCTCTTTTTGAATGCATTGTCTAAGGTTTTTCATATCTTCTGTTTGGAATCTGCGATGAACTTGTCCTTCAAGTCTTCCCATGTGCTTATTGATTTTGATGGCAGCCTTAACAGCCAATCCCTAGCTTCTCCCTGTATTGCCAAGTGGAAGTATTTCGCACGTATTTCTTGAGTCACATCAGCCCCTGTTATGCTTGCCTCGTAATCTTCTATCCATAAGGCAGGGTCTTGGTCACTGCGATAGGTGGTGACTCGCTGCGACTCGTCGAAGTTCGGGGGGAAACGAGTGAGCCGTATTTCCTCTCCAAAACATGCTGGTCCTTTCAATAATGAATAGGAGTTTACTGGCGCTGAATCTTCATCTGAATCAGTTTCAATCTGGGATGGCTGAGTCGCTCCGGACGTCGCGACTCGCCTTCTATCTTCTTTTCTTTTTCCAATGATACCTGCAAACCTGCTAGCTGGTTGACCACTTCTTCGACGCTGCACTTTCTCCTCCCCATGATACCTCGTTTTGCGGCTCATTGGGCGTGACTCCATACATATTTGCTTGTTGTAAAGCAGCGGTTTGCAGTAGGTCGATCGCATAGCGAGCTTCCTTATCAGCTCGTGTGTCTCCAACCGGTGCTATCTTTGACAATATCCCTATCGCGGCGTGCACGTTGCTCTCTGGGTCGCCGTGGAACTGTGATTTCATCTCTCCTTGTCCATCTTGATCTGATGTTTTTGCTGCCAACGACGGAGTCGCCACTCTTCTTCTTGGAGTTTCTTGCGCTCAGATGTCGTCTTGGTTCGCACCGCCTGGTGCTTCGGCTGGCAGCGACGGAGTCGTCGACCTTCTTCTTGGAGTTTTTCGCGCTCAGCCGCGAGTCTTTGTGCCTCTTCACAGAGTTCCGTCCTGATAGCTTCAATCTCTTCAATCTTGAGGTCTCCTTCCTGATTTGGTAGAGATCCCCAAACAGGTCTTGACGGGACGGGGATGGGCAATCTTGCCGTAGCTTGTTGTAGCTCCTCCAACACGCGGACCCTGACCGGCCGCAGCTCCTTCACCGATTCGCTTCCTTGAGTCGCGTCCATAGATCTGCGACTGACGGATCCGACGAAAACTTTTACTGATCCGATGGGAACGATGTATCCGAACTCGATGCGATCTGCCTCGGGTCCCCACTCTGAGTCGTCGATGAAGGGGACCCCATTGATGTCTTCAACTTGGCCGATGGCGATGTCCTTGAAGCCTGATTTCGATCCTGCGCGGAACGTGACGCTTTTGACCGCAGGCCCCACGGTGGGCGCCAACTGTCGTGGGTTTGTCACGTCAGGTGTCATAGATGACTTCGTAGGTGTGGGATTATGCGAGTCAAGCATCTCCGAGCTTGGGATCGCAGGAACAAAGATCAACACAGATTTACCCAGGTTCGGCCCCCTCAATGTGAGGTAAAAGACCTACTTCCTGCCTACCCTAGATTGGTATTGATATGATAATCGAGGTGTTACAATGGAGGCGATCCGATCTGGTACTCGCCGTATGAGCTAGGGTTTGGGCTTGATAGCTTGACCCGCTCTAAGTCCTGCGAGTCCTCTTTATATACACAGAGGCTCGCTAGGTTACAAAAGGAAACTTCCCCCATAAGGAATACGTCCACAGAGGCCTACTCGGAGACTACTTGGTCTTCACGTCCTCCGGGATATGTCTTCTAGATCTTTCCCCTTATGGCGGTTCAATATTGGGCTTGCTCCCAAGTGGGCCTTTGTCCGTGCGAGTAAGTTAAGTCGCACTGGGCCGCGGGTTAATCCAGAAAGTATTCCCCCGACAGCCGCCGTCGTCGGGCGGCGCTCGCCTGGACTGGAAGCGAGGGTAGCGCAGGCGGGGGTTATCGCCGGCCGTGATGTAGTTCATGACGCTCTGGAGAGTCCGGCCGCTCCACCACAGCCGACGGCCGGCCTCGTTGAAGTTCGAAGGAGGCGGGCCGTCCTCCTCGTACCTGGCAAGCGCCCTCTCACGCCGATTGATGAAGAAGGCGTCCCAAGTCGGGCGGTAGTCGGGATGCCAGCGGGGATCCATCCGCTGCGCCGGAGTGAGCTCGAGGTAGTAGTGGTTCGTGATGGCCGCCCGGCGCGCCAAACCTTGAGGGACAGGAGGGACCGGCACGCCTCCGGTGCTCAGCCTCCAGCCGGCGGGGACGTCGTAGCCGGGCGGGTAGGGGTAGTTCGAGGCGCAAAGCGCCTCCGCCTCCGAGTAGGTTAGAGTGGGTACGGTGGAAGCCATGGGAGAGTGATGAGGTTGCAGATATTAGTTTAGATGTGCTATGCCAATGGAGGCCATGCATGACTACATATATATAGTGAGAATCCCACCAATAAGGAAGAAGCACACAGATCGTGTGTTTCTTTCGAGCGTTTGTGAGCCATTGGATCAGGGGTGTGTTTCTTTTGAGGGATTGTGAGCTGTTGGATCAGCAGTATCACGACCACTTCGTGAGCCACATGACCCGGTTGGTGTTACCAACCGGGACTAAAGAAGCACACGGATCGTGTGTTTCTTTCAAGCGCTTGTGAGACGTTGGATCAGGGGTGTGTTTCTTTTGAGGGATTGTGAGCTGTTGGATCAGCAGTATCACGACCACTTCGTGAGCCACATGACCCGGTTGGTGTTACCAACCGGGACTAAAGAAGCACACGTACCCTATATATAGCCCCCCTCCGGAATTCCAGCGTCACTCACTCACTCACACAAAACATTCCAGCGTCACTCGGAGAGGCATCTTTGGGCAACCAGCGGCAAGACGTCTCTGATGACCTGCGACCGTTCCAAACGGTTGCAGATCATCAGAGATGTCATGCCGGACGGTTGTAGATCATCAGAGACGTCTTACCGCTGCTTGGATCGAAGTGGCGCTCAAACACAAAAAACATTCGGGTTCCCTAGCTACGTCCTACGGTGCATTTGATATGCGGGCACTCACGAGCCACCGTCGGGCTGTATGCAGGGGAACCGTGTGTTTTGTTCCAACTTTTTCGAGCGCGTGTAAGACGTTGGAGTTTTCTTCTGAAGGCTGTACCTAACGAAGCTGAGGTTTGAGAGGTTCCCACGGGAGGTGTGGGAGCCGACAACCACCTACCACGCGTGTTTCACCGGTCGTCATGCAATTAATTAACAGAAAACAAAAAAGAAAACTCACATGTGATATAACCCATTTCTTCTAGGTGGAAACTCCCATTTCGTGTATTATGGTTTTCACCACATAAAGGTTTAATACATTACTACACATCACATAAAGGTTTAATACATTACATTGATTTACATAAATGCCATGAACCCTTCTTCGCGTATGTCCCTGGCCTATGATCGCTTCGGCCGTAACCATGGAGCATCTTCATTATTTAACGGGATGCTTGGGTCAGTTTTCACTGTGAAGGGCGGAATTTCATCAAACTTATCATAATCTGCTGACATGTCTGTCTTGTCCTCGACTCCCACGATGTTTCTTTTCCCTGAAAGAACTATGTGACGCTTTGGCTCATCGTCTGATGTATTCGTTTGCTTATTTTTTCTTTTTTTTTCCGGTCTGGAGGACATGTCCTTCACATAGAAAACCTGAGCCACATCATTGGCTAGGACGAATGGTTCGTTCCTGTAACAACCAAGATTCTTGAGATCCACTGTTGTCATTCCGTACAGCTGGTCTACCTTTATCCCTTCTCCCTTCATGTTGACCCAACTGCACCGAAACAAAGGGACCTTAAAAGTAGATCCATAGTCAAGTTCCCATATCTCCTCTATGTAACCATAGTATGTGTCCTTTTGCCCATTCTCGTCTGTTTCATCAAAGCGGACACCACTGTTTTGGTTGGTGCTCTTTTTATGTTGGGCGATCGTGTAAAATGTATTCCCATTTATCTCATACCCTTGGAAATTCAATACAGTCGAAGATGGTGACGCGGCCAACAAGTAGAGCTGATCTCCGACAGTGGTGTCATTCATGAGCTATAATCGCAACCAACTGCCGAAAGTCTCCATGTGTTTTTCTTTAATCCAGGAGTCAGCCTCCCCCGGGTTCTTGGAGCGTACATAATTTTTGTGTTCCTCGATATACGGAGCCACGAAGGTGGAACTTTGTAGAACTGTGTAGTGTGCTTGAGTTAAAGAATGGCCGTCCCTACATATCAGTGCTTTCTTTCCTAGCGTGCCTTTTCCACCCAGTCTCCCCTCATGCCGCGATTCAGGAACACCAATCGGTTTAAGGTCAGGAATAAAGTCAACACAGAACTCAATGACCTCCTCTGTTCCATAGCCCTTTGAGATGCTTCCTTCTGGCCTAGCACGGTTATGAACATATTTCTTCAAGACTCCCATGAACCTCTCGAAGGGGAACATATTGTGTAGAAATACAGGACCGACAATGGCAATCTCGTCGACTAGGTGAACCAGGAGATGCGTCATAATATTGAAGAATGATGGGGGGAACACCAACTCGAAGCTGACAAGACATTGGACCACAGCCTTCTGTAAACTTGGTAGAGTTACTGGATCGATGACCTTCTGAGATATTGCATTGAGCACATAGCTTCACAATGGGTACTCGAACATTTTCCGGTAGAAGCCCCCTCAATGCAACCGGAAGCAACTGCGTCATAATCACGTGGCAATCATGAGACTTCAGGTTCTGAAATTTTTTCTCTGCCATATTTATTATTCCCTTTATATTTGACGAGAAGCCAGTCGGGACCTTGATACTGCTCAGGCATTCAAAAAAGATTTCCTTCTCTGCTTTGGTAAGAGCGTAGCTGCTTAAGTATTGACGCCCTTTATCCGTCTGCTTGTTGTATGGGTCTTTCATACGTTGCTGGTCCTCCCGTGCTTCTGGTGTATCTTTTGTCTTCCCATACACGTCAGGAAGCCTAGCAGGTTCACGCAAAGATTCTTCGTCACGTGCATCACGTCGATTGAAGACCGGACCTCTAGGACTTTTCAATAGGGTAGCTCCCAAAATATAGATTTCTTCTTCCATATGGGTACGTGGTTGTCAGCGTCATTCGGAACAGATAGGCTGCCAGGACCCTTTCCAAAGATTACTTCTAAATCCTTGACCATGTCATATATAACATCACCATCAGGGAGGTTAGGCTTCTTCCGGCGATCTGCCTCACCGTTGAAATGCTTGCCTTTCTTTCTTACGGCATGACTGTTCGGAAGAAATCGACGATGCCCCAGGTACACGTTCTTGTTTCCCAAATGTATACTTTCAGTCTTATCTAAACAGTGCGTGCATGCATTGTATCCCTTGTTTGACTGTCCTGAAATGTTACTAAGAGCAGGCCAATCATTGATGGTTACGAACAACAACGCTCGTCGGTAAAATTCATGTTGTTTGTGCTCATCCCACACACGTACACCTGGTTCGGACCACAACTGCAAAAGTTCATCAACTAATGTCCTTAGGTACACATCAATGTCGTTGCCGGGTTGCTTCGGGCCTTGGATGAGCACTGGCATCATAATGAACTTCCGCTTCATGCACAACCAAGAGGAAGGTTGTAGATACATAGAGTCTCGGGCCAAGTGCTATGACTGGAGCTCTGCTCTCCAAAAGGATTAAAGCCATCTGTACTTAGACCAAATCTTAAGTTCCTTGCGTCATCTGAAAATGTCGAGAACTCTCTGTCGATTTTTCTCCACTGGGACCCATCGGCGGGGTGTCTCAACTTCCCGTCTTTCTTACGCCCTTCTTTGTGCCATCGCAACAACCTGGCATGCTCTTTGTTTCTGAACAGACGTTTCAACCGTGGTATTATAGGAGCATACCACATCACCTTAGCAGGAACCCTCTTCCGGGGAGGCTCGTCATCGCCCTCAACATCACCAGGGTCATCTTGTCTGATCTTGTACCGCAGTGCATTGCATACCGGGCATTTATCCATATTCTCGTACTTCTCACCGCGGTACAGAATGCAGTCATTAATGCATGCATGTATCTTCTGCACATCTAATCCTAGAGGGAAGATAGCCTTCTTTGCTTCGTATGTAGTCTCGGGCAATTGTTATCCTTTGGAAGCTTCGGCTTCATTATTTTCAGTAACTTCTCAAATCCCTTGTCAGAACAACCAGTCTCTGCCTTCCATTTCTGCAGTTCCAGTGTGGTACCGAGCTTTGTGCTGCCATCTTCGCAATTTGGGTACAGCAACTTTTTGTGATCCTCTAGCATGGCCTCCAACTTTAGCTTCTCCTTTTCTGTATCGCATTCTCGCTTTGCATCAGAAATGACCCCACCAAGACCATCAGCGGGCTCATCTGATGCCCGATGTTCACCTCCTTCTTCTTCAACGTCTTCCATTACAGTATCACCGCATTCCTCAGGGAACATAGGATAGTTGTCATCATCCTCCTCTTCTTCATTGTCTTCCATCCTAACCCCTCTTTCTCCGTGCTTGGTCCAACAATTATAGTTGGGCATGAAACCTCTCTGAAGCACGTGGTCTTGAATGGTTCTCGGGTCAGAGTACTCCCTGACGTTCCGACACTTCTCACATGGACAAGGCATAAAATTATCCACTTTGTTTGCCTCAGCCACTTCGAGAAATTTTTGCATGCCTGCAATAAACTCGGAACTGCGTCGTTCGCCGTACATCCATCGTATCCGTGCATCCATCTGCATCATATAATTAAGTTTATCAAATACCATTACAATAACATCTTGAATAGTGAAATGACCACCGTACATCGACACGTGCAATATTTCTGTATCAATTACAGATGAAAAGGATAAAGTTGCTAACCTCGGCCGAGGATATCATCTTGTGTGAACTTAAGTGTGCGTGGCAAAGGAAAAAAACTAGCACCCACTTCCCACCAATCCAACCAAAAAAAAAAGAGGAGAGAAGAGAGGGGGTGGGTTATTTATAGGCAGGGGGGGGTATTGGTCCCGGTTCGTGCCACGAACCGGGACCAAAGCTCCGCGGCACGCCACGTGTCCGGCACTGGAGCATTGGTCCCGGTTCATGGCATGAACCGGGACCAATGTCCCCAACCGAACCGGGACCAATGCCCTGGCAGTTCGAACCGGGACCAGTGCCAGGCATTGGTCGCGGTTTTTCACTGAACCGGGATTAATGGCCGATATGGCTCTGGACGAAAGGTAGTTTTTGTACTAGTGTGCCGTTAAAATCTTCGATTAAATCCAAGAAAATACAAGCATCCATTCCAAGTATACGACTTAAACCTAGGTGGGCTGGTTCATCTCAAGAAACGTAACCATCCTTCCGCTGAATTAGCTACTATCTGGTCTCCACCAATCGTCCCTACCGAAGTTGTCACTATATTGAATGCTTAATTATGGTTATGCATGTTCGGCATTAAGATGGATTCGCATAATCCCGGTTTCACCATCCTATTGCAAACTGTGAACAATATATCATGAAATGTGGCTAAACTCTCCGACGACCATCCAGGTTATATTGGGAGCGACGGAAATCTTTTCCAATCATTGCTGATTGACATATACTCCGTCCGGGAATAGATGACTTAAGTTTGTCCAAATACAGATTTATTTAGACATGTTTTAGTGTGTACATACATTCGAATTTATACGAATCGAAGACATCTATTTCCGGACAAAGGAAGTAATATACATTCATTGGTTTAGAAAGTCGATGTACTTAGGTTTGGTCTTTGATGCAAAAAAGGTATTAGTCCACTTAGCTCAGGCAGCTTAATCTGACCATCGATCAAGGATCAACTGGAAGGAACACAGAACGAGCAGATAAACGTGTTAACTGCATTACACTCCAAAATACAATTTCCAACTAGCCCACATACGGTTGCAGACTGAGCTCAGGCACGACAATGATACGCATTTGAAGTCATAATTCTAGCATTTCTTCCAACCTGCAGCATGGCAACATATGGAGGTGACGAGATTGTGGTGACATGAGCTTGCTTCTCACAGCCTGACGCGATAAGCGTAAGTTAGTAAATGGCCGGGCAGAAGTATACAAAGCTAAGTTAGCTTAATTGACCTGAACAGCACGTGTTTCTTCATTGCAAATGACGATCGATGTCTACACAATTAACTCTTGATCGAACACGATGGATTACTGGCCCGACTTGTTCAATTTGATCATGGGGTAACTGGTAAGCACAAACGACACTGACCTTGCATTCATGCAGATGAAACTATAATAACATCTGAATTATCCCACGTGCTTGATCGATCCGCTAGCTCCTTCCTACCGAGTAGTGAACAATTTGTATGTGCAAGTTGGCAGAGCCCATTATAGTTTACGTGGTTCCATCACCATATATATACACTAAACCGCGGACACACAATTAGCTTCCTAATCTGACTCTTAGATCCTGGTGAGGAAAATTAGTGGTTGAGACTTTCAGAGAGATGAGTCGCAGCAAGAACAGCTGCGGTAGCACTAGCAGCTCGTCGACGCTTGTCTGCGACAACGACGAGCGGTCCGCGGCGGTGTTGAGGGAGATGGCTAGGGAGCAGTCCCTGGTGACGCAGCTGCGCGCCGTCGTGCTGCCGGCGCTCCAACTTGCCGGCGGCGAGCGGGCCGAGGTCGTCGCCCAGATGTTCGACAGCATACTGGACTGCTCAGCCAAGGCTATAGCCGAGCTGAAGCTCCTTCGGTTAGGTTGTTCTCCAGGTGACGATGCGCCGCCGGTGGTGGTGGACGACAAGACGAGAGTCAGGAAGGTCTTCTATGGGACGGCGACAATGCCAAGCCCAATCGCCAGCAGCGCAAGAGAAGGTGAGGAGTGCAGTACATTATTTGTATATTTATTGTCAAGACAAACTAATTAATGGGCCATTCTAATCATTGTCTCCTTAATTTTTTTTTGAATTTTTCCACGTATATTAAACCTGCAAAGAGTACACGATTATATCGATTACAAAAACAAAACGAAAAGAGACTAGCAAATCTATGAGATCTTCAAACTCTTTCTTCATCCATGACACAATCTTTTACTTTTCTGAAGGCAGCCGTAGAACAACGCCAACACCACCAAACCACAGACCTGTGAATACCACCGAAGGTTCTCCCTTTTTAATTTTGAGCCGCAATGCCAAGGCTTTATGCACGCACGCAGCCATTAAATTAATCAAGCAACATCGCAAGAGCACCACCACTGATATTCAGGGACAAAAACCGAACCACTTTGTCAACGTCGTTGGGAGCCGAGAGAACGAATCACCATTGCCGAAGACGTAGTAGCCGGGATAGATATTGCGAGGACAAACCTCCTCGCGGCAACCATGAGAAACAATCCAAGATTGATCTGACGAACCAAGATCTGAAGAACCATACCTAGACAGATTTAATCTTCCAAATCCACCATTGACGTCGGGAAGGATATCTCGCCGTCGAACGAAGCGTGGAAGATCACGATACCATCTCCATTAACGAAGAAGATGACGATCAAAACCAAACTCTACCATTAAGTACCTTCGAAAAGCGCCGTACGCAGGACCGAGGTCCCCACCCCTTCTAGTGCCAGAACGGCACCTAGAGGAGGCGAGGACCCGTCGACTCTTTGCCGGCAGCGACGATGAAGCTGCAGATATCACCGGCGGCGGCGGCTAGGGTTGAAACCCTAGACCGCCGCCATGATCGCCACGATCGGCTCTTCTCCTGTCTTTCTCTCGTACGTAATCATTGTCTCCTTAATTGATGATTGTGTTGGTTCAATTAAGCAGGAGATTAGCCGATGACTCTGTGACACTTGAAACGCCTGTTCCTCACTACGACGGCCACCAGTGGAGGAAGTATGGGCAGAAGCTCATCAACAACTCAAAGCACCCAAGGTACATACTGTTTTTATTGCGAACATAGATTAATCGAATTGCAAAACTTGACCTTTTTAATATGAATTCGATTAAGCAGGAGTTACTACAAATGCACCTACAAGCAAGAACAGGACTGCCGAGCAACAAAGACAGTGCAGCAGTACCAAGAGGATGGCGGCACCGATGACCCCGACATGTACACCGTCGTCTACTACGGCCAACACACCTGCAAGCCGGCCAGTAGCGATCCTGATGCAGCCGTCGTCGAGAAGAGCACATGCCGTAGCAGTATCGGCGGCGCCGACGAGCTCCCATGGAGCGACAGTCAGTGCAGCAACATTTCGGTAACTTGCACTTCGGTTGTAGTTGACGGCCACCAGCGGACGGCGTCCATTGAGAGCAACTGCAAGCTGCTGGAGATGGCGCCAGACCTGGCAAATGCAGAGGTGAACACATATGATCAGATCTATGACCTGGATGCATTTTCACCGTTGGTTTTGGACACAGATTGGGCAATAGATGCGCATGGACATGACCTCCTAAAGTGTGGAGATTGGTAAAAAAATAAAACTTGAATCATACGGAGGGATGAGGTGTAACCATGTGGAGGAAATATCCTAAATTGTCGGTAAGGGTGTAATGGTTGATTGTGATATATGGATTGAAAACTTTGTTCGACATACATTGTTATATGCAAAAAAAAAATTGCACATTTGATATTGGGTACATAACCATTTAATTAGGAATTCATACATCGGTCAACTCGCTCAAAAGTTTAAGCAAATGGAGAAGTGTAAGTCGGGCTCTATTAGGCCTTAACGTCACATCAACTAGGCTGGCCGCCTTTTCAAAATTAGAAGAGATAGTAGGAAGAGCGACCGACGCGTCTCTTTCTGAGGGAGACACGGGGAAACCCTAGTCTCCCCGCCGCCGGTCCCCCTCCCCCCTCCCACCCCCTCGACACGGTCGCCTGACATTGTCAGAAACGTTACCACTTAAGTGTGCAAACTCGATGATGATGCTTCTTCCATCATCACCTGTCCGACCAGCGACTCATCGCTAACCAGTTGTCGTTGGAGCAGAAATTGGACTCAATGACATCGTGTACCATCACGCCTCCAACCACTGTCGCACAACCTTCGATCCACCAGCAATAGGTATTGAGTTGACATCACGGAGGAGACGGCATGCATATCACCTGCATGGATAATGCATGACTTAAGGTCTCCATATGAGATGTCGTACATCGCCATCGTCGGCTAGGCATTTTTAGCTGAAATCCACTGTTTTACTCTTCCGACATATTACCTTCATAGGATACCATTATTCTCTTTAATAATTTAATATTAATAAACTTTTCTGTGCGGAGTACTGTCAGAAACAATCTAGAACGAAAGGATTCGAACCTCCAAGTAACGGGACCAAAACCCGCTGCCTTGACAATTCCGCCGAAGTTATCGCGTGTGCACCTGCTGAGTCGAATCGAACCCGATTTGAAGTGATGGGGCATCCCATACCGCCACCGACCTCGAAACTCCATGGTCACAGTAGAGGACGTCCACTGCCATCGACCGGAACACATTGAGCTGGAGACCATCACCAAAATGAAGATCCGACCATCGCATCAACCACATGATCACGATTTCCGCCATCATCATATATTGCACATTTTATGTTCTAGGATTTACCGACGGGGGTGGCTTGCTCTATGCGAAAATTAAATTATCATGTATGAACACCACCATCACAACACAAAAGTTTTAAATTCATCATATTTTAGCACAATAGTTTTTTAAAATAGGGAAAGCTGCCCTGGCCTTTGCAACCACAATTAGTTTACGTGCCAGATACGGAAATACTTTGGCAATCAACTAAATGTTAAAACTTATAGAAATTTCAAAATTAGTTTGACTAAACTTTTGAAGGTGTTCTATAACTTTGAGGGCTAAATAGTCACAAAGACACCATGCACCTATAGGATCCGATGAGGTGGATCTTCATGGATGTGGGATTCGTGGTGCGGCTTAACGTCCTAACGAACGCATGAGACGGTAGAACTTGAAGGATTTGGAGACAAGAGGTACCGCTTGGAGTGCTTGGAGTTTGGATACTTGGGTACTTAGTTGTTGGTACTACTATGAAAATTAATATTTGTAAACCTTATGCTTTAAATCAACTAGGTTAAGTGTAAATAGTGCATAGTAGAAAATGCATTTTTCAACACTGGTACAAGGATCTGCCCATACTGCGTATACGGTTATTTGTTTCAAAATCCTACTAGATACACCTTTATTAATACTTACATGTGGACTCACAACTTATCATTAAGCTTTGACATAACTTTAGCAGATACTGTGATTTATGTGTCATAAAAATAATAGCATTGTAAAGTTCTTTTGAATACGAAATCAGTGTAATAACTTGCAGGGAAAATAACACACTTTTTTTTGGTCAAAAGTGAACCTTGAAAATTCTTTCTTTTTCAGAAAAGGAAACAACCGGCATATGCATCATTTGACGTGCACAACCATATTTTTTGCAATGCTTTCAAGCGGGTATTTACAAGCGAAAAGAAGTTGATACAAAGTTCAACCAAACGCCAAAACGACTGCATCGCACACTTATGCAGCATAAATCCTATTGCTAGTCCGTTGTCATACTGAGCAAAGAACCTCAAAATATGTAAGCTGCATATAAATTGAGACCGAGAGTAACATATAACATGCATAGACTCATCTGATAGACATGATAGGCCGGTCTAGCGTTATAGTTTTTATCCACCCAAGTTGTGCAACTAGTATGAATAAACTAGTGACGATGCCTCTCCGATCATGTCAAGAGTTCTTTTTTGGAGGGAAGAGTGCATTATTAGATACCCCTCTAGGCATCTCCAATTAGGTACCCACGGTTTTCCCTCATTCGGTACTCGATCCAGGTAGCTAGCTCTGGAACACATCCTTTTTTAGTAGTATTTTTATATTGTATATGCAACAGAGAGCAACTGGCTAATTATTTAATTACTAGTTACTAGTACTGGCATATTACAATGTGATGTGATGACAGCAACTAGCTGAGTTGCAACTTGTGGTCTGACCCACAGCCGCCATAAGTTTGTCGTACATGCTCTATGTACAATTACATAATTGGATAACTGATGTTTGCAACCATACACAAGTGCATAGGGGGTACATGCATGCACCTATCCGCTTACTTAGTAGAGAGTCTTATATTTTGATACGGAGGGAGTATAGTATAAATCTAGGGTACAAGTTGGATGTAGCTAGCGCGGTATCATGCCATGTATCTAGCACATTGGTACTAGATGCTGTTGAGGCTTAATAAGTGTTCATCTTATTGTATGTCATCAACACTATATAATAAAATTCAGAGGACTGATCCAATAGATGTTGACTGTCAAACCCCTAATTTTTAAGTCTTGATGTTCATCTTTAGTGGTAAAAATTGTCCGTCTAACAATACTCTACCTCAACTACACCTAATCTGCTCCCTCCCGTAACCCACGACCCCCCCCCCCCCCCCCCCCCCCCCCCGCACCATACCCAACCCTGAATACATCGCTCGGCCCGTCCGCGCCGCTAGCGTAACGCCGCCTGGAGAGTGGCTTGATGGGCCGCTTCAAAAAGCGGTCAATTGAAAACTACTTTTTTTAATCTTTTAATAAGAATATTTTTAAAAAATCTGAACATTTTTAAAATCTATTTTTTAGTCATAAAGTTCTTAAAATTTGCTCGATTTGAAATTTGAACAAATTTTTGAATCTGAACATTTTTTCATTTGAACAATTTTCAACATATGAACAATTTATAAATCTGAACACTTTAAAACTTCTTGATATTTTCTCAAATCTAAAAACTTTGTCCAAATCTGAACTTTTTAAAAATAAAAGAATAAATGAAAAGAAACAGAAAAGAAAACAAAGAAGAAAAAATACACAAATGGGCCGGCCCATTAGATGGCTCCTCTAAGCAGCGCGGGTCCTCCCGCCTTTATCGGGCCGTTAGAATGGGTGGGGCTTCGCCCGTTTACTCATATTGGGCTTCTCCCATTAACTTTTCCTTCCATACTTGTTTCCTTCATTGGCTTTTGCGGAACGTTCGAGTGGGCCAGGCTGCTCATGTTTCAATCTCTGGTTTTCTGTTATACGTGTTTTTTCTTTTCTTTGTTTTCATATTTCGTTTATGTGTATTTTTTATATTTCCATTTTATGTTTTCCTTTTTCACCAACATTACTATTATTTAAAAAATGTTGTTTTAAGATAACACTAACATTTTCTAGCTTGAATATTTTAAAACCGTGAAAAAAATTCTGAATAAATGAACATATTTTTATTTCAAAATCCATGAATATTTTTATAGACATCGTGAAATTTTTAATTTCATGAACATATTTTTTGAATTCATGAATAATTTTTTCAACCTCATGAACAGTTTTTGAATTTGTGAACTTTTTTTTTGAATTCCATGAACATTTCTTATTTGGCCCCGTTCAAAAACTAATATTAAATCTGGCCCTCCCACTCAGCGCCAGGGTACTTGGAGCCAATGGTTACTCTCTAGTTGGCGCCGACATGCTGCACCACCCGATCCTCCATGGTATGAGCTTAGCTTAGAGCATCTTCACCGGTCACTGATGTCGTCGATCGCACGTTCGTTGGGAGACCCCAAGAGAAAGGTATGAAGCAGTGTACCAGCAGTTTCCCTCAGTATGAAACCAATGTTTAATCGACCAGTAGGAGCAAGAAATCACTTCTGAAGGTTGTTGGTGGCGCCGTTTACTCGATCACCAACGTGGAATCTGCACACAACACAATCAAACTACTTTGCCCCAACGAAACAGAGGTTGTCAATCTCACCAGCTTGCTGAAAACAAAGGATTAAACGTATGGTGTGGAAAACAGTAGTAAATTGCAGAGAATGAAAAGGAACAATGTTTGCAGTTGGTTGTATTATCAGTGTAAAAGAATGGACCGGGGTCCACAGTTCACTAGTGGTGTCTCTCCATAAAAGATAACTAACATGCTGGGTGAACAAATTACAGCTGGGCAATTGACAAAATATTGAGCGCATGACAATGCATATATATGACATGATGATTACTATGATATTCATGTGGGCATTACGACAAAATACATAGACCGTTATCCAACAGCGTCTATGACTAATAATCCACCGCCAGGTTGTCATCCGAGTTCCCCGTTGGTATTAAGTTGCAAGCAACGGATAATTGCATTAAGTAATGTGCGTAATGTAAACAAATGCATTAGACCTAACGGCGCACCCTTAAGCTAAGCATCGGTTATTTTATCCCTAGTGGCAACAGCACATCCACAATCTTAGAAGTTGTTGTCACTCTCCCAGATTACCGGAGGCATGAACCCACTATCTAGCATAAATACTCACTCTTGGAGTTACAAGCATCTACTTGGCCAAAGCATCTACTAGTAACGGAAAGCATGCAAGATCATAAATAACATATAAGATAGATTGATAATCAACTTGACATAGTATTCAATATTCATCGGATCCCAGCAAACACAACATGTAGCATTACAATAAGATGATCTTGATCATGATAGGCAGCTCACAAGATCTAAACATGATAGCATAAAGTGGAGAGACAACCATCTAGCTACTGCTATGGACCCGTAGTCCAAGGATGAACTACTCACGCATCACTCCGGAGGCAGGCATGGTGATGTAGAGCCCTCCGGTGATGATTCCCCTCTCCGGCAGGGTGCCGGGAAGAGCTTCTGAACCCTCCCGAGCTAGGGTTGACGGCGGCGGCGTCTCTGGAACTTTTCGTGGATAATGGCTCGGGTGTCTAGGGTTTTCCGTGAAGATGAATAAATAGGCGAAAGGGCGGCTGGAGACGCCCGAGGGGCCCACACCGCCCCATGGTGTGGCTGGCTCGTGGCTCCCCTCCGTCTCTCCTTTGGACTCCGTGTACGTGTTGGAAAAATAGGAGGTTCTGTCCAAGTTTCGTCCAATTCCGAGAATATTTCCAGACTAGCTTTTCTGGAATACAAAAACAGCAGAAAACAGGAACTGGCACTGTGGCATCTTGTTAATAGGTTAGTCCCAGAAAATGCATAAAAATGCTATGAAGTGTATATAAAACATGTAACAATTGGTATAATATCAACATGGAACATCAGAAATTATAGATACGTTTGAGACGTATCAAGCATCCCCAAGCTTAGTTCTACTCGTCCTCGAGTAGGTAAAACGATAAAAACAAAATAATTTCTGAGGTGACATGCTACAATCATAATCTTGATCAAATAGTATTGTAAAGCACATGTTATGAATGAAGTGATCCAGGTCAATGGTCTATAGTTTGCTAGCAAGTAGATAATGAGCAAACAACTGAATCATATAAGCAAAAACTTTTCATGAATAGTACTTTCGAGACAAGCATCAAAGAGTTTTGCATAAGAGTTAACTCATAAAGCAATAGATTCTAAGTAAAAGGTATTTAACCAACACAAAGGAAGATTTAAGCTTCAGCAATTGCTTTCAACTTTCAACATATATATCTCATGGATATTTGTCAACACAAAGCAATATAATAAGTGCAATATACAAGCATATAAAAATTGTTGCACCAAAGTTGACACTAGTGTTTGCTTCTAAGATAGAAAGAAGTAGGAAAACTGACTCAACATAAAAGTAAAAGAAAGGCCCTTCGCAGAGGGAAGCAGGGATTAAATCATGTGCTAGAGCTTTTTAAGTTTTTGAAATCATAAGAGAGTAAAAATAAGTTTTGGAGGTGTTTGTTAATTGTCAACGAATCAGAAAATGGAAAGTACAATATGACCCCTGCCAACCAGACTTTTAAGAGCGGCTCCCATGAAGGACGTTATTTCTACCAGCAAGGCAGATCATCCCTCTTCTCTTTTGTTTACACATGCAGATATTTCACTGTTTGTCATTGCTTGACTGATAAATCAGGGCAAAAATGTGAAGAGAATTAAGCGGTTAAAGTTGTAATTAATTGGGACTGGGCACCCCATTTGCCAGCTCTTTTTGCAAAATTAATGGATAAGCGGATGTATATGCCGCTAGTCCGGTGGTAAAGTCTGTTTGACAGTTGACATAAAGACATCCACCCCGTCCTCATGAGCTTGGTAAACATTGACACAAAATAGGAGTAATAATTTTTGAATAGTTTAAAGGTAGCACATGAAAAATTTACTTGGAATGGCAAGGAAATACCACATATAGGTAGTTATGGTGGACACAGATGGCATGGATTTTGGCTCAAGGTTTTGGATGCACGAGAAGCATTCCCTCTCAGTACAGAGTTTAGGCTAGCAAGGTTATTTGAAGCAAACACAGGATATCAACCGACACAGCAAGACTTATATGAAAACATATTGCAAGCATTATAAGACTCTACACTGTCTTCCTTGTTAACCAAACCCTTTTACTAGAAAATATCTAGACCTTAGAGATACCAATCATGCAAACCAAATTTCAACGAGCTTTACGGTAGTTCTTCATTAATAGGTTTTAACTACATGATACAAAAGCTTAAACATGAACTACTTGATAACTCAAAACAATTGACAAGTATCAAATTATCCAATACAGTGATCTACAAGAATATGTAAGCTTTTTCCATTATACCATCTACCACATGCAACATTTTCTGTTCCAACCAAACACCAATCAATTTATTTCAACATAAACTCTCCAAACAATTATAAGTGAAGCAAGAGAGTACTTTCTTTAAAAGAACTAACAGCTCTGAATAAGAGATGCATGCAAAACAGGAGCTAAAAGCATAGCAATAGCTAGATAAGAATACTCAACAAGTATAAGTGAAGAATAGGAGTATTCATATGAAAAAGCGGAGCGTGTCTCTCTCCCAATCAAGAATGCTAGGGTCCAATCAAGTTGACCATAAGAAAAATAAAATACTGAAAATAAAAGCACACAGACGCTCCAAGTAAAGCACATATGATGTGAAAGAATTAAAATATAGTTTCACTAGAGATGACCTGATAAGTTGCTGATGAAGAAGGGGATGCCTTGGGCATCCCCAAGCTTAGACGCTTGAGTCTTCTTGAAATATGCTGGGGTGATCCATGGGAGCATCCCCAAGCTTAAGCTCTTCACTCTTCTTGATCACATTATATCATCCTTCTCTCTTGACCCTTGAAAACTTCCGCCACACCAAACTCAAGTAATTCTCATTAGAGGGTTAGTGCACAATCAAAAACTCACATGTTCTATAAGGACACAAACATGACCGTTACTTTTAACATTAACTACTGCCACTGATGTTATGTGAAGCTCTTCACCCTAAAAAAGAATTCCACTCAACACTAGTAAAAGAGAGAATGCGAAAAATAAAAGACAGAATCTGTCTAAACAGAACAGTCAAAGACGAATTTTTTCGAGGCACTTACGTTGCTCAGAAAAAAACTTTAAACTAACGAAAGATGCGTACATATCTGAGGATCACGCACAAAAATTTGCAGATTTAAATAATTTTTCTGTGATTTTACAGAATAAAACGGTGAACAGCAGAAATCTGTTCCTGCGCAGAAATCCAAATCTAGCATCATCTTCCTATTAGAGGCAATACTTGGCACAACAATGCGATAAAATAAAGATACAAAGGAATTGTTACAGAAGTAAACAACTCCTTGACTCAAAAAGAAAAGAAAAATTGCAGAAATAAAATAATGGGTTGTCTCCCATAAGCGCTTTTCTTTAACGCCTTTCAGCTAGGCGCAGAAAGTAAGAATCAAGTGTTTCCAAGTGATGAAGCATCAACAGAATAATTTGCTCTAACAATAGAATCAAAAGGTAACTTCATCTTCTTTCTAGGGAAGTGTTCCATACCTTTCTTGAGTGGGAATTGATATTTAATATTCCCCTCTCTCATATCAATAATAGCACCAACAGTTCTAAGAAAAGGTCTTCCCAAAACAATAGGACAAGAAGCATTGCATTCAATATCCAAAACAACAAAATCAACGGGGACAAGGTTATTGTTAACCATTATAAAAACATCATCAACTCTCCCCAAAGGTTTCTTTATAGTATTATCAGCAAGGTGAACATCCAAATAACAGTGTTCCAAAGGTGCTAAATCAAGCATATCATAGAGTTTCTTAGGCATAACAGAAATACTAGCACCAAGATCACATAAAGCATTGCAATCAAAATCATTCACCTTCATTTTAATGATGGGCTCCCAACCATCTTCTAACTTCCTAGGGATAGAAGCTTCATGTTTTAATTTCTCTTCCCTAACTTGCATGAGAGCATTAGTAATATGTTTAGTAAAAGCCATGTTTATAGCACTAGCATTAGGACTTCTAGCTAGCTTTTGCAAGAACTTAATTACTTCAGAAATATTGCAACCATCAAAATCAAAATCATTATTATCAAAGTAATGGGACCATTGTCTCCCACATCTCGAAAAATTTCAGCACTTTTATCAGGAACAGTTTCAGTGTTTTCAGGCAATTTTAAACGTTTTGCAACAGAAGTAGAGACATTGCCAACACCAATTACTTTACCATTGATAGTAGGAGGTTTGTTAACACTTGAGTTTACATTTTCAGTAGTAGTAATAGTATAAACTCTAGCAATACTATTCTTTTTAGCAATTTCATCCTCTCTTGCCCACCTAGCATGTAAATCAGCTAACATCCTCACATTATTATCAATTTTAACTTGTATAGCATTGAGAGTTTTGCTCTCTTTAACATCATGAGGCATAGTTTTAATTTTTAACAAATCAACATCAAGAGCAAGACTATCAACTTTAGAGGCAAGAACATCAATTTTCCCAAACTTTTCCTCAACAGATTTATTGAAAGCAGTTTGTGTACTAATAAAATCCTTAAGCATGACTTCAAGATCAGAGGGTACACTCTTATTATTGTTGTAGGAATTACCATAAGAATTAACATAACCATTGCCACTATTAAAAGGATAGGGCTTATAATTGTTATTACCAAAATTATTCCTATAAGCATTGTTGTTGAAGTTATTATTTTTAATGAAGTTCACATCAACATGCTCTTCTTGAGCAACCAAAGAAGCTAAAGGAACATTATTTGGATCAACATGCATTTTTCCATTTGTAAGCATAGACATAATAGTATCAATCTTATCACTCAAGGAAGAGATTTCTTCAACAGAATTTACCTTCTTACCTTGTGGAGCTCTTTCGGTGTGCCATTCAGAATAATTTATCATCATATCATCAAGAAGCTTTGTTGCAGCACCCAAAGTGATGGACATAAAGGTACCTCCAGAGGCCGAATCCAATAGGTTTCTTGAAGAAAAATTTAGTCCTGCATAAAAGGTTTGGATGATCATCCAAGCAGTCAGTCCATGGGTGGGACAATTCTTTACCAATGATTTCATTCTCTCCCAAGCTTGAGCAACATGCTCATTATCAAATTGTTTGAAATTCATAATGCTACTTCTCAAAGATATGATCTTAGCAGGAGGATAATATTTTCCTATGAAAGCATCTTTGCATTTAGTCCATGAATCAATACTATTTCTAGTCAAAGATAGCAACCATTCTTTAGCACGTCCTCTCAAAGAGAAAGGAAAAAGTTTCAGTTTAATAATATCACCATCTACTTCCTTATACTTTTGCATCTCACAAAGTTCAACAAAATTATTAAGGTGAGCAGCAGCATCATCAGTACTAACACCAGAGAATTGCTCTTTCATAACAAGATTTAAAAGTGCAGGTTTAATTTCATAGAATTCTGCGTTAGAAGCAGGTGGAGCAATAGGTGTACTAATGAAATCATTGTTGTTCGTGCTAGTGAAATCACACAACTTAGTGTTCTCAGGGGTACTCATTTTAGCAAAATTAAATAAAGCAAACAAGACAAGATAAAAATAAACTAAGCAAGACAATAACAAAGTAAAGAGATTGGAAGCGTGAAACTCCCCTTGCAGAAATCCTCTTACTCCCCGCAACGGCGCCAGAAAAAGTTTCCCTCAGTATGAAACCAATGTTTAATCGGACCAGTAGGAGCAAGAAATCACTTCTGAAGGTTGTTGGTGGCGCCGTTTACTCGATCACCAACGTGGAATCTGCACACAACACAATCAAACTACTTTGCCCCAACGAAACAGTGAGGTTGTCAATCTCACCGGCTTGCTGAAAACAAAGGATTAAACGTATGGTGTGGAAAACAGTAGTAAATTGCAGAGAATGAAAAGAACAATGTTTGTAGTTGGTTGTATTATCAGTGTAAAAGAATGGACCGGGTCCACAGTTCACTAGTGGTGTCTCTCCATAAAAGATAACTAACATGTTGGGTGAACAAATTACAGCTGGACAATTGACAAAATATTGAGCGCATGACAATGCATATATATGACATGATGATTACTATGATATTCATGTGGGAATTACGACAAAATACATAGACCGTTATCCAACAACGTCTATGACTAATAATCCACCGCCAGGTTGTCATCCGAGTTCCCTGTTGGTATTAAGTTGCAAGCAACGGATAATTGCATTAAGTAATGTGCGTAAAGTAAACAAATGCATTAGACCTAACGGCGCACCCTTAAGCTAAGCATCGGTTATTTTATCCCTAGTGGCAACAGCACATCCACAATCTTAGAAGTTGTTGTCACTCTCCCAGATTACCGGAGGCATGAACCCACTATCTAGCATAAATACTCACTCTTGGAGTTACAAGCATCTACTTGGCCAAAGCATCTACTAGTAACGGAAAAGCATGCAAGATCATAAATAACATAAGATAGATTGATAATCAACTTGACATAGTATTCACTACTCATCGGATCCCAGCAAACACAACATGTAGCATTACAATAAGATGATCTTGATCATGATAGGCAGCATAAAGTGGAGAGACAACCATCTAGCTACTGCTATGGACCCGTAGTCCAAGAATGAACTACTCACGCATAACTCCGGAGGCAGGCATGGTGATGTAGAGCCCTCTGGCGATGATTCCCCTCTCCGGCAGGGTGCCGGAAGAGCTTATGAACCCTCCCGAGCTAGGGTTGACGGCAGCGGCGTCTCTGGAACTTTTCGTGGATAATGCCTCGGGTGTCTAGGGTTTTCCCGTGAAGATGAATAAATTGGCGAAAGGGCGGCGGCTGGAGACGCCCGTGGGGCCCACACCACCCCACGGCGCGGCAGGGGGGCCCGCGCCGCCCCATGGTGTGGCTGGCTCGTGGCTCCCCTCCGTCTCTCCTTTGGACTCCGTGTACGTGTTGGAAAAATAGGAGGTTCTGTCCAAGTTTCGTCCAATTCCGAGAATATTTCCAGACTAGCTTTTCTGGAATACAAAAACAGCAGAAAACATGAACTGGCACTGTGGCATCTTGTTAATAGGTTAGTCCCAGAAAATGCATAAAAAATGCTATGAAGTGTATATAAAACATGTAATAATTGGTATAATATCAACATGGAACATCAGAAATTATAGATACATTTGAGACGTATCAGTCACCCTCCAAATGATGTCCGACACTATGCCTCTCGGGGTGCCGGACATTGTGTCTGGACAATTGGGGTGTGTGTTCCCCAGTGGTATCCTCCATATGTTTTTGTTCATCCATTTGGACATTTTCACAAACACCTTCGATGCACAAACAGCAGGACTGTGGAAAAAAAGTATTGGATGTTCGATTGATCCCTTCTTTCTTGTTGCTTCATAAGAGTGAATCAATTTCATGGGCGAAGGGTATAAATCAAATCAACCGATGGATTGCTTCACTAACATTATTAACAAACATAAGAATAAATAGAGGGATTATGACTCGCATATATAGAGCCCAGCATCTCTCCTGAATGACCCCTCTTGCAGTCTTTTCTTTCCAAAGAAAGTCAAGGACAAAGGGGGGGGGGGGGGCAATCCTCTAGATCAATACTTCTCTTCCACATACTAAACCAATTAATAAACAATTTACATATCGAGAAAGGACACTTTTTTTAGGTCAAGAGATTCGTTGCGAGATCAGGAATCCAGATTCATGGGAACGAGATCATTTTCTGAGAAGAGTCAAGCGAGGGATAGGATAGATGAATAGGTTTAAGCCTTTATCCGCTTTTAGGGATTCATTTACAATTTCTAAGGCTTCGTTTTTCTCCGACAAGCTGCTAGGGAAGCATCATACTTGATGAAATGCACATCATCCAATTCATGATTTAAGAACACAGACTCTACCCTGTCCACATTTATTTGGAAGGGGGCCAAAGAAATGTCTCCACCTGCTGCCAGTACCGTGAGAGAAAGGTGAAAAGAACCCCCAGTGGTCTAAGCGAGCAAAGCCATTTCTTTCTACTGTCGTCAAAATAAAAAGAAAAGTACTAAAGGCGAAGGGCATTCTGTTGTACAACTGCACAACACATAAATTGACAAAAAGTAGTAGCAAAAGGGGCAAATTTCATTCAAATTTGACTACTTTTTACACAAATGTTGAAGAAATTTGCAAAGGACGCTGCCGCCCAAACCCTAGCCAGCCTCCTAATCGTTGTCGGAGTTGCAGATGACGCCGCCGTCCTCGGGTGCCTCCTCCTTCACGGCGCCCTGCTCCACGACGGACGGCGGCTGCTAATCCAGCAGCGCGTGCATCGCCAGGTAGAAGTTTCTAAGAACATTATGCTATGATGTGCGTGGCATTTTCATGCAAGCTATACATTTTTTGAAAAGGTGCAAGCTATACATATCATCCGTTTATTCGCCCCATTGATTTCAACTTATCTATACCTGATACACCCCTGAATCATAAGTTTTATGGCTACTAAATTAGGCTCTCGACTGCTATGATCAAATAAATCTTGCATATTCTAGTTCTTCATCATGCTCAAGAGTTTAAAGAAAGTTTTCAGGATTTTAAACTTGTTTTTCCGAAGTCCCTTTTTTCTGAAAGTAAATTAATGAAGCTCTTTATTCGAAAATAAAGGACCCCGAAGAATCGCGAGAAGCCTCTGCAAGAGTCGTGCTCGGTCATACTACACGGTACCCGCCCTAAGAAGCAAACACAAACCGTGGCACGTTGCTCATCTGCCGCTTTGGCTACGAAAAGGGAAAACAAGAACAAAACAAAGGCTTTCTCCGTGTCCTTCTCCTTCCCCGCGACCATATCCTCTCCCAAAATCAGCCCCACTCCAACTCCAACTCCTCCGCCGGCCCACCCGTATACCATAAACAACACTCCAACAACCTCCTCCGCTGCCCAAAATCCGTTCTTTCCGCCGCTACATCCCGCCGCTTCCCCTCGATCTTCACTTCGAGGTTTAATCGCCGGATTGGAGCATGGAGCTCCGATCCACGCCGCCGGCGGTGCTGCTGCTGGCGCTGGCGGTTCTCCTGTGCGGCTGCTGCTGCTGCGAGGGGAGGTTCGTCGTCGAGAAGAACAGCCTCAAGGTCACGGGGCCGGACAAGCTCAAAGGCACCTACGAGTGCGCCATTGGCAACTTCGGCGTGCCGCAGTACGGCGGCACCATGGTCGGCGTCGTCGCCTACCCCAAGGCCAACCGGAAGGCCTGCAAGAGCTTCGACGACTTCGAAATCTCCTACAAGGCCAAGCCCGGCTCCTTCCCCACCTTCTTGCTCGTCGACAGGGGAGGTGAGTAGAATTGATTCCTATTCTTTTGCAGCCTTTTTGGTGGTCGATCTCTTCCGTTCGCTTTATATGCCTAGATTGGTTTAGTTTTGGATAGATTGTAACTGAAACACTGGCCAGAAGTGAGATAGCTTTTGTTTAACCGTTCGGTGTTTCATGCACATTGAAAATTAGATCTTGTCACGTGATGATAGGGATTGAGCTGAATGTTAGTTGACCCGATTAGGTACAGCGACCGAATCTGTGACTTGATGTGTTGCGCAAACTTAATCTGAAAAGGTTTTACCGTTAAAAGCCCGGCTGAGAGGCACATAGGTCACTGTCTTGCTGTTTTGACCTCTCTGTGATGTTCCAATGATTTTGATTCAGCCGATTATTGTTGCCGGCTCGGTCATGTTGCATTCCACTTGGTTAATTAAAATATGCTCAGTCATGCTGCATCCACTCGATTAATTAAAATACGCTCAGTCATGTTGCACTCTACTCAACCTCGAGAAGTTTGTGGGAGTGGTGTGGTTCTCAAGGACTTCTTCTCGCGGCGGCGTTCTTTGGATCGTCGTGGAGCTTCATCGGCGGTTCATCCTTCTTCTTCGGCTCCGGGACGGATGCGGTCTTCTTGACCCGTTTGGGGACGGAGACTTCCCGTCCGCAACCAACAACGTCAAGCCGGCTCTTGGAGGAGCGGCAGCGGCTGCGCGCCGTCGACATGGTCTGGAGGTGGAAGACGAAGGGCATCTCAAGGATCTCGTTGTAATTTTCGTTTTTGTTGAGATGTTTTGTACTGTTTGGTGTTTCTTTTAATGCCAGGATCTTTTTCGCAAAATAAAAAATAAAAAATGTTGCACTCTACTCGGTTAATTAAAATATGCTGTGCATGACATAACATGGTTTTTCTTGTTCTATGTAGATTGCTTCTTCACAAAGAAGGCATGGAATGCACAGAACGCAGGAGTGGCAGCTATCCTTGTCGCTGATGACAAGGATGAGCCGCTAATTACAATGGACACGCCTGAAGAGAGCGGGGGGCTGACTATCTAGAGAACATCACCATTCCGTCTGCGCTTATAACAAAAAGCTTCGGGGACAGACTCAGGAAAGCAGTCGAGAACGGCGACATGGTTAATGTGAATTTAGACTGGAGGGAGTCACTGCCTCACCCTGATGAGCGCGTTGAGTATGAATTTTGGACTAACAGTAACGATGAGTGTGGTCCAAAATGCGACAGCCAGGTTGATTTTGTCAAGAGCTTCAAAGGACCGGCACAGATACTTGAGAAGAAAGGTTACACACAGTTCACTCCTCATTACATTACCTGGTATTGCCCGGAGTCCTTCACGTTAAGTAAGCAGTGCAAGTCCCAGTGTATCAACCACGGGAGGTACTGTGCACCTGATCCCGAACAGGATTTCAGCAAAGGGTATGATGGGAAAGATGTGGTGGTTCAAAATTTACGGCAAGTTTGTGTGTATAAAGTTGCTAAGGAAACTGAGAAACCCTGGTTGTGGTGGGACTATGTGACTGATTTTGCAATTCGCTGCCCAATGAAGGAAAATAAGTACACTAAGGAATGTGCTGATGGAGTGATCAAGTCACTTGGTAAGTACTCCCTCCGTTTTTTAATATAAGATGTTTTAGCTTTTGTCCATATTCACATGCACACAAATGTATGTAGACACATTTTACTTTATATGTTCACTCATTTTATTATGCATGTAGACAACATGTGTAACATCTAAAACATCTTATATTAAAGAATGGAGGGAGTACATGTTTGCATATGCCTCTTTATCTTTTAAATTGGGGTGTAGAAGTAAATTGTATTGAACAGGTTTATGATTTCCAGGACTTGATCACAAAGCAATAGATAAGTGCATTGGTGATCCAGATGCTGATAAAGAAAATCCTGTGCTGAAAGCTGAACAGGATGCTCAGGTTAGTACTTAGTACTTCAGTGTGATCTTTTCTCTTCTATTCATCCCACTTGTGACATACTGTACCATTTTGGACCGACTTACATAGATTGGCAAAGGCGCTCGTGGTGACGTCACTATCTTACCGACACTAGTCATCAATAACAGACAATACAGAGGTGTGTGCTCTGTCAAACCATTTTTATAGTTAACAGCAAGGCAGCAAGATGTGAGGTTTCGGCTGTGCTAACATTTGTATTTCTCAGGAAAACTTGACAAAGGAGCAGTTCTTAAAGCACTTTGTGCGGGCTTCAAAGAAACTACTGAGCCTGCTGTTTGCTTGAGTGAAGGTTAGTGTATTGATTGCCTTATGCCCTTACCTTTCCGTCAGTGCTGCTTTGGGATGAATACATACTGCAAGATTGCCTGTTTGGCACCTTTCTCTTGAACCTCTTCGATTTATTTATCAAACTGTAGATATACAAACAAATGAGTGCTTGGAGAACAACGGTGGCTGTTGGCATGATAAGGCTGCTAACATATCTGCATGCAAGGTACCTTTTGTTGGCCTTACATTTTCTGCTAATCTATAGTTCATGGGACAACACTTTTCTCTGTTTAGCAGATGCATATGATGATACTTGTTTGTTATACGTGTAGGATACTTTTCGTGGAAGAGTTTGTGAGTGTCCCATTGTGAAAGGTGTAAAATTTGTTGGTGATGGCTACACTCACTGTGAAGGTACCTATACTGCAGCAACTTAGCATTATGCTTTCTTTGTGTCTTCATTTATTTTCCAGTATTGAAATAATGTCATGAACCGCACCTTGTCTCGGATACCTTAACCTTAACCTTAACAAAGCCTTTTGTCCCAAACAAGTTGGGGTAGGCTAGATATGAAACCCTGTCACGAGGACTTCTCAGGAGGTCACCCATCCTGGTACTACTCTCGCCCAAATGGGTTTCATATCCATGGGACTGGCTAGTTTTTACGTTGGCTCGCCAAGCCTATCACAACCCTTAGATATGAAACCTTTCATGAGGACTTTCCAGGAGGTCACCCACCCTAGTACTACTCTCGTGGGTTTCATATCCATGGGACTGGCTAGTTTTTACGTTGGCTCGCCAAGCCTATCACAACCCTCCTCCTTTATCCGGGCTTGGGACCGGCTATGCCTAGAAGACATAGGCGGAGTTGCACCTTGTCTCGGATGTCTGATCTTTTTAGCACTCTAAACCTTATTACTGAAGATAGTAGTTAGCGGCTGTCCACTTCATAAAAAACATTTTTCTCTGGGACAAGTTCAGCCTTATTGCAATTTCTTAAAAGCTATCCTTGTTATTTTAGCTTCAGGCTCTGGGCGATGTGAGATTAACAACGGAGGATGTTGGAAAGAGACCAGGAATGGTCTGACACACTCTGCATGCACTGTATGTTATTCGTTCACATTTTTTCTAACCTTAATGCTGCTGCATGTGTATCATCTGAAATCTAAAATCTTACTTTTGTTGTTTATAACCTGCAGGATGGTGGCTGTAAATGCCCAGATGGGTTCAAAGGTGACGGTGTCCATAAATGTGAAGGTAAGAGTTAGTTATCAAACTCCATTGTGCTGTCAGGAATGCCTGCTTGACTAACTCGTAGGCTGTAGGTTTTTTTGAACGAAAAGGTTGTATGTTTCACTGCAGAAATATGACTGTAGAACTAGAATTTGGTCCCGCAGTTAAAGCATGCTGTACATTATTGTTCACGTTACTGCTGAACCTTTATTGTTTTGCTGATGTGAAATATTTTGTTTCAGATGTTGATGAGTGCAAGGAAAAGACCGCATGCCAGTGCAAGGAATGCAAATGCAAGAACACATGGGGAAGCTACGAGTGCGGCTGCGGTGGTGGCCTGCTGTACATGAAGGAGCATGATACATGCATAAGTATGTGCATATTTTCTATAACAAGCTTACTATTGCCTCCGTAATGTCGCCTATATGCTTGAGCTAACATGTATTATTTGGACGACATAAGGTCACACGAATTGCAGGCTAGTTATAATCCTTATGACAGCTGGCTCATCGTGTTTGCGTTTTTTTCCTTCATTAAATTAGCTGTTGAAAGCTTGGCATAACATTTAGGTTAAGTCTAGGTATGTGACTTAGGGGATACTGAATCTGACACATTTTAATTCAGGCCAAAATGCAGCAGCGCAGGTAGGCTGGAATTTCCTGTGGGTTATCTTCTTCGGCATAGCGGCAGCAGGAATTGCTGGATACGCGGTGTACAAGTACAGGATCCGGGTAAGACACTACTTGTAGTATTATTTATGATTCACTCTAGACTGGCATCTAGTCCTGTTATTCACTGCTTTTCTCTACACAGACCTACATGGATTCGGAGATCCGGGCCATCATGGCACAGTACATGCCTCTGGACAACCAGGAGAGATCTCCAGTCATTCTCACCATATTGAGATGTGAAGAAGGCAGGTTCTTCTAGGACTGTGGAAAAGATGATGAGAGGAACAGAAGAACACTTGCGATGCACGCGTGATTAGAGAATCTTTAGCGTACTCTGTAAGACCTTCCTGTAAATTCGTAGATCAACCTGGAGAAGAAGCGCTTAGTCTTGAATATGATGTGATGACCTCTTTCTTTCTATTTTTAAATCAGGAAAGAAATTGTAAACTTGTGTCATTTGTGTTTCTTTTTTCCATTTATTTTTGTACGTTCTCGTCGTCCTTGTTGATCCTTACTTGTACTTAGTTAGAGAATAGCTAAAATGGTATAAGAATACTTATGAGTGTTATTGGTGTTAAAATAATCTATGAAATAGAGAAGATTATTTTGCATTTCATAGAAATAGAGAAGATGATAACCTGTTGTTGCCGTGTTTTGTGTTTGGAGTTGTAGCAATTCTATGGAATAGCTGCAGGCCAATATTTTTAGTGTGGAGTTGTAGCAATTCTATGGTGTTGGACCTGCCGTCTTGACTTTTTTATCTATGAAAATGATACTGCTTTCCAAGATTAAAAAGAAACTAAAATAGCTGTATCTTCATGTTAGGTAAAGCCAGAATAGGGACGTTCCAACAAATTTGAGAATGGATTGCAAGGATATGTCTCTGTACTCACTAAGGGCATCTCCACTCGTTGCCCCCGCCCCCCCCCCCCCCCCCCCCCCCCCCCCCCCCCCCCCCCCCCAAGGGCCGAAAAATGGCGCTATTTTCGTCGACCCGGGGGGCAACAGCGCTATTTTGGGCCCTGGAGGGGTGCGTTTCCCAGTCGTTTCGCCCCCCAGCGAAGACACAGTTCGGCCATTTGAAAGTTCATATTCCCGTCCCCAAAAACAGCCCGAGTTCGGCGATCGATCATACAAAAAAAGCCATAGTTCGGCGAATGGATCAAGCCACAGTTCGGCGATCTGGTGAAACAGACACATTCGGCATTCTGATACGCAGATCAGATGGTCGCCGGCCACACCTCGACATCATCGTCTAACTCGATGGGCGTGGTCGTCGGAGCAGGGGAGAGCTCGGAGTGGCCGTAGTGCTCGGCTCGGCGGTAGGCTCGGTGCTCGGCGGTGGCGTGGGAGTGGCCGAGCTCGTGTCGGCTGGACTGTCCGAGCTGGGAGTCGGAGTCGCCGCCGGGGTCGGGGCCGGGGCGATCTGGCTGAGAATCTCGCGCCGCCGCGCCATGAGCCACGCCCTGACCTCGGGTCCATCGCCGCTGGGTCGCCTCCCATGAGGAAAGCGAGGTCGTTGTTCCTCTTCTTCGCCGCGGTGTTGGTCTTGAGGAGGTCGAGCTTGATGTCCGCCTTGTCCATGAGCGCCTTCCACCTCGCTTCCGTCTTCTCCTCTCTCGCGGCAGCGTGGGTTTGAGCGTCGGCGATGCAAGTGTCGATTGACGCTTGCAGCTTCGCCGCCGCTGGCGCTGCGTCTCTCGCCGCCTTGACTTTCTTGTGGCTGTCAGGGCGCCCATCTGCCGCACCGGCCGCCGGCGCGTCCGGGACGTACACCTTGCCCTTGCCGAGAGTATGCCGAACTTGCGCCCACTTGTCGCACCCTTGTATGACAATGAAGACATGGAGGAACTTGAAGTCTGCCTTCTCGTCGTTGCGGTACGCCTCGAACATCCGGGCCATCTACATGACCAACCGGCCGGAATGAGCAAACCGGCGAAGTAAAAAAGGAAATCACGGCGGCAAGGCTCACCTCCATCTCGTACTTGTTGTCGCTCTTGGGCCGAAGGGCGACCTCCTCTTGAATGCCATGCCATTTGTTGCAAGCCGTTTGGATGTTGGGGAGCCGGCGTACATCATCGGCGGAGGAGCGCAATGGGGGAAGGAGATGTTGGGTTGAAGCCACCATGGGGGTCGGCGTCGGCGTACCCAGGGGAGTACTGGTGCGGGGACGCGCTCCAGCGCGGCGACGGGGATGGAGAGTAGCCGGTCGGCGAGGCGACGCTAGCTTGGCTGGCCCAGCCGGCGAAGTAGGGATGAGGAGGGAAGCCGACCCTTAGCTTGGCCGGCGGAGCGGCAGACGCAGCCGAGGTTGGCTCCTCCACCGCCATCTCTTCTTCCTCTTCCACCTCTTCTTCGCTGCCGCCAGCCTCTTCCAGGCGCTTGGCTCGCAGCACCCTCTCCATCTCCCGGCGGCGCGCGTTCTCGGACTTCCGGCGCGCCTCGTCCGAGATCCACTCGGCGTTGGTCATGCCCGACGGCCTCTGCTTCGGCGCCCTAGGCTTCTTCACCTCCTCCACGGCAGAGGGAGCGGTCGCGGCGGCGTGGGGGCCGACGAATTTGCTGGAGCCATGTCGGCGAGATCTGAGGGAGAAATGGCGGGATCGGCCGATGGGGGAGAGTATATGTGGCACGAAACGGCGGGAAAGGTCCAAAATATGGAGGGAAACAGACTCGTCTCGCCGACAGGTCTGGCCCACACGCGCATTTTGCCTCCCCCCCCCCCCCCCCCCCCCCGGCGAACCCCGGCGCTGGGTTTGGCTTGGGTGCGCCGGCGCGAAACGGCGCTAAATTTCGCCGAGACGGCGCTATTTGGACTCCTGGGGGCGGCGACTGAGAGAAAACGACGCTATTTGGGCCAAAACGGCGCTATTTCTCGGCCTTGGGGGAGCTGGGGGACGAGGGGAGATGCCCTAACGCTCTCCACCCCGTTCTGTCCTCTCACGCTGTCCCTTAATTTGTACGAAAAAACAAACAAACATACAGGTTCAGGCCTCGTCTCTACAGAAATTTGGAAGAACGCACGGAATAAGCCTCTGAACACCATCACCGTTAAGTTAAAATAGAACAGAGAAATTTCCATTTTATTATTTTCTGAGAGTTAACGAGAGCATTTGCGTGAACACTTGTTGACCACAAGATGCACCTACCTCCACCTGTCTCAAAACCAAGTTAGTTTGGACGCTTCTTTCAGAGTGGTAGTTGCGTCTCACAGTCTCAGTAGAGCCACATGTCCACTCGCACTCCTCTCACCTAACCCCGTTTTCCGTCGCATCGCACGGCAGCACGATAAAACACCCACGCTCTTTTGTTGTTCCTCCAATCTCTGCCATAGCAGACACACACAGCTGCTTCTTCATCTTCGAGACGATTTTGTTCTTCTGTTGACCACTGCTTCTGCAAAGAACAAGTAAGTTGGTTCATTCTGTTCTTCTTGTTTCAAAGATTCTTTACTGCTCCCCGCAAAAAAAAAAAAAAAAAAAAAAGATTCTTTACTGCTAAAATGCAGCCTACAGTGTCATGTGTGGTAAACAGGAAGAAAAAATAGGGAAAATAAAGTCAGCTTTTAATCGAGTTCTGCGTGCAAGTGCAGTGGAATCGGAACACGAGAAGACCGTGGATGTGGAAGGCATCCCGTTCCCACAGGAGATCGCCGGCGCCAAGGCGCTCTCGCTCGTCGGTCATGGCGTCACGGACATAGAGATCCATTTCCTTCAGATCAAGTTCAACGCCATCGGGGTCTACCTCGATACGGACGGCGTCATGGAGCACCTGCAGAGCTGGAAGGGGAAGGACCAGCTGGCCGGTGACGACGCTTTCTTCAACGCCCTCGTCTCCGGTGAGATGATGATTTGTGATGGTCGAGGACGACGGTACAGGACAAGTTTTCTGAATTCTGATACGATCGATGTTGTGCGTGCATGCAGCTCCGGTGGAGAAGGTGCTGAGGGTGGTGGTGATCAAGGAGATCAAGGGGTCGCAGTACGGCGTGCAGCTGGAGAGCTCCGTCAGGGACCGGCTGGTGGCGGCCGAGAGGTACGACGACGACGAGGAGGAGGCGCTGGAGAAGGTGGCGGAGTTCTTCCAGTCCAAGTACTTCAGGCCTGGCTCCGTCGTCACCTTCCGCTTCCCGGCCACCGCCACCGCCGCGGCGGAGATATCGTTCGCCACGGAGGGAAAGGAGGACGCGAAGGTGGCCGTGGAGAACGCTGCCGTCGCCGAGATGATCCAGAGGTGGTACCTCGGCGGCGAGTCGGCCGTGTCGCAGAGCACCGTCAGGAGCCTGGCTGATCATTTCCCGGCCATCCTCTCCTCGCCGTGATTTTTTTCACTCAGAGTGCTTCTGTAATAAAAACGCTACTTCATGATGAAATAATTTTCAGATATCTCAAATGCAGGAATGCTGTTCTGTTTCTTAACTATGCATTTTTTTTACTCCATATAAATTGAACAATATACTCAAATTAATACTGTCATGATGATGAACAGAGACTACACGGTCTAGTGGTTGGTGTCAATATTTTTTTTTGCTTTGCTTGCTTGCCTCTGATCCTCTGTCATAAGAAACGAGCTAGTAATGGTTTTGAACATCTGAATTGAAGAATCTGCTCTGATTTCCAACTATCACCCCATATGAAATACACAAACAAAATGCTAAGGTTCAGATCAAGTGATCGATTTGCACTTCAAATTAAGATTGAAAGCAAAACGATGAAAGCAAAGACTACAATTGATTCTGTTGTGGCGTCATCTGCTGAAAGAACTCCTGATTGGTTTTCAACCTCTATGGAGTTTTGCAAATCGAATAGGAAAAAATGGCACCCGACAAACCATGGATAGCGTCGCAGTCTGGTCCCGCATCTTGCACAACCTTTTCTTCTACGTCGAGCAACATAATAGAGATTTGTTGTTCAAATTAAATCACAACATTATAGCACAGTTTTTTTTGAGCAAATATCATATATATTAAACCAGCAAATAGTACATGATTACATCGATTAAAAAAAAACTAAAAGAGACTAGCAAATCTTTGAGATATTCAAGCCCTTTCTTCTTCCGTGACACAATCTTGTACTTTTCTGAAGGCAGCCGTAGAACAACGGAGAATACACCAAACCACAGACCTGTGAATACCAATGAAGGTTCTCCCATACTTTTAATTTTGAGCCGCAATGCCAAAGCAATATCGGCAAGAGCACCAACACTGATATTTCAGGGACAAACAACCGAACAATTTTGTCGATGTCGTTGGGAGCCGAGAGAACGAATCACCATTGCCGAGTACGTAGTAGCCGGGAAAGATATTGCGAGGACAATCCTCCTTGCGGCAACCATGAGAAACAATCCAAGATTGATCTGGCGAAGCAAGATCTGAAGAACCATACCTAGACAAACTTAATCTTCCAAAACCACCATTGACGTCGGGAATGTAAGAAAATTAGGGTTAGGAGCTATTCGGTCTACCCTCTATTCCTCTGCCTTATCGGTGGTGTCGCTCACAATGCATATTGAGACTAGAGGGTGGGACCTTTATATAGACTCCAAATTCCAGATAACTCAATCTGTTTCCAGATAGGACTCGTGACTTGTTAAACCAACCACTATCATTAACAGTCATTAACCGAGCCTATTACTGTTGAACAATTAGGTCCCAGCACGCACGTGTGAGTCATGCGCCGAGTTCGAATACAAAATCAAACTCGCAGGATTTAACAATCCATAGAGTCAATCCTATGAACAACCTGGCATTCCGCTCTATACTGTTCCCGGGTATAATTCCAGCATATTAATATACACTGTGTTCCAGTATAGCCGTACCGGCTTCCTTAAGTATATTTCCTTAAATACAATTCCACATCATTAATTCCCTGTTATTTCCGTGATGCTTCCAGACTGAAGTTTAATTCCGGACAATGTAGTAAATATATAAAATGTTGCAAGACACAATTTCCTACATCTCCCACTTGACTGAAAACATTTTATTTCAGCTAAGTGAATTCCCATGCTATTACATGGTTAGGCGTTAATTTCTTCCTTCAGTGCACTCACGTTGTATATAAACCTTTGTGACTTTTGGAGTCAAATTATCACAAAGTAACAGGTTATGATGCACCTTTCCACGACCTTAAGTTCACAAAGAAAATTCCTTAGCCATAGACCTTCCTTCAATGCTTGATGCATCAAAGTATTCATATTTCATAAATAACGAGTACTAAATCATGTTTCCTTTGTACACCAAAAAGACCTACAAAAGTAAATATTAACACATAACATAAAATAGATTACCTTTCACCAAGATCACAAATAGTGTCAATATCCACGTAGTTGAAGGTTGAGATCATCAATGAATAATGAGTAATCCATATTTCCTTGACATTGCGCGACAATTCCATTATGTGATTCCAAAAATTTCAATAAGATTCATATTCCGTTTGCTAATAATTCCAGCAAATCGTTTCCGTGCTAATAAAAATAGCAACAATTACAACGGCATGGCAAAGTTCAGGTCGCACGAATAATGTCCCACAATAACTGAGGATGACAATTATTCTTCCTTTTTCCTCACGAGTTTAAATATAATTCCTCGCAGAGTATCATTCCCTTAATCAAAAGGTACATGACAGGTTTGCACTTTTCCATAGAAAAAAGTATCAAAACATTCTCTATGTAATTCCACTCCCAAAAGATTGGAAGCTTCAACATACCTTTCATATGAAAGTTAGAACCGAACCAAGCTTCACTTCCATCAATGTGATATTTCAAAAACAATAAGAACATAGTTAGCACATGTAGCAATAATACAAAACAATTAACACTAACCTTTATATATGATTGTCTTCCATCATAAATAAAACCATTATCTTCCATCATAAATAAATCCATATGACCTGACATACCATTGATGTGAAGCTTGTTCCAAAAAACATGAATTGGTCAATTCAATTAGCAAACATTGTCATTGTTCCCACCTCCTCTAAATTCCAGAGTTTACACAAAGTATAACACTTCCTTTGGGTAAATAGTTAAACAACAACAACTACTCTAAATTCCAGAGTTTCCACAAAGTATAACATTTCCTTTGTGCAAATAATTAAACAACAACACCTCCTCTAAATTTCAGATTTTCCACAAAGTATAAATATTTCCTTTGTGTAAAGAATTAAACAACAAACTTAGAATTGTAACTTCCACTAAGAATGTTGCATTAAACTTCCTTGTAAATAAATCCAATAACATCCTATAGGCATGCGGTTGTTTGGTAAAATAACAAGTTCCCAGACTTTTATTATTCATCATTGAGTTTGTTCCTTCCCGCAATGTTTCCACCCATAGTTAACACTAGCAACAAGTTTAGTATTTTTCTTTCCTCTAAAATATAGAGTAACTTCCTCAAATAACACACAATAGTAGACAAGATATGATGGCCCAATTTAATTCTTTCCACTTTTCCTAAGTATGTTAGTGTTGGGAGTGTAACTTGGTGTTTTCCTTTGAGTTTAACACATATATTTCAGTGTGACTATTAATAAACACACCCTTCATGAGAAAATATCATATTCCTACTTTCCACCAATTTTCACTTTTACAGATAAAAAACGAAATACCATTTGATCCACTAGAAATATAAACATTAAAAATAAATCTTGGTGTGCTTTGTAGTAAACAATGATTCCAATTCCATACTACCAAAATATAAATAGAATACCTCTTTCCAGTTCACAAAATATAAATAGTGACTGTGATAAATAATGACTTACTCAACAAATAGTAGTATGTAATGCTTTCATAATCCAGTGAAAAACCAAGAGTTGTATTCCTCCATTCAACCATGGAGTATATAACATAAGACAACGGTGAATAATTCCATGCTCATCACATTAGTTTGAATTAATATTCCTGAAGTGTACTTCCCCCACCAATCAGTTTTAAACCTTGTAATCCTTTGATGAACTGATTTTCCACTTTAGTATGAGATGTTAATACAACAAAAACCTTCCGACTTGTATTGTTAAAGATATTAATAACCATATCAAGTGAATCATGAAATAAACAAATATATCCACCTCAAGTAGGAGTGTCCAAAAATACCGTAAATATGTGTTGATAAATTATCATAATCCTCCCACTAAAGCTTAGAATTCCAGAATTAATAATCCACTAATTTTGTTCCTTGATATGTGACCAAGTTGTAAATGAGATAAAATAATTGTACCTCTAATGGGAGTGTAAAACCAAATGTCACATTGAAGAGAAATCCATAACTGTAGTCCTCCCACTTAAAGTTTATAATTCCAGAATTAACAATCGTAATTCTGTTTGTAGAGTATGACCAAGTCGTAAATAACGTCAATAATAAAATTCCGAGCATGTGTTCCTTTTACAAGTGTTCCTCCATACGGAGTTATCTTCACAACCAAATAAACGATTTGGTAACCAACTTCCAATGGATTATCAAGATAAACGACACCATTGTGTTAAATTCGATAATAATGCACTAATTTCCATTGAGCAATAATTCCACTCTTCCTTTTCCAAATAGCATGCATAATAAAACAAATTCCGGTAGAGAAGTATAAAACAAATTCCTTCAATTGTAGGCGAATATCATGACCTACAAAATACAATGATACCTTCCCTCCACAAAAGAGTATTATGACATAAATTTCCAATTCCAAAGTATATAATGAATTATTAGTTGTGCCTAAGTGCACCCGTTTATTTTCCTTTGGAATTATTCACTTGCTAACACATTTATATTGTATTCCATCAAATTATGACGTAGAGGCAAATACAAACTACATGGAGTATTTTCAATTTTGAAGGTTCTCCCATACTTTTAATTTTGAGCCGCAATGCCAAAGCAATATCGGCAAGAGCACCAACACTGATATTTCAGGGACAAACAACCGAACAACTTTGTCGATGTCGTTGGGAGCCGAGAGAACGAATCACCATTGCCGAGTACGTAGTAGCCGGGAAAGATATTGCGAGGACAATCCTCCTTGCGGCAACCATGAGAAACAATCCAAGATTGATCTGGCGAAGCAAGATCTGAAGAACCATACCTAGACAAACTTAATCTTCCAAAACCACCATTGACGTCGGGAATGTAAGAAAATTAGGGTTAGGAGCTATCCGGTCTACCCTCTATTCCTTTGCCTTATCGGTGGTGTCGCTCACAATGCATATTGAGACTAGAGGGTGGGACCTTTATATAGACTCCAAATTCCAGATAACTCAATCTGTTTCCAGATAGGACTCGTGACTTGTTAAACCAACCACTATCATTAACAGTCATTAACCGAGCCTATTACTGTTGAACAATTAGGTCCCAGCACACACGTGTGAGTCATGCGCCGAGTTCGAATACAAAATCAAACTCGCAGGATTTAACAATCCATAGAGTCAATCCTATGAACAACCTGGCATTCCGCTCTATACTGTTCCCGGGTATAATTCCAGCATATTAATATACACTGTGTTCCAGTATAGCCGTACCGGCTTCCTTAAGTATATTTCCTTAAGTACAATTCCACATCATTAATTCCCTGTTATTTCCGTGATGCTTCCAGATTGAAGTTTAATTCCGGACAATGTAGTAAATATATAAAATGTTGCAAGACACAATTTCCTACAGGGAAGGAGATCTCGCCGTCGAACGAAGACCGGAAAATTGCTCATTGTAGAAGATGTCATCTCTATTGATGAAGACGAGGACAACCAAAACACTAGATTGAAACACTACTTTTATTAAAAACTTCACTCATAGATCGGATTCCCCACCCCTTCCGACGCCGGCAAGGCCGGCCAGAGTAGGGGGAACCGATCTACGGTGGAGGAGGAGAAATGGCGGCATCTAGGCTTCTATGCGGCGTCGGCGGCTAGGCTTTCCTTTGCTTTCTTTTACATTATAGCACAGTTAGTTGACAGCCCCTTAGGATAAGATCAGCGATCTAAGATCAATTAGATGCTTGTCGATCACATTTCAAGAAAGACACTTGTCAGCAAGTCGATCGTGCCTAACGGGCTACTCAAGTACCAACCAAAAGACCAGAACCAAGTACTCATCTTCGAAGCAACCATGAAGCTTTCTGGAAAAATCACACATGCTCAACCGCAAGAACATTGCTTCCAGCCGCTTTAAACGTCACAAAAATAACAACACCCCAACTATTTTCTATCATATTTGCTTCAAAACCTTAAAATGTATGTTCCTAAATTTGAAAAGAACGCATAGGATAAGATGTGAGAGTCCAACGCATCATCCAAGCATGTATAATACCTAGCTCGGAGCACCAATATGACAAATCAAGAAGGGTGTGGCAGGCCGCATAACTACACTGGCTGAGCAGATTTGCAAAAAAATTCCTCCTAGACCCCCGCATCGTCCGCATCGGGCGACTTGGCGGAGCCCTACCACCTCAGCCGCCGGCCATCCCTCACCCATCTCCCTCCCTCTCCCCCCCCCATCGCCGGAGGAGGTCGTCCTACAGCGGACGGCGGCGGCGGGGCGCCCTTCCCGTTTTCTTTTAGTTGAGCCTGAGCAGTCTTCTCGCAATCCATTGATCGATCCGATCTGAATTCATCGGCCGGCCAGCCACGGACGATCCAAGTGCCAGGCCGCGTGCTGTGTGCATGTGCATGGTGAATCGATGCATCCTGCCTCACATGCATGTTGCATAGCTTGCTGCTCCAGCCTCGTGCGTTCAGCTCCGACGTAGATCGGAAGGCAGGAGAACAGAGGCAACAACGGAGGAAGGAGGCACCAGATCATGAGGCTGGCGACACAGATCGGTGTATCTGGATCGTGAGGTCGGCTACATGATGGTGGCGGTCAGGTAACTGTCCAATTTGTCGGCACTATGAGGTACACCATGCCATTAGCTGCGATTACCGTGGTGCTGACAATGATGGGGAATTTGAAGATGGTTGTGCCGGATGACTAGTGGATCTTGATGGCTCATGTCGAGTTCAAGATTACAAGTGATGATGGAGTGATGAAGGAGGCGAATCTAGATGTGGTGAAGACTGTGAGCCGGATGATCGGTGTTTTGCAATAGTCTTGGCAAGCGGGGGCGGCAACACAGGAGGACTTCTTCTAGGTGGTGTTCTTTGGGTACACAGTTTCGACTTCCAGGGTGAAAACCGTAGGTTTGACCTTCACTGGTTGTACCTGGAAATAACGGCTATTTGTCTCGTTGTTGAATGCATTGTCTGGAATTTAGTCGGACTTTTTTCCGGGTGAAAACCCTTGATCCATGATCAGAGCGACGACGGTGTTTGTACATGGTTTTCTTCTTGGAGGCGTCGGCTTTGGAGAACCTTTTTTGCAGTCCGGGTGTGGCCTCTGGTGGTGGTAGTTCCTACTGCTTCGCTGATCTGTTCGGCAGGTGTTTTTCTTTTTTCTTTTTTGTTGTGGCTGTGTGCATCCTTAATGTCTCAACTAGCTCTTGACGTTATGTTGTTGCAGAGGCTGGGTGTAATTGATATCTGCTTGGTATTAATATATTCTCTTTATAAAAAAAACAGATTGTAACATAGGAGCCTCCACACACTGACAACATTTGCGGCTCCTATGTACACATCTTGATCATGAAAACAACATTTGCTGCTGCTCTGCCCATTTTCTTTGGCCAAAATTTTCCTATGTAAGAATAACTTTCCGATGAAGAAACCACATAAAAATCTTAATTTTTAGTACTTTTAGTCTACGAATATATTTGCGTAGAAACCTAGTGTGCCAACGAGATGTAGTAAAACCAAATTTAAACACATCCGGATTATCAGTTAGGTTGACATGCATCAACCATTCAAAAACATGAAGCCATCTTGTCCATTTGAAGGTAATATTCAAAAGAGTTTGCGAAAGAACACTTGGCCACCAAAACTTCTTTTCGATGAACAATGTTGTAAAATGTTGGATATTGATGAGCGAGAGGTGATTCTCAGAGCGAGGAGTTCTCCCAAAACCTAGTGTTCTGTCCATCTCAAATATGAAAAGACCCTCGTGAAAAAATCGCCCTTCACCCTCATTAATCCTTTCGAAAAAGATAAAATATGTTGGCTTTGCTTTTACTGTAGATAAAAGTCTTAGAGTGACGATACTTATTTTTTAGCAGCTCTTGCCACACTCCTTCCTCGTTTAAAAGTTCAAACAACCACTTGATGATTAAACATTTATTTTTTTATATCAAGTACGTTCACTCCTAAATCACCTTGATCTTTCTGCCTACAAATAATATTCCACTTTGTTAGCCTTTTTTTTCCGGCCTCCACTTTACCAAAAGAAACGAGATCTGAAGAAATCTATTTTTTTCGTACCCCTTTAGGCATTTCCAAGAAAGATAACACAAACATTGGCAAACTAGTTATAATCAAGTTAATTAAAATCAAGCGATCTCCATAATATAATATTTTCCCATCCAACATGCCAACTTCCTAGCAAACCTATCTTCCACAGGTTTGCATTCGACATGTTTATGTTTTCTGAAATTAATTGGAATACCCAAATATTGAAAAGGAGAAGTTCCAGATTCATACCCGAATAGAATATTGTAACGGTGTTCTTCTTCATTGTCCTTCCCAAAGCAATACGATTCACTTTTATCAAGTTTTATCTTCATAATAGAAAGTTGTTCAAAAATACATAGGATTAGTTACATATTCAATGCTTTTTAAGAGTATGTTCCATAAAATAATGGTGTCATCAGCATATTGAAGGATCAATGCCCCACCCTCAAGTAGATGAGGGATGAGACCATCCACTTGGCCATCCTCCTTTGCTCTAGAACTTAGTATTCAACATATCTGCAATAAGATTAAATAAACTTGGTGAAAGTTGGTCACACTGTCTCAATCCTTTCTTAGTTTGAAAATAGTGGCCAATATTATATAAACCTTATTTCTCACACTCCCTTTCTTGACAAATTTATTAGTCCATTCACACCATTTTTGGTCAATACCTTTCATACGTAAAGTTTGTTGGAGGAAAGACCATTTACTTTATCATAGGAGTTTTTAAAATCTAATTTAAACACCATTCATTTGTTCCTATGCAGGTCATGGATCGTTTCATGGAGGACATCCACCCCTTCTAACATATGTCTACCAACCATTAGTCGGCCTGATGACTCTATGAGCAATACCAGAAATACATTTAATCCCCACATTTAAAAATATTTTAAAACTTACATTCAAAACATAGTTGGGAGTGTATCGCTGAATTTGGATAAAGTTTTGGGAGTAGAATGATTGTACTGAAACATGAAATTTAGACGGAACAGAGGCAACAGTCCTTCCTGAAAACTAGTGAACAAAGCCTTCAAAGCACGCTGTAAATTTACCAGAACCTCTGATTGAATTCAGTAGGGAACCCATCTGGACCCGGTGCTTTATTCTTTTCCATTTTCATAATAGTATTGAAAACTTTTTCTCTGTGAAGTCAGCTATTATTATATTGTTTTCTTCTACAGTAAGCTAGGGTAAATCATGAGTGACCGACTCAATCATCAAGAAATCTTTAAAGACCAGCGGCCCAAACAATTTTTTAATGAAAATCTGTGATGTAAGTTTTAAAATGCTTCACCTACAATGGTTCCTTCCTCTTATTCCAGCTGAAAGCTCTTCTATCTTTGTTACTTACCAGTTGCAATAACGTGAAAGTATTTCACCTACTAGTGGTGCTGACATTGAGAGGGCCCTGCCTTGGGTTGTGATTTGATATATCATTTTCTGATTATCGGGATTCTAAACGTACGTGTTTTGGATAACATATTTGGTTCTCTTTTTGAGGTTTCATGTAACCTTTCTTTTTATTCACATGGTTTTTGTCCAATGTTTCAAATATACATTTGATAAAGATAAGCACATTTTGAATCCTCGTTACGATTAAGGGTACAAAATAATAAATTCATGTAGCTCTCACACAACACAAAATTCGAAAATTAGCAAAAATCTTGGTCATTTCAAACACAAATATGTAATCTCTATGGGGAATCCTATTTACATATTGCGGAAGTTACCACAACTATGTGTATCCTCCTTAGCTTATATGAGCCTGGCCCATGTGTTTCCACACACGCAAATTTTGGGCTAGGGTCTCGATTTTTTACATTTTTATTCTATTTTATAATTTTTCTCCATAAATGCATTTTTTTATTTTTCTTATGTTCCTTTTCAGGTACTTCCTGTTATATGTTTTGTTTTCCTATTTATTTTTATTTTTTATTTTTTTATCATCTTATTTGTATGACTTTTTATCATATATATATTTTTATAAATCACGAACATTATTTAGATATAATATATATTTAGTTAGTAATATGTGAACAATTATTTCAACACATGTGAACTTTTATTTACGTCACACAAATTTTCTTATCTTAAATTAATTCATATAAATAAATATTCCCCAATTAATAAAATTATGTGTTAATGGTCGCGCTGAAAACGACCCCATTAAATACCCTTCAGACGACAAGGGACGGATTGCCTCCTTAAGCGGTTAATAAGAGATCCCAACTTTACAACCTTTGTGTCGAATGACCAGATTGGATATCACAATTTTGTTGGACCACTATCACAGAGAGTGTGAAAGAGAAGTATGTAATAGAAACTAAAACACTCCTTAAGATCCATCATTAAGTTTGAAGCAGGCATAGTGTCGAACCTTGAAACATGTACGTTGGGAAATAGGGAGATACGGCATGAGGGCAGTGACCAGGGAAGAAAGATGGGTAGGAGGCTTTCCTTATAATAAGTAAAACTTGTTGGTCATATCTGCTACGACACAGATCGAGGGGTGCTGGTTTGATGGAGGAAGCAAAAAAAAACTTTGAGCAATGTTTAAAGTTGGAGTGCCATCCCACATTTTTATTATTCGTGAAAATTGCAAAAGTGTTGGTCCCAATAAGAATAAATAGTGTATTATTTTTGTTTAGTGAGTTGTGCAAGACTATCAGTCCGACATATTAATAAAACATGGGTGCTCCATCAAAAGTTGCTATCACAATAACTACATGCATGAACATGTATTTTCTGGATCACGCAGACCCAACTGAATAATCAACACAATATATAAAGCTCATACAATAATCACTGATTATTAATTAATTGCCTGAACAAGTAGGTCAGACAAACAGGGCACACGTACAGTGTACAGATCGATCGGCTAGAGTAGCAAGCAGCTGACACATCACTCACACACGTACGCAGAACTGAAAACTAGCATACAGAAATATATATTTGCACAACGACTGGGTGCAAGAAAAACATAAACACGCGTGTAATAAATAGAGAGCAACCTGCATGCGACATGCGGTTTTTATTTTATTTTTTCTAGCTGCATCTTACTTATCTCTAAGCACTCCATCAACCTCCAGACGCGCGGGCATGCATGCCATGCATCTAGGTGATCCTGCAGTATGCCAAAGAATATATGCGCTTAGAGGAGAACATCATAATATATCATGCAGATTAAGAGTACTTTTAAAATTTAAAGCACAGTCAAGTCAACTGTTCTTCTTAGAAAATAAATCTTCAACACGACCACACGTACTTGTTGCAGTCGGTGGACATGCTGATGGGGAAGGGGACTCTGACGCCGCACTTGCTGGGCACGCCGGAGACCTTGCCCATGTCGATGGACTTGATGCTGCCGGCGAGCTTCTTGAGGCAGGTGCACGCCGTCCGCCGGTCTGGGGTGCTCTTGGCCAGGCCGTTCAGTCCCCGCACGCCGTTGCAGCAGCCCGCGGTCAGCGCCCCCCTCCCCGTCGCGTACTGCACGCACTGCGCCAGCTTGGAATCCACGTCCCCGCAGGTCAGCGCCGACGCCTCGCCGGCGAACATCATCAGCACCACCGCCGCCATGACTGCCACGGCCACCGTAGCCTTGCTGTTGAGAGCCATCGATCGAGCTAAGCTAAGCTAGCTAGTAGCTGAGTAGACGAGTGTGTGTGGTGTACTGAGCTTAGTAGCTAGTGTGTGATGGTGTGGAGGAAAGGGTATGGCTTGGAGGGTATAAATAGGAAGAAATGCACATGCAGGATTGATTGAGCAATTGATGTCCGTCGCTGCCAGGTCGTTGGCTGCTGGAGCTAATTAACATGTATGATCGATCCACCATGCAAGTGCATGTAGTTAGGTGCTAGGTACGCTAGCTAAGGTAGCTCCCACACACACAAAAAAAAAGTACGCTAGGTAGCTAGCTAATTGGTACGTGTGTCCTTTTGGTTGTCATTTTTTTTTCATGATTTTTAGAGTGAATTCAGCTAGGAAAACCAAGAAAAAAATAGCGCGCTATAGAAAAATAGCGTCGGCCTTAAAATATGCTATTAGCGTGCTATATCGCCGGAAACTCCAAAGTGCACCCGGGAGCATGTGTTCCTGGTTTTTTCGAAAAAATATAGAAAATTGAAAACTTATCAAAATATTTCGAAAAAAATCATGCACGTACCTGAGCATGTCACGCACCATCGTGTAAAATTTGGCGACGAAACGACATCGCGGCCGCCCTGTGCACAAATGACAAAATTCTGACAGAAAATAGCATCCAAAATTTTGAATTTTCAGATTTGTGATTTGTCATTTTTGCACAGGGCGGCCACGATGTCGTTTCGTCGCGTAATTTTACACGATGGTGCGTGACATGCTCAGGTACGTGCATGATTTGTTTCGAAATATTTTGATAAGTTTTCAATTTTCTATATTTTTTCGAAAAAACCGGGAGCACATGCTCCCGGGTGCACAACGGCCGCGTTCGCTATATCGCGCTATAACGTACTATTAGTGAGACATTGCACACGATTTATTTAGCGAGACAATTCTCAAAACGCTATAGCGTGCTATTAGCGGCGCTATAGCGTGCTATTTTTTCCATGAGGAAAACTCTCATTCTGTTCACATGGAATCCGATAGTTGTCACCATGCATATCAACTACTCCCTCCATTTCAAAATATAGTCATTTTTAGTTTTTTCTTGATTCATACGTATACGGACCAAAATGAGTGAATTAACACACTAAAATACGTCTAGATATGTAAGAATCAAGAAAAACTAAAAAGACTCTCATAATTTAAAACGGAGGGACCGAGGGAGTAGTCACTACTCACTACCGAGACTTGTGTTGCCCCTACCTCCTATTACGTAGGCGTCTAAAGAAAACTACCTGTTGTGAGAAGAGCCACAACATGTACTCACAAGTCACAACTCTACGAAAATCCAGAAATTGAAACTTCTAACTCTAAGGGCATGTATGTACAATGCAATCATGCAAGATGCTTATGGAGGTATCTGTACAATTAATATAAACCATTTTTAATCCTTAGTGCTTATTTATAGAGGATATATGCTTAATTAGGCACTTTTTCTCTATAGATAAACATTGGTGCCCGTAGATAATCTAGTTTATTGTATTGTACATGTCATAAATAATACATAATTTGAGTTGGGCTTTTAGTTGGTAGATTATCACTGCCATCGATACAATCATTCTTTCAGTTTTATAGGGTCTTACACCAGATGTTGATTCAAGTTTTGTGGAATGACATAAACCTGCCACATGAATTAATGTTATATAAATTTCCATAAACTTTGGGAAGTTGTAGTCCAAGGACAATGGGAGCCAGGTGCACCACAAGCCCGGATGCACGAGATACGTTCTCTCGGGTAGTTCTCACATGGATCGTTCCTTGTGTCTGCTCCCGATAGTGTATCTCTCCCGATCGCATGGGCTTTTTTTCCGCCATCGTCTGCTCTCCCCTCCATCATGAATGTAAATAGTGTTGTCTATGTTAGAGGTCAAACTAATCAAGAGGAATTATTTTAGTGTGTGAATTGCTGATATCTTTTGATATACGTTGCATGTCAAGTGAAATGAAACTGGTCACCAGAATCTCTACTACGACAACTGAACTTTCAACCTCCTGCAAAACAAAAGGGAAAAATAAGACTGAACTATCTCATCTTCCGTAACCGAGCGGCACATCTACAGTACAAAAGAAGTACTGATTGATGGTCTGACAGACACGTAACCTAACTGTTGATGCCTGCTTTTGTTAGTGTCATTTAATATAGTATACATAGTATTATGATTAATTTCCAATTTGTGCAACCTGCTTGCATCTTACGGCGACACCATCTTTCCAGTCTACTAACACACTAGCAAGTCAAGTAGCTCTTCACCTCATTAATCCTCAACAGTGCTATAAATTGTTTGTTAATTCGTCAAGTCTCTGCATCCATCTTAGGGCATGAGGATTCCGGCCAGTCTTTCTTTTGTATAGCAAAATTTGCAAGTTGCAACGCCCACTGAGAAGCTTGTATATGGCCGAAATTAAGTTATCGCCAGTGCCAAGCTCTTTCTACCACGGGGTATGCGCCTACCGAAAAAAAAAAATTCAGTTTCTGTAATGACAACCACAGTAAACCAGATTGACGATCCGATAGGGCAATGAGCTCGATCTACTAACTAACGAAGCGACAGACTTTGTTCTCGACACAAAAATTAACCATGACCCATGGCGAGAGAGACAAGACGGCACATCACTAGCTAGGCCAGGCTAAGATGAGCAAGTTGTTTGCTTTAGTAGGTTTCTTTCATCTTTCGTTTTCTCGGCTTAAATGGCGTAAATTCGCTGATTAATCAGACATCCCTGATCGTTCTGAGCCACGAGATCTGTGCTCACGAATTTAATTTCCAACTGTACATGAGGTCTCTGCTGTATTTGTTAGCTCCTCCTTTTAATTCCAGCAATGATGGGCTACATGCACCAGCTTACTAAAGCATTTCCTAAAAATAAAATAAAACACTCAATCATGGGCGCCCTAGCTACAACATACTACTCAATAGTATATACTATATAATAAATGAATTGTACTGCTTACAAGAGTATAATTAAGAGCAGTGTTCTATCAGATTTTTTTTTCGATAAAGGGATCTTTAAGTTTTCTATCAGATACTGTAGAAGTATACAAAACCATTTTACAGGATATTGAGGGTGCAACTTTTTCAGGTCTGTATAAAGGCATGCATCCTTTAAAACTATTCCATCGTTATTTTTCACACGTAGATGTATGTTAAACTGTAGTCCAACTCTAGTTTGACATTTACTCAGGTGAACAAGCTCACTTGGGTAATATAAAAATCATTTCACGTTGAATTATCTTGGATGCGCCAAGATGCATGGTTTCTACGATATGGTTTGTAGAGAATGGGTGTCCATGAACGAGGGGAAAACACCCATTAAAAAATGGCAGAATAAAATCCAGCATCTTAGACAATGTTTGCGGGGTTGGGCTAAGAATATGTGCGGAGAATATAGAAAAAATAAAGAATAGTTTTGTGCCTTAATAGATGTGCTTGATATTAAGGCTGAACAAATACCGGTTAGTGAGGCTGAGATGACAACCAAAAAAAGAGGCGGAAAAATTCCTTGCTATTTTAAGGCATGATGAGGAATCTAAATGGGCTCAACGCGCCAAATTTAAGCATATTCGTGAAGGTGGGGCAAATACAATTTTTTTTTCATTTGATCGCAAATGGAAAACATAGGAAAAAAAAGAATATTTCAACTTGAACAAGATGAAGGGACTATTGTTGGGGAATCGAACTTAAAAGTTTTCATTTCAGAATTTTATAAGAAATTATTTGGGGCGTCGGAACCAAATTCTTTCTCTATGTTGGAGGAGCGAAATGAGGATATGCCTCAAATCTCCGACACAGAGAATAGCATTTTAACTTCTAACTTTAAGGAGAAAGAAGTTTTTGATGCGATTTCCCAAATGGAACATAATAAAGCGCCGGGACCAGACGGGTTTCCCGCCCAGTTCTATCAAATTTTTTGGAACGTCATTAAATGCGATTTGATGGCGCTGTTTGTGCAGTTACAAACAGGTCAACTATCTTCGTTCAAGTTGAATTTTGGATTAATCACGCTACTCCCCAAGAAGGAGGATGTCAGTATGATTGAGGAATATAGGCCCATATGTCTTCTTAATGTTAGTTTTAAGATTTTCACAAAAGTGGGTACAAACAGAGTCACTTCAGTTGCTCATAAGGTGGTCTGACCAACACAATCCGCTTTTATGCCGTGAAGAAATATTTTGGAAGGAGTAGTTGTACTACATGAAACCATCCATGAGCTTCATCGAAGAAAATGGATGAGGTGCTTTTTAAGATTGATTTTGAGAAAGCATATGATAAGGTTAAGTGGTCCTTTATTCAACAAACTTTACGAATGAAGGAATTTTCACATAAGTGGTGTGAATGGATAGCTCGGTTTGTGCAGGGTGGTATTGTTGGTGTTAAAGTAAATGATGACATCGGTCATTATTTTCAAACTTTAAAAGGTTTAAGGTAGGGAGATCCACGTTTTCCTATACTTTTTAACCTTGTTGCGGACATGTTGGCCATCTTAATAGCTCGGGCTAAAGAGGGTGGCCAAGTATTAGGATTGGTACCTCATCTTGTCGAAGGTGGTGTATCCATTTTTCAATATGCGGACGATACAATTTTATTTCTTGAACATGACCTAGAGAAGGCCGTGAACATGAAATTAATTTAGTCTTTCTTTGAGCAACTATCTGGTTTAAAAATAATCTTTCACAAGAGTGAGATTTATTGTTTTGGTAAGGCAAATGAGACTCAAGAGGAATATCGACATATTTTTGGATGCACTAGCGGTGCACTTCCATTTAAATATCTTGGTATTCCCATTCATTATAGGAAGCTTTTAAACAAGGAATGGAAACCGGTAGAGGATAGGTTCAAAAAGAAATTGGGAGCATGGATTGGAAAGATGCTCTCATACGGAGATCGTCTAGTCCTTATAAATTCGGTTCTTACTAGCTTGCCCATGTTTTTGTTATCATTCTTTGAAATACCTGTCGGGGTACGAAAAAGATTGGATTTCTATCGGTCTCGTTTCTGTTGGCAAAGTGATCAAAACAAGAGAAAGTATAGACTTACTAAATCGAACATTGTTTGTCGTCCAAAAGACCAGGGGGGTCTTGGGATTGAGGTTTTGGAAACTAATAATAGAAGTCTACTTAACAAATGGCTCTTTAACATCTTAACAGAGGAGGGAGTTTGGCAAGAATTGCCTTGCAATAAGTATCATAATGGCAAAACGTCATCTCAAGTCCAGGCAAAACCGACTGACTCTCCCTTCTGGAAGGGGATTATAATACCCTGTATTTGTAAAGTATATTTTGGACAAAGACGGAAGATATTTAACCAAGATTGACTTTTAAAATGTCGGTCGCATCGGAAGTCTGAGACCGTAGTCGAGTTTGTCTCGTGGAGCTGAGATGGAAAACGACTGTAAAATTGTTCAATTCATAGTACCGACATACCATGGATAATTCAATGTATCAATAGATATTTTCTTAGCATCTATATCCAAACCTTATCTGTAAGAAAAAGAGAAGATACATATATATATACCTAGCCCAGCCCAACCCATCTGGCTCTCTATTCCCCACCGGACGCCGCTGACCTAGTTCATCCGCCGCCAACGCCGCCGCAACATCCAGTTCGCGTGTATTCGCTGGCAGCCGGCCGGAGCCTTGCCGGAGTGCCGCCCTGCTGTCCTGAAGACCGTCTGTCGCTGGAGACGCTGCTCCTAGTTGGATTGGTTCGATTCCTCTTAGCTGGTCTTGCATTTTATTCATTCATTTTCTTCCCAGCGAGCTATTTGAGTCGATCTGGGCATGATTCCACCTGTGTACGTCATTTCAGTCTAGAAATCTTTGGTATGTCTTGATCTATCAGCTTACCATGTTGAGGCTAATATTTAAATCAAGTAAATCTGCTATGCATTACATACGTGTAGATCCATCATTCCTGCTGGGCTCGTTTCACCAATCTGTGTACAAACTGAGATGAGCAAGATCTGATTACTTTTGTCTCTAATTAATTCTGAGTTTTGTACAACTTGGCATCCGATGGTTTTCTCAGCTAGGGAATACGCACTTGCGTATCAGCTTTCTAGCTGGCATAGTGGTTAGCAGTAGTATTGTTTGGCTGTTACACTAAGTATATTCAGTTAAATAAAATTATATGCTTTCGCTCAGATATTAACTCACAGTAGAACGACAAGTGCATATGATTTAATGGCATTGCTGCTACTTATCGTGGTATAGAATTTCTGAGAGTGATTTCATCAACAGATGTGAGGATTTCTGGTGCCGATAATAATACTTCCGTTGAACGTCGAGGTTAAGGCAAGTGCATGCCGAACCATTTGTTCATTCTGTGATTGTTCAACTGATTGTTCTCATTGAGTGAAAGTTTCTTATCTGATTGTTCAGTTCAGTCCTATTCTGTTCTGGTTTCCTATTCTTGTTCAGCGATATCACACTTCTTTCATAGCTAACTCGGTGAGAAACTGTTCACAAGCTGCTAGTTCCGATAAAGTTCGGTGAGAACCGTTGCTTGTGAGCTAGTCCGATGGCTATCCTTTCCTGTTGGTCCGGTGAGAGACTGTCCCGAGTGGCTACTCCGATAGAGTTCGGTGAGAACTGTTAGCTCGTGGGCTAGTCCGGGCGACATATTCAGAGATTCGGTTTCACACTTCCATTTGACACTGATGCATGAATACATTGTTCTATGATTAATTGTTCGTATGGCTCTAATTGTACTTGCTGAGTATTATATACTCACTCTTGCTTTTCATTTGGTTTTCAGGTAATAAGTAAACAGTAAACAACTTGTTGCATGGGAGACGGGCTTAGCGCGCACCTATCACGTCACTTGATCACATGTTTATGTATAATGCCTAGTGGACAATCCTACCATTATATAGTATCGTAGCTTAGTACTTGCTTATCCAGGTCTGTTTGTTCATGCCTTCCGGAATCGCTACTGTGAGCCTTTGGTTACTCGGAACTTTGTATCTTATAAATATTAGCTGATTTGAGCTATAAGGTGAGCCCTTGTATACATGATCTGAATTCATGCTAGCTTTGTCCAAAATGAATAAAAAGTCTTTCGTGGATGCCCTTTTAGACAAATGAGGTGCTGTCCAAGCTTACAATTTTTCCTTTATTGGTGTTTTTAGTTAGTTGGTAGCACTGCCAGGTGGTTTAGAAGCCTGGGGTGTTATAGTTGGTATCAGAGCCCAGGCGTTAGATATTTGGTGTTGCCCTCTCCTTAATTAGTATGCTATAACTTAAAATTTGACACACTGGTGCACAATAGGATGGGTTTGGGTCATTCATTGCATTTACGCTCCTGTCCTAATTTATTGTTGATCTCATTTATCCGTATGTCGTTGTGCCCCAGGCTGTTGCCACGGGAGGTTTGCAGTTCCTTGCTTCAGGTACATCTTGTTTGGTTGTCCCTCGGTTGTAGGTACTAAGTAGTTGACTTGAGAGGTTCTCTTCACGCCTGATGAAGTAATTGGAAAGGAAAAGTTTGGTCATCTATAAAATTCCATACAGGTGTGATGAAGATATCTGGCCATTTCGTCACCGAGACTTGAATCCTTTCGTTGTGTCCCTTGCGTCACCAGATCCAGTTGAGATGATCTGACTCTTTTCTTTGGTGTGTCATCGTGACACCTTCGGATGAGCCTTTTCTTAAAAGTGACCCATACTTCTGTACTATTATTTCCATCTCTTCTTCCATGGTGGACATGTTATGTTGACTTCCTTCAGCAAGGATTTAATAATTTCCCTTCAAGTGAACCTAGGGTGGGCCCTGACCTAAAGCGAGAACGAGGCCGTAGCAGGCGGGGATTTAATTCCAAAGGAATTCCAAAGTCTATGATTGCATCCTTCCTTCTAGAAAATTTACCGGTAACCTTGCTATGGTCCCACTATCTCATATCCTGGTTCTTAGGGAACCCTTGTAATCTTGGTCCCACCTTGTAGAGCTTATTTTCTATGTATGAACCCTGACACTCCTTGGTTCAAGTTGCTCATTTCTTGTTGAATCATGATTTGTGAAGCCATGTTACTATTGGTTCTATCCTTAAGGCCAAGTTCTTGCTTCTATCAATGAGTTTCTAGTATGTATCAATTGTTGTTTGCTTGCTGTGGGTCTTAACTCAGACTCATGAATTATCTTGTCATTTTATCATAAAGATTTTCTGTGTCAAGTTACCATGGATATCTGGTTGTTTCTACCTGTAGTTCAAGAAGTGCAGAAGTGACAACTCTCCATGTAGTTAAACGCAGATCGGGTGGACCCTAACTCTTTCAATAATGTGTTGATTGGAGTTGTAGAATTCCAGACCTGGTCTCATAAAGGTTGACTATCCTTTTACCAAAACCCTTGTATCTTTCAGCGAGCTAGTTCTTGCTCTACTTGTGCCCAGGTTTTGTGGCAAAGCTTAGAATATGGTCTGGCATGGTGATTGGATTGATGGGGGTCGACCTCGAACTCATGTTCGTGCCTGACATCTTTTCACTCTGCCATGTGAGGAGACTGAGAGTTAGAACCATGGTTCATTTGTTCACATACAAAGCAAATAGTTTGAGTAAAGTATGGCATGATCACCCATATCATTTACTCTTATTATTTGCCCATGTTATGATGAAGACATGAACTTGAGTGATTCTTCGCTAGCTTCGTACGAGCTAATGCTTGTCAACCTAAACTATAGGTGGAATAGTTGGTCTATATGAAACATGTAGTTCTTTTTGTCTTCAAGTCCTGCCTCGGATCCTTGTGTGGCTCTTGCCCAGAGCTATTCTTAAGTTGGCCCCAGGAAAGAGATGTGAGGTTGAGACCATGTCCTTAAGTTCGTTTCCGTATTTGCTAGGTATTCGTGGCCTTGTTTTGGTTCTCCTCTTTACTTGCAAGTAATTTGTTTGTTGAGAATGGATCCTTATTCGCTACCTTCGGATTAGTTCACATGATTGGTTGATGTCCTGTATGATATCTTGCTAGCAAATCCAAGTTTATCTTATGGCTCTCTTACTCATAAGGACCTATTGTTGTTGTAATCTTTGTGCTCCTTAATTGATCAGAATGTTTTGTAACTTCTATGCCTCTTTAGAAAATTATTGGGTCGTTCCTGATTTCAGATGAACATTGCTTTTCATGAGTGCTTCTATAGTTGTTCCCTAGTAACCGGATGTCCTTGTATTCTACAAGTTATAATGAGTGAAGAACACGAGGGCGTGTTCCTTTTAAGGTGGGTAGAATATAATACCCTGTATTTGTAAAGTATATTTTGGACAAAGACGGAAGATATTTGACCAAGATTGACTTTTAAAATGTCGGTCGCATCGGAAGTCTGAGACCGTAGTCGAGTTTGTCTCGTGGAGCTGAGATGGAAAACGACTGTAAAATTGTTCAATTCATAGTACCGACATACCATGGATAATTCAATGTATCAATAGATATTTTCTTAGCATCTATATCCAAACCTTATCTGTAAGAAAAAGAGAAGATACATATATATATACCTAGCCCAGCCCAACCCATCTGGCTCTCTATTCCCCACCGGACGCCGCTGACCTAGTTCGTCCGCCGCCAACGCTGCCGCAACATCCAGTTCGCGTGTATTCGCTGGCAGCCGGCCGGAGCCTTGCCGGAGTGCCGCCCTGCTGTCCTGAAGACCGTCTATCGCTGGAGACGCTGCTCCTAGTTGGATTGGTTCGATTCCTCTTAGCTGGCCTTGCATTTTATTCATTCATTTTCTTCCCAGCGAGCTATTTGAGTCGATCTGGGCATGATTCCACCTGTGTATGTCATTTCAGTCTAGAAATCTTTGGTATGTCTTGATCTATCAGCTTACCATGTTGAGGCTAATATTTAAATCAAGTAAATCTGCTATGCATTACATACGTGTAGATCCATCATTCCTGCTGGGCTCGTTTCACCAATCTGTGTACAAACTGAGATGAGCAAGATCTGATTACTTTTGTCTCTAATTAATTCTGAGTTTTGTACAACTTGGCATCCGATGGTTTTCTCAGCTAGGGAATACGCACTTGCGTATCAGCTTTCTAGCTGGCATAGTGGTTAGCAGTAGTATTGTTTGGCTGTTACACTAAGTATATTCAGTGAAATAAAATTATATGCTTTCGCTTAGATATTAACTCACAGTAGAACGACAAGTGCATATGATTTAATGGCATTGCTGCTACTTATCGTGGTATAGAATTTCTGAGAGTGATTTCATCAACAGATGTGAGGATTTCCGGTGCCGATAATAATACTTCCGTTGAGCGTCGAGGTTAAGGCAAGTGCATGACGAACCATTTGTTCATTCTGTGATTGTTCAACTGATTGTTCTCATTGAGTGAAAGTTTCTTATCTGATTGTTCAGTTCAGTCCTATTCTGTTCTGGTTTCCTATTCTTGTTCAGCGATATCACACTTCTTTTATAGCTAACTCGGTGAGAAACTGTTCACAAGCTGCTAGTTCCGATAAAGTTCGGTGAGAACCGTTGCTTGTGAGCTAGTCCGATGGCTATCCTTTCTTGTTGGTCCGGTGAGAGACTGTCCCGAGTGGCTACTCCGATAGAGTTCGGTGAGAACTGTTAGCTCGTGGGCTAGTCCGGGCGACATATTCAGAGATTCAGTTTCACACTTCCATTTGACACTGATGCATGAATACATTGTTCTATGATTAATTGTTCGTATGGCTCTAATTGTACTTGCTGAGTATTATATACTCACTCTTGCTTTTCATTTGGTTTTCAGGTAATATGTAAACAGTAAACGACTTGTTGCATGGGAGACGGGCTTAGCGCGCACCTATCACGTCACTTGATCACATGTTTATGTATAATGCCTAGTGGACAATCCTACCATTATATAGTATCGTAGCTTAGTACTTGCTTATCCAGGTCTGTTTGTTCATGCCTTCCGGAATCGCTACTGTGAGCCTTTGGTTACTCGGAACTTTGTATCTTATAAATATTAGCTGATTTGAGCTATAAGGTGAGCCCTTGTATACATGATCTGAATTCATGCTAGCTTTGTCCAAAATGAATAAAAAGTCTTTCATGGATGCCCTTTTAGACAAATGAGGTGCTGTCCAAGCTTACAATTTTTCCTTTATTGGTGTTTTTAGTTAGTGTGGTAGCACTGCCAGGTGGTTTAGAAGCCTGGGGTGTTATAGGGATCATGGGTGTTAAGCAGGACTTTTTTGCTCGCGGTTCCTTTGTAGTGGGAAATGGTTTGCGAACCAGATTTTGGGAGGATACATGGCTGGAAGACGCTCCGCTATCCTCACAATACCCGAGCTTATATAATATTGCCCGTCATAAAAACGTTTTGGTTGCACAAGTTATGGGTACGACTCCGCTGAATTTGCATTTTAGGAGGGCTATTATAGGAGATAAGAGGGTCATTTGGCTGCCTTTTTGGTGGAACGGTTAATGCAGGTACAACTTTCGGATGACATAGACACTTTTAAATGGAAGTTATCGTCATCTGGGTTGTTCTTTGTTAAATCTCTCTATGCAGATTTTATGAATGGACATACGGTCTTTTTGCGTAAATACCTATGGAGACTAAGAATCCCGTTGAAGATAAAGATCTTCTTATGGTTCTTAAATAGAAAGGTGTTGTTGACTAAAGACAACTTCGCTAAAAAACCATGGAATGGATGTAAAAAATGTGCTTTAATTTTTGCGATATAGAGGAATCTGTGGAACATTTGTTTATATTCTGTCATTTTGTGAAAAACATATGGAGATTAGTTCATTTTACTTTTAATATAACACCTCCAACTAGTGTTTATAATATGTTTGGAACCTGGTTAAATGGGGTGGATAAAGCAAGTAAAGCTCGAATACGCATCGGTGTATCGGCTTTTCTTTGGGAAATTTGGAATTGTCGCAATGACATTGTCTTTAACGAGGTTCAAACTCCCCACTTTTTGCAGGTTGTCTCCCAAGCCATTCATTGGATTCACTCATTGTCACTTTTGCTTCCGGAAGCCCAGCGGGATCTTATGGATTCCGGATGTACTCGAATGATGGCGGTCGTTCCGGCTATCTTTTGCCACAACGGGTAGCATCATGCTAGAAGATTAGATGTTTAGCTTGTTGATCTTCTTCTGGTTGATTTTTGTTGCAACTCTTGGTGACCAGTGATTTATATAAGTTCATACTTTGGATACTTGGACAACTTTTTAATAAAAAACAGATGTGTGCATCATTTTGATGCAGATGCTGGGGCGATGCTCCCATTTCTAAAAAAAATCAAATATTTCACTAGTCAACGTCATAGAATCCTATACCTCGGTGATGCCAGCCCCGCTGGGCAGCATCACGCCTGCTGGAACCGGCCCCGCTTTCGGGCTTTGCTGGGGTGTCCATGCCCACGCATGCGCGCCCTCCTGGGTCGATCGCCGTTCCTTGTCTGTATACTGTACTCCAACTCTAATTTGACATCAATATAATTCAAACTTTACACTGGTCAACATCATATAATATAATACCATTTCAAAAGCATATATTATTTTATATATGCAACTCCAATTCAAACATAATGTAAGGTCCAAATGCATGATCAAACATAGTTCAACTCCTATCATATTCCTTTCTATCTTCATTGTCATCTTCATTCTGTGAAGGGGATGAGATACTTGATATCGGTCTCTTAGGTCGAGCCTCATCTCCTTTCTAGTCTCCCACATCTCATTATACTCGAGAAATCGCCAACAATGTTGCAAGACAAATGGTTTGTCGTTGGACTTCTGCATTTGCTTGTACCTCTCTTGAGAAATATGGTCCCACAACATACATAAAAATATAGTTTTAAAAGAAAGAAGTTGCAAAATGTGATACACATGGACATGAACAAACAAAAGATGGACACACATGGTTATCGATTGTGGCACCACTAGGAGGCACAATGCAGACTTGATCCTTACAACCCGAGCCACTGGTTAAAAGACTCCATAGATCACTTGACACAAGACCGGTTGTGATTTGAGCGTGCGGTTTGATTTTTGCGTTCTCAAAACATTGATACAAATCCTGAATGTGCTTCCAATAGTTGTCACCACTTTTATAATTTCCAGTGACCACATCTTACTCTTCTGTGGCTTCACTAAAGCCTCATCTTCTTGATTTGTGTATTTTCTTTGCATCATTCCTCCCCTCTTTGATTGAGAAACATCAAACATATCATACATATCATTCATGGTTTCACCAATTTAATACTAGCAATGATGGTCTACCATGCATTCACCAGCTTATATCATAAAAATAAAATAAAACACTCAAGCATGGGCTCCCTAGGTACAACATAATCTAGTATTTTAAGAATACAATCACTACCCACAGTGATGTTAAAGCCGAGAATCGCCCGACGCTAAGGAGAAGGACCCGATACCTTCTATAAAAGACTCCATGTACCCAACCAGGAGCCATTACATGAAGTAATCAATTCATGGGTTACATTTGGTTGGCCTGTTTTGTAGATTTTTTTTAGAGAAGGGGTAAAATCTCAAAATCATATATTCACGTATTACAACGAGAAATTTCATGTGATAAAATCCAAGGAAACAGAAAAATTATAAGGAAAGGGGAAAAATGAACAAAAAAGAAAGAAGACCAATAAATGAATCTAAAAGGAATACAAAAAAAGAAAAAAAATGTTACCAAAAAGCCAAAATAAAAAAATAAAGAGGCTAAACTCTTATGTGGCCCGGTCCAACATAGTTACGTGCTTGGGCGTCGGCACACTAACTGATGCTATGGATGTCAAACAGGGATTGCCGGAGGACCTAGGAGCTCCTATATGCCCCGTCACGTTTTTCCCTTTTATGTTTTCATTTATTACAAAGTTTTTCCTTTCCCTTTTACTAGATATCCAATTTTCGTTTTCAGCAAATTATTTTATAAAAATGTTAGTTAATTTTTTTATTTTAAACCTTTGTAAGAATCCATTTCGTTTTAATTCTATATTACAAAACATGGAAATTTTGTTTTTCAAAAATATGAACCTTGTTTCGCACACATAAAAACTTTATGAAGCCATGGATATTTTAAACCTTGTGAACACTTTTGATTATGTTCGAATCCACAAATTTCGGTTTTTTAACTCTTGAAAGTTAATGAGATATGGCCTAAGGGCAATAATAAATCTTATTATTTATATCTGTTTCATAATTAATGTTTATTTTTGTGTTCTATAACTGCTTTGATTTATGAATGTAGATTTAGAGGAAAACCACACACGTGTGGAAATGCAAAAAACAAGTAGTGCCCTAAGCTCGCCTCTAATACTAGCTCATTGTGAAGGGGATCGTAGGTAGAAAACAAAAAATTTCCTAACAACGATAACCATAAACTAGCCAAGATCTATTTCTATGCAGATATACCGTAACGGAGGAGATCGATGTACATACCCTTGTAGACCGAAAGCGGGGATTACGCTCCCGCACAAGTGTTGTTGATGAAGCCGACGAAGCCAACCTCAAGGTCGTGTAGTGGAAGAAGACGTACTTCCAGTGCCACACGTGTAGCTGTTGGATGTATGCAAAAAGGCAATAAAGTTTAACATCTGATTCATAATTATGCTTCATGATTCTATGCTATAACTGTGGTGACTCCTGAATATGTGATCCAGATGAAAACTCACTCGCACGTGCAGAGATATGAACAAAATAAAGTATACCCTAGTCTTGCCTTTTAGACTAATTCGTTGATTGCTTGAGACCACGTTTTCTTGGTCTGGGATATTGTTTATGTGAGCATCAATGAGTGGCATATTGTTTGTGGAAACAATATGGCTGGGTAGACCCAAATCTTTGATATGCTAAGTAAGATTCCAAAGTGTCTTTTTGTCCTTAGTGCAATATCGCAGATGATTGTTATATGACATGTCTTTAGACCATGAGGTTATTAGGGTTGTGTACATTGGAAGAATTACTTTGGTATTGTCATAACCATGGCCATAACTGGGTGGGAAAATGGCAGTCACTGGGTGGTTATGAAGATGTGCATATATCCTAATGTTCCAAGATGGGAAATTACTCCTCTGTCAAAAGAGAGATACTTCCAGGGCCCACTCGGTATGTACGATATCCAATACGTTCTATAGACAATGCATGATGAAGTTACATCATGTGGGATATCGGATTACGGGAACGAGAAAAGGAAATTTACCGGTAAAGAGATAGACAGAGATATAGTGAATGAGGGATTGATTCATGGAAATATCAGGAATACTTTATCTCGGGTAATTTCAGTATCGTGAGTAATGGGAATGACGAATTAATAATCAACAGGTTCAACAAAGTGCCATTCGCATAACGGTAGCAGATATTCAGGTAGCCCATGTATCTGACCCTGGCTGGTGATTAGATGGAAACATCTAATTATAGCTACACGTTATCGAACCTGTAGGGAAACACGGTTAAGTCAGTTCTAGTTTCTGTGTATTTGGTTGGTCTGGATACCGAGAGAGTATCACCGAAATGGTTTCTGTGTGGTAGATAATATCTTTACCGGAGAGATTGGATTATGCAGACACTAGGTGTCTCGGAGTGATAGAAGCTGCTATCACTAGTCGGATTTATTCCGAGGGTTTTATATAAGAGGGAAATATTTATCCGGAGTATTTTGTCCGCGGACACTGGGTGTCCCGGATCATGTAAAAGTGTTTTATATGCTAAGTAATTAATTCGGGGAATATTCTGTAAAAAGAAATATTCAAATAAGAATTAATTAGACAAAATATTATTTAATTAAATATTAATTAATTTAATTAATAAATAATTATTGGAAAATATTAAATAACTTGGAGCCACCAAGAGGGGCTGCCAAGTGGGCCCATGGGGCCCACTAGGCAGCCGCACCCCACATGGGGCAAGTGGGCCAAGGCGCCACAAAGGGGGAAGTTCCCCCCCTTGGCCGAAACCCTAATGGGCCTTGCGGCCCATGGGGGTGAGGCGGCGGCGGCAGCCAAAGGCGGCCAGCCTAGGTGGGCCCCACCCCCTAGGTCGGTGCGGCCTAGGGCAGGCCCCACCTGGCAGATCTCGTGATAAATTGATCATTAGGAGTGTTTGTGTAGTCACACAGCTTAGTTCTTTCTCCCATTTTTAGCAAGTTTTTTTTGGTATTTTTGATTTTTTATGCAAAACTGAAATAAATATGATATGATATGCAATAACACTAACAAAACAAATAAATTGCTTTGTAAGTAAAGATGGATAAGATGGTGCTCACGTAGGCGCAACCTCCCCAAGCTTAGGTGTTAGCACAAGTTGGTGACGTTGACTTTGTTGTGAGATGAATGCGATGATGCACACCCTTGGATAAATCTCTCAGCTACGATTCCCCGGCAACGGCGCCAGAAAACGTCTTGATGATCCCGAAGAGCAAGTCTTGATGCCTGCACAAATAACGGGATTTAGGTTGAGACTCCAAGTGCAGAGTGTATAGTAAGTGGAAGACAGTTTTCCCCACGAGGGGTGACTCGAGGGTTTAATATCGAACTCTCGGGGAATCTGAAGTGGTAGATTTATCTTCTTATCCTTCTTTTGGTTACCTACAAAACAAGGTTAGATGTTTTGGTCCTCAACCTCACCTGTGGTTGTCAAGCACAAGGTGTAAGAATGATATCAGGATAGTTATGCAATGCAAACAAGAAATAAATATGCAATGATGGTGGATGCAATGATAAATGATATTTTTGGGTTTTTGAATGATGTATGCAAGATGAAAAGTATTTTTGTATTTTCGGATTTAATGATGGCTGAAAATAGAAAAGTGGTATATGGTGTTGGAAAGGTGTTTCTTATGATTAAAAATGGACTGGGGTTCATGGTTTCACAAATGCACTCTCTCTTTATAAAGTGGTAGACAATGGAACACACAAGTTAACATATGAGATTGCAACACAGGGTTTGATAACAAGTTACTTAGATATATGGGCATCACGTCCTAACATAGAGATCTTTTGGTTATTAACCTCTCTTATACTCCACCAAGATGCGAACTAAATCATAACACCTCAGTAATTAAGATAACTCAGAGTATAGCATTAAGTATCATGACATGAAGTGAAAATAAGAACATGCTAGATCTAGTCATGGAGTAGTGGCAATGGTCACGCCCACATCCCCGGTAGCATGGTATTTTAGTTTATCCCTAGTGAGGTAACAAAGTAAGGTAAAGATACCAAAGTGGATCGCAGAACTTTCTCTCACGTTCACTGCACTAGCCACCCCCCGTTACTCCAACTAATGCACACGTTCCCCCACACGCTCTCATAAACATGCTTGATCAAAACAAGTAGACAAGAACGGGGTACATAATATGCATCTATACTCATAACTGAAACAAACATTGCAATCTCAAACATATATTAACTCATAAAGATCCACCACAAAGGTATTACAACGGTGACCGTAATCATGTTCAGCAGCTCATACGGTGCTAATTAGTGAAGCTCAAGAGAGGAGAGATACATAAGTTACTTCCACAAACCCATAGTCCAGAGGTGGACTACTCCCTCTTCATCATGGAGACGGTGGAGAAGTCGATGGAGAAGATGGAGACCACGCCGGCAGCGCCCCGCCGGAGTTTTCCCCCTCCAATCTGCAGCTCCTGATCTCCGTTTCGGTGTTTCTGTGTTTGTGCGGCGCTCCTTCCAGAGAACGTCGGGGGACCTTTTTTATAGGCGTTTTTAGGTCAAGACGATGTCGGTGGAGCGAAGATCGACGGCAACGGAGCCACGAGGCCCAAACGGGTGGGTCCCACGCGGCCACAGTACCTGGCCGCGTGGGCCACCCGTTTGGCCCTCGGGCCTCCGTTTGCTTGCTTCCTTTTCCGTAGTCTTCTTCCTTCCAAATATTGACGCCCGTAAATTTCCAGGTGATTTCGTTGACGTTTGGGTCCCTGAAACATTAAAATAAAAACTAGGGTTTTCTGCCTGTGCAGGGTTAATTCCATAAATAGGAAAATATGAAGTATTCCCAAAATCATGATAAAACATTGATATAACCCTTATATGATGCAAATATGATTGGAATATAAGCAATTAAAGTGCAAAGTTCATGTATGCATTTTACATGCATCAACATCCCCAAGCTTAATCCATGCTCGTCCTCGAGTATGAAGATGATAAAACTAACATGGACTTTGCAATTTAATACTTAACAATGGATATCAAAGATGATTACTATTGCTACATATAGTCAAATGATTCATTCTTCAAAGGAGTAGCAATATGCAAATAGTTTATGAAGTGATATCAAGTATTCAAGACAAGGATGTTCATTGATAGTTCACAAAGTGTAACATAGCAAGTAATATGGAACACATGTATGCATAATGATAAGTAGAACATCCTACAATGGTCATAGAGTGTAGATGAAAATCTGAATATGATAGGTGTACACTTTGGAAAGATGTATATGTGAGTAGAGGTAAAGCATGCATAAGTTTCATCCAACTTCCAAACTCTTCTACTTAAGTTAATGATTGCAATAAGGTATTCATTGGTGTCAAGCTCTCATTGCCCCTATCATAGCATCTTGAATGATTAAGGTTAAAGTGAAAGCAAATATGAGTAGTGTGCTTGATAAAGTAAAGGTTGGATGTCTCATGCCCCTTGAATACAAGTACTACACCATGTTACTCAACTTGGGAAACAAAGCAAGTTCAATTAATATCATTGTAAGTAATAATAGTATCATCAAGAGCGTCAACTGGGGTACCTCTTGTCCCAGATATGGAACAAGCCCATATCAAAATGACAAGACAAACAAACAAAATGAACAATCTCAACACCCTTTTTATTTACCATTTGGAATAGTTTTTTATTGCAAGGTGTATCACAGAAGGTTCACCATAGTATGTAAGTAAATTTCCACCATGAATGATGCATGGCTTAGATTAGCGGCCCAGGCGTCTCTCTAACCATTTATACAAACTCATTTAAACTACTTCATTTCCCTATTTCACATGATAGCATCCATAACAAAAGTACATGATATCAACTAAATGAGATGAAGAGCATGTTGAAAGCTTGCATGTGACAGCACATATGGGCTAACTCCAACCAACATTATCAAGCCACTACATCATAATCTTAATCACAATGGGTCATGTTTTATTATGCAAATAAGAAATTGTGCATCAAGTTCGTGAGAGCTATATAACCAATTTTTCCATTGCAATCAATAACATAAACATTTTCATTCAGAGGTAAGATAACACAAAACATGTTAAACATACTCGGAATAGCATAAAGCCAATAGGTAGATATGGTGGACTCACTGGAATAACTTTGGTTGAAGGTGTTGGAAACAAGTTTTTGCTTGTTGGAGTTTTTGGGCTAGCAAAAGGGAGAAAGTTGACCATCTAGATGCATGCATGAGTGTCCATAGAACTAACTAATCCATGTTAAACCAAGTAAAATAACAATCAGCACCAAAACATGAATAAGTGATAGCTCTACAAAAAGAATTTGCAAACTATTACTCATAAACAAGCTCATGAATCATGCAACTATATGTATCATTAAAAATCAAGTCAAACATCCCTTTTCCCAATCTTATAAAAGCATCCAACATATTTCAACCCATATTTCCAGTAGCTCTCTCATATATAATTGATAGTGTGGTGGTCTCTCAAGACTCAAACAAAAACAAAAACGACGCTCCAAGTTTATGCGATAAAGTGTTTCGATCGAAAAACAGAAGTTGGACGTGTGCAAACCGAGAGTGTGTAGGTCCAGTGGGGTTGTCTTCACATCCCCAAGCTTATGGTCTTCACCATCCTTGGATAGCTCTTGGTGCATCTCCTCCAATCCCTGTGAAAAAACTTCAAAACACCGTTTCTCCCATCTCTTTTCTGTGGGGTGCATTAATAGTGATAAACAAATAGGTTCCTTGCTGCATATAATCCTTGAACAAAAATTCATATGACATGTCCAGAAAGTGTATAATGTTGTATGCCTACTCATAAACTCAATTGGATCAAAAAGATTCAACTTAAAAGCTCAAAGCATGCATCAAACAAAATGGGACAGAATCTGTCCAGAAAAACAGCAGCAGCAAAACGTATTTTTCTACCCTACCAAACTTTCTCGAAAAATTCCGAAAAATTCATGCATACAGAGGATGAAAAGTTGCAACTACAGTTCAAATATGAGCTCATTCGGAGTTACAGAATAAGAATTAAAAATCATACCGTGCACTGACTCGTGCAGGAATAAAATCTCCGAACGCTATAAGCAACTTTTTCAAACCAAAAAGGGTAAAACTTGGCACTTTATTAAAAACTCCAGAACCTAACTAGACACAAAATCTCTTGTTACAGCAAGAGGACACAAAGAAAAATCACACATAAAAATAACCGGGTTGCCTCCCGCAAAGCGCTTTCTTTATAGCCATATAGCTAGGCTTCTTACTTGTTGTTTTATTGTGGACGAAGCTCATGAGGGAGCTTGAACTTTGGTGGTTCCCTCTTCCTTGGAAAGTGTTCCATGCACTTCTTGTGTGGAAACTGAAACTTTACATTCCCTTCCTTTGAATCAATGATAGCACCTGTGGTACGAAGAAAAGGTCTTCCAAGAATAATAGGACTAGAGGTTTTATTCCCCATATCCATGATTAGAAAATCCACAGGCACAAAAGTCATATGTAACTCTACCATAACATCACTTACTTTTCCCAAAGCATGTTTAATAGAGTCATCAGCAAGTGCTAGTTCAATAGAGCATTTTTCAAGATTTTTCAATTCAAGCACTTCATATAGTTCTTTAGATAAAACAGAGACACTAGATCCTAGATCAAGTATGGCATGGTGTGTCTCTTTTCCAATAGTTACTAGTACCTTAGGTATCCACATATCCCCAAGCTTAGGTGGTATCATAGCCTCTTGGTTGTACCTAGCAATCTTTTCTTTCAAGACATGATTAGCAATATAAGAACCAAAACCTGCTTGGTTAGTGTTGATGGAAGGATCACTTGCAAATTTTTGTAAGATAGATATTAATTCATGCAAGCTACAATTTTCTAAGTCAAGCAAAGGATCCTTGACTTCATTAAGCATTTTAACTTCCTCAACTTCAACCTCTTTCATTACCCCAATAGATTCTTTAGCAACTCTCTCTTGCTCATGAATGTGTTCCCAAGACTTATTGATAACCTCTTGGCAATATTTTATTGTTTCCTCATGTTTTTGGGCTGTAATGATGCTCTTTAATGATGAGACTTCCTTAGTAAGCTGATCTACCCTTTCAAACAAAGCATCTTGTTTTTCAAACTTAGAGATAAATTCCTTATTAAGCTCTTTTTGGGTAGATATAAAAGATCTAATGGTGTTTTCCAAGTCACTAGAAACATTACCACTAGAAGCATATTTATTTGGCACATATGGGGGTTTATTATAAGAGTTATAATTGTTGTTACCATACCCATTATTACCATAGTTCCTAATGAAGTTGACATCAATATTTTCAGAATTGTTTCCAACTAGTTCTTGCAAAGGAACATTTTCAACACTAGGTTTATTAAGCAAAGCAAGAATAGTATCCATTTTAGATGACAAATCATTAGTTTCTTCAATAGAGTTCACTTTCTTAGAAGGATTAGGTGCCCTATCAGTATGCCATTGACTATAGTTTTGTAAAATGCTTTCCAATATATTTTTAGCTTCTACTATAGTCTTACTCATAAAAGCACCTCCAGCAGCAGAATCAAGTATGTTTCTAGACATGTAGTTTAAACCATTGTAGAAAGAGTGTAATATGGTCCATTCATTAACTCCATGTGAGGGACAAGTTCTAAGCATAAGTTTTATCCTATCCCAAGCCATAGCAACATGTTCATTTTCATTTTGCCTAAAAGAAAGGATGTTGTTTCTATTTTGCAAAATTTTAACAGGGGGATAATATTTCTTAATGAAAGCTTCTTTTAGATCATCCCAAGAATTAATACTACCAGATGGCAAGGAATGCAACCACTCTTTAGCTTTTCCTCTAAGTGAAAAAGGAAATAACTTCAGTTTTAGGATATCACTTTCCACATTTTTAAACTTTTGCATGTCACATATTTCAACAAAGTCATGAAGATGCATAGAGGCATCCTCCATAGCACTACCACCAAATTGTTCCCTAGTTATCAAGTTCAACAAACTAGGACTTACTTCATAACTCTCAGCATTTATCTTAGGTGTGGCAATAGCTCTCGTGATAAATTGATCATTAGGAGTGTTTGTGTAGTCACACAGCTTAGTTCTTTCTCCCATTTTAGCAAGTTTTTTTGGTATTTTTAATTTTTTATGCAAAACTGAAATAAATATGATATGATATGCAATGACACTAACAAAACAAATAAATTGCTTTGTAAGTAAAGATGGATAAGATGGTGCTCACGTAGGTGCAACCTCCCCAAGCTTAGGTGTTAGCACAAGTTGGTGACGTTGACTTTGTTGTGAGATGAATGCGATGATGCACACCCTTGGATAAATCTCTCAGCTACGATTCCCCGGCAACGGCGCCAGAAAACGTCTTGATGATCCCGAAGAGCAAGTCTTGATGCCTGCAAATAAACGGGATTAGGTTGAGACTCCAAGTGCAGAGTGTATAGTAAGTGGAAGACAGTTTTCCCCACGAGGGGTGACTCGAGGGTTTAATATCGAACTCTCGGGGAATCTGAAGTGGTAGATTTATCTTCTTATCCTTCTTTTGGTTACCTACAAAACAAGGTTAGATGTTTTGGTCCTCAACCTCACCTGTGGTTGTCAAGCACAAGGTGTAAGAATGATATCAGGATAGTTATGCAATGCAAACAAGAAATAAATATGCAATGATGGTGGATGCAATGATAAATGATATTTTTGGGTTTTTGAATGATGTATGCAAGATGAAAAGTATTTTTGTATTTTCGGATTTAATGATGGCTGAAAATAGAAAAGTGGTATATGGTGTTGGAAAGGTGTTTCTTATGATTAAAAATGGACTGGGGTTCATGGTTTCACAAATGCACTCTCTCTTTATAAAGTGGTAGACAATGGAACACAAAGTTAACATATGAGATTGCAACACAGGGTTTGATAACAAGTTACTTAGATATATGGGCATCACGTCCTAACATAGAGATCTTTTGGTTATTAACCTCTCTTATACTCCACCAAGATGCGAACTAAATCATAACACCTCAGTAATTAAGATAACTCAGAGTATAGCATTAAGTATCATGACATGAAGTGAAAATAAGAACATGCTAGATCTAGTCATGGAGTAGTGGCAATGGTCACGCCCACATCCCCGGTAGCATGGTATTTTAGTTTATCCCTAGTGAGGTAACAAAGTAAGGTAAAGATACCAAAGTGGATCGCAGAACTTTCTCTCACGTTCACTGCACTAGCCACCCCCCGTTACTCCAACTAATGCACACGTTCCCCCACACACGCTCTCATAAACATGCTTGATCAAAACAAGTAGACAAGAACGGGGTACATAATATGCATCTATACTCATAACTGAAACAAACATTGCAATCTCAAACATATATTAACTCATAAAGATCCACCACAAAGGTATTACAACGGTGACCGTAATCATGTTCAGCAGCTCATACGGTGCTAATTAGTGAAGCTCAAGAGAGGAGAGATACATAAGTTACTTCCACAAACCCATAGTCCAGAGGTGGACTACTCCCTCTTCATCATGGAGACGGTGGAGAAGTCGATGGAGAAGATGGAGACCACGCCGGCAGCGCCCCGCCGGAGTTTTCCCCCTCCAATCTGCAGCTCCTGATCTCCGTTTCGGTGTTTCTGTGTTTGTGCGGCGCTCCTTCCAGAGAACGTCGGGGGACCTTTTTTATAGGCGTTTTTAGGTCAAGACGAGGCGGTGGAGCGAAGATCGACGGCAACGGAGCCACGAGGCCCAAACGGGTGGGTCCCACGCGGCCACAGTACCTGGCCGCGTGGGCCACCCGTTTGGCCCTCGGGCCTCCGTTTGCTTGCTTCCTTTTTCCGTAGTCCTTCTTCCTTCCAAATATTGACGCCCGTAAATTTCCAGGTGATTTCGTTGACGTTTGGGTCCCTGAAACATTAAAATAAAAACTAGGGTTTTCTGCCTGTGCAGGGTTAATTCCAAAAAATAGGAAAACTATGAAGTATTCCCAAAATCATGATAAAACATTGATATAACCCTTATATGATGCAAATATGATTGGAATATAAGCAATTAAAGTGCAAAGTTCATGTATGCATTTTACATGCATCAGCAACCCAATAGTGGTATCAGAGCGATCTATGCATAGATACAAGATTTAATCTAGAGCACTTGGTGTGCGGGCACCGCATAAGTTTGTGTGGGTATGTTATCGAAGTCTATATCTCCTAACATTCAGTTTATTTATTGTTGCTTCCCAATATGCGGTCTTGTCTTGTTTCCAACGGCATAGTATGATCTCGAACTTTTGGCAATCCCCGGACCTTTCGGCTGCTCCTAGTATGCCCGTCGGAGCCAACGAAGTGCTTCAGTAGCTTCGAATCTTATTATAGTTGGCCTCATCGACTTGATAGCGGAAGGGGCATTTGGACTAGGTCCACACAGGGGTCATGTGCTTTGGCAATCATCTAGATTGGGATCCGCAACGTTTTCGTAATGTTGGGATCGACAATCACCCGCAAGGTCAATCTAGCAACATGAATAATCATGCTTTGACAGGGCCGTAGGTTTTTTCGGGGTTTGGGAATCCTACAGCCATGATAAAAGATGCAAACAAACGTTAGAAGCGTCTAAATTGGTTTGCAGGAAACAGTGATGTGGTATAGTCTCAAAATTTTATTTTGAGCTATTGCCTAACATTGTTTTGTTTTGGCCGACATGCCGTTCTTCCTTGTTCGTCGAGCTATGGTGATAGTGGAGGTTAGGAGAAGGCGTGCACTTGTCGTGAACCTCGACATGGCCACACTGGTGGAGGCGCCACCGGTAGCTGAAGGAAGAAAACTATACTACATCACATATTGTTATTTACTTGTGCATGTTTTATACATGTTTTCCTACTTTTCCCTTGGTTGTGTAGTAGACGTGATTATTAGGGAGATTCCTCAGAAGGAGCTACGGATTTAATTATCTAAGCTTTATAAACCAATATCGAGGAGATCGTGTTCACCAACCGTGGCACCGTCAAACCAGATGCTTGTCACCGTGCGCCGTGTATCCACGAGTAATGTGTGCCAAGGGTTTGGGAGGCGGGCACAAACCGTTCTAGCAGTATGATCGGTTGGTTGTCTTGACGTTCGGGCATAACTAGTTATGAGCTCGGAGCACATCCATCGAAAGATGAAACGAAAGTCTCGGCAGGAAGTGATTGGTCTGTTGACCTACCCGTTATAAGCTACGATATGCAATGTATCCATACTTGTTCGTATGTTGGACGTGGATTTCGTATACACTAATTTGATCTTGAGGAATATCAATTTTAGTGGGAGCACACTATTAGTTTATCTTTAACTAGTGCCAGAAAAATAATATGAACATGTCTTAGTGAACTTTAGATTGTTGTAGATCATCACACGTAACACAGCTATTTACCTTGGTCCACTAATTGAAATAGAAACCACTTTCTACCATTAGGAGTAAATATTGTTTGGGTATTCACCTAGGTTTGTACTTAGGGGTGCCAGAATAAGTATGTCCTCGACGCTCCTCCTTCGGGGTTGTTGTCAAAACTACTTATGAAAGGGAAGCTCACACTTGAAGAGTGATGAGGCTGTCTCTATCCAATTTCTTATGTTGACATGCATGGGCCATGAGTTGCAAAAGTGGTTGGATCACACATCTGCTAAGCGACATGATCGTCGTACTCACAGCATGTTCCAGACTTGCAAAGACTGAGAGTTATGAGATAACAAAGTTTTTTTGGTCATGTCACATGGCAGAAGGGAAGCTCAACGAGCGAGCATGTAATCAAGATGATTGATTGCGGTATTAGGCTCAGGGGTTTTCTAATCCTGGCTGAGCCAAATACAGATTTGATGTTGTCTTCACTTCCCGTTTAACAACGGATGCATCATGATTCAAACATGAGTGGGAGGAAGAAAACATTAAATGGCTCCTTGCTATGCTGAAATCTGCAAAGTTATTGTGATGAGGGATAACAATCAATTCGATTGTTGCCCAACTCGCATGCTTCAAGAAGAAGATGAAGTTTAGTTTAGGAGAATCCTGAATACCTCTTCTGAGGAAAGAAAAAGATATTGGAAGTGGAACTGTAAAAGGTTTCGGGCACTAATGAGAAGAAACCTGCTAGAAGTATAAGAGTTGTACTTAAATGATATTCGTTATTCTTACTAGTAACTATGGAGTATTGATTTCGAAGAATTTTTCCTTGCATTCAATATAAGGCTGCGGAAAGTAAGAAAGATGAAGAATAAAGGTGGTGGTATGCGCCAAGTTTGGTGCATGGACCTTCGTCCTTGGGATGAAGACGTCTCCACTTTTATTTTTCAAATTGAAAGATTTGAGAGCCTCGGCTCAAGTTATAATGTTGCATGTTGGGCAACAAATATTCTTGTGAATTTATAGGACAAGTTTGTCCTGTTTATTATGATAAAGAATATTGGAGATCACTCTCTCAGGGATGATCAAGATGCAAATATTTGAAGTTAAGAGAATCATTTGTTCTAAAATACTTTGAGATTGATGAAGGTTTTGGACTGTTAATGATTTTATCATTAATGTCTAAAGTTTCACAAAATCTTTTAGATATAATGTCTTGGTGAATATGAATTATGTCTTGAAAGTTTTCAAGTCATAATCTGACTAAGTGTGATGAAGTCAGCAATAAGAATCTTCTTGTTTTTGCATAATGTTTGGCAATACTCAATCTAGAATATGTTCGCTCGCTAGGTAATTTTAGCACAGTTAATTGTCTTGCTTCGTGTCATTATTTGAAAGATAAACTTTGATGGACATGTTGGTTAGGTACTAAAAGTTTTTGAAATATTGGAACTTGGTCCTAAGATAAAAGACAAAGCAAATTTCATTGTCTCTTGCCTCATGTCATTGTTTTGAAAGATAAACTTTAATGGACATGATGGATTTCGGTTCTGAGATTTTCTGAAAGATGAATCTCGATCCTAATAGTAAAAGACAATGAGTTACTTTGTTGGTTGTTGCAGTAAGTTAATTGGAAGTCCTCTTATAACACCACATAAGTGACAATGTTTTGTTACTAAGATAAATGTGATTCTTAAGGAATTTATTCCTTCTTGAATTCAGTGGGAGGATGGTGATTCTTGAAGAGATTATTGAATCTTTGGAAATAGTTATCAGAAGTTGTGCAGGCGGAAGCAATTCCAATTGCCAATTCTTTTAGACTAATACCGAGAGTCATTGCAATATGAGCATGACTTCTTGTCAAGAAATAATCACTTAACCAGATAAAGAGTATTGAGTTTCTAGGAAACTTGAGTCCATATGCTAAAGACAAAGTAAAAGATAAGGTGCTATAGTATCCAAACCTTCATGACTTAGAGTCATATTTATTAAGTAATATCATCAAGTTCGAGTTGAGAGACTTGAAGGAATTCATGTTGGAATATTTGATCATAAAGCTTGTTTTGTCATAAATGGTCTTGTGACAAATTCAAGAGTTGACTACTCAGGATCATATGATATGTAGCACGGATTTATTGATTTAAATGGGACTAGTAGATTTGTATGAGATGTTAACAAAGTAAATTCCTCTAAGGAAAAGTAATCGAGTACATGTACGATGTACAACTCGAGGGCTTTGTTAAATGAATACAATACTAGTTATTTAATGAGTATGTTTGTATAAGATGTTAACAAAACAAATTCCTTTGAAGGAAAATTTATCGAGGATGTGTACTAGGTACAGCTCGAGGGTTTTCTTAAATGAATACACAACTTGTCATTAAAATTATGTCTGTGGTGGCAGACAAATGATGGTATGAAGGTTGGATTAGTTTTGTAATTTTGTGAAGTAAAACAAACAATGTTTAACTTCATAGAAAATTGCAAAGTTCTTAAAAGTTAGTGGGAGCTAGTTTATGGTATTCAATTAATTTTGGAAACCATTAACAATTAATACTTCATTTGATAGAATATATGCATCATTGAAAAGTTGTTCAATGAAATGAATGGTGCAAGGAATTAGTATCATGACAGGATCTATCCTGATCATGATTTAATATCTTGCTTCAAGATTGCACACAAAGGGTTTTGAATGAAAATTCGAAACATGAGAGGACCAGGTTCTCATAAAGAATAGGAAATTCATATGCAAGAACCACTGTAGTATATCGGTGGTGAGCATGATCAAATGATTCTTTCATTCTGATCATTATGGGAATTTCCTAAATAATGCATTCTTGGATTCAAATATCAAATGATAAAGAAAATTGTTGGCACGTTGACTTTGTAACAAAAGCTCAATTGACTCCAATTTTATAGACTATTCTCTAAATGGTGTTTTGAAGAAGTTCAAAAGAGAATATCACAAAATGTAAGAGTTACATTGGACAAAGACTTATGAGATAAGCATAAAGGATAAACCAAGGATAAAACATGATCTTATGATTTTGTGAAATAGCAAGGGTTAATTAGGATGCTTAATTAATTTTGAGCATAGAGTTACGTACACTACAACAAGTCGCAGTGACAGTGGGAGCTTAGATGTTTCCAACAGGGTTATCGGTTCATTGAATGAACTAGGTGTGGTTCTTTACAAAAGAGACAGCAATGTTGTGAGAACTGCAGAACTGTTTTCTTAGTTAAAGTACTAAGGTTTCACCTTGAATAACCCAGACTGCATGCGATCATATGATCAAAGCAGATTATGATAGAAAAGAGTTTTTTTTCTATATAATGCATAAAGTTCACACATCCCCGAAAAGGTCTGATGACAAATGTCTACCAGAGGAAAGGAAGCATAAGAAACCATCTATTTCACCCGATGTTGAGTCTTGTGCAAATAGTAAATTGCCTATTGTGCAAGTGGGAGACTGTTGGATGTATGCCCAAAAGGCAATAAAGTTTAACATCTGATTCATAATTATGCTTCATGATTCTATGCTATAACTGCAGTGACTCCTGAATATGTGATTCAGAGGAAAACTCACTCGCACATCTGAGATATGAACAGAATAAAGTATACCCTAGTCTTGCCTTTAGACTAATTCATTGATTGCTTGAGACCATGTTTTCCTGGTCTGGGACATTGTTTATGTCAGCATCAATGAGTGGCATATTGTTGGTGGAAACAATATGGCTGGTAGACCCAAATCGTTGATATGCTAAGTAAGATTCCAAAGTGTCTTTTTGTCCTTAGTGCAATATCGCAGATGATTGTTATATGACATGTCCTTATACCATGAGGTTATTAGGGTTGTGTAAATTGGAAGAATTACTTTGGTACTGTCATAACCATGGCCGTAACTGGGTGGGAAAACGGCAGTCACTGGGTGGTTCTGAAGATGTGCATATATCCTAATGTTCCAAGATGGGAAATTACTACTCTGTCAAAAGAGAGATAGTTCCAGGCCCACTCGGTATGTATGATATCCAATACGTTCTGCAGACAATACATAATGAAGTTACATCATGTGGGATATCGGATTACGGGAACGAGAAAAGGAAATTTACCGGTACGAGATAGACAAAGATATAGTGAATCAGGGATTGATTCATGGAAATATCAGGAATATTTTATCTCGGGTAATTTCAGTATCGTGAGTAATGGGAATAACGAATTAATAATCAATAGGTTCAACAGAGTGCCATTCGCATAATGGTAGCAGTTATTCAGGTAGCCCATGTATCTGACCCTGGCTGGTGATTAGATGGAAACATCTAATTATAGCTACACGTTATCGAACCTGTAGGGAAACACGCTTAAGTCAGTTCTAGTTTCTTGTGTATTTGGTTGATCTGGATACAGAGAGAGTATCACCGGAATTGTTTCTGTCTGATAGATAATATCTTTACCAGAGAGATTGGATTATGTAGACACTAGGTGTCTCGAGTGATAGAAGCTGCTATAACTAGTCGGATTTATTCCGAGGGTTTTATATAAGAGGGAAATATTTATCCGGAATATTTTGTCTGCGGACACTAGGTGTCCCGGATCATGTAAAAGTGTTTTATATGATAAGTAATTAATTCAGGGAATATTCTGTAAAAGGAAATATTCAAATAAGAATTAATTAGACAAAATATTATTTAATTAAATATTAAATTATTTAATTAATAAATAATTATTGAAAAGATTAAATAACTTGGAGCCACCAAGAGGGGCTGCCAAGTGGGCCCATGGGGCCCACTAGGCAGCCGCACCCCACATGGGGCAAGTGGGCCAAGGCGCCACAAATGGAGAAGTTCCCCCCTTAGCCGAAACCCTAATGGGCCTTGCAGGCCATGGGGGTGAGGCAGCGGCGGCAGCCAAAGGCGGCCGGCCTAGGTGGGCCCCACCCCCTAGGTCGGTGCGGCCTAGGGCGGGCCCCACCTGGTGGCGGCGGCGGTAGATGAGAGGGGTGGGAGTTGGAGTCCAACTCCAACTCCTCCTCCCAATGCGACTTGGGCAAGGGGAAGTTTTCCCTTCCCCAAACCGACTTGGGCTAGGGGAAAGCTTTCCCCTTCCCCAAGTCCCTCCACCCCTTGGGCTCCTATATAAACCTCCACCCCCTCTCCTTTGGAGACACACAAGTTTAGATCTCTTCTAGTTGGATTAGAGGATCCCTCTCTCCGATTAGATTAGATCTAGATCTAATCTCTCTCTCCCTCCTTCTCATGTGTTGAGATCTCCACCTTCATATACACCAGCGGTGAGTGCTTCAAGTGTGGACGGCGAAGCTCTGCTGGACTAGATACGATGTATGTGTGCGAAACTCAGAGGGGTGATCCGTTGAGAAACGGTTGACTCTATCTCACTCTGTTGGATCAAGGCGAGACGCGAGGAGTCTACGACATTCTCTCGGCTAGGCTTAGCCGAGGGAGTTCTTCCACAAGCTTCATCAACGTCGTCATCGACATATCTTCCGCTTCACGGTGTCGGTAACGAATGACACTTGGATCAAATATGCATGTCTTGTCACTTGTATCTTCAAAGTAGATCTTGGAGGTTGTTGCGTAAGTTGTGGCGATTTTTTTGTTTTCCATGCATGCAGCCCAATAGTTGCACCTCGTAGCTCTACACACGTACGAAGTTGACGATGACCTCCGAGCTCCAGATCCAGCGAAGCAGCAGAAGCAAAGACTTGGATCCAGCAGCACGGCGGTGTGCGTATGGTGTAGAAGCTTCTCTCCTCGTACGCAGCTCCAGAAACGGAACCACGCTCAAGGTAGGAGAGAAGGAGAAGGAGGGATGAATTTCTAGGCATGGGTGCACCCCTATTTAAAGGAGGAGGAGGGTTGCCACCCTCGGTGGCTTAGCCATGTGGGACTAAACCCCACATGGCTGCGCCGGCCAAGGGCAGCCGCCGACCCTGGTGGGCCCCATTTGGCCCAGCCAGGCCGGCTGGCCCCTCCCCTTTCTTTTTTTTCCTTTTTTCCTTTTGGGTTTTTCCCCTAATGGGCCTCTAAGGCCCATCTAGGTGAAAATGCCTTTAAAATTCAAAATAAAATAAAATAAAAATATATTTAATCATTAATTACACTAGTTAATATTAAATACATATTATTTAATTTATTCGAGTTCCGAAACTTATTCTGTTGCCCTTCGATCATCATCGAACATGTCTCAGAACACTTCCGGTGTTATCCTGAAGTTTCTTCTTATATCCAATCTTTATAAAACATTCGCCTACCCTTAAGTGTGCCACCCTACGGTTCGGGATCACTCTAGACATGATGGAGACATGTTCTCCGATCAATGACTATCAACGGTGGCTGGATAACCGTGACAGTCCCTGTGCGTCCACGAATGTCTTTTTATCGTTTGAACCTTGGACGTCCAGTTTAAACCTTTTGCCTAACGATACTTAGATTGTCCGAGACTCGTTCTCCGGTATCACGATTACCGAGCTTGATCTCGTCACTTGACAATTCTATCTTTTACTCGTCTGTGATATTACATCCTCGTGACCTAGTCACATGCTTGCAAGCTCATTGATATGATCTCACCGAGTGGGTGCAGAGTATCTATCCTGCTATGTGGATTGGCAAATCCCGCTCTTGATCACTCGCCTCTCCCACTTACTTCGAATACCCGAAAGGGACAGCTTTATTGTCACGCTAAATAAGACATGATGTTTGATGCAATCAAAGCACCTTCCAGAAGCAGCGATTAGATATGATCTCACGGTCAAAGGTATGAACACTACGTTTCTATATATCTTTGGTGTGTGTCCATCACGTCATTCACCTAATGACATGACTCCATTGTCAATTGACATAAATGTCCATGATCAGGACACCTTGATCATCGGTTGACCAATGGACTAGTTAAGAGGCTACTAGGGACCTGGTTGTTTACATACCACACGTGCATTAATGTTTCCGCTTAATACAGTTATAGTATGGTACAAAACACATTATGAACAATTGAGATATGACAAATAAAATATCTTTTATTAATTGCCTCTAGGGCATATCTCCAACACATTGGTTGTATGATGACGTTGTTATTCTGCTCATTGGTATAAGGTATAATGATAACAATGGGAGCGGATTGGTGGCGGAAGAATGAGTGCTCGCAAGACCCAACTTTTTGATATACTCAGATATATCATCGTCTTAACGTTATTACCAATATCACAGAAAGGTTAATGTGTATGAATTTCTTTAGACCATGAGAATATTGTGATCCTACATGTCAGAAGATTTACTTTGATTATGTCTAACGACATACCGTAACAGAATGATCATAACAACAGCTTATGGGTATCTCACAAAAGCATGTCCGGGACTTAATAGTTCAAGACCGAGATTTTCTCCTCCAGACGATTAAGAGATACTATAGGACCCACTCGGAATTACGACGTTCATTGTCATCTACATAGACTCATAAACAAACTGGCAACGATCTTAGCTTGTATAGTGATCAAGGAGTTGCATCACAGGGATACTAAAATGTCTCACCTCGGGTTTGTTAAGTACCACAATGCAAAAGGAACCACACACTGGAACTAACAGGTTCACTCGAATACATTTGTATAACGGTGGGAATCAATATGGGTGTACACGGCTCCACTACTGATTATTGACCGGAAGGTGTTCCGTGTCATGTCCACTTGTTATCCAACATGTAGGGATACACACTTAACTCTTCTTCAGCTAGTTGAACATGTTGATGGTTGGATACATGAGAGTGTCACCGAAATGGTTCTGGAATGATCAAAAGAGTTTTGGAGAGAACACCAGAAGAGTTCCGGGGTTCCAGTAATGTCCCAGACGACCCAAACAGGCAACACAATATTCTAGAAAGGCTCAGAGGAGTCCAAAAGGTTCTATAAACTTCTTGAAGGGTCCATGGGCTGCTCCACTGGGTCGGACCCAAGTGGGGGCAGCCACATGGGGCAGAAGGCCCATAGGGGCAACTACCTCAAGGCAAGGGAGTGAGGGGCCAACGGCTAGGGCAAGGATGGGAGGTGCCCTCCCCAAACCCTAGGTTGGCTGGGCCTTAGGGCACACGTAGGGCGGGGTACGGTGGCTTGGGGAGGTTGCCCCTCCTCCAATTGTCCCCTCCCCCTCCCCCTATATATAAAAATAGGAGCCCCCTCCTCTCAACACACAAGTTGATCAGTTGGTTTTTGAGGCGTCCTCTTCAACAGATCTAATCTCTCACTCCCTCCTATGTGTTGGGAACTCCACCATACTTGTTCCAGTTGATCTCTCGTTCTGTACGATGGAGTTCTACCGAACTAGAGGAGACGAACGCGTGCGAACTCTCAAAGGGATCATACATTTGATCCTCTTCGAGCAGGGATATGACAACTTCCTCGTTGCTAGGCTTTGCCACGAGGATCTTTAACATGATTCATCAACATCTAATTCGCTACACGGTGTTGATATGAATATAGATCTAAACTAAATTTAGATCTAATTCGCTACACGGTGTAGGATGATTTTTTTTGTTTTCCATACGCGCAACCCTAGAGAAGTACTTTCTTCAAGCCCATTATAATTTTGAAAACTTCATTAATTTTTATTAATTGGTGATATTTTTGAACAAAAATGATCCGCTATCAACGGTGATGCGTACGCACCCCTATCAAACTTCGATTTAAGCCATATAAACCCATTTTTTAGCTTGATTTCCTAGTAGAGCATGGATTTCTGGTGTACAAAAGTGGTTTCGGAATTTCGAAAAAAAATATTTTTTCATCCAAGTCAACGACATGTTGACTCTTTGTGCAAAAAGTCAAACCATAGTTGACTTTGATGAAAAAATAATTTTTCCGAAATTCCGAAACCACTTTTGTACACCAAAAATCCACGTTCTACGAGGAAATTAAGCTAAAAATGGGTTTATACGGCTTAAATCGAAGTTTGACAGGGGTGCGTACGTATCACCGTGGGTAGTGAATCCACTCTCTTTTTTGAATCTCAAAAACCTAATTTTAAACCTAGAACATTTTTTTTCAAACCATTTGAACATTGATTTCGAACACCCTAAACAATTTTTGAACCATGTGCAACTTTTGAAAAAAATCATGAAATTTTTATTCATAAGGTTCAAGCGAAAAATAAACAATTAAACATAAGAGACGGATTAAATAAAATAAACAGAAATAAAAACATAAAAGACAAATATAGTGAAAAAAACATACGAAAGAAAACAAAAAACATAAAAGAAAAAAGAAAAAGGGAAACTGCTTAAATGGGCTAGCCCACTGCGAAATCCCTTTAGAAGTCTCGAAGGGCCCACGCCACAGTAGGCCGCATATAGGGTGGGCCTAAGTTGCTTCGATAGGCTGCCAAGTGCTGCACTGCACTGTTGGGCTTCAAGTTTCTGGATTGATATGATGCAAAGGCTAGAAAGTCTTATATTTTGATATGGAGGGAGTATATACTATCTTAGGCTGATTTGCTGGACCGGTGCTGGAGTCCGGGTAACACCGGCCGGAGCTCCGTCAAATTCCTTGCAGTAGTGTTCATTGTGATTTTTTGTTCTGTCCTTGAGATGTGGATCGTTTGTTGGAGAAAACATTTAGTGACAAATCATATGAACTCCGTATGAACGTCGTCAGAATAGGCTCAAAAGCCCTTTTTATGTAGTGACGGGTATGTGTAACATCGCATTTTGGAGGGAACTACGTGTTCGTTTCAGTTTCCGTTTTATTTCCCATCAGATGATTGAGAATTAGCAAATCCGGTGTATAATATATCTAGGAGTACATAACTAATTAATTAATATGACATTCAAACGAGCTTCAGATATATATAGTCCATACACACAAGGTGTGCACATGCATGGTACAGACTAAAGCTCAGCTCACACGTACGTACTCCCTCCGTTCTAAATTAGATGACTTTCATTTGACTACATGCGGATGTATCTAGATGTGTAACAAGTCTACTTACATCCTTATCTAGACAAATGAAAGTCATCTATTTTGGAAGAGAGTACAATCATGTGGAGGAGTAAACCAACACAAGCCAGCAGGTCGGAGTTCTTATTCGATATAAACTCGTATAACTTATTACGTAGCGACAGACGTCCGCTGCGCGCTTCAAATCAACTTCGATCGATGAGCTGAGCGCCAGCATGATCTGATCGTCGCTCACCTCACCCTGCATCGACAGATCAATCATGCATGCATGAAAAGATTTGATTAGTGGTAGGATTATGCGACTTAATCTCTCACGTGGATGAATGAGTAATGTTCGTATGTAGGCTTGCATGTGAATTAATTAGTTACCTGGAGCAGTCGGTGCTGGGGCTGATGGCATAGGGGATGTTGACGCCGCACTTGGAGTGGATTGCGGCGGCGTTGGCGAGTTTGATGCCGCCACGGGCAGCGATGGTCTTGAGGCAGTTGCAGGCAGTTTGCCGGTCGGGGTAGCTGCTCGCCCGGTTGTGGAGGTTCTGGACGCCGCTGCAGCACTCCCTGGACGGGCCTGGGCCGCCGCGGGCGAAGGGTATGCACGGGCCCACCGCGGAGGTCACCTCGCCGCAGTTGATGGCCACGGTGGCGCGGGGGGCCGCCACGAGCATCAACACCAGGGCGACGGCGGCCATGAGCACTACCTGAGAGCGAGCCATGATCTCTTGTTGATCTTTGTAGCTAACGGTACAAGCTAGTGATGGGCGATCGGGTGACGATGAGCAAAGTGATGGTTGTGTGGAGAATATGGGGGGAATGGAGGGCCTTAAATAGGGTTTCGAGTGAGAGGTGGATCATGGATAGATGGTTTAGGCGGTGGTGCATACATGGGTGAGCTCGTTCGATTGTGTTAATGGCAAATGGAGTATAGCTAGGAAGGTGGTTGGATGTTAGGGCAAGGCGCCTAGGCAGATGAACCAATCCATGTGTTCAGTTAGCAGCTTAGTGTCAGGACCCTGCTACTACATCAACGACAACCGACCCAAGGCCCACTGGAGGAGAGGAGCCATCATCGACACCCGGCCCAGGCGACCCAACAAGCCCAACCCACGCTATCAAGGAGACGTCTGGAGCAAGTAGTATTAAGGAAGGTCGATCACGTCTGTAACTGTCATCCAGTTGGATCACGGCAACCCGGCTCTGGCTTCCCTGTCCCTTTCTCTCTTCTCTGTCCCCAACTTCTTCTTCCTTACTCAGACTCAATTCGAACCTTGTATCCGAATCTGGTGTGCAATTCGTGTGAACCCTAGTAGTACCTTATCACCTGTTATCAGAGCCAAACCACCACCCTTCCAAAATTTCGCCTCCAGCCATAGTTTCGGTCTCGATCATCGAGACGCGTCACCAACGACAAGCGCGTGAGCAACAGGAGACGGCCATGGCAGAAGGGGATCTCTCCAACAAGCAACTCTTCGAGCAGCTTCAGAACCTGCTGGTGGCGGCGGAGTCCCGCCAGGAACGTCGATCAGATGGCATCGAGACGAAGTTGGAGTCCATCGCCAGCGACCTCAACTCATGGCGCCCGCGACTTGAGAGCCGCGTCGACGCTCTCCAGTCAGGCAGTGCATGCGCTACAACAACAATCGGCGTGCCTTCCACCCGACGGTGCGTCGTCTTCAACAAATCCTCGAGATCAGGCAGCGCCTGGCGGCGCTGACGCCCTGGGGAACAACGAGCGCGCATCGCTGCTCGGTGCGTGGCCCCATGGGACCGATCTCGTCAGGGATCTGGCAGCGGCACATCTCGCTGACGCCCTTGGAGCCATTGAGCGCCCACCAACGCTCGGCGCGCGCTCCGGAGGGACCGATCCCGGGCAAGACCCCGGCAATTTTGCGATTCACCGGGGATTGGTGGCTGGAACTCCATCAGTTCCACTGTCGACCCGGGCACTGTTATGAACAACTTTCAGACACCTTTCAGTCTACGCAGTGCTACTCAAATTGATTCCTCTCCTAGCAATTTGTTCAGTCAGTTGGGACAGTCGAATCCATCGTTGCAATTTCCTGTGTTCGATGGTGATAATCCTCAGATGTGGCAGACGCTTGCAGAGCAGTATTTTAGCATGTTTGCAGTGCATGAATCATATTGGGTTCCTATGGCAACACTCAATTTTGCTGGTTCACCTAAAATTTGGCAATCTAGATTGGTCTTCCTTTTGCACCTTGATATGTACTCATTTTGGTAGAGATAAGCATCAGTTACTTATACGACAATTTTACTCCCTAAAACAGATAAGTTCAGTCTCTGAATACATAGTTCAGTTTGAAAATGTCATGAACAATTTATTGGCTTATTCTGACGCCATACATCCTCTCTATTTTTTGACACGCTTCATCGAGGGCCTCCGTAATGAAATCCGAGCGGTGGTGATTGTGCAAATGCCAACAGATCTCGATTCAGCTTGTGCACTGGCATTACTGCAGGAAGAAGTACAGGATAGTCTGCAGCCAGTCCAACAGTACAGACAGTTTAGCAAGCCCAGATCAACTTTCCCTATAGCAGCTCGAGAATTACCCAATACACATGGTCAGCAGGCAACTGATAAGAGAGGGCAGGAAGCATCTCAGTATGGAGACAAGTTAGCCATGCTCAAGGCTTTCCGAAGAGCTCGAGGGCTATGTTTCAAATGTGGAAAAAGGTGGGGCAAGGAGCATACCTTCCCTGCTACCATACAGTTGCATATCGTCGAGGAATTATTGAGCAGATGCTCTAGGCGTTGTTGAAGAAGATGAATCTGATGAATTTGAGGCAAGACAAGAACTAGCTTGTGTTATCTCGTTACAAGCATTATCTGAAAAAGTGGCAACGGTTGAAAGTGCACCAACAGTTCTGCAGTTGCAAGGCACGTTGAATGGACAGCAGATTCTGCTCCTTGTAGATTCTGGAAGTACCACTTCATTTGTCAACAAGTCTCTGCTTGACATTTTACCTGCTGCCTCTACAATGCCAACTCCTGTCCGAGTGAAAGTTGCAGACAACAGAGAGCTCAAGTGTACTGATGACCCACAAGTATAGGGGGTGTATCGTAGTACTTTCGATAAATAAGAGTGTCGAACCCAACGAGGAGCAGAAGGTGTTGACAAGTAGTTTTGATCAAGAAATCACTGTAAATACTAGCAGACAAGTTTTTAGGGGTTTTTGATATTGCAGATAAATAAAATACGAGTAAATAAAAGACAGTAATAATAGTTACAGTAAGTGGCCCAATCCTTTTTAGAGCAAAGTATAAGCCGGTTGGTTTACTTATGATGGCAAAATGTTCTTGAGGACATACGGGAATTTCGTCAAGTGCTTTCGCTTCCTACAGCCGATTAATCTTTATTGTTTTGATAAGTGTTGTGTGGGTGAACCTATGCTAATGCACTGCCCTAACTTAGACTAATACATACTTGTGATTAAACCCCTTGCAAGCATCCGCGTTACAAGGAAATAATTAAGATAAATCTAACCACAACCTTAAACTCTGAGATCCTACACTCCCTCATGCACCGGTTTACTAACGGGGGTTTAGGTTTCTGTCACTCCGGCAACCCCACAATTAGTAGCCGTATACACAATGCATTCCCCTAGGCCCATAAAGGTGAAGTGTCATGTAGTCGACGTTCACACGACACCACTAGAAGAATAACACCACAACTTGAATATCAAACCATTAAATATTACTCAACATAATTCCACTACTAACAGCATGACTTCCCCTTTCCTATTCTATACTAAATAAACAATCTAATTCTAGGAAGAGTTTCTAATACTAAAACTTAAAGTTAGAACAAAGCAAGGGATGACACTTTCAATGCGCGAAATCCGTTTCGAGTTAGAGTGCGAAACTTCTTGCTGCAGCCGTTTTATTCGCTGCTTGCTCTCCCATGTCCTCAAAAACTGAACGAACTACTCACAAGACATCATATGGATCATGATCAGAGGTGATATAATGATGAATAACAATCTGGACATATACTTCAATTCACCGATAAAACTTAATAGCATCAACCACAAGTAGTAATCAACACCAGGAAAGTTTCCCCTATGAACTACACAAAGTATAACCCTAGATGTTACAGCGGAACGAAGTGGAGCGGTGGAGATGATGGTGACGGCGGTGGAGATGATGATGATGATCCCGATGAAGTCCAGCGTGATGACGATGACGATGGCGATGATTTCCCCCCTCCGGGAAGGAATTTCCCCGGCAGATTTCTCCCTGCCGGAGAGCTTTTTCTCTCTCTGTGGTTTCCGCCTCGTGTAGGCGGCGGAATATTTCCTCGATAGCTCTCCCTGTCTTAGGGTTTCTGGGGGATTAAGTACGCGAAGGGGAGCGCCAAAGGTGGGCCAGGGCCCCCTCGTAGCCCATCTCTGCCTCCCCTTTTGGCTGCCTCCGGCATCTGATAAAATAGGAGCTTCAGCATAATTTCCCTGAATTGACGATCTTCAGAAATAGGGTGTCTTGACGATGCTTTTTCCAGCTGAATCTTGACTCCGGCAGTTAATTCTCCAATAATCATCAAACATGCAAAACAAGATAAAATAACATAAGTATATCATCCAAATATGAAATATATCAATGAATAGCAGTAAATTATGATTTAAAATAGTGATGCAAAATGGACGTATCAACTCCCCCAAGCTTAGACCTCGCTTGTCCCCAAGCGAAAACTGAACTCAGTAAACAAGACCACAGGTTTATGGAGTGAAGCGTCGATAATAAAGAATACGGACAAGAAGCATCAACATGTATTAATACACAAATCATTTTAGACAGCAACTTCCCCTCATATAACTTATCTTGAAACGAGTAATGGAAATCACAATAAAGGTGCATAAAGAAAATCATAGTTTGGTGATGGCAAACTTCGTTCTTGGTCAGAGAACAATTAACAGATTGTACTTATCTTTCGAGTAGAGTCCTTATATTGGAGCTATATTGCAGAACTTACATGCTCAATTATCACAATTTCTTTACAGACATTGATAACTTTCAAAGTTATATTCCTTCAGATAAAGACTTGTGCAAAACAAGGAAGGATAACAGACATGATTGATAATATTAATATATGGACGGTTGAATCACAACAACTCAAATGCTTGCTTAAGAAAGATGGGAATACGTTTACTGACTTAACATAAAAGTAAAAGAAAGGCCCTTCGCAGAGGGAAGCAGGGATTAAATCATGTGCTAGAGCCTTTTAAGTTTTTGAAATCATATAGAGAATAAAAATGTAAGTTTTGAGTGGTGTATGAGAATTGTCAACGAATGGTAGTGGGTGAAAACAATATCTCTCTTGTCAACCAGACTTTCAAGAGCGGCTCCCATGAAGGACGTTATTTCTACCAGCAAGGCAGATCATCCCTCTTTTTCTCTTTTGTTTACACATGCAGTTATTCACTCGTATCATTGCTTGTCTGATAAATCAGGGAAAAAATGTGAAGAGAATTAAGCGGTTAAAGTTGTAATTAATTGGGATTGGGCACCCCATTTGCCAGCTCTTTTTGCAAATTTAATAGATAAGCGGATGTATATGCCGCTAATCTGGTGGTGAAAGTCTGTCTGACAAGCTAAATAAAGAATAACCCACATACTTCCTCATGAGCTAGTAAACAGTGACACAAATAAGGAGTAGTAGTTTTTGAATAGTTTAAAGGTAGCACATGAAGTATTTACTTGGAGTGGCAAGGAAATACCACATATAGGTAGTTATGGTGGACACAAATGGCATGGGTTTTTGCTCAAGGTTTGGATGCACGAGAAGCATTCCCTCTCAGTACAGGTTTTTGGCTAGCAAGGCTGGGTAGCAAGCATAAGAGTGGAGGGATACAAACAAATATAAATGTAATAGAAACAATCATGCAATCTTCCTTGTAAGCACAAATAATTTTAACTTAAGAATACTAAGCTCATGAGCCAACAAGAAAGAAAGATAATGAGATAATGTATCTACATGCAATCCCCTCTTTTCTACTTAAGCCTCAAAGTATTATTGCTACCGACCAATGCTAAGTTTGCTAAAACCAAATAGATTTACTTGATGGTCCCAAAGTGATGCCAATACTAACAACAATATCATTCATATGACAGAAATTTGCAAACTAAAATAAAGTGTGCAGAAAGTAAATGATAAAACATCTCATTAATATTCCAATAACGGCAACTCACACCAAGGGATACATAGATAACCAACTAAATGAGAGATACTTCCACACTGCAAACCATCCTATATGATAACTTCTCTACTCATGATATGACTCGACTGAAAAGTAAAAGGTAAAAGATAATGGTGATGATACCGCGGCACTCCCCCCAAGCTTGGAACAAGCTGAGGGGATGCCAATACCAATGATGAATTACTCCTTCGGTGGTGATGGTGAATCCCTAATAAGCTTCTCAACCAACACCTTCAACTCCTCAATCTTGTAAGTGAGAGCACGAATCAACTCCGTGTTGTGTTCAATACGGTTCATGAACCTATCAGACTGTGAGCCCCAGCTTTTGGAATTGTTTCCCCACTTCTCATCAGACTGAGAGCTTCCTTTTCCTGGAGAAGATGTTCTTGGAGCTAAGCAATGACGTGGAACCTTCCCCCCTGTGCTCATCCGCGCGTTCCTCTTTGGGTTGAATGGATTTGCCACCACTCCGATACTTGCAATGGTAGCGCGTGGGTACGAACGCGGGTCTTCTTCTACTTCATCTTCAGCTTCACTCTTGACTTCCTCCTCCAGCTCGGGATCTTTGAGATCATCTTCCAGAGCCTCCTTGCCCTTGTTGTTGTTGTTGTTGGAGACCATGATGCTTCTAAATCTGGAAACAATTCCTTGCAGAAACAGCTCGAAACGAAAACACGATGAGAAAACGATATACGGACCTCGAGGGATCTGGGGGATTATATAGCAAAAAGTTTCATAACAAAATGAAAGTCCAGGTCGAAACCGGGCTGGAGACGGGCTCCGAGGCCAAGAGTGGGCCCGCGCCGTGTGGTGGTGTGGTGCCCTCGGGCACCGTTTCCTCCCCGTTTTTGGCTCATAATTTTCCATATTTAATAAAAACAACAAAAATATAAGTTGGGAAGTCGAACGCAAACTTTTTCTTACCAAAACTGTTACCTATTCGAAAACAGACTCTGCAGTTTTCTGAATTTGACTTTTAATAAAATCTTCCGGAGTCACTACTTGAATAATATCAACGTCTTCGTTATAAGAATCCCCAGAAATATAATGCTTGAGTCTTTGACCATTAACCACTTGAGATTTGTCACCATCAAGCGAAGTAATTTTGATTGCACCTGAACGGTAAACCTCTGAAACAACATAAGGTCCTTCCCATTTCGAAAGTAATTTCCTGCAAAAAATCTGAGACGAGACCTATACAATAGAACTTTCTCAAACATTAAACTCTCTCTTTAGGATTCTCCTATCATGCCATTGTTTCACTTTCTCTTTAAAAAGTCTAGCATTTTCATAAGCTTCACTTCTCCATTCATCTAAGGAACTCAAGTCAAGTAACCTTTTTTTACCGGCAAGTTTAAAATCTCTATTAAGTTCTTTTACGGCCCAATAAGCTTTATGTTCTAATTCTAGAGGTAAATGACAAGCTTTTCCGTAAACCATTTTATAAGGAGACATACCCATAGGATTTTTATAAGCAGTTCTATAAGCCCACAAAGCATCATTAAGCTTCCTAGCCCAATTCTTTCTAGATTTATTAACAGTCTTCTGCAAAATATATTTAATCTCTCTATTTGATAATTCTACTTGTCCACTTGTTTGAGGATGATAAGGTGAAGAAATTCTATGATTAACATCATATTTAGCAAGGGTTTTTCTAAAAGCACCATGGATAAAATGAGAACCACCATCAGTCATGAGATATCTAGGCACACCAAACCTTGGAAAAATAATATCTTTAAGCATTTTTAATGATGTCTCACCATCAGCACTAGATGTTGGTATAGCTTCTACCCATTTAGTAACATAATCAACAGCAACAAGTATATGAGTATAACCATCAGAAGGAGGAAAAGGACCCATAAAGTCAAATCCCCAACAGTCAAAAGGTTCAATAACAAGAGAATAATTCATAGGCATTTCATTGCGTCTAGTTATATTACCAACTCTTTGACATTCATCGCATGATAAAATAAATTTTCTTGCATCTTTAAAAAGAGTAGGCCAATAAAAACCTGATTGTAAAACCTTTTGTGCAGTTCTATCTCCAGCATGATGTCCTCCATAAGCACTTCCATGGCATTTTCTCAATATTTCTTTTTGTTCAAATTCTGGAACACATCTTCGCATTATACCATCCACTCCTTCTTTATATAAGTGTGGGTCATCCCAAAAATAATGCCTCAAGTCATAAAAGAATTTCCTTCTTTGCTGAGCTGTAAAGGTTGGAGGCAAATACTTGGCAACAATAAAGTTAGCATAGTCAGCATACCAAGGACTTTCTCGCGAGCTTACCTTTATCACAGCCAATTGTTCATTTGGAAAACTATCGTTAACAGGAACAGGATCATAAGAAATGTTTTCCAATCTAGACAAATTATCAGCGACAGGATTTTCAGCACCTTTCCTATCTACAATATGCAAATCAAACTCTTGTAATAAAAGCACCCATCTTATAAGTCTAGGCTTAGCATCTTTCTTTTCCATAAGGTATCTAATAGCAGCATGATCGGTATGGATAATAACTTTCGAATCAACAATATAGGGTCTAAACTTATCACAAGCAAAAACTACTGCTAAAAACTCTTTTTCAGTAGTGGCATAATTCTTTTGAGCAGCATCAAGAGTCTTACTAGCATAATGAATAACATTCAACTTCTTATCTACTCGCTGTCCAAGAACAGCACCTACAGCAAAATCACTAGCATCACACATAATTTCGAAAGGTAAAGTCCAATCAGGAGGTTGAACAACAGGAGCAGTGGTTAAAGCCTTTTTTAGAGCCTCAAAAGCTTCTTTACAATCATCATCAAAAACAAAAGGTACATCTTTTTGGGGAAGATTAGTAAGAGGTTTTGAAATTTTAGAGAAATCTTTAATAAACCTTCTATAGAAACCGGCATGACCGAGAATACTACGAATACCTTTAACATCCCTGGGACAGGGCATTTTCTCAATTGCTTCAACTTTAGCTCTGTCCACTTCAATACCTCTTTCAGAAATTTTATGTCCAAGAACAATCCCTTCATTAACCATAAAGTGACATTTCTCCCAATTAAGAACAAGATTAGTTTCCTCACATCTCTGCAAAACTTTATCAAGGTTTTGCAAGCAGTTATCAAAAGAAGTTCCATAGACGGAAAAATCGTCCATGAATACTTCCACAATTTTTTCACAAAAACCATGAAAAATGGCAGACATGCATCTTTGAAACGTAGCAGGAGCATTACACAAACCAAAAGGCATACGCCTATAAGCATAAGTTCCATAAGGACAAGTAAAAGTAGTTTTCTCTTGATCTTTCGCTCTAACAGCAATTTGTGAAAATCCAGAATAACCATCAAGAAAGCAAAAATGAGTTTTCTTAGACAACCTTTCTAACATTTGATCAATAAAAGGTAAAGGATAGTGATCTTTCTTAGTAACTTTATTAACCTTTCGAAAATCAATGCACATCCTATATCCAACAACTACTCTTTGAGGAATAAGTTCATCATTTTCATTTGGCACAACAGTAACTCCTCCTTTCTTAGGAACACAATGCACAGACTTACCCATTTACTATCAGCAATAGGATAAATTATACCAGCATCGAGGAGTTTTAATACCTCATTTCTTACCACTTCCTTCATTTTAGGGATTAAACGACGCTGGTGCTCCACAACAGGTTTTGCATCATCTTCCATGTTGATGGCGTGTTGACATATAGTAGGAGAAATCCCTTTTAAATCATCCAAGTATATCCGATAGCTCCTCGGTGTTTCCTCAATACTTCCAATAACCTTGCCTCTTCAGTACCTGAAAGTTTAGAACTAATAATAACAGGATATGTTTTCTTATCATCAATGTGAGCATATTTAAGATTATCAGGCAAAGGTTTTAAATCAAAAACAGGATCTTCTTTAGGAGGTGCAGGGGTACCCAAATCTTCCACCGGCAAATTATGCTTAAGTAATGGTGGTTGATGAAGAAAGATATTGTCAATTTCATTCCTTTCCTCCATAAAGACCTCACTTTCGTGTTCCTCCATAAATTGCTGCAAGGCATTGTTAGGAGCAATAGCAATAGCAGCCAGTTGTTCAATTTTCGAGTCCTCATTAGGCAAATCAGTTTCATAAAGTTTCTTACCAAACTTAGAGAAATTAAACTCATAAGATTCTCCATTAAATTTAGTGTAAATTTCTCTTTCTTACAATCTATAATAGCACCACATGTATTCAAGAAAGGTCTACCGAAAATAATAGGACAAGTTTTACTAGCTTCAGAACCAAGTACTAGAAAATCAGTAGGATATTTAGTTTTACCGCATAAAACCTCGACATCTCTCACAATACCAATGGAGAGATAGTTTCCCTATTGGCAAGTTGAATAACCACATCAATATCCTCAAGTTCACAGGGACTAATTTCATGCATAATTTTTTGTAAAGTTCAAAAGGAATAGCACTAGAACTTGCACCAATATCACATAAACCATAATAGCAATGTTCTCCTATCCTAACAGAAAGCACAGGAACACTTGTTTTCCTAGATTTACCAGGATGCGAAACAATATTAGAAGCATCTTCACAAAAGATAATATGTTCTCCATCTACATTTTCAGTTACCAAATCCTTTACTATTGCTACTGCAGGTTCAACAGTTATTTGTTCATCAGGCTCTAAAGGTTTCTTGGCACTTTTATTAACCACACTAGCTATCAGAGAATGTTCCTTGACTTTAACAGGAAAAGGTATTTTTTCAATATAAGGTTCTGGCAAAATGTGATCAACAGTATGAACTTCAATACTTTTACCAATGGCCGAATTGGTTTTATCTTTATAAGGTTCATGATATTTATTCAAATCCTTCTTAGGCACATCAAGATAAGAGGCAAAAGCTTTGTAATAATTTGCAACAACTTGAGAATCAAGACAATAAACAGCACTAACATTACGGAAATCATCAGTCTCCATAAAAGATTTAATGCATTCGTAATCATAATTTATACCTGACTTTCTACCTTTGTCGTTCTCCCATCCTTCAGTATTTTCCTGAATACGGTCAAGAAGGTCCCATTTAACTTCTTCTTCAGTACGTGTAAATGATCCAGAACAAGAGGCATCCAATAAATCCTTATCATGAAGAGAAAGCCTTGCATAAAAATTATTGATAACAATATTACTTGGGAGCTCATGAATGGGACATTTGAGCATTAGTGACTTCAATCTCCCCCACGCTTGGGCAATACTCTCTCCATCATGAGGCCAAAAATTATATATGCGATTTCGATCTTGATGAATCTCACTAGGAGGATAGAATTTAGAATCACTAGTACAGAACGACACATCGGAAATGGGCCAAAAACCCCTTCGGCAACGGAGAAAGGGTCCGTGTCCCCGCCTCTGTCACTGATGTGAAGCCTCACAATGGCAACGGAGATTTTTATCGTTTGCAATAAGTTTAGCAACGGGCATAATATATAACCGTTGCCTTTAGTCTTTACATCAGATACGGAGATTAGTTTTTGACCGTTTGTAATGAGGGCTAAAGGAAACAAAATAAAAGCCGGTGACGCCTGCTGCACCGTCGACGGAGCCCTGTGGTTCCTGCTTGACGGCCGCCGGTTCTTCACCTTCCTCTTCGCCCAGCTTCATTGCGTGGTCTTCTTCTACCTATTTAGTACTGCACAAAAGTCTTGCTCCTGGAGGCGCCGGCTTCAGTGGACCGTGTGGACGGAGCCCCGCTCCTACGTCTTCACGGCCGCCGCATAGTCTCCAGGTTTCCTCCTCGCCCTAAAGGAGATGAAAAAAATCAAAATGTAAGCTCCTTCATCTCTATACACAAGACAGATGCTTCTTCATCGGCATTACAGAAAATATAGAACTAATTACAACTAGAACATAGCCTAAACAATGCCTCATATATAGGTAGATTGGACACACAAATTCCAGGGATGGAGCAAGCGAGCCAAGTAGGATGCACAAGATCGATGTGTATTTGTGCATATCACAAGGATCACGAGCGCCACCCCCGGATCACACGGTGTCACCTAATTTTAATCATCGGCATAACAGAAACAAAACTAAAATCAGAGCAAATGCCTACTAAAAACAGAGCAAATCTATGGATAAACAATTAGCTACTTACAACTAGAAAACAGCAAAAATCTATGTGGAAACAATGCCTACTAAAGACAGAGCAAATCTTTGGACAAACATTTAGCTACTTACAACTAGAAAACAGCAAAAATCTATGTGTAAACAATGCCTACTAAAAACAGAGCAAATCTATGGATAAACAGTTAGCTACTTACAACTAGAAAACAACAAAAATCTATGTGTAAACAATGCCTACTAAAAAGAGCAAATCTATGGATAAACAATTAGCTACTTACAACTAGAAAACAGCAAAAATCTATGTGTAAACAATGCCTACTAAAAAGAGCAAATCTATGGATAAACAATTAGCTACTTACAACTAGAAAACAGCAAAAATCTATGTGGAAACAATGCCTACTAAAAACAGAGCAAATCTATGGACAAACAATTAGCTACTTACAACTAGAAAACAGCAAAAATCTATGTGTAAACAATGCCTACTAAAAAGAGCAAATCTATGGATAAACAATTAGCTACTTACAACTAGAAAACAGCAAAAATCTATGTGTAAACAATGCCTACTAAAAACAGAGCAAATCTATGGACAAACAATTAGCTACTTACAACTAGAAAACAGCAAAAATCTATGTGTAAACAATGCCTACTAAAAAGAGCAAATCTAAGGATAAACAATTATCTACTTACAACTAGAAAACAGCAAAAATCTATGTGTAAACAATGCCTACTAAAAACAGAGCAAATCTATGGACAAACAATTAGCTACTTACAACTAGAAAATAGCAAAAATCTATGTGTAAACAATGCCTACTAAAAGGAGCAAATCTATGGATAAACAATTAGCTACTTACAACTAGAAAATAGCAAAAATCTATGTGGAAACAATGCCTACTAAAAACAGAGCAAATCTATGGATAAACAATTAGCTACTTACAACTAGAAAATAGCTATCCTACTGAACTGGGGTCTTACATTAGGCGAGGCGGGCTCGCTTAGCGTCGCCGCCGGCGACGGAGCTAGCGTCGGCCTCCCCTGGCGGCGCCTTGCCCTCGCCGTGGATCAAAGAGAGGGCTATGGCGGCCCGGAGGTCAGACTGGTAGACCGCCTCCTCGGCGCGTTCGACCTGGGTCGAGGCCTCGGAGAGGAGGACCGCCGCCTCAAGATCGGCCTCGCCCTGACGACGCTTGGCGTCATCGCGCTCGAAATCGACGCGGGAGAGTTGGCAAGCGATCTCCAGATCACGGTCCTCCTCCTCCTCCTCTTCCTCTTCCTCTTCCTCCTCGTCGGAGGACGAGGACGAGGAGGAGGAGGAAGACGGATGGCGGCCGGGGTACATCGCCTGGCGGATCTCGCGGTAGCTGCAATGGTGTCCAAATGAGCGGGTGCAGCCGGAGCCTTCGCCGTGCGGACGAGCGCCAAGGGCGCGGGACCGGCCCGAGGGGGCCGGATTGGCAGCGGCCTGTTCCGCAAGCTCGTCCCGCAACACCAGCTGACACTGCTGCTGCCTGAAGGCCCGGAGGGTGGGGCGGCCACGGCCGTGGCCGCGGTCACGGCCGCGATGGCCGGATCTACCAGCGCCGACGGTGGAAGCCATGCGAGAGAGTGGAGAGAGAGGAGACTGTGCGGCGGCTAGGGTTGGAAGTGAGATAGTGAGAGTGAGAGTGAAGGGCATAGTAGGTTCTTATAGGCCGGCTGTCGGGCTGCTTGTAATGGCAACGGAGATTACGAAACTGTCCGTGTGCGATGAGCCCACATCGGTAACGGAGGTAAACTAACCTCCGTTGCCAACATATATTGCACTATTCACCCGTTGCCGATGTTGTGGGCCTGCTTTACGGCCCAGTGCGGGCACGCGGGGGATGTCGCGATTTACCGTCGCCTAACTCCTGTCGTTGCCATAGAGGGGTATCCGATGTGTCGTTCTGTACTAGTGAATAAAAGAGAGGTACAATTTCCTCCCAGCCAATAGATCGGCCATTCTTCAGCATATTATACCATTCCGCAGCTCGGCCCTTCAGTGATATAGAGAATAACTTCCTCTTGACTTTTTCCATTGAAATACCTGCACACTTGAACAACTCGCATAATTCATGTATAAATAGTAAATGATCACCAGGATGGATGGTTCCATCTCCAACATAGCGGTTATCCATAACACGTTCAACAATTTTCATAGGTATTTTAAATGGATCTAATTCAGCAGGCGGCGGTTCATCTACTACCTTAGAAGTGGCAGTAGTATTCTCAAATAGGGATTCAAATGGAGATCTCTCCATAATAAAATAAAGCAGCAAGCAGAAATAAAAACAGCACTTACAGTAAAGGTTTCCCTTACCAATTCCACTTACCAATAGCACTTCACTCCCCGGCAACGGCGCCAGAAAATAGTCTTGATGACCCACAAGTATTGGGGGTGTATCGTAGTACTTTCGATAAATAATAGTGTCGAACCCAACGAGGAGCAGATGGTTGTGACAAGTAGTTTTGATCAAGGAATCACTGTAAATACTAGCAGACAAGTTTTTAGGGGTTTTTGATATTGCAGATAAATAAAATACGAGTAAATAAAAGACAGTAATAATAGTTGCAGCAAGTGGCCCAATCCTTTTTAGAGCAAAGGATAAGCCGGTTGGTTTACTTATGATGGCAAAATGTTCTTGAGGACGCACGGGAATTTCGTCAAGTGCTTTCGCTTCCTACAGCCGATTAATCTTTATTGTTTTGATAAGTGTTGTGTGGGTGAACCTATGCTAATGCACTGCCCTAACTTGGACTAATACATACTTATGATTAAACTCCTTGCAAGCATCCGCGTTACAAGGAAGTAATTAAGATAAATCTAACCACAACCTTAAACTCTGAGATCCTACACTCCCTCATGCACCGGTTTACTAACGGGGGTTTAGGTTTCTGTCACTCCGGCAACCCCACAATTAGTAGCCGAATACACAATGCATTCCCCTAGACCCATAAAGGTGAAGTGTCATGTAGTCGACATTCACACGATACCACTTGAAGAATAACACCACAACTTAAATATCAAACCATTAAATATTACTCAACATAATTCTACTACTAACAGCATGACTTCTCCCATGTCCTCAAGAACTGAACGAACTACTCACAAGACATCTTATGGATCATGATCAGAGGTGATATAATGATGAATAACAATCTGGACATATACTTCAATTCACCGATAAAACTTAATAGCATCAACCACAAGTAGTAATCAACACCGGGAAAGTTTCCCCTATGAACTACACAAAGTATAACCCTAGATGTTACAGCGGAACGAAGTGGAGCGGTGGAGATGATGGTGACGGCGGTGGAGATGATGATGATCCCGATGAAGTCCAGCGTGATGACGATGACGATGGCGATGATTTCCCCCTCCGGGAAGGAATTTCCCCCGCAGATTTCTCCCTGCCGGAGAGCTTTTTCTCTCTCTGTGGTTTCTGCCTCGTGGAGGCGGCGGAATATTTCCTCGATGGCTCTCCCTGTCTTAGGGTTTCTGGGGGATTAAGTACGTGAAGGGGGAGCGCCAGAGGTGGGCCAGGGCCCCCACACCCTACCACGGTGCGGCCAGGGGGGACCCGCGCCGCCCTATGGTGTGGGGTCCTCGTGGCCCATCTCTGCCTCACCTTTTGGCTGCCTCCGGCATCTGATAAAATAGGAGCTTCAACATAATTTCCCTGAATTGACGATCTTCAGAAATAGGGTGTCTTGATGATGCTTTTTCCAGCTGAATCCTGACTCCGGCAGTTAATTCTCCAATAATCATCAAACATGCAAAACAAGATAAAATAACATAAGTATATCATCCAAATATGAAATATATCAATGAATAGCAGTAAATTATGATATAAAATAGTGATGCAAAATGGACGTATCATGTACAGAAGAAATTCTAAATTGCAAATGGACAACACAAGGGCACAAATTCGTGTCAGACTTGAAGGTGTTGCAAATGGGGTTTTTTTACATTATCCTTGGTCAAGACTGGCTCTATCAATATAGTCCCATGAACATAGATTGGCCAACCAAGAGAATGCAAATAACTGATAATGGCAGAGAAGCGTTTTTGCAAGGTATTGGTGGCAATGCAGTTATCTTAAGCACAATCACGTTGGAGCAGTTGTCTGGCTTGTCGCATAGGCAGGATATTGAGCAGTTGTTGATCATCAGGCCATTGAATGCTACTGAAACTGACAACAATGAAGATCTACCTCAAGCAGTGAAGGATATTCTTCAGCAGTTTGATGTGGTTTTCAGTACACCTGAAGGTCTTCCTCCTACAAGATCGTGCGATCACATCATTCCACTGGTTGAATGTGCTCAACCAGTACAAATAAGACCTTACATGCACTCACCGGCAAACAAGGATGAAATCGAACGTCAATTGTTGGAATTGCTCAAAAGTGGTGTCATCCATCACAGTACAAGTGCCTTTGCTTCCCCAGCCATATTAGTACAGAAGAAGGACTTAACATGGAGATTGTGCATTGATTACAGAAGACTCAATGCGTTGACAGTGCCCAGGAAATTCCCAATCCCAGTGATAGATGAACTCATTGATGAACTGACAGGAGCGCATTGGTTTTCCAAGCTAGATTTGAGAGCCGGATATCACCAAATACGGCTGGCAGAAGGTGAAGAACCTAAGACAGCATTTTATACTCATTCTGGCCACTATGAGTATAAGGTGATGCCTTTCGGTTTAGCTGGAGCACCAGCTACCTTTCAGGGCGCTATGAATGCCACTTTGCAACCAGTGCTTCGCAAGTGCGCATTGGTTTTCTTTGATGATATCTTAGTTTTCAGTAACACATTCGAAGATCATCTCAAGCATTTAGTATTGGTGCTGAAACTGCTGCAACAAGATAAGTGGCAGGTGAAGCGTAGCAAATGTTCCTTTGCACAGAAAAGTTTGGCTTATCTTGGTCACATCATTAGTGGTGCAGGAGTGGCAACAGACCCAGAGAAGATAGCAGAGATAGCTAATTGGAAAGTTCTAGAAAATGTTAAGGAACTTAGAAGCATTCTTGGCTTTGCGGGTTATTACAGGAAGTTTGTCGAGCATTTCGGCATGATAGCAAGACCATTGACACAATTATTAAAAAAAGGCACACAATTCATCTGGACTCAAGAAACTAACACAGGTTTTCGTCTGCTACAGAAAGCTCTCATGACAGCACCAGTGTTGGCTATCCCGGATTTCAATAAAACTTTCATCATTGAAACGGATGCAAGTGACCAGGGTATTGGGGCAGTGCTGCAACAAGATGGTCATCCAGTAGCTTATCTGAGTAAACCGTTGGGTCCTCACAACAGTGGCTTATCCACATATGAAAAAGAGTATCTAGCCATCTTGTTAGCACTAGATCATTGGAGGTCTTACTTACTGCATGATGAGTTCATCTTCAAGACAGACCAGCGAAGCCTTGTGCATCTTGAAGAACAAAGACTGAGCACACCTTGGAAGAAGAAGGCCTTTTCCAAGTTACTGGGTTTGAGATACAAGATACTGTACCACCAAGGCAAATCCAATGCCGCAGCTGATGCATTGTCTCGCAAGAAGCATGAGGAAACAACAGTGTTGGCAACTATCTCTACCTGCCAACCGGCTTGGTTGTCTGAATTGCAGAGGGATATACCAAAGACCCTAAATCACAGAAACTCCTCGAGACCTTGTCAATTGACAAGGATTTTGTTCCACATTTTACCTTGACTGATGGGGTGCTTCGTCATCATGGGAAAATCTGGCTTGGCAACAATCTGGAATTGCAAGCAAAAAATTTCACAGCTTTCCACAGCAACGCCTTGGGGGGTCATTCAGGAGCTCCAGTCACATATAAGCGAATTTGGAACTTATTTGTGTGGCCAGGCATGAAGAAACAGATTAAAACATGGGTGCAATCATGCCAAGTCTGTCAGCAAGCTAAACCGGAGCGCATCAAGTATCCAGGTTTGCTACACCCTCTGCCGGTCCCTAAACGTCCTTGGCAGCATATTGCTCTTGATTTCGTGGAAGGTTTACCTCAGTCCGGCCCTTACAATTGTTTACTGGTGGTTGTTGATACCTTTTCCAAATACGGGCATTTCATTCCCATGGCTCATCCATATACAGCTGCAAAAGTTGCTTCCCTCTTTGTGGACAACATCTTTAAATTGCACAGCCTTCCTGAATCAATTGTGTCTGATTTTAGGCAGGAACTCTTCAAAGCCATCGGCACTGAACTGAATATGAGCACAACTTATCAATGTGTAGAAACATATCTCAGATGTTTCGTTCATTCTTGCCCCAAGAAATGGAGTCAATGGATTTCTCATGCAGAGTATTGGTATAACACTAGTTTCCACTCCACTTTGAAGTCATCTCCTTTTGTGGTCCTCTATGGTCATGAGCCACGGCACTGGGGAATTGAAGCACCTGGCGATTGTTCTGTGTCCAATGTGCAAGAATGGTTATCTGAAAGACGTGTCGTTCATGACCTGTTGCGCCAGCATCTTTTGAGAGCTCAGAAACTGATGAAGCAATATGCTGATAAGAACAGAACATTCCGGGAGTTCAAAGTGAATGATCAGGTCTTCTTAAAGCTTCAGCCATACATTCAAGCTTCCATTGCTCCCAGAGCAAATCACAAGCTACTGTTCAAGTATTATGGACCTTTTCGAGTGCTGGCCAAGATCAGTGATGTGGCCTACAGAATTGAGCTACCTAAGGGTTCTACTGTGCATCTAGTTTTCCATGTTTCGTTGCTACGCCAGGCTCTTGCTTCGGGTACGACTGCATCCCTACCCTCCCTGATGTTACTAATGCTTTTGCTGTTCCTCTCAAGACCTTGGCTCAACGATGGCGTAAGATGGCAAACAAGATGGTGGAGCAAGTCTTGATATAGTGGTCGACTGTTGATGCCGCGTCTGCAACCTGGGAAGACAAAGAGGAGTTGCGGAGCAGGTTTCCAGCAGCACCAGCTTGGGGACAAGCTGGTTTTCAAGGAAAGGGGGGTGTCAGGGACCCTGCTACTACATCAACGACAACCGACCCAAGGCCCACTGGAGGAGAGGAGCCCATCATCGACACCAGGCCCAAGCGACCCAACAAGCCCAACCCACGCTATCAAGCAGACGTCTGGAGCAAGTAGTATTAAGGAAGGTCGATCACGTCTGTAACTGTCATCCAGTTGGATCACGGCAACCCGGCTCTGGCTTCCCTGTCCCTTTCTCTCTTCTCTGTCCCCAACTTCTTCTTCCTTCCTCAGACTCAATTCGAACCTTGTATCCGAATCTGGTGTGCAATTCGTGTGAACCCTAGTAGTACCTTATCACCTAGTATGACTAGTGGGATTTCCCTGGACATGTATATATATGTGCGTAAGTTGGCCCTGCTCCCCTTGGTGCGGATAGAACAGACATATGTTGTACACTGACAATTCATTTCCAAGTTCGAATTTCAAAATTTTATCTAAACTTATCTAAGATTGTTCTTGTTTTTATGAAGACATCATCAAGAATCGAAGTGTTAAAATTATATCATAGGCCGGGATCCCTATATCATAAGTTGGAGTTTCGGTTCAAAGCATAACGTGATTCAACCTCGGAATCACTTCAGTTTATGGGTTGATGGAAGGAGAAAGAAGTGAGTGGGCGATACAATCTTGCACTAAATATATATACCTGTCATTGACTTATATGTGGGCCATAAAAATTTACCCTGTACGTCATAGAGTGGATGGAATTTGAAAGAGAGAGTAGCGTAGTTTGTATATTATGTCAAGTTGCGCTTGATAAAAAACGCAAACAATATAGTAGCTGATATTTATACAAAATAATTGTACATAATACATCATAAATACTTAGCTGATCCAAGGGTTGTGGCATCAACTGTACATCCGTAAAAAGCTAGAAAATCCCAGTTCCCCAATCAGAAAATAAAATCCGTGTTCCCTTGACTACGAATATGAGTATTCCGATGATGATCACTATATATCATCTAGAGGCATCTAGGTATACTTACGCAAGGATTTGGCTATGGCACAGAAAATCACGAATCAGTTAACGGACTATAACACAAAAGCGCTTAGTATTTTTCAAATCTTATTTTGAGAGGAGGGGAGTTCGGAACAAAGGAGTTGGGACTTTGGGATACATCAGATTGGAGAAACAGATATGGTTGATATTGGAACATATGGTTTGTGTATTGGACTGACGGCCCAACAAAAAATCATAGGTTATGCACGTGGCCAACGTCCAGGGTCAATGCCGCGGGAGGGCCCGCCGACCACCGTCCGCCGGGCAGAGCTTTGCCCCGCCCTCCTCCAGCGGTAGCCGGAGATTGGAGTGGAGGAGGGGTTGGAGCGGCAACTAGGATTCGCCTTTAGTATTTCCAAATTTGATAGAGGGGGTGAGTTCGGAACAAAGGAGTTGGAGTCTAAGGATACATAGCACCTAGGATTTAGGTTGGAGTGACCGCCCCAACCCAGTATCAAACGGTCTACGTTTTTTGGCATGATGAACCCATTTATCGTGGAATTTGGAATTCGGCTAACCTTCGCTCAGTAAACAAATGTCCAAATCACCGAGTGAGTACGCTCAGTAAACAGTATCGAGAGGGAGAGGGCAGAGCGCGGTGAGCAATGGCTGCATGCAGCATTTTTCCAACCGCTTCGCTGCGTACGTACACGTACGCACGTCTATCCGTATAGCTGTGCGCGCTTGGTTCAGATGAAGTGTGTCCTTATTGTTGCAGACAGGCGGTGGGCTACGTACATATATACGAGCATGAATGCATGCATGGAGTTGTGGAACCCAGCTAGCTAGCTCGATCGAGCTCTCATCATCGGCCATCGTTGTCCGTACTAACACGTATATGGGCTGTTATTGGAATACATAATTGATATAGACTATTTGATAAGCTCGGGTTCTCTTCGAAGAATACTCCGGCTGTTTGACCACAGTGCCCAAAACTAACTGCGACCGGCTACCGGTTACAGCCAATAGCTGATCCCTATGTGATGTGTCCCTTCCTCTACTTCTCCTTTTGTTTTGCGAAAGCCCCCCTCCCCAGCTTCTGGCCTCTAGAGCGCCATCTTGGAGAATCTTTTTCAGCTTCCACGCGACGTCCTTTGCATATCGTCTCCGGTGGTCATGTCCCCATGTCAGAAATATAATATATACATTGCATAACCCTTTCCCATCGGTTCGAAATTTTGCGATAATTGGCTAGTGCATGAATTTAATATGGTATCAGAGCCAGAGGTCTAGAGTTTAAATCCTGACTAACGCAGTATTAAAAATAAATATCCGCGGACACCCTAAAATCCACGTCCTAGGCTCGTGAGAAAAAGTCCACAGCCTACACGTGAGGGAGAGTGTCTGAAATATAATATGTATATTGCACAGACCTTTCCTATCAGTTCGGACTTTTGAGATAATTGGCTACTGCATCAATTTAATATGTTAGACTATACGAGTTGGACTCAAATACGTATTGTAATTCTAGTAGACTTGTAGTCCAAGTTAGAATCCAAGCCTAAGTCGGTTAGTTCATGTACTATATAAACCCTTGTACCCCGGCCGGATCAATCAATCAATACGGAGATTATTCTCAACTTACATGGTATCGGATTATAGATCCTAGGGTATGGCTCCGCCGCCCACACCACCACCGCTGCCGCCGCCCGGCTACTTCGAACGCCAGGCCACCCACATCGCCAAAGCCGCCGCCGTGGCGCAAGCCTCAACCTCTACCCAAAATTCTCTTGTCCCTGCCTCCAACTCTCTGCCTACTACCCTCCTTGCTGCTCCAATGTCGCTTGCCGACACCATAGCCGATGTCAGCCCCTTTATCCCCATTGTTCTTGACCTCGCCGCCCACAACTATTATCATTAGCGCCATCTATCTGATCTCCACCTTGGCCGCTGCAACCTACTGTGTCATGTCGCCACCACAAGCATCCCAAGTCTTGACGATCCCCAATGGGTCAAAGACGATCTCACGATTGTTCAGTGGTTCTACACCCGCATCTCCACCGAGATCTTCAACATGCTAGATCACGACGGCGCCACCGCCGCCAACATCTGGAGCTCCCTCCGTCAGCTCTTTCAGAGCAACAGCGACGCTCGAAAAAAACTCTCTGCACACCGAGCTTCGCAACATGGCCCAAGGCGATGCTCCGGTGAATCTCTTCTGCCAGCGCGTCAAGGCTATCGGTGACGAGCTTCGCGAACTCGGCGACCCTGTCAGCGACTCGCAACTCATCAACATCATCGTCGTCGGTCTCAGCGAGGACTTCGACAAGCAAGCCTCCTTCATCCCCATGATGCGGCCTCCTCCAACCTTCGCCGAAGTGCGCGCCATGCTGCAGCTCGCCGCGGAAGCTCAAGCTCGCAAGGATTCTCGCCCCAAGGTCTTCCATGCTGCGGTTCGCCCCTTGACGCCGTCTCCATCGGCGCCTCCCATGATGGCTCCTGCTGCGACCACGACCACGCCCATGCCGCCAGTGCATCCACCTCCCGGCTGGCGTCGAAGCCCAAACTACAAAGGCAAGAACCCCATCTATCGACCGCCGTGATCTACATCATCGACGTCATCATCAAGCAGTGCTACGCCACCGGCTCCATCACCGTCCGCCCCTCCTGCATCTTGATACGTCCAAAACGTATCTATAATTTTTGATTGTTTCATGTTAATATTATGCCTTTGGCATTTGTTTTTATATTAAGTTTATGATTTATTTGGACTAACCTATTAATAGTTGCAAAAGTGCACAATGTTCTTGTTTTACACTTTGATGTGTAGGAATTATCAAGAATACAAGAGGAAACCTTGTTGGAGTCGAATTGGGACTTTTCTGAAATCTGTCTTAGAACTTTTTACGGAGATTGTCAGTTTGACACTCTAAGACGATGTCCAATGGAAATCAAATTCAATATAAAGTTGTCACAATTTTCCATACGCTTCTTTTAAGCCCGAGATCAGCCCAATCGGAGTTCGGACGCGGCCTGTAGGCCCGTCATGGTGGAACCCTAAAAGGGGATGCCGGAAATCCGAGAAGTTATATAAAAAGAGGAAACCTAACTCGTGGAGGACACCCATACCCACGAATTTCCAGCCACCAAAACCACGTTTTTGCCTCCCCCATGGACCTCTTCTCCATGGGGGAGGGCTCCCAAGAATCCATGAAGGAAGGGGGCTAAGGGGCGGCGCATCCCCTCCATGCCGGCGGCGGGTGGAGCTTCCCGCGCCACCGCCGGCGCCGCCCTGCGCTCCTCGCTGTCCCATCCGCCGTCTTCACCGCCATCTCCATCACCAACTCCTCCTTGTATACAGTGGTTCATCCTCCCACAAACCTCTGTACCGTCTATGTAAACATGGTGTTTGATGCTATAATATTTATCCTATGATCTATGTCATGTTTCCGTAGTTTATTTGTTCTTAGATTGAATGGTTGAATGTCTTGGTTCATTAGAGTTGTATGTTGATATGGTACTGTCCTTTGGTGTCCATTATACTTGTGCGCGCATGGATCAACATCTTGGGTTAGTAGTATGTGCAAACGAAGGGGGTAGTTCTGCCGGAGTGACAGAAACCTAAGGACTCGAACCGGTTAGTTGCACGTATGGGAGTAAGAGGACCTTGAACTTAAGGCTATGGTTGGGGAAACCTTAATGCATTGTTAGTATTTGCGGATGCAGCTAACAATCCAATCATATAGTACTTGTAATCCCAAGTAGTGGAGTGCATGTATATTTAGCCTCTCCCACATAGAAAACTGCATCGAAGACAATGAACTAATATCTTCACTAATTAATCTTGGACAAAGCCATCACAATTACCACCACTTTTCCACACTCATGGTACTGTTAGTTTATGGTTACTTAGTGTACTTTATTGCTGCAGCACTAACATTTACTTTCTTGTATTTATTATCTCGCAAAGCTATCTCTCATACCCGTATTGTTACTCTAGTATTATTTCTAGATAAAGTAAACGTTTAGTGTGCGTAGAGTTGTATCAGTGGTTGATAGAACTTGAGAGAATACTTATCCTACCTTTAGCTCCTCGTTGGGTTCGACACTCTTACTTATCGAAAAGGCTACACGCGATCCCCTATACTTGTGGGTTATCAAGACCTTTTCTGGCGCCGTTGCCGGGGAGCCATAGCGTGGGTGAATATTCTTGTGTGCACTTGTTTGCTTTATCTCTAAGTATTTTTATTTTCAGTTTTAAGTTGTTTTCTATCTTAGTATGGATAGGGAATGCGAATTATAAAAAAAATTAGTTGTACTTGTTATCTAAAAACGTTTTCAAAAAGAGAGTGATTGGAAAGATGAGCAATGGTTAATGGGGGTCGACCTTGAACACTTGTGTTCATGCCTATGAAATCAAAGCAAATCTTTCCATGGAAGCTTCTCATCCAAAAACATGTAAATATTGTGTATATACCTCTGTACATAAAAATAAAATGCTAATTGTAGTCTCTAGTTAATTGAAAGTTGATAGTTTTGCTTTGCTGTCCAGAAACAGATTTTCTGTGCTCCACCGTATAAAACATTTAAAATCACCAGAACGTGATCTTGATCTGAAATTTCTTGAGTGCAAAGTAATGCTTATTATCTTTCTTTCATTAGTTTTGACTTTTCTGATTTGAGTTACGTAGCTGTCCCGAAAAATTCGATCTTTACTGACTGTTTAGTTTAGACAGATTTTGTGCTTCTCTGTAAATAAAATCTTGATAAATCTCAGAATAGTATTTTGACCTGAAAATTTTTGTGCATAACCTGAGATTATTATCTGTCTTTCATTAGTTTTGAGTTTTTTCATTTGAGCTACGTAGCTATCTCGTTAAGTGTCATCTTTACAGACTGTTCAGTTTTGGCAGATTGTTATGCTTATTTAGTATTGTGCTTATACTCAATGTTTATAATCTTTATTTGATCAATAAAGTTATAAATTGGTTAGTATACAGTAGTTATGTTAAATTAAACTTGTCAATGCTTGAACATGAGTGGATTTTATTTAATGAGTACTAACCCTACTAATGAGTTTTGTGAAGTTTTATGTGGATGTAGCTTATAAGATCTAATCAATATGGTGATATGAGATGAATAAGAAGACGCAAGAGCTCAAGCTTGGGGATGTGTAGGTGCATCCAAGAACATATTCAAGAAGATACAATCATCTAAGCTTGGGGATGCCCGAGTCATCCCCCTATTCATCAACTAACATGAGGTTGTCTCGTTCATACTCTATATTACCCGTCCACATGATTGTATTGTCTTAACTTTATTATAATTGCTTTTATATGTCTTGGTTTTACCTTCTTTAGTTTTATTAGGCTCTTTATTTGATTTCTATTGCTTCTTTACTTTCACTTATAAATTCAAAACAACAAAAATATTTTTTTTGTTTTGCTTCTTTGTTTGGTTCTTTATTTTGATTTTATTTGGTTTTTACTTTTGATTTTATTTAGAGTTTTCCTTGCTGTAGCTAGCATGTTTAGGTCTTGCTTAGCCTCTGGTCTCTTAGTTTATCAAAAATAAAGTACCAAGTTTTACCCATTTAGCTTAGTTGATACATATGTAAAAAGTGATTTTCTGTTTTCAGCATCTACTGCTCATTGCGCGATTTTTCATATTTTACTGGAAACTCTAAAAATCACGTAAAATTTACTGATGTTGTATCACCGAATCCTCTGCATGCACAAAAATTGGCTAAAATTTCGGACATGTTTAAGAGCACCTAAAAATTACGTTTGCCAGCTGCTGTTTTTCTGGACAGATTCCGACTTTTATTGCAAGAGTGGCCTCTTTGCGTTTTCATTTGATTCTTAATGGTTCTTACCTTTCATTTAGAAGTTGGCCATTTAAGCAACCTTTCTGTAACTTAGAAACAAAATTTGATTTGGTTTAATAGCAGCACTTTGGAAATATTATGTATTGCACTAAGTGCCTAGCTAAAAGGCGTTAAAAAAAGCGCTTATGGGAGGCAACCCATTATTTTTATTTCTGCAATTTTTCTTTTATTGAGTCAAGGAATTTGTCTACTTCTGTAGCAACTCCTTTGTATCTTTACTTTTTCGTATTGTTGTGCCAAGAATAGTCTCTAATGATAAGATGATGCTAGATTTTGATTGCTGCGCAGAAACAGATTTTTGCTGTTCACTGTACGAAAATTCTAAATTCATAGAAATGTGATTTTAATCTGCAATTTTTTGTGCGTAATCCTGATGTATGTACGCATCTTTCGTTAGTTCAAAGTTTTTCGATCTGAGCAACGTAAGTGCCTCGAAAAAATTCGTCTTTGCGGACTGTTCTGTTTTAGACAGATTATGTCTTTTATTTTGCATTCTCTTTTTACTAGTGTTGGTGGAATTCTTTTTTGGGTGGAAGAGCTTCACATAACATAGTGGCAGTAGTTAATGTTTAAAGTAACGGTCATATTGCGTCCTTACAGAACATGTGAGTTTTTGATTGATGCACTAACCCTCTAATGAGATTTACTTTGAGTTTGGTGTGGCGGAAGTTTTCAAGGGTCAAGAGAGAAGAGTGATATAATAGGATTAAGAAGAGTGAAGAGCTTAAGCTTGGGGAGGCTCCCATGGATCTCCCCAGCATATTTCAAGAAGACTCAAGCGTCTAAGCTTGGGGATGCCGGCATCCCCTTCTTCATCGTCAAAATTATCAGGTCATCTCTAGTGAAACTATATTTTAATTCTTTCACATCATATGTGTGTTCTTGGAGCGTCTGTATCTTATTATTTATTTATCTTAGCATCAAACACCAGTTACATTAATAAGTTGATCGTCACATTTTTATTTATCCCTGTTTCAAGTTTACTTGGTTAATGGATTATTTGTTGAAACTTAAAAATGATGTGTGAATATTGTTTAGTAGTTTATGTTTTCTTATGGTTAGTCTCAACTAGCTAATAGTGCATATTATGTTATTTTGATATTAACATGCATTGTCCTGTTCATAAGATGGTATGGAATTGTGGTATCCTCCTCTGAATGATTTACTTGAATCGACTTGGCACATGCTCACACATGTTTATGACTGAAAAATAAAAGTCAATTAAGCCTTGATGATCTATTTTGCCTCAGAGTTTTAGTATCATTTTTATGCCTCCGTTAATTTTATTCTGTCGCAAGTATGATTATGACGGTTATTGCTCTCTTGATTGTCGCTTCCCAGTCTATTGCTAGCCTTCACTTGTACTGAGCGGGAATGCTGCTCGTGCATCCAAATCCTAAAACCAAGTTATCCCAAAGAGTCCACCATAAATTCCTATGCATGGTATTTCAAACCATTCCAAGTAAATTTTCATGTGCTACCTTTAAAACCTTCAAAATACTTCTCATTTTGTGACACTGTTTTTAGCTCATGAGGACGTTAGTTGGGTTTGTTATCTTCCATGCTAAATTAAGTTCGACTTGCATGCTTCATCTGCTCGTCACTAATTTTGCAAAGAGCTGGTTAGACCATTATAACATCTAAAAAGTAAAATAAAATAGGCACTCCTCCATGGTATGAGATTGTTGGCAGGCACCCGAGGATTCGGTTAGCCATGGTTTGTGAAAGCAAAGGTTGGGAGGAGTGTCATACTATATAAAAGTGCATGCTATAAATGCCTAATATCAATAACTCGGAACCGCTCTCAACTTGTTTAGTATGGAAGATAACAAGAACTCTATTACTGATTCGTTGACAGGAACAACCACCTCTCAAAACATTTTTACTTCTGTTTTTAATAAAAAGCTCTAGCACATGTTAATCCCTGCTTCCCTCTGCGAAGGGCCAATCTTTTTTAAGCACTTCCTCGAGAGCATAACTGTCATTCTTAGTGTAATGTGCTTGTCCCAGAATGCGGTTATCTGCGGTATAACTATGATGCTTTTACCTTTGATATCTTTACATCTAGTCTTCACTTGAACTTCAGAGGTGCCTTGGCATTTATGTTTTGCTCCACAATTAAGGGCAAGCGAGATACCACTCTATCATGCTTTATTATGATCATTACAATCTTGTTGATGTTTATAAATTTCATGTTATGAGCTCTTAGTTCGTTGATACTTTTCATTAGGTAACATGATTGCTAAGTTTTATTATCCATACATCATGCAATTGTTAAAGACCTGATCATAGCATTTACAATCAAAAATTATTTTGTTATCATTTACCTACTCGAGGACGAGCAGGAATTAAGCTTGGGGATGTTGATACGTCCAAAACGTATCTATAATTTTTGATTGTTTCATGTTAATATTATGCCTTTGCACTTGTTTTTATATTAAGTTTATGATTTATTTGGACTAACCTATTAATAGTTGCAAAAGTGCACAATGTTCTTGTTTTACACTTTGATGTGTAGGAATTATCAAGAATATAAGAGGAAACCTTGTTGGAGTCGAATTGGGACTTTTCTGAAATCTGTCTGAGAACTTTTTACGGAGATTGTCAGTTTGACCCTCTAAGACGACGTCAAATGGAAATCAAATTAAATAGAAAGTTGTCACAATTTTCCATACGCTTCTTTTAAGCCCGAGATCAGCCCAATCAAAGTTCGGACGCGGCCTATAGGCCCGTCTTGGTCGAACCCTAAAAGGGGATGCCGGAAATCCGAGAAGCTATATAAAGTTAGGAAACCTAACTCGTGGAGGACACCCATACCCACGAATTTCCAGCCACCAAAGGCACATTTTTGCCTCCCCCATGGACCTCATCTCCATGGGGGAGGGCTCCAAGAAGCCATGAAGGAAGGGGGCTAAGGGGCGGCGCTTCCCCTCCATGCCGGCGGCGCGGGTGGAGCTTCCCGCGGCACCGCCGGCGCCGGCGCCGCCCTGCGCTCCTCGCTGTCCCCTCCGCCGTCTTCACCGCCATCTCCATCACCAACTCCTCCTTGTATACAGTGGTTAATCCTCCCACAAACCTCTGTACCGTTCTATGTAAACATGGTGTTTGATGCTATAATATTTATCCTATGATCTATGTCATGTTTCCGTAGTTTATTTGTTCTTAGATTGAATGGTTGAATGTCTATGGTTCATTAGAGTTGTATGTTGATATGGTACTGTCCTTTGGTGTCCATTATACTTGTGCGCGCATGGATCAACATCTTTGGGTTAGTAGTATGTGCAAACGAAGGGGGGTAGTTCTGCCGGAGTGACAGAAACCTAAGGACTCGAACCGGTTAGTTGCACATATGGGAGTAAGAGGACCTTGAACTTAAGGCTATGGTTGGGGAAACTTAATGCATTGTTAGTATTTGCGGATGCCTGCTAACAATCCAATCATATAGTACTTGTAATTCCAAATAGTGGAGTGCATGTATATTTAGCCTCTCCCACATAGAAAACTGCATCGAAGACAATGAACTAAGTATCTTCACTAATTAATCTTGGACAAAGCCATCACAATTATCACCACTTTTCCACACTCATGGTACTGTTAGTTTATGGTTACTTAGTGTACTTTATTGCTGCAGCACTAACTTTTACTTTCTTGTATTTATTATCTCGCAAAGCTATCTCTCATACCTGTATTGTTACTCTAGTATTATTTCCTAGATGAAGTAAACGTTTAGTGTGCGTAGAGTTGTATCAGTGGTTGATAGAACTTGAGAGAATACTTATCCTACTTTTAGCTTCTCGTTGGGTTCGACACTCTTACTTATCGAAAAGACTTCACGCGATCCCCTATACATGTGGGCTATCACATCTCCGAGCTGGCGCCCTCCACATGATCCATGGATAGGGATGGTGCAGGCGTGGTCTATGCCTTGGGCCGCTCCTTCACCGATCGGCGCCCCACCAGCCTACTCCGGTTCCTGGATGCCGGGCGTGCGGCCTCACACTGGTGCGCCCGGTCTCCTTGCATCGCACCACCCGGCGAACGCCTATCTCGCTGCTCCGACCTACTACAGCACCCCTACAACTGGAGATGGCTCATATGCTTCGTATCAGATGTATACCCCGATGCCACCATTGCTGCCTACGCCACCACTACTGCCTACGCCACGTCAGCCACCTGCGTCGACACTAACCTGGGGTCAAGCCACCTTCGATTTTGGTGCATCTAGTCATATGTCTTCTTCGCGTAATATGCTGTCATCTTGCACTTCGTCTCCTTTTTCTTCTATTACCCTTGGTGATGGTTCCTCTATCCCTATTCATTGTGTCAGTCAAACCACAACTCCCACTTCCACTATGCCACTTCTTCTACGAGATGTTCTTGTTGCACCCGCCCTAATTAAAAATCTAATATATTTACGCAAATTCACTTCCGATAACCTTGTTTCCGTTGAATTTGATCCTTTTGGTTTATCTGTGAAGGACTTCCATACTAGGGCGGAGATCATGCGCTTCAACAGTTCTGGTGATCTTTATTCTCTTCCCAGCGTTCCTGCTGGTGCTCAACCCTCTTCCTTGGTGGCTTCAGTCGATCTCTGGCATCAACGTCTCGGCCACCCACATGCTGCTACATTGTCCTCTATTCTTAGTGAATTTTCTATTCCTTGTAATCGTGTTCATCATGACGCGTCCGTTTGTGAGTCTTGTCAGTTAGGAAAACATGTTCGTCTCCCTTTTAGCACCTCTTCTTCCGCCTGTACCTTTTCTTTTGAATTAATTCATTGTGATCTATGGACATCGCCACATACTAGTGTTGCGGGATTCAAATACTATCTTGTCTTATTGGATGATTTTACTCACTATGTTTAGACCTTTCCTCTTCGTAATAAATCTGATGTTCACATGATATTTCTTAATTTTCAAAAATATGTTGCCACCCACTTCTTCCTTCCCATTCGTTTCATCCAATGTGATAATGGTCGTGAATTTGATAATTTCCAAAATCGAAACTTCTTTCTTGAACATGGCATCCTTCTGTGCTTTTCATGTCACTACACTTCCCCTCAAAATGGCAAAGCTGAACGCTCTCTTCGTACCCTCAACGACATTGTCCGCACACTCTTAATTCACTCATCTATGCCACCTAAATTTTGGGTTGAAGCCTTGCGTACGGCCACCTATTTGCTTAACATTCGACCTTCTAAAGTAAATCCTAAAACCACTCCTTACTTCTATCTTTTTCTTTCCCACCCTCATTATCCCGACCTTCGTGTTTTTGGTTGTCTGTGTTTTCCAAATGCTTACGCCACGTCTCCAAACAAATTAGCTCCTCGCTCCATCTCTTCTGTCTTTCTCGGTTACTCGGATGAACACTGTTAGCACCCGTTTTTGGCAGATTGCCAGTTTCAGGTTCAAGGAAAGTTTGGCGGCTCGAATAAGGTGGCAAAGAAGGATAAAATGATGATCTGAGGAAAGGCGCCCAGGAGAAGGCGGCAAATAATCCGACAACACTGGAACAAGGCGGAAGCCGGATTCAGGGTGCGCAAAGTTGCCCAAAGACTTAGGAAGACAACTTTCAAAGTCAAGATAAAGACGGAAAAAGAGAAGGCAACTTTGCAAGATCAAGGCTGGAAAATGGAGGGCAACTTTCTAAAAAGAAGCCAGACGGATGCTAAAGTCTGGGTCCAATATGAAGCTGATCAAGACATCCCATCTCCAAGGAAGAAGGCAAGTTCGAAGCCAATACAGAAGACAAAAGGAAACTTTCCATAGTAGCCAGCAAGTTTGAGGCCAACACGGAAGGACAAAAGGCAACTTTTCAAAGTAGCCAGCAATTTTGAAGCCAACGAAGCCGGCCAAGAAGTTGCCTAGATTAGAGATGGTTTCGACTTAAACTATGATTTGTAAGCCTTGTAGAAGTCCAATACTTGTACGGTAAGTCCAGCCGCCTCATATATATGTGGGAGGTGATGGCCGATTGAAATTAAGCAAACAATCGACAACCTATCAATACAACCTACATTTTCCCTCAAACCCTTGTTCATACTTCCGTTGTCCGGCAATTTCGCCTAGATTTCGCCGGAGATTGAAAACCGAGCTAAGAGCGGCCAAGTCCGGCTTAGTTCAGCCAATCGTCGCCGGCTTCCTCAGACGGGGCTTTCCGAGGGGTTGGGGCGTCTGGTATCAAAAGCGCCGGCTTACTGTCTTGCTTATCGCGCTAGAAGTCGGCCTCCCGCGGGGCGAGTTGCGGAGTCTCTCCCCCGGCACGCGGGTACACGAGGATGTGTTCGTGTGACGCGTTTCGAGCGCAACACACTTTTGAGAAGGTGCCAAATAATCCGACAACACTGGAACAAGGCGGAAGCCGGATTCGGGGTGCGCAAAGTTGCCTAAAGACTTAGGAAGACAACTTTCAAAGTCAAGATAAAGGCGGAAAAAGAGAAGGTAACTTTGCAAGATCAAGGCTGGAAAATGGAGGGCAACTTTCTAACAAGAAGCCAGATGCATGTTGAAGTCCGGGTCCAATACGAAGCCGATCAAGACATCCCATCTCCAAGGAAGAAGGCAAGTTCGAAGCCAATACAGAAGACAAAAGGCAACTTTCCAAAATAGCCAGCAAGTTTGAGGCCAACACGGAAGGACAAAAGGCAACTTTCTAAAGTAGCCAGCAATTTTGAAGCCAACGAATCCGGCCAAGAAGTTGCCTAGATTAGAGATGGTTTCGACTTAAACTATGATTTGTAATCCTTGTAGAAGTCCAATACTTGTACAGGATGTCCACCCGCCTCATATATGTGGAAGGTGATGGCCGATTGAAATTAAGCAAACAATCGACAACCTATCAATACAACCTACTTTTTCCCTCAAACCCTTGTTCATGCTTCTGTTGTCCGGCAATTTCGCCTAGATTTCGCCGGAGATCAAAAACCGAGCTAAGAGCGGCCAAGTCTGGCTTAGTTCAGCCAATCGTCACCGGCTTACTCAGACGGGGCTTCCGAGGGGTTGGGGCGTCTGGTATCAAAAGCGCCAGCTTACTGTCTTGAGTATCGCGCTGGAAGTCGGCCTTCCGCGGGGCGAGTTGCGGAGTATCTCCCCCGGCACCATGGGTACACGAGGACGTGTTCGTGTGACGTGTTTCGAGCGCAACACACTTTTTGGCGACTCCTCTGGGGACGATTCGATCTAAAAATTGGACAGCAATGACCAATTCCAAGACCGACGCTGTCGGCATCAACGCCGACAACATCATCAAGCCAACTCTCGAGAAGTTGTCGGAAGACCAACGCCAAGGTCTGGAGGCGTGGAAGAAGAAAAGAGACGAGGAGTTCGAGGCGCTGCGAGCCAAGCGGGACCAAGAAGATCAGGAGCTGTACCTAGCCAGCTTCAAAGTAGATCGGCAGGGAGTTATCTCGCCGATAGAGGAGCCGGAGTTCGTACCTCTGGACATCAACATCGACAAACCCGCTGTAAGCAAAAACCTTTTTTCTCCTGAACTAATAGCCGAAATTCAATATCATGTTTCGCAAGGCACCACCTATGTTTACGATCTTATGCTAGATAGCGAAAAGGCTAAGAGAAACACGCTCCAGGACCAGCCATCGGACAAACAACCGATTGGCCAAAATAGGGAAAACCAACTTGTACCTACGCTGCCTTGTCCAACTCCTATCCAGAGTATGCCTAATCCGACAATCCAGCCGGGTCAAACGGTGCGGCTCCTGGGTCACGAGTCAATGCCGAATCAAAATTCGGCTACTTGGGTGCAAGCTGGCTCTGCCGCTAATTCTTCTCTTGTACCGGCTCAATCGGTCAATATGGACGATTTGATGGCCGAGTTTAGGAGGAAATTGGACCAAATAGCTTATGATAAATTTGGGGTTATGCCAAAACATAGGACTTACATTAAGCCTTACCCCGATTATTTTGATCTGCAACCTTATCCACCTGGTTATAGAGTTCCTGAGTTTACTAAATTTAATGGGGGTGGATAATAAATCAACATGGGAACATATTAGTCAGTACTTGGCTCAATTAGGTGAAGCTAATCATGATCATATTAAAGTTCGCTTGTTCTCATTATCTTTAACTGGCATTGCGTTTTCCTAGTTTTCGGCTTTAGCTCCTACTCTATCCATACTTGGTTTCATTTGGAGCAAAAGTTTCATGAGCACTTCTTTGCCGGGGAAATAGAACTTAAGTTGTCTCACCTTACATCGGTTAAGCAGAAACATGACGAATCGGTATCCGATTACGTCAAGAGATTTAGAAACACCAGAAACCGATGCTATAGTTTGGCAATAATTGAGAGAGATATGGCGGACCTGGTTTTCAATGGGCTAAGGACCTACCTAAAAGAGAGGTTAGAGGGGCATGAATTTTAGTCTGTTGGCCAGGTCCAAGAAAGTGCTCTGGCTCTGGAGAGCCGGGTTAATGAGTCAAAAGACTCACATCGGATGAACAGGAGCTGGCTTAATATTGTCGAAAATGATGCCGACTCCAGTGATGAAGCCGATGTATATGCTGCCGAGTTCGTTTGGCCCAGCAAGGCAAAATCATTTATGTGTGATGATCTGAAGCCGATTCGTAAGAATCGGGATGATGAAATAAGATGTAGCTTTGACGTAGCCAAATGTGACAAAACATTTGATGCCTTGTTTAAAGATAAAGTGATTAGGATCAGTCATGTTATACCATCGCCTGACGAATTAAGGCGGCGGGCTTATTGCAAGCATCACAATTCTTTCCCTCATGGTACTAATGATTGCAATATTTTTCGTAAACAGATCCAATCGGCCCTCAACGACGGACGATTGAGCTTTGCCAGCATGGCAATTGACACACAACCGTTTCCAATAAACACGCTAGACTTGGAGGGAAAGAAGGTTCTTCTTCGGCCAGAGGTGGCCGAAGCCGCTAATAAATCTAACATTGTTGTTGGTGAGCCCAGGGAAGAAGCCTTCAACAAGGCGGCAGGGAGACAAGTCACAGTAAGCCGGCAACCCGGAGGACAGGAGGTCATCAAGATTACTCTCAGGAATCCTGCACTCGGGGGGCAAGGACCACGCCCAGACAAGTCGCCGCCTAGATTTATCAAGCCCAAGAGCCCGGAAGTTGGCAGATGGAAGACAAACCAGGTTGAATATAGACCAAGGAAGATAAAGCCATCTTTTGACATGCTGCTGAACAAGTACGTGCGTCAAGCCAGGTCAAGGTCACGCTAGTGGCAGTGTGGGAAATGGCCAAGGTCGCCGTCTATCGAGGAACGCAGTCGGCATAAGCCGGTTGATGAGTTCAAACGCAGGACAACCCGGCAATCCATGCAAAGACGGCTTGTGTATCCTGGGGATTCATCATATTGGCGGATCAAGGCGCAAGGTTCCAAAAAAGCGGAGCCAGAAGGCGGATTGGTCTTAGACAACTTATTGATCGTTGGAACTCATGTGATAAAGTTGAAGGACCCAGCCGGCAAACAGGGAGCCGATGCTTGCCATCGCGCCAAAGGCAACAACCAATGATCATGAAGCTGGATCCAGTCAAGCCGCAGCAGCTCGACCCGAGATCCAAAATACACTCAGCCAAAGTGGTGCCCGCCAGGTATAATAAAAACACAAAAGCGAAAACTGCAAAGGGCAAGAAACCGGGAGAAGGCAGAAGAAGGAGCCGAGCGATCCAGAGACGACAAATTCAATGCTGAGCGACCAATGTTGCCAGATCAAAGTGGATTCCTAGGCCAGTCCTCATGGCGGCTTCAACAACAGTCGCACCAGATGTAGCTGCAAGCGAATACACAATGTCGGCTGATTGACCGTCTATTACTTACTCATCATGGGCGGATTAAGTTGAAGCAGCAGACTTGGCAAGGGAAAGGCCAGCAAACCAAGATCTTGCAATGAAGGAGCCGGTAGAAGATGACCCGGCAATGTCGAAGTCGGCAATGAGTGAGTCAGGCAATTTGACAGATGATGAAGATCTACTAGATTATGAAGAATCGCCGGCTCGAACAAGCATGGATATCAACATGGTGTATTACTTGCCGGCTGAGTTCCGTGCCGTCGAAGAAGAAGGCGAGGTCGCTCAAATCAACTTTGGACCCAAAAATGTTGTCTTCGAAAAACTTGACAAGCCAGTGAAACACCTCAAGCCTCTGTATGTCAGAGGACACATTGACGGTAAGCTAGTTACCAGGATGATGGTTGATGGCGGCGCTGTGGTAAACCTCATGCCATATTCTGTCTTCAAGAAGCTATAGCTAGATGATGGCGACTTGATGAAGACAAACTTGGTGCTAAATGGGTTCGAAGGAGAAGAAGGAGTAGAAGCCAAAGGTGTTATTAGCTTGGAGCTCACAGTAGGAAGCAAGACTTTGGGTACCGCCTTCTTTGTTGCCGAAGTGCAGGGAAATTATCATCTGCTGATAGGACGGGATTGGCTTCATGCTAACCAGTGTGTTCCGTCTACTATGCACCAGCAACTTGTGCAATGGGTTGAAGACGAAGTTGAAGTCATCCATGCCGACAAATCAGCGTGCATTGCATTGGCCGAGTCGATTGTTGATTGGCAACATTCTAATGTCACATGCCTTTCTGGGCGTGATCTATCCGGGTTCGACTTCCTGAGTGCTACCAGGGATGGATTCGTGCCAGTGTCTCTAAAGCCGATTGGTGGTAATCGGCTGCCTCTCAAGTAGATGGATCAAAACGACGAGTGGCTACAGAAGCGTCTGGACAAGTATCGGGCCGAGAGGAACGATATGTATGAAGCAATTGAAAAACCAGACGATATGGACAAGTTGGGGCAAGGCTTTACATCGGCCGACTTACTTGAAGAAGTAGACATTGGGGATGGCACTGTCCCTAGGCCGACATTTATCAAGCATAAGTTGGCGGCCGATTATAAGTCTAAATTAATCGCGCTAGTCAAGGAGTACGTGAATTTCGTTGCATGGGAATACCACGAGATGCCTGGGTTAAGCCGAGAGTTGGTCGAACATCGGTTGCCTATTAAAGCCGGCTTCAGACCATACAAGCAGCCGGCTCATAAGTTTAATCCACTGATCTATGATCGGATTAAGGCGGAAATAGATCACCGGCTTTTGAAAGCCAACTTTATTCGGCCATGCAAATATGCCGAATGGATAGCCAACATTGTGCTGGTCGAGAAGAAAGGATCTGACAAGATCAGAGCGTGTATAGATTTCAGAGACTTGAATCGAGCCACGCCAAAGGATGAATACCCTATGCCAATAGCCGACATGCTTATCAACGAAGCCTCAGGTCACAAAGTTATCAGCTTCTTGGATGGCAACGCAGGTTACAACTAGATATTTATGGCTGAAGAAGATTCGGCTAAGACAGCGTTTCGTTGCCCAGGCTTTGTTGGCTTGTTCGAATGGACTGTGATGACCTTTGGATTGAAAAATGCAGGAGCCACATATCAAAGAGCGATGAACCTGATATTTCATGATCTTCTGGGAGTCGTACTAGAGGTGTATATTGACGACGTGGTGGTTAAGTCGGACGGCGAGTCAAATCACTTGGCCGACTTGCGGCTGGCGTTTCAAAGAATGAGGAAGTACGGGCTCAAGATGAATCCTTTGTAGTTTGCCTTTGGCGTGTCGGGTGGGAGGTTCCTTGGTTTTATCATACATGAACATGGCATAGAAGTTGACCCGGCAAAGATTGAAGCCATCCAGAAAATACAGGCGCCGGGTTGCAAAAAGGACATGCAGAAATTTCTGGGCAAGGTAAACTATTTGAGGAGATTCATTGCTAACTTGTTTGGAAAAGTTGATGCGTTTATACAGATCCTTCGGCTCAAGAACGATGATGAATTCACCTGGGAAAAGACATCAAGAGGCGTTTGGCAAGATAAAAAGTTGCCTATCTACTCCTCCAGTTCTCAGGAAGCCGGCTCGAGGTCAGCCTTTTCGGCTTTACATTGCTGCTTAGGAAAAGGTGATCGGGGCTGCCTTAACCCAGGAAGCCGAAAGACAAGAATATGTCATCACATATCTGAGTCGACATTTGCGGGATGCCGAGTCAAGGTACAGCTTTGTAGAGAGGTTGTGTTTGTCTCTTTATTTACCTGCACCAAATTGCGCCATTATCTGCTTTCCAGCGAATGCAAAGTCTTTGATCAAACCGATGTTCTCAAACACATGATACAAAGACCGATTCTTAGCAGACGAATCGGCAAGTGGGCATACAGGTTGATTGAATATGATTTGGCTTATGAGTCCTGAAATCTATGAAAGGCCAGATTGTGGCCGACTTTATTGTCGAACATCGGATTGACTTGGAGCAAGAAGCTGACTTGAACATTGTGTCGGCTGTACCGTGGAAGCTTTATTTTGATGGCTCAGTTTGCAGCAGCGGACAAGGAGTCGGCATTGTGTATATCTCGCCACGCGGTACCGTTTTCGAAGCCTCTTGTCGTCTTGACTATTTGTGCACTAACAATGAAGCCGAATAGAAGCACTTCTATTCAGGCTGGAAATCTTGATTGACGCAGGGGTAACTCATGTTGAGGCATATGGAGATGCATTGCTAATTGTCCAGCAAGTGGCCAAGATTTGTCAGTGCAACAGCGGATCACTCAATATGTACCTTAACAGATGCCTGGATTTGATTTCAAAGTTGGATTATTTCCACATATCTCATGTTCCTAGGCAAGACAATTGGCTTGCGAATGAGTTGGCACAACAAGCATCTGGCTATCACGACAGTCGTGGTATATTCTTTATCAGGGAACAACCAACAATTCATGTTACCAACTTGGAGGAAGCCAAACAGGAAGCCGGCTTGCTGGAGCCGGCTAAGGAGAAAGCCAAACAAGAAGCCGACTTGTTGGAGCCGGCAAAGGAGGAGTCAAATGACAACTTGGCAGACGACTAGAGACAACCTTATATTGACTATTTGCAGGATCCAAGTCGAAAAACAGACAGAGCAGTTCGGCGCCTATCTCTCAAGTATACATTGGTGGATGCCACCTTATATCGCCGAACAGTTGATAGTCTTCTTCTAAAGTGCTTGGATGAAGAAGAAGCTAGAGTTGCTATGGGAGAGGTACATGATAGTTTATGTGGAACACATCAGTCGGCCCAAAAGATGAAGTGGATGCTTAGGCGAGCAGGATTTTATTGGCCGACAATGATCAATGACTGTTTCAGATACTACAAGGGATGCGAAGCCTGCCAGAAGTTTGGAGACATTCAGTTGGTGCCGGCTTCACCTCTAAATCCAATTATAAAACCGTGGCCTTTCCGGGGTTGGGCGCTTGACTTTGTCGGCATGATCCACCCGACTTCATCCAAGGGGCATCGGTTCATATTGGTTGCCACTGATTACTTCACCAAGTGGTCTGAAGCAGTACCTCTCAGGAACATGACCCACAAGGAGGCGATTCAGTTTATTACAGAACATATTATCCATCGATTCGGCATTCCGCAGACTCTTACCACAGATCAAGGTACTTCCTTTATGGCTAAGGAGGTGAGGCAATTTGCCGATTTTGGACAAGAAGGTACAAGACCATCCGACTCCTGGAGCCAACTGGTAATATAACTTTCCAGACCAAGTCGCCAATTTAAAAGTCTTAAGCCGGACCATCTTATTGTAAGTTTTTGCCACCCGCAACTTCTCCTTCTCGATCTCTCTCAAAGCAATAACACGCTTGTCAGCTACTTCATCAACATTGTCCATCATCAAACTATAGTAGTCTCCAGCCGACAAGTCATCCTGCTTAGCAAACCTCAAGGCAGCCAGATTTACTTGGGGTCAAGATGCTCAGTTCATCTCCCTACTATGCACAAGCCACTACGAGTCGGAAATTTGGCAAATGGTCCCCAAATTGGGAAGGGGCACTACGAGTCACGAGGATAGTACCCGGCAACTCTTATCTGGTGGAAACATTGGAAGGCGACATGCTGCCTCAAGCTATCAATGGGAAATATTTGAAGAAGTTCCACCCGAGCGTGTGGCAAACTGCATGAGTTGCCGTATGGCCGATATACATATATCGCCCTTAGCATATGGCCGATGAGCTTAAGCATCGCCCTTAGACAAAAACTTCTACATTGTATATTTTCTAGTACGCAAGCTCTACTAGAAAACAGGGGGCATATGTTAGCACCCGTTTTTGGCAGATTGCCAGTTTCAGGTTCAAGGAAAGTTTGGCGGCTCGAAGAAGGTGACAAAGAAGGCTAAAATGATGATCTGAGGAAAGGCGGCCAGGAGAAGGCGGCAAATAATCCGACAACACTGGAACAAGGTGGAAGCCGGATTCGGGGTGCGCAAAGTTTCCTAAAGACTTAGGAAGACAAATTTCAAAGTCAAGATAAAGGCGGAAAAAGAGAAGGCAACTTTGCAAGATCAAAGCTAGAAAATGGAGGGCAACTTTCTAAAAATAAGCCGGACGGATGCTGAAGTCCGGGTCCAATATGAAGCCGATCAAGACATCACATCTCCAAGGAAGAAGGCAAGTTCGAAGCCAATACGGAAGACAAAAGGCAACTTTCCAAAGTTGCCAGCAAGTTTGAGGCCAACACGGAAGGACAAAAGTCTACTTTCCAAAGTAGCCAGCAATTTTGAAGCCAACGAAGCCAGCCAAGAAGTTGCCTAGATTAGAGATGGATTCGACTTAGACTATGATTTGTAAGCCTTTGTAGAAGTCCAATACTTGTACGCGAAGTCCAGCCGCCTCATATATATGTGGGAGGTGATGGCCGATTGAAATTAAACAAACAATCGACAACCTATCAATACAACCTATTTTTTCCTTCAAATCCTTGTTCATGCTTCCGTTGTCCGGCAATTTCGCCTAGATTTCGCCGGAGATCGAAAACCGAACTAAGAGCGGCCAAGTTCGGCTTAGTTCAGCCAATCGTCGTCGGCTTCCTCATACGGGGCTTCCCGAGGGGTTGGGGCGTCTGGTATCAGAAGCGCCGGCTTACTGTATTGCGTATCGCGCTGGAAGTCGGCCACCCGCGGGGCGAGTTGCGGAGTATCTCCCCCGGCACCGCGGGTACACGAGGATGTGTTCGTATGACGCGTTTCGAGCGCAACAAACACAAAGGTTATCGCTGTCTCGATTTACTCACTGGTCGTGTTCACATCTCCCGTCATGTCACGTTTGATGAAACAATTTTTCCTTTTGCTACCCGTCAACATCCACCAACACCACATCAACCTCCTCGTTGCCTCAACCCTAACGTACCCTGCTTCCCATGATGCACACTCCTGCCGCGGCACAAATTTCTCCTCTTTCTTCTGCCGCGGCACCGGCCGATCCTCCCACTCCTACTACCCCTGCCGCGGCAGCGTTTTCTGATTTTTCTGCCGCGACAGACCCCCCCCGTCCCCTCGCTCTGCTGCGCCACCCGACACCTCTGAAATTTCTTCCGTGGCAGCCAACTCTTACGATAGTGCCTCTCCTTCTTCTCTAGTGTCCGCTTCATCCGCTGCGCCGGGCTCTGGATCTCCACATAATGTTCTCCGTGCTCGTGCTGTTCCAATCACTGCCCCAACCAATGATCACCCCATGCGTACTGGAGCCAAATCTGGTTTTCGTCAACCTCGCGAGCTTTTAAACCATAACGTCACCTCTTCCGTCTCCCCTCTTCCGTCTAGTTATTAATCTGCGCTTCTCGATCCTAATTGGGCTGCGGCTATGAAAGACGAATATAATGCCTTAATTCAAAATCACACCAGACAGCTTGTTCCTCGTCCTTCCGGTGCAAATGTCCTTTCCGGTAAATGGGTTTTCCGTCAAAAATTCCACTCTGATGGTACTCTCTCCCGTTATAAAGCTCGTTGGGTTTGTCGTGGTTATTCCCAACAGCACGGGATTGACTATGGTGAGACTTTCTCTCATGTTGTTAAGCCCAGCATAATTCCCACTGTTCTGAGTCTAGCCATCTCCTCCGCATGGTCCATCCATCAACTTGACGTAAAAAATGCTTTTCTCAATGGCTCTCTTGATGAAACTGTTTATTGCCGGCAACCACATGGCTTTGTGAGCCCTTCTGTTCCTGATCATGTTTGTCTTCTTAAAAAATCTCTTTACGGTCTAATACAAGCACCCCGTGCATGGTTTCAACGTTTCTCTACTTTCATTCAAACTATTGTTTTCCTTCCCTCACCTTCTGATACATCTCTCTTTGTCTACACTAGTAGGAGAATGCCATTCTCTGGCGCACCAAAAAATGTTTCTGTGGCGCATGGTCGGTGCGCCACAGAATCCTCGCCACAAAAATATTATTTCTGTGGCGCATGGTTCCGTGCGACACAGAAAGTAGACAATTCTGTGGCGCACCGCCAGAAATGCGCCACAGAAATATTTTCCATGCGCCAAGAAATAATTTTGATTATTTGCTGTATTTGACAATAATGTATCTGTGGCGCACTTTGTTCGTGCGCCACAGAATATGGTGCGCCACTAAATTATTTACCGTGCGCCACTAAATTATTTGCTGTATTTGACAATAATGCAGGTATATTACAGTATTTATACATAAAATAATAGAAACAGTAATATATTTTGACACGGTATTAAAACAGACAGATAAATATGTCATCACATCACTTAGAGCCCGAGATACATACATATATGGTACAAGCATATGCATTTAACATTGGCATATGCATTGGGATAAGTCGTAGTACAAGCATATGCATTTAACATTGGCATATGCATGAAAATAAAACATTAGTCTTAACCAAGTACAGTGGAAACATCAGTCTACATAGATAAGTGGACAAGTCAACATAAAACATAGTACGGAAAGAAGTGGACAAGTCGCTCTATGGGTCGTTGTCCCTAGGCCTATCCAGCTGGGCCCAGTACATCGGATCTGCGGGGTCATCAGTGTCCTCGCTCCCCCACGGCTGACCCGAAAGAGTGCGGAACGGAGGTATGCCGTCCCGCCTATTCACCTCGACCCAGTGCCTAGGGTCGCTGTGGTGATAAGCATCGGGGTTCGGCGGCCCGAACATCCGCAGTAGCTGCTGCTCCGACTCCTGCCACTCCTGGTGCCGCTGCTGCTGCCGCTCCTCCGACGCCTGCTGCCGCTCCTGCTGCCGCTTCTGCCGCCGCTGCTCAGAGTCGGAATCCCAGTCCTTCTCCCATTCCTCCTCCTGCTGCTCCTCCTCCTCCGCCCAGATCCCAAGAGAGGTGATGTCGTCATCAGTAGGACCGGCGTCGTGGGAAGGACTGGTGTCGTACGAAGGACCAGCACCGTCAAAAGGACTAGCGCCGAACTGCTGGTAGGACATCAAGTTTGGCTCGATCTGCAGGAGATGCCTCACATACGGGTCGTCCTGGGGGCGTGCGTTGCGACGTGCGATCTGCACCTCCGCCAACCTGTGCTCCATCTTCTTGGCCATTTCCACCTGTCTGATCCCATCCGGTATGAACTCATTCACACGGTGGCGATCCGCTGGATAGTTCAGATCCTTATCTTTCTTCTTATCACCGTACTCGTGTACGGCGAAATAATCATAGGCGCGCGCCGCCTCCTCCGCTGTATTAAACTGCCCAGCCCAGTGCTTCCTCTTGTTGATATGGATCTGACATCCATACACGTACCGACCAAGCTTCTTCCTATAGCACGCCCTCACACCCTTAAACCCGGCCATTCCGTGAAACTAAAACATATTAAAAACAAATTCATTAGAATAAAAAACTACACAACTATATACTACAAACTACACAATGTGGAAATTACACAATATAAACCAATGAACAGAACTAAAATTATTTTTAGCAAAGTCATGCCAAAATTATATTCATGCATGTAGGGACATTGATCAAACATGCAAAAGTATAACTAATACATCTTGATCCCATGAATAATTTGGTCCATTTTTATTTAACCCTAATACATCACGAATAATATCACTAATACATCTCCTCTCCCATGCATGAACCTCTCAAACTAACTTCGACCGGGTGCTAAGCCGTGGGGTGCTGAGCCGCGGACGCTGCGCATCCAAAGATAAGGAACCCTCACAGGGTCATAGCTCACGTGAGGAGGAACCCTCTGAAGAAACGACCATGTATTGTTGTACTGCCTATCCAACAAATACATGTAGCGACGGACATGCTCATCCTCCTCCCTGATACGACGGCACACCTCCTCCTCGGGGGCCGGCTCCCTCTGCACCGAGCATGGCCCACGCGACTGCCACCAAAGACGATCCGGGTCGACGACGTCACCCGGATTCCTCACCAAGATACGCGTCCCGGAAGGTAGCACCTCCCAGTGCCAGCCCGGCGGAGTCCAGTCGCGGACATCGCCCCTCTGGTCCAACAGTGACATCGTCGCCGAGACAATAAACTAAAAACACAATTTTTAAGTAGCAAGCAAATTAAAATAAGGAACCCTCACAACTAAAATTATCTACGATCTAAGCTACACAACTATATACTACAAACTAGACAACTAAATTATCAATTATCAAATTACGAGGGAGTCTTCTTCATATGTCCTATTTTTAGCAAAGTCATGCCAAAATTCACGAAAAATTTCGGCATGACATTTGCTAAAAAAGGGACATATGGAGTACCCGAATTTGCTGGAACGGAAGTTAATCGACGTTCCGGCAATCTCAAGGGCCTCTCGGGGTACCTGCAAGCATTTCACAAAAAATCCACATCTCCGGCCGACATCTCCGGCCGGCATCTCCACGACACGATGGTCGGAGCACAAACAACCACGACACGATGGTCGTGGTAGCACAGATCAACACAAGCACACACAACTTCTCGATCGGGGTACCAATAGCTCACCAAAGGGCGTCTTCTTGAAATTGAAGCACACACAAGAACTTCTAGCACACACAAGAATCTCTGCACCTGTACAACCAAAAAAAAAAAAAAAGGATCATGAACTTGAAGCAGAAACAAGAAAATAATCCGAGTCATACAAGTCATATTACATAAAAAACTGCATAAAATTAAATGTTTCTCGATGTTCCCGATGTTCCCGATGTTCCCGATTTTCTCGATGTTCCCGATTTTCCCGATGTTCCCGATGTTCCCGATTTTCCCGATGTTCCCGATTTTCCCGATGTTTCCGATGTTCCCGATGTTCCCGATTTGTGGCCGGCATCTCCGGCCGGCAACATCCACATACACTGTCGGAACACAAGCTACATGGATGAACCAATGCACAACTTGTCTTCATGGATGACCAAAGCAAAACTTGTCTACATGTATTTCTTGACTGTTACATCTCTACAAAATATAAAATCTTGCAAATTTCAACTAAAAATGATCTTCATGAAAGTTAAAAAGTACCAACTTTGGAGGCTTACAAAATTATCAAATCTTGATCCTATTTACAATGTACCTTCATGGATCTCTTGCACTATGTTATTACTTCATGATAAAGCATCATTGCGTGATAAACTAGGATTCAAGATAAACTGTTTCATAATGTCCAAAATTTGACATAGAAATTTCATATTAACATTTCATTCCAGACGGGAGGGAGAGTACTACTAAGCTCGGGATTTTGTGATTTACTTTTACCAGGGATAAGTAGGAAACAACAAACAAAATAAAGAAAACACAATGCCACTGGAGCATTTCGTCGAACACCTTGCACGCAAGGCGGGAGACACGCGCATGCCGCGAGGTGCTGCTCCCTGCTCGCCGGTCGAGGTCGGATCGAGGTCGAGAAGGAGTAGGAGTAGGAGGAGAGGAGGGCGGGCAGCAGGGCCGGGCTGGCGCCGAGGGCGCGCTTGGCGCTCGGCGACGCGAGGGGCGCAACACGGCGGAGAACGCGGCGGTTGGGGCGAGGACAGGCACGGGTGGGGGGAGGAGGAGGAGGAGGAGGAGAAGATTACCGACGAGGGGGAGAGGATCCGGTGGCGGCAGGGCGGCCGGTGGCGGCGAGTCGAAGTCGGCGGCCGGCGGCGATGAGTTGGTTGCGCGAGAGCGTGGGGTGAGCGTGGGGTGAGAGTGTCGTTGGATGCGCGAGTGGGTGGTGGCGCTGCTAAACTGCTAAGTGCAGAAATTTTGTGGCGCACCGCCCGGGATGCGCCACAGAATTTGGTTGCGTGAAATGTTAAAAAAGCCTGCTGTTGTTTTATGACAAAGACAACAACATTAGCCCAATGGTAGGCATTGAAAACTGCAACTTGGTGCAGCAAGGTTCGAATCCTTGCTGTATCACATTTTATTTTCCTTTTTAAATTTTTTTTTTTGTTAAATTTGAAGAAAGAACACTACACACAATTGGTTATATTTAAAGTTTTTTTTAAAATAAAACACACACATTTTAAAAAAAAGAATGTACACACAATTTGTTATATTTAAAGAAAGAACACACACATTTTAAAAAAAAATGTACAAAACACAAACACATTTGGTTAAATTTAAAAAAAATTGGTTATATTTAAAGAAAGAACACACAAGTAATTGTTAGTAGACCAAATATTTCTGTGGCGCATCCATTGTGGCATGCGCCACAGCAATATTTTTTTCAGTGGCGCACGGGTGGGGATGGGCCACAGAAATATTATTTTCAGTGGCGCATCCAGACACGTGCGCCACAGAACAAGCACCCAGGCAATCGTTGGAGGGGGGCCCACCACATTTGTGTGGCGCATTGAGCTAGATGCGCGCATCTAGCTCAATGCGCCACAAAAATGTCACTAGATTTTTGTAGAGGCGGGACCCACCTTATGTCTGTGGCGCATGGCTGTGCCTATGCGCCACAGTATTCTGTGGCGCATTTGGCATGGTGCGCCACTGAATTGTTTTTGTGGCGCACACGAAGTTTGGTGCGCCACAGATAGTGGATCCATAGAAAGGCACTTCCCTACTAGTGTACCACCAAAAATCTCACACTGCCTACTAATACTGTGGCGCATTTGGCATGGTGCGCCACTGAATTGTTTTTGTGGCGCACACGAAGTTTGGTGCGCCACAGATAGTGGATCCATAGAAAGGCACTTCCCTACTAGTGTACCACCAAAAATCTCACACTGCCTACTTACTTCTATACGTTGATGACATAATTCTCACCGCTTCACTAGTAGGGAAAACCTTAGTAGTAGCGTGCGGCTTTCCCTTAGTAGTAGCGTGCGGCCGTGCGTGCGGCCGCACGCTACTACTAATTTCTTACTAGTAGCGTGCGGCTCTCACCGCACGCTACTAGTATCTGGCTGTAGTGGTAGCGTGCGTTTTTCCTCGCACGCTACTAATAATATTTTTACAAATTAAATATTTAAATCCAATTAAATTAATTTCTTATGCCAGTATTGAAACAGTCCAATATACACATATATTCAGTATGTAGACAGTACATTGAACACATAGAAGTCGTCTTCTTGCAAAGCAGGTGTTGAAGATGAGGGTCCTGCACGACTGAAGTTAGCAAAGTAGGCGTGCCAGCATCTTCTTCATGTTCGGGCTCTTCTTCATGTTCTTCTTCATGTTCGGGCTCTTCTTCATGTTTGGGCTCTTCTTCATGTTCGGGCTGTTCTTCGGGCTCCTCTTCGTTATTTTCTGCCCCATCCACGTAATCTTCATTTATCCACCGAGTAAAGCCATCCATGAAGCCATACATTAACAGGTGTGCTTTCAAGTGGCCATTTAAAAATGGGTCAATCGACACCTGCTCTTTGCATTTCCGACATGGACATGCAATCTCTCTGCGATTGTTTTGATACATGTCCGCCACCGCGGAGGCCAAAAATTTAGCCACGATCCTTCCATCTACCATGATCAACTGTATTCAATAAACAATTAATTGAACTAATTAGTACAACACACATCGACATCATATATGCAAATAAACATAGCATCCATTGCAACACGTACTAAGCCCTAGCCCAATACCCATATGTCCTATTTTTAGCAAAGTCATGCTAAAATTCACGAAAAAATTCGGCATGACCTTTGCTAAAAAAGGGACATATGGAGTACCCGAATTTGTCGGAACGGAAGTTAATCGACGTTCCGGCAATCTCAAGGGCCACATGGGTACCTGCAGACATTTCCACCATGCATCACACACATATACGAACATATATAACATCTCACATCAACACTTTGTCATATAGATCAAATCCATCATCACACACATATCAACATAGCAACCCACATCAACACTTGCACCAAAATATGCAAATTAAATGAGCATAGCATCCCACATGATCAATAATTCAAGATACAATACTTGAGATGAAGGAGGGAGAGCTAGGGTGAGATTAAGATGGACAAGAGGTAGGGGTGAGTTGTATACCTATAATTAATTGGAGAGACTTGAAGAGAGTGTGAGGAAGAGTAAGTATGTGGAGAGAGAAGTGAGATGGGTGGGTAGGGAGAGAGATTGAGCAAATAATAATGGAGGTAGAGAGAGAGTGAGACCAGCAAAATGGAGCCAAGTGGAGGAAGAAGAAGAAGAAGGTGGGGAAAGTGTGGTGGGGGTTGGTGGCTAAATATCTGCCACGACTTACTAGTAGCGTGCGGCGCGGGGCGCACGCTACTAGTATCGATGTTACTAGTAGCGTACGGGGGAAGGTGCACGCTACTAGTAAGTAGCACCTGCGACCCGCCTCCCGAGAAAGTACTAGTAGCGGGCAAACATAGGCGCACGCTACTAGTATTTCCATAGTAGTAGCGTGCGCCTGAGTGGCGCACGCTACTAGTACTTTCTGGGTAGAAGCTGGTCTCAGTCGAACTTAGTAGTAGCGCGCGGCCTATATGTGCACGCTACTACTATCAGTAGCGTGCGCCCCTTCGCGCCCGCTACTAATAGTTACTAGTAGCGTGCGGCATAATATGCACGCTACTAGTACTCATATTTCTATAAGCATTTCCCTACTAGTGCTTCTACTCAACAGTTTCTTGATCATATCATCTCTTTGCTAAGTTCCGAATTATCCATGACTGATCTTGGTTTGCTCCATCACTTTCTGGGTATTGCTGTCACTCGTGATTCAACTGGTTTGTTTCTTTCCCAACGTCAGTACATTCTTGATCTTCTTTCCCGAGCTGGTATGCTTGACTGTCAGCCCTCTCGTACTCCTGTCGATACCACCTCCAAATTGTCCTCTGATGGTGATCCTTTTCCAGATTCAACCATCTATCGTAGTATTACCGGTGCACTCCAATATCTCACTATCACCCGACCTGAACTCTCTTACGCCGTTCAGCAAGCTTGCTTGTATATGCATGATCCTCACATTCCCCATTATAATCATGTCAAACGTGTTCTTCGTTACCTCAAAGGAACTCTCGATCATGGTCTTCATAGTAATTCTTCATCTCCCACCTCTTTGACAGCGTATTCTAATGCAGATTGGGCTAGCTGTCCAGATACTTGTCGGTCCATATCCGGATACTGTGTTTTTCTTGGTAACAATTTGATTTCTTGGTCCTCAAAAAGGCAGGTTACAGTCTCGCGTTCGTCTGCTGAAGCTGAGTACCGCGCAGTTGCACATGCTGTTGCTGAAACTGTTTGGCTCCGCCAATTGTTATCAGATCTTCACCGTCCTATCCAGCAGGCTACCATTGTTTATTGTGACAACATTTCAGCAGTTTACATGTCCAGCAATCCAGTACAGCATCGGCGTACCAAACATATCGAGATCGACATTCATTTTGTTCGAGAGAAGGTTGTGTTGGGTCAAGTTCGAGTTCTTCATGTGCCAACCTCCGCCTAGTTTGCTGACATCTTCACGAAAGGACTTGGCACCGCACCGTTCATCGACATTCGTTTCAGTCTCAACGTTGTTGAACCCCACGTTGAAACTGCGGGGGGATGTTAGACTATACGAGTTGGACTCAAATACGTATTGTAATTCTAGTAGACTTGTAGTCCAAGTTAGAATCCTAGCCTAAGTCGGTTAGTACATGTACTATATAAACCTTTGTAGCCCGGCCGGATCAATCAATCAATCAAGAGATTATTCTCAACTTACACCCCATCAACGACATGAGTGGTCGTGCCTGGAGGCTGATCTTCATCGACGGTGAAGCTAGGCTTGATCGCATTCTCGCGACCAAGTGTGGGGGTCTGATTGTAATTTCCGTTTTCTTTGAGGTCCGTTATGTATATGTACACCCACAAACGTTGATAACGCAGTTCCTAGTCCTTCGGGTCCTTCTACTATTTTAAAAAAAATGTGATCTGCTAAAACACTTGTCATCTGTCTATAACAAATGCCACCTAGAATTTGTGATGAGTTGGAAAAAAGAGAAAGAAGAGAGAGAAGGAAGTCGTTGGTAATTCTGCAAAAATGTCGAATCGATCGCTTGAAATCTGATCCATAGTGATGCCTCTTTTCCTGTTGTACCAATGGTGTTGGTAACCGTGGCCAGAGAAGTCGTGCGCCTATCATCTACATTCGATAGTCTGAATCCACCACGAGGGCACCCATCTCATACTTGTGGATCCACTGCGGTGTTCATTTCTCTACGTCCTCGTAAATCGATAGGTTCGCATGGTCTTCATGCGACTCCATGCGGAACAGAAGGCATAGGTCATCATCACGGGTAGTACTTGCTTGCTTGCATATCAGCAATGATGGAGACGGGGATAATGAACGTGCTAAACGAACCTTTTAGCCCTAGAAAGACTGAAAGGGTAGTTGATTCTGATTGGTTGGTTGTGGAGTTCTACTATGCAAGAGGAAACTTAATTAGATTGAGACGATTGATGGCTACATGATGTTAAGAAGAATCAAACGGCGATATTTAAAAAAAATCAAAAGATCCAGATGAGGGGAGAGAAGAGACTAAGTACTAGAGGTGGAAGACGAAGAGTGTTTGTGACTATGAAAAACCATCTGTTATAGGAGGTCGCCGCTTACTATAGACAGCTGATTTCTAAACCAATGCGCATGCTCTAGGCTACTGGTTAGCAAGGCTTGTTGGCGTAATTTACAGAGAATCAAGTACATATATAATTCACTAGCACAGTTGTCCATCAAGGACCATGGGTTCTCTCTCAAGGATCTTGGTACATTGGACTATTTTCTCGAAGTCGTAGTTACACGGTCCTCGGATGGTATGTTCCTCTTCCAGCGGCAGTGCATCATCGACATCCTTGACCATGCAGAAATGAGCGAGTGCAACCCATGCTCCACTCACATAGATACACAGTCCAAACTCTCAGCTGCTGGCGCCACCGCCGCTGATTCGTCCGCCTATCGGAGCCTGGTGGGTACTCTCCAGTACTTGTCTTTCACAAGACCAGACATCGCATATGCCATGCAACAAGCCTGCTTGTACATGCACGACCCTTGGGAGCCGCATCTCAATGCGGTCAAGCGGATTCTCCGGTACCTTTGCGGTACTGTCGATCATGGCCTTCAGATATATCGCTCGTCACCGGCATCGCTCACTGCGTACACTGATGCCGATTGGGCTGGCTGCCCCGATACTCGCAAGTCCACCTCCGGTTATGGCGTTTTTCTTGGTGACAATCTGGTTTCTTGGTCGTCCAAACGCCAGCATATTGTCTCCTGCTATAGTGCGGAGTCTGATAATGTTGTAGTTGAGGCACGTTGGTTATGCCAGCTCCTGTCCGAGCTCCACCAACCTCTTGAGCGAGCTACGGTGGTCTACTGCGACAACATCTCCGCCGTCTACCTTTCGACAAATCCGGTTCAACATCAACGTACCAAGCACGTTTAGACTGACCTACATTTTGTTTGTGAGCGTGTTGCTTTTAGAGATGTCCGTGTTCTCACATTCTGACATCCTCGCAGTATGCTGATATCTTCACAAAAGGGCTACCATCGACTGTGTTCACCGAATTCCGCTCCAGACCGAACGTCCGCTCTGCTCCCGTTTCGACTGCGGAGGGGAGAGGGGTGTTAGACGTCGTGCATGACACGTATACTCAACCGAAATCAAGGAGGATTTTAATTAGTTTAGATTATTTCCTAAATTGTAATCTTTTTACTTGGCAACCAAGCCACCTCCTTGTACTATGTAATGCCATCAAGAGATCCAATCAATCTAAGTGCAACAATTGTAATTGCCTTCACCCGTCCATCAAAATAGAAAACTTACAACTCAAAAGTCGCGCGAACGGCCTGATGAAACTACTTCTCAAAGTGAATTTCAAACGGTTCCCATGTACGAGAAAATTGACAAAATGAACCTAAATGTTTTGAACATAAATACGATATTGTGATTGTGTGGCCCACGAAATTCAAAACCGATCACATGAATGAAATCACAACGTGGTGGATATGCACATTTTTCTGTACATCTTATATCGAATCGACACATGATTGTGTGGATTATTCGCGGTTAGATGGGAATTAAGAAATGTGAAAAAAGGTTCTCTTTTCGGCCCACCAGAGCCCATAGGGTTGCTCGCTGGAAACAGCCAGATCGAGCGTTCCTTCATACCAGTTTCGAGGTGTTTTAACTTCCGTGTGGGCCAATTTCTCTATGGGGCTCGGGTAGTAAACACCAAAAAATTTCACCCACGGGTCTGGTTGGAAGATTTGCTAGCAATTAAAAACACCCTAATTTGAGTGAAAATGGTCATGGTTCACGTGTTGAGCCAAATCACAGGCGAATCTTAGTTATATCCTTATCATGTGTGTCTCCAGTATTTATTGGATGCCATTAATTTCAATTATTACATTTATAATTATTATTTAATGTTATTATAGAAAATTAAATCGGAAATTCATATACTTATGAGCGTATATTGATGTCGAATTTCACTCAAATACTTTTCTCTATGGGGCTTGGGTAGTAATTAAACACCAAAAATTCACCCTGGTTGGAAGATTTGCTAGCAATTAAAAACTTTCTGATTTGAGCGAAAATGCTCATGGTTCACGTGTCGAGCCAAATCACCGGCCAATCTTAGTTATATCCTTGTCATGTGTGTATCCAATATTTATTGGATGCCATTAATTTCAATTATTACATATATATTTATTATTTAATATTATTATAGCAAATTAAATCGGAAATCTATATATTTATGAGCGTATATTGATGTCGACTTTCGATCAAATCCTTTTCCACCAAATAACTGGCTATTTATGTGTCACATTTATACAAATCTTCTATCAAATCTTCCGAATTAAATACTTATGGGAAAGGCACATATATGAAGGGATTGCGTGTGAAGATCAAACTTCGCTTGTACCTCATTCTCCCGCGTCTCAAGATGTGTTCTGTTAGGCTAGGATTGAACCTTGTTACTATATATTTCATCTTCCTTGCAGAGAAAATCCAAGCAGGTCGATTTCATCTGACAAACAAAGAGGTGAGCATGTATAGATACATGGGTATCCCTCTGCAATGCGTAAATATATATCTTTCTTCTTATTTTTATATTATATATTGCCTATGAAGTCGAAGGAGGTGGATTTCCTCTACAAAACATCATATCTTATCATAGCATCTACAATTTTCATTTACATATTTGAACAAGAATAGCCAATTATTGAATATACTTTTTCCTAAATACTCACATGGAAAATTCCTCTTACCTTTAGCCATGGTATGAACAAGCATCAGAAATGCGCGGTGGCAAAAATTATGTGAGTCTTGCCTCCTTGTTTCGCGGTCTTTTGCAAGTCTATAGTTATGATCACAATTACATTTCTGGATCTGAATATATCTTGAATCCTTTCACAGTTCGCCTCACACGTGACATATGCTGGTAGCTACCATGGAGTTCTTGCTACAATGGACGTATATGGACACAATCTCACTAACGGCCAAGTGAGCACAACCGCAATTTGGATAACTAAGATGGAGGGTGATAAAGCTGACGAGGACGCAATCTGGATAGGATGGCATGTATGATGTCTAGTTCTACACATTTTTTGATCCTTTACATAAATCTAGCATGAGCTAAATGTCATGTGTGTCCTTTGGTACGTAGATTTTCCCAGAACACTATGGAGATTCAAAAACTCGCTTCTTCACGTATTGGACGGTATGTTTGTCCCTTTAAAATATAATTTTGACAAATACATCAGTATTTTTTTTTAGAAATGGAATACATCAGTATAAGTTTGTGACCATGAACATCATCTATGAAACAGAGAGATGCATATAATAATACCGGTTGCTTTAACATGGACTGTCCTGGTTTTGAGCCTGGACCTGGAGCCGGAATAGCTCCAGGCGCTGTAATTGCTCCTGTGTCTGTCAATGGGGCCCCGCAAAAGATCACGATTAAAGCAATCCAGGTAATTTAAAACATAATTTATGTTATACATGAGACATGACTCATGGTTACTACTCATGGTTACTAAGTATGTGAATCCCATTGAGAACTCTTCCGTATACTAGTGGTAGCCGTGCATATGCGCATAAGGGCCAGGTCTCAGGTTCGAGTCCTTACTTCTACCTTAATGACAAAGCCGGGATGGAGTCCCCCTCCGTTCTTGTTATTTTGTGAATCCCAATGAACAAACAGGATGTGAGCTGAGCAAAATATATACCCATGCATAACTTCAAATTCTTTTTTCGTAATGGCAGGACGAAGAAACTGGGATATGGTGGATACAGGCCGGGTTAAATGGTGATACAACGGCTGTTGGCAGTTACCCAGCAAAAGTGTTTGATAGGCTATCCAAAAAGGCGACTCATCTTGCAATCGGTGCCATTGCTAAAGGAACTGGAACTACCCTGCCCCCTCCGATGGGCAGCGGAACCTTGCCCTCCAACAGAGCAGCATCAATCACTGATATTTCATACGTGGGAGAAGATGGCAGACTTGCACCCTTCCCGGTCGATACAGATACAATAGAGTGAGAGTAGCTGTTACTCCATCACGCCTATTTCTGATGGAAAGTGTTCTTATGGAGGGCCTGGAGGATGCTCCTTGCCGCCAGTGTGATATATGAATTCTTAAAACTGAATACAAGATGATTCATCTCAACAATGATAATAGTAAATCTTCTTTTATACAAATGATTTCAAAATAAAAATTATTTACTTCAGTTACAAATTTAAGTGTCCTTGTCTATTTGAACAGGCTTAAATTTAGGAAATATCCACACGATCTATCAGGTCAATAATATTCAGTGAGAAAGCAGGTGGATGGTTTCGTTGGTGATTTCTTAACAAAATTCTAGGACATCGCCAGTGGAGACATCGTGGCGGCTTTCAGCAGCTGTACGAGCTGGGCCGTTGTCTTGGGACTCTCAACTCCTCCACCATTAACCTTTTTCCAAAAAAGGGTGATGCTCATGCTCTACAAGTGGATGATTTTAGGCGAATCAATCTCACACACAATATGGGAAATATTTTTCAAATCTTCTGGCCAACCGCCTTGGCCCTATGCTTGGGAAGACATCTACAGGAACACGTGCGCACTCATCAAGAAAAGGTGTATTAAGAGTAGTTTCTTGTACAGTCATAATGTTTAAAATGATTTGCACGGGTTAAAAACGCCAAGCCTCTTCCTCAAACCAGAAGTTGCCAAGTCCTTCACTCGGTTCGTTGTAGTACCTCCTCAAGCTCGTGCTTGTCCTGGGCTTCATTTCTATATGGCGTGAGTGTCGGGGCCGGCTCTATATTTTTCATTTTTCGGGGCCCTAGTGCAATATTGAAAAATTGGCCCCTATAGGTTCTATATATGTACGCATATGAGGTAAAATGTTAAAAGTTTACATCCAACCACACGTTTTTATTCCAAGACGTCTATAAATAATTAATATAAACGATTAATCAATGTCATATTACGATAGAATGTCTAAAAGAGTTGCAAAATATAACAAATAATATACGACAATGGGAGCAGAGGGCGATTACACTACAAAGTACAGACATACCTGCACGGAGGAGGACGATCGCCAATCTGCAGCTAGGCAGGACACTTCCGCGCTTGGTGTTCCTGGCCGCCTGGGCGATCCGATTTCTCTCTGGACGGAAGCGGAAGGCGGCAGGCGAGAAGCCGAGAACACAAACGGGCGAGAACAACCAGCTGATTGATCGATCGATTGGCATAGCTAGCGAGCGTACCAGCCTAGCGCTATCCTCTCCCCCTGATTGGCTGCTAGGCGCTTGGGCCTTTACATTTATTTTATTTTTCAGCTTAATAGCACTCAATGTACACAGACATATGTAGTGATGGCCCCCTCCAGACATGGGCCCTTCTGCGTCGCACAAGGTCGTCTAGGGCCAGAGCCGGACCTGGTGAGTGTGTGGCCATGATTCTCCCTTTGGCGTCTGATACGTCTCAAACGTATCCATAATTTCTGTTGTTCCATGCTTATATTATACCATTTGCTACATGTTTTATATACACTTCATATCACTTTTATGCATTTTCTGGGACTAACCTATTAACAAGATGCCACAGTGTCAGTTCCCTGTTTTCTGCTGTTTTTGGTTTCAGAAAGTTACTTCTGGAAATATTCTCGGAATTGCACGAAACAAAAGGCCACGTCCCTATTTTTCCAACACGTACACGGAGTCCGAAGGAGAGACGAAGACTCGCCACGAGGTGGCCAAACCACAGGCCGGCGCGACAGGGGGGCCCACCGCGCCGCCTGGTGGTTTGGTCCCCTCGGGGTCCGCCGACATCGCCCCTTCGCCTATTTATTCCCCGAGACGCGAAAACCCTAAAACACCGAGCCTTTCATCCAGACCATATTCGCTGCCGCCGCCGTCGTCAACCCTAACTCAGGGGGTTCTGAAGCTCTTCCCGGCACCCTGCCGGAGAGGGGAATCATCACCGGAGGGCTCTACATCGTCATGCCCGCCTCCGGAGTGATGTGTGAGTAGTTCATCCTTGGACTATGGGTCCATAGCAGTAGCTAGATGGTTGTCTTCTCCACTTGTGCCATCATGTTTAGATCTTGTGAGCTGCCTATCATGATCAAGATCATCTTATTGTAATGCTACATGTTGCGTTTGCTGGGATCTGACTTATATTGATACCTATGTGGAGCTGAATATTATATTATCATGTCTATGTCATTTGTGATCTTGCATGCTCTCCGTTACTTGTTGAAGCCTTGGCCAAGTGAATACTTGTGACTCTAAGAGGGGGTATTTATGCATGATAGTTGGGTTCAACCTCTATTTAACCTGGGATAGTGACAGCAAGTTCTAAGGTTGTAGATGTGTTGTTGCCACTAGGGGTAAAACAGCAATGCTTTATTCAAGGATGAATGTATTGTTTACATTATGCACATTACTTAATGCAATTGTCTGTTGCTTCCAACTTAATACTGGAAGGGGTACGGATGTTAACCGGAAGGTGGACTATTTAGACATAGATGCATGCTGGATAGCGGTCAATGTACTTTGTCGTAATGCCCAAATGAATCTCATAGTAGGCACCACAACTCGCACATGCATGTTTTATGCACTTATCAATTGTCAATTGCTCAGCTGTAATTTGTTTACCCAGCATGTTAGTTATCTTATTGGAGAGACACCACTAGTGAACTGTGGACCCCGGTCCATTCTTTTACATCTGAAATACAATCTACTGCAATCATTGTTCTCTACTGTTTTATGCAAACAAACATCATCTTCCATACGATACGTTTAACCCTTTGTTTTCAGCAAGCCGGTGAGATTGACAACCTCACTGTTAAGTTGGGGCAAAGTAATTTGATTGTGTTGTGCAGGTTCCACGTTGGCACCGGAATCCCTGGTGTTGCGCGCATTACACTCCTTCACCAACACCTTCGAAGCAACCTCGTTTTCCTACTGGTTCGATAAACCTTGGTTTCATACTGAGGGAAAACTTGCTGCTGCACTCATCATACCTTCCTCTTGGGGTTCCCAACTGACGTGTGACGTTACACGCATCAAGCATATTTTCTGGCGCCGTTGCCGGGGTGATAGAAGCAACACCGCAATATATTCCCTCGTCAACTTAGCGCCAGCAACATATTTTCTGGCGCCGTTGCCTGGGAAAACCGAATTGCTTCTGCAAAGGGAGCCTCTCACACCCAATCATTTTACTTTGTTATTTGTCTTGCTTAGTTTATTTTTATTTAGTCTTGTTTGCTCTCTTTATCAAAAACACAAAAAAAAAATAGTTACTTTTTATTTTTGTTATTTCGGCCTACTTGTTATCTTTGCAAAAATGAGTACTCCTGAGAACACCAAGTTGTGTGACTTCACTAGCACAAACAACAATGATTTCATATGCACTCCTATTGCTCCACCTGCTTCTAAAGCAGACTTTTATGAAATTAAACCTGCTCTATTAAATCTTGTTATGAAAGAGCAATTTTCTGGTGTTAGTACTGATGATGCTGCTGCCCATCTTAATAACTTTGTTGAACTTTGTGAAATGCAAAAGTATGAGGATATGGATGGGGATATTATAAAACTGAAAGTTATGCCTAATGAAGTTAAAGATACTAAGTCATTTGCTACAGCAAATGCCATCCAAGTTCGAATTGATAATAATATTAGGATGTTGGCTGAATTGCATGCTAGGTGGGAAAAAGAGGAAGAACTTGAAAAAGAGAATAGTATAGTTAGAGTTTGTACTATCACCACCACTAGTAATGCTAATGTTTCACATGCTAGTAAGCCTCCTACTATTGATGGTAATGTTATTGGTGTTGGTAATGTCTCTACTACTTCTGCAAAGCGTTTGAAATTGCCTAAAACTGCTGAAACTTTTTCTGATAAAAGTGCTGAAATTTTTCAAACTATTGGAGACAATGGTTCCACCACCATTGACAATAATGATTTTGATTTTGATGATTGTAACATCTCTGAAGTTATTATGTTCTTGCAAAAATTAGCTAGAAGTCCCAATGCTAGCACTATTAATTTGGCTTTTACAAAGCATATTACAAATGCTCTTTTGCAAGCTAGGGAGGAGAAGTTGAAACTTAAAGCTTCTATTCCTAGGAAATTAGAAGATGGTTGGGAACCCATCATTAAGGTAAAGGTGAATGATTTTGATTGCAATGCCTTGTGTGATCTTGGTGCAAGTATTTCGTTTTGCCCAAGAAGCTTTATGATATTCTTGATTTGCCACCTTTGGAACATTGTTATTTGGATGTTTTTCTCGCTGATAATGCTATGAAGAAACCTTTGGGGCGAGTTAATGATGTTTTTATTACAGTAAACAATAACCTTGTCCCGTTGATTTTATTGTTATGGATATTGAATGCAATGCATCTTGTCCTATTGTTTTGGGAAGACCTTTTCTTCGAACTGTTGGTGCCATCATTGATATGAAAGAAGGTAATATAAGGTACCAATTTCCTCTCAAGAAAGGTATGGAACACTTCCCTAGGAAGAGAATGAAGTTACCTTTTGACTCTATTGTTAGAGCAAGTTATGATGTTGATGCTTCTTCTCTTGATAACACTTGATTTTCACTTTCTGCGCCTAGCTGAAAGGCGTTAAAGAAAAGCGCTTATGGGAGACAACCCATCGTTTTTATTTGCTGTTATTTTTGTTTTCTTTGAGTCAAGGAGTTTTGTTACTTCTGTAGCAACTCCTTTGTATCTTTATTTTATCGCAATGTTGTGCCAAGTAAAGTTCTATATTGAAAGTTGATGCAAGATTTGGATTTCTGCGCAGTGACAGATTTTTAGCTGTCACGGATTTGAGCTTATCTCCCTGTAGAAAATTCAAAAATTCTGAAAAAATCACGCATATTCCTGAGATATGTACGCAACTTTCATTATTTTAGGCCAGATCCATCTGAGCAACTTAAGTGCCTCGAAAAAATTCGTCATTCCAGACTGTTCTGTTTTTGACAGATTCTGCCTTTTGTTTTGCATTCGCTCTTTTACTGTGTTTGTGTGGATTTCTTTGCTCCACAAAGCATTGGTGGCTGTAGCTAATGTCCAGAAGCTTTGGGATTGATTGTATCATTACAGAATATGAGAATTTTTGATTATGCACTAACCCTCTAATGAGAACTGTCTTGAGTTTGGTGTGAAGGAAGTTTTCAAGGATCAAGCGAGAAGGGTGATATTATGTGATCAAGAAGAGTGAAAAGCCTAAGCTTGGGGATGCCCCCGTGGTTCATCCCAACCATATTCAGAGAGACTCAAGCGTCTAAGCTTGGGGATGCCCAAGGCATCCCCTTCTTCATCAACAAACTTATCAGGTCATCTCTAGTGAAACTATATTTTAATTCTTTCACATCTTATGCGCTTTACTTGGAGCGTCTGTGTGTTTTATTTTTGTTTTTGTTTGAATAAATTCGGATCCTAGCAATCCTTGTGTGGGAGAGAGACACGCTCCGCTTTTTCATGTGAATACTCATGTTCTTCACTTATATTTGTTGAGTATTCTTAACTAGCTACTGCAGTGCTTTTAGCTCCTGTTTTTCATGCATCTCTTCGAGCTGTTAGCACTTGTTTATAAATACTCTCTTGCTGCATTATATTATCATTTGGAGAGTTTATGTTTAAATAAATTGATTGGTGTTTGTTTGGAAGAAAGAAAATGCTACATGTAGTAGTTGGTATTGGAAAAGACATATGCATTCTTGTAGATCATTGTCTTGTTTTGATTTGATGCTTTGCAATTGTTTTGAGCTCTCAAGTAGATCATGTTTAAGCTCTTGCATCATGTAGTTAAAGCCTAGTAGTGGAGAACTACCGTAGAGCTTGTTGAGACTTGGGATGCATATTTGTTCTCTCTAAGGTCTAGATATTTTCTGGTAAAATGTTTGAGCAACAAGGAAGACAGTGTAGAGTCTTATAATACTTGCAATATGTTTTTATGTGATTCTTGCTGTACCGGTTTATACTTGTGTTTGCTTCAAACAACCTTGCTAGCCTAAACTCTGTACTGAGAGGGAATGCTTCTCGTGCATCCAAAACTTGAGCCAAAACCCATGCCATTTGTGTCCACCATACCTACCTACTATGTGGTATTTCCTGCCATTCCAAGTAAATATTTCATGTGCTACCTTTAAACTATTCAAAACTTTATTACTCCTTATTTGTGTCAATGTTTTATAGCTCATGAGGAAGTATGTGGTGTTTTATCTTTCAATCTTGTCATTTACTTCAGACTTTCACCAATGGACTAGTGGCATATACATCCGCTTATCCAATAATTTGCAAAAAGAGCTGGCAACGGGGTGCCCAGCCCCAATTAATTACAACTTTCATTAATAATTCTCTTCACATGTTTTGCCCTGATTTATCAGTAAGCAACTTAATTTTGCAAATAGACACTCCTCCATGGTATGTGAATGTTGGAAGGCACCCGAGGATTCGGTTAGCCATGGCTTGTGTAAGCAAAAGGTTGGGAGGAGTGTCATCTATAAAGAAACTAAAATACATGTGTAAACAAAAGAGAAGAGGGATGATCTACCTTGCTGGTAGAGATAACGTCCTTCATGGGAGCCGCTCTTGAAAGTCTGGTTGACAAGGGGGTTAGAGTGCCCACTACCATTCGTTGACAACAACAAACACCTCTCAAATACTTATTTTGTGCTCTCTATATGCTTTCGAAAACTTAAAAAGCTCTAGCACATGATTTAATCCCTGCTTCCCTCTGCGAAGGGCCTATCTTTTACTTTATGTTGAGTCAGTTTACCTACTCCTTTCTATCTTAGAAGCAAACACTTGTGTCAACTTTGTGTGCATTGATTCTTACATGTTTACTTATTGCACTTGTTATATTGCTTTATGTTGACAACTATCCATGAGATATACATGTTACAAGTTGAAAGCAAATGCTGAAACTTAATCATCCTTTGTGTTGCTTCAATGCCTTTTACTTTGAATCTATTGCTTTATGAGTTACCTCTTATGCAAAACTTTTTGATGCTTGTCTTGAAAGTACTATTCATGAAAAGTTTTTGCTTATATGATTCATTGTTTACTCTTTATCTATTTGTTAGCAAACTATAGATCATTGCTTTGAGTCACTTCATTCATGACATGAGCCTTGCAATATATTGATCAAGATTGTGTGAAAGCATGTCTCCTCAGAAATTATTTGTTGTTATCGTTTTACCTACTCGAGGACGAGTAGAACTAAGCTTGGGGATGCTTGATACGTCTCCAACGTATCCATAATTTCTGCTGTTCCATGCTTATATTATACCATTTGCTACATGTTTTATATACACTTCATATCACTTTTATGCATTTTCTGGGACTAACCTATTAACAAGATGCCACAGTGCCAGTTCCCTGTTTTCTGCTGTTTTTGGTTTCAGAAAGTTACTTCTGGAAATATTCTCGGAATTGCACGAAACAAAAGGCCAGTCCCTATTTTTCCAGCACGTACACGGAGTCCGAAGGAGAGACGAAGAGCCACGAGGTGGCCAAACCACAGGCGGCGCGGCAGGGGCCCACCGCGCCGCCTGGTGGTTTGGGCCCCTCGGGGGTCCGCCGACATCGCCCCTTCGCCTATTTATTCCCCGAGACGTGAAAACCCTAAAACACCGAGCCTTTCATCCAGAACATATTCGCTGCCGCCGCCGTCGTCAACCCTAACTCGGGGGGTTCTGAAGCTCTTCCCGGCACCCTGCCGGAGAGGGGAATCATCACCGGAGGGCTCTACATCGCCATGCCCGCCTCCGGAGTGATGCGTGAGTAGTTCATCCTTGGACTATGGGTCCATAGCAGTAGCTAGATGGTTGTCTTCTCCACTTGTGCCATCATGTTTAGATCTTGTGAGCTGCCTATCATGATCAAGATCATCTTATTGTAATGCTACATGTTGTGTTTGCTGGGATCTGACTTATATTGATACCTATGTGGAGCTGAATATTATATTATCATGTCTATGTCATTTGTGATCTTGCATGCTCTCCGTTACTTGTTGAAGCCTTGGCCAAGTGAATACTTGTGACTCCAAGAGGGGGTATTTATGCATGATAGTTGGGTTCAACCTCTATTTAACCTGGGATAGTGACAGCAAGTTCTAAGGTTGTAGATGTGTTGTTGCCACTAGGGGTAAAACAGCAATGCTTTATTCAAGGATGAATGTATTGTTTACATTACGCACATTACTTAATGCAATTGTCTGTTGCTTGCAACTTAATACTGGAAGGGGTACGGATGTTAACCGGAAAGTGGACTATTTAGGCATAGATGCATGCTGGATAGCGGTCTATGTACTTTGTCGTAATGCCCAAATGAATCTCATAGTAGACACCACAACTCACACATGCATGTTATATGCACTTATCAATTGTCAATTGCCCAGCTGTAATTTGTTTACCCAGCATGTTAGTTATCTTATTGGAGAGACACCACTAGTGAACTGTGGACCCCGGTCCATTCTTTTACATCTGAAATACAATCTACTGCAATCATTGTTCTCTACTGTTTTATGCAAACAAACATCATCTTCCATTCGATACGTTTAACCCTTTGTTTTCAGCAAGCCGGTGAGATTGACAACCTCACTGTTAAGTTGGGGCAAAGTAATTTGATTGTGTTGTGCAGGTTCCACGTTGGCACCGGAATCCCTGGTGTTGCGCCGCACTACACTCCTTCACCAACACCTTCGAAGCAACCTCGTTTTCCTACTGGTTCGATAAACCTTGGTTTCATACTGAGGGAAAACTTGCTGCTGCACTCATCATACCTTCCTCTTGGGGTTCCCAACTGACGTGTGACGTTACACGCATCAAGCATATTTTCTGGCGCCGTTGCCGGGGAGATAGAAGCAACACCGCAATATATTCCCTCGTAAACTTAGCGCCAGCAGCGTCCTCCCAAGGTGAAGGTAAGTGATGCTTTGGGGCTGAGTTTCAATCGTCATCCGTAAGAGGATACCATATTCCCCATATTGTTAATCATTGCCATCGACCAAGTGACAGGTTAATCTCATAAGGATAGCCTTGCTCCTAGGTGTGCTCCTTCTATGCAATGAATACGAGATGCCATACCATTTGGTCATCGGCAGCAGGTATTCTAGGAGATGTTTCGGGTTGGAGTCAAGCAATGTATTGATCTCCACCTGTCGTTATTCCCCTCGACCGGATTCAAGATGGGAATGGGCTAGGCCGGGCCTTGCCTTGGGCCTGACCCCATGGCCTCAAGGCCAATTTGAGGGGTCATGGGTCGACCCATCTTCTATATCTAAATAGCAATGACTCACTACAAGGATTTCTCTCAACGTGCAAGGTATACACGTCATCAAGAGTCCAATTGGCCCACGTCATCCACTTATTTTCCTATCATTTCCTTTGCCCACATCATCTCAGCCACCATTACAGCGCAGCGGCTAAAAAAAGAAGATGACCCACTACAAGGATTTCTCTCAACTTGCAAGGTATACATGTCATCAAGAGTCCAATTGGCCCACGTCATCCACTTATTTTCCTGTCATTTCCTTTGTCCACATCATCTCAGCCACCATTACAGCGCAGCGGCTAAAAAAGAAGAAAAAGCAAGCATCAGAATCCTGTTCGTCTCCTCTGGTTGTTTGACTTCTTCTCTCCACTATCTGCACACCCCTTTCTCTATTACTTAGAGCACTCTCTCATCTTCCGAACCTCTTCCTCTTCTCCATAACGTCCAGCAAATACGCATAAATTGGTGAAGACGAGCAGACGTTTTTGTCTTTAAATTCTTGCTCCCATGCCGCCATGCGGTACACTATTCTCATCCTCTCTTATCAAGTTCTGGGTGAAGTACGATGTTCTGATCAGTGACGAGGTAGATGGCGGGCCGGCCGGCCGGCGATGGTGATAAAGCCATGTGGTATCAAGACAGCACCGGAGCGGCAGGCCTTTATTCATCCACCATTCTGTAATTAGTTGGCTCATATTTTGATTGATTCGAATTTAGGTAAGGACACACGGCTGGGTTTCTGGATTTGTGCAGGCCACGGAGATGGCCCTCATGTCCCGCGGAATCGTTACCATCAGTCCCTGTCATCTCTGCTATGGCCTCGCTTAGTCGCCCATCTGAACCACTCTTTCTGCTATGGTAGTTTAACTCTCTGTTCTTCACTTTAGATATCATGCTTTGATTCCAACATTTGTACCATTGAAACGTTACTGTTGTTTACAGTACAACGTGCACATGAATGCCTTTTATTTTTCACGTGAAGTATATTCAGATTACTTCCATGACTTCTATTTTAGCTAGACACAGACTCAGCTTTTTATCGATCAATTTCGGATTCTTTCGTACTAATTTAGCTCACTTTTCATGTCCCCAGATATATCGATTACTAATTCGAGCATTTGGTGCGAAGTGCTGGCAAAATAATCATGCAATTGCTGAAAGTAAGGGAATATATTCCCTGGAATTGTGTCTTAGTTTTCTTTTATGCGACTATAATAACTTTGCATGTCACATCAATTTTCAAATGTTAAAGAATTTCCCATCTCAAATTGTGAATCGTGTTTGCATCAAAAATAAAATGCAGAAGTACAGGAAATGTATAGATCTATGGCACTGGTCACATTTTTGTTCAGCCTATTAGTGCTTCGGTTAAGTTTATCGCTTCATTAGTGCTCACTGACTCAAGATTTTTGTTGCTTCGTATATAAAGAAATATCACACATCAGATTAATTATACATGCTTCTTAGTTGGTTGCATTCAACAATCTGTTGGAATCTTTGTGTCCCCTCTTTCAGGATTATAAGACGACTGATATATGCCACAAAATCAACATATGTGGCATGCTGCAATGTCCAGTTCACTTTAGATAAGGATGGCGGAGAACAATGCGTCCAAGATACATGACCGGAAAAAAGTTGGAGAAGGCATGAATGGGGTCATTAACTTCGAATTTGTGTATAGAACTATAAACAAATAGGAAAGAGTAATACTCCGATTTATTCCTATTTGGTTCGTTCGTGCTTAGACTGTTCCTATGATCGTGAATCTGTGATTACTGGAAATTTTGGAGCCATCAGTTCGCTGATCAAATTCAAGAGCCATACCGAGCATCCATTTAAGATTATTTGAATATTTCATTATTCTCTATATGATATATGAGACTTGAGAGTTAACCATGTTCCAATAATTCTTATGTTGGGATGACATTTCATTTCACTAGCAATTTTTTTAGAGTACATAACATTTGACACTACAAGCTCCCGCTGCAACGCGCGGGGTATCATCTAGTTCCAAAAATGTTTGTGGCCTTGCTGGCTCAAACGTCATTTTTGGGTCGACCCAAAATATGGCTATGACATAAGCGTTTAAAACATGTTTCAATTTTGTTTACACATAGTTAATATCTAGAAAAATTATGACCCAAAATCTGGGGAAACAATCTTAATTATGGGGAAACAATCTTAATTATGACCAAGATTGTTTCCCCCCACAAGATCAAAATTGTGACAACACGGCAAGAAAAATTATAACAAAATAATATCTTCACAAGATCACCTGCATTGTCGAAGGAATATCTCACAAGATCACCATCATTGACAATATAATATCTCTACAATACTAACATTCAGAGCAAATTTACAAGAAGCTAGCAAACATTGGGAATGTAAATGATAGCACGAGTTCGACAATAATTTTTCCACGACTGTCATTGTTGAAGGACTCATTTTGGCAAATAAACACCAAACTTGCTGCATCAGGACTCAACATATCAGGAGTGTTGAAGGTTACTGTCCACTGATCCCGGTTGTTTCAGTGTCCTCATCATCTGCATATATCAAAATGTCAGAACATGGTTGCCAGTTGCCACTGTGAAAAACTGTTGTTATGTAGATTGTTTCATCTAGATAAAAATAACACTCTATTTCGACCAATTAGCTGAGGCGCTTAATCAGATTTTTTTTCAGCAGTAGAGTGCTTGGTAATAACAACCAGGTTGCTATATAGTATATACTTTGAACACAAGATAAACTCCAGGTTACAGCCAACACAGAGTCAAAACACATTATCGACAGGTTTGTCAATAGTAGCAGAACAACTAGTGGTACTAAAATAGCTAGAGGATCAACAAACAGGGCAGACACACCTCTGTTTCACATTTCTGCTAAGGGAATTGTTAATTAAGCACTAAAACACTTCCTATTTCATAGAGTTTATGGTACAGATAGGACAAGTGCTGGTGTGTTTGTGCCACTTCTTATTTCACTAGTTAAGCTAAAACTTGACTAGTCCTGAAGTGCTTGTTGGTACAACGCTTTGCTGCTAAATTACAAAATTTCAGTCACATGCATCACACACACAACAATGTTAACAGTTGGAAACAGCTGATACCCAATCTGCCTGTGCATAAAGAAAATGAATGCTACTAATACAGACAAGCTGCTAGAAAATGGTGATGCAACAGGCATTGCGCAAATCGTGCGTGAACTAACCGAGTTGTTGGTGCTACGACAGATGGGTGCAAACTATGAGACGCTAACATGAGGAGCTTCATTTTTATTTTTTTTGGCAAGGAGCCCATGACAGATTTTATACATTTCAGTATCATTGGTAACCGAGTAAAGGCTGGAAACAAGTTTATCAAGTTATCCTTGTCAAGGTACGACCAGGAGCTAAGGTTATAAGCGGACTGACGAGACCAGAACAGGGCAGTAGATCTCGTTTTTTTTTATATAAGCAGTCTGACTACCATTCACAGAAGTCCAAGTAAATAAGAGACGCAGAGTCTATGTTTGATCCACCTTCGTACATTTTATTATTGAGTAGAAACAGTGGAGTTCTACATATTAAAGTAAGCCCATCATTTATCGACGACTCGATCAACAATTTGCTCCGCGGTGAGAGCAACAGATCGAGCGTACACGCAGAAAGCAGCAACAGTAGACAGGCCCGTACATGGAGCCTGATGGATGATGCTGCTGACAGATAACTTAGTTAAACCTGCAAATACAGATACACAAGCGCAACAATTAGAATAAATCTGTCAAACTATTTACTAAATGTAGTAGATGTACAGCATGTGTTAATTAAGAGTAATTATTTTCGTACTTGGAGCAGTCGACGGTGGAGCTGATGGGGAAGCCGACGGTGACGCCGCATTTGGCGGGGATGCTAGCGGCGTTGCCCATGTTGATGCCATTGGCTGACCCCGCCAGGTCCTTGAGGCAGCCGCATGCCGCCCGCCGGTCGGCCGGCGTTGAGGCCCTGCCGTCGAGGGACCTGACCGCGGTGCAGCACCGCACCGAAGGCGCCGTTTCCCTCATCATCGCGTACGGCATGCATGGCGCGATGGTGGAGGTCACGTAGCCGCAGGTCACAGGCGCGGCCACCGACGCCTTATCCGCCACCGCTATGGCCACGAGCACAGTGAACACGGCGAGCAGTGTCACGCGAGCCATCGATGGTAAGCTTCGTCTTCGTCTAGTTAGCAACTGTGGATCTACTAGGAAGAAGTTCAGGAATCAAGGTTGGGGGCTTTAGCTTGTGCGTGGTGGTGATGGAAACTCCATGGACCGGGGTATAAATAGGAGGTGCTGCAGCCTCGCACTGCAGGGCGGCGGACGGTGTTGCAAGCATGCACGTGGAAGCTCGCACGTTGTAAGGAAATTCAAGCATATGCGTGTGCCGGTGGTTGGGCGATGGAGAACGTCCGATGGGTCGATCCATGCATGTGAGGTTCATTGCTTGTTGCATGGATGCATGCAGAAGCCTCTGAAAATAATTCCGATATATGATCTCTTCTTGTGTATGACACATATGCAAAGCTACCATGTTCCCGGATCACTGTACCCCTAGTGCAGTGTGTAGAGATCTAATCTAGCATGAACATGATTGTAAGTAGATATACCGTCGCTGTCAGTCAAACACGAAGAGAGACGGACATGAACATGATTGTAATAAATTATGAGTACGATCGATCCGTCTACCATGCCATGCAGTGTCAAAGCTAGCATGGAAAACTAGAATCTATGACTAGCCAAGATATTATCTTCCATCGACATATATCACTAGTAGAAAACAGGCCGTTTCAAAGGCTAGGGAGACCGCATGACCTAGTCCTAGTTCGAACGCCACCTTTAGTACCGGTTCGTGGGGTTGCGGCGGGCAGCCGCAGAGACCCTTCACGAACCGGTACAAAAGCTGGACCTTTAGTACCGGTTCGTGATACAAACAAGTACTAAAGGTTTTCCTATATATCATCTTCCACCCGAGCCAGCCATCTCCATTTTTGAGCTCGACTTAACACAATTTTCTCCTCTGTTTCCTCTCCCGAGTTCGAGTTCATCCTCATTTTTTTCCACCATTTATCAAGATTGGCGGCGCCCCATCTATCCAAGGGTTAGCAACTTTATCCTTCATCCGGCATTGCTTGTTTAGCTCATTTCATTGCTAGTTTAACTCATTTCATTTTTCTAGTGTTAGCTAGGTGTTTGATGAAATATCTAAGCTAGCTAGTTAGGTAGTTTTTTTTAGTTCTATATGCAATTTGAGCTAAAATTGAAGTATGATTTGTGTGTTTTAGTGACGTCCCGTCCCCGTCCTTACCGCCGTCGATCGCCCTCGCCGTCCCGTCACCGGCACCACCTCGGTGAGGCTCTTGTTTTTATCTATTTTTTTAAAAAAAATCTTACTTGTATGATTTAGATGCATAGTTATTACTTGTATAATTTTCTTACTTGTATGATTGATTGTTATATTTATAGTGCCATGGTTTTTATATCCGTCCCCATCGGCCCTTGCCCGGTCTATGATTCGGATGTGGTATATTATCTTTATAATATTTCTTTCATTTCGTGTTTATATGACAATTATGCCGACCAACACTTGACATAGATATTTTTATCTAGGAGGTATATGAACCGGAAATTTCAATCGACCCTTTTGTCGAGAAGTTAAATCTAGTTTAAAAAGAAAATGATGAATTGAAAGAAAAATTGAAAAGAACCGAAGAAAAGATGATGACATTCGAGTTACATCTTGCGAATGTCGTCGATGATCGCAAGATCAAGATGGATGCAATGCGCTTGAAAATTAGAAAGATTAGAAAATATGCAATTAATAAAAAGGCTTGGTATCATTAGGCTGTTGGATCAATAGTTACCTTAGTTGCGATTTTGATCGCATTTGTTGTTGCATTTAAATGCATTACATAGTTGTATGTTAGTTTCAATGTATGTTTTATGTGAACTATGTATTACATTTGGTCGCTACTCTAATTTGGTTTTAATGTGATGAACTTGTATTAATTAATTTGGTCACTATTATATATTTATGATGTAGTGTAATGGTTTTTGATATATTTATATAATGCAGATGAGCCGGCAATGGATGTACGGTGACCGACGCAGTCCCGACTTCATTAATGGCATGCATAATTTTCTCCGTGTGCCTGAGACAAACAAGCCGCCGAATGGTTTTATATCTTGTCTATGTAGTGTCTGTAAGAATACGAAGGATTACTCTACCTCAAAAACCCTTCACGTCCACCTGTTGCATTCCGGTTTCATGTTCGGCTATAATTGTTGGACCAAGCACGAAGAAAGAGGGGTTATAATGAAAGATAATGAAGAATAAGAGGATGATGACAACTATCATATGTTCCCTGAACACGGTGGTACTACAATTGGGGAAGACGAAGCTGAAGAAGAGGTCATTGTTGATGAGCCCGATGATGATCTTCGTCGGGTCATTCTTGATGCACAGATAAACTGCGAAAGTGAAAACGAGAGGTTGAAGTTGGAGCGCATGTTAGAGGATCATAAAAAATTGTTGTACCCAAATTGCAAAGATGGCCAAAAAAGCTGGGTACCACACTGGAATGGCTGCAATGGAAGGCAGAGAATGGTCTATCTGACAAGGGATTTGAAAAGTTGCTGAAAATATTAAAGAAGATGCTTCCAAGAGATAACGTATTGCCCAGCAAAGAAGGTTATCTGCCCTCTAGGATTAGAGGTGCAGAACATACATGCATGCGTCAATGACTGCATCCTCTACCGCGGTGAGGAGTACGAGAATTTGAATGCATGCCCAGTATGCGGTGCATTGCGGTATAAGATCAGGCGAGATGACCCTGGTGATGTTGAGGGCGAGCCGCGCCCCAGAAAGAGGGTTCCTGCCAAGGTGATGTGGTATGCTCCTATAATACCACGGTTGAAACGTTTGTTCCAAAACAAAGAGCATGCTAAGTTGTTGCGATGGCACAAAGAAGACCGTAAGAAAGACGTGATGCTGAGACACCTCGCTGATGGGTCGCAGTGGAGAAAAAATCGACAGAGACTTCCCGACCTTTGCATGTGACGCAAGGAATTTAAGGTTTGGTCTAAGTACAGATGGCTTTAATCCTTTTGGAGAGCAGAGCTCCAGTCATAGCACCTGCCCGTGACTCTATGTATCTATAACCTTCCCCCTTGGTTGTGCATGAAGCGGAAGTTCATTATGATGCCAGTGCTCATCCAAGGCTCGAAGCAACCCGACAACGACATTGATGTGTACCTGAGGCCATTGGTTGATGAACTTTTACAGTTGTGGCGTGAATAAGGTGTACGTGTGTGGGATGAGCACAAACAGGAGGAATTTGACCTACGAGCGTTGTTATTTGTAACCATCAATGATTGGCCTGCTCTTAGTAACATTTCAGACAGTCAAACAATGGATACAATGCATGCACGCACTGTTTAGGTCAAACTGAAAGTATATATTTAGGTAACAAGAATGTGTATCCGGGGTATCGTCGATTTCTTCCAAACAAACATCCCTTAAGAAAGAAAGGCAAGCATTTCAAAGGTGAGGCGGATCACCGGACAAAGGCTACCTGCCCTAATGCTGATGATATATATGACATGGTCAAGGATTTAAAAGTAATCTTTGGAAAGGGTCCTGGCGGACAATCTATTCCGAATGACGCTGACGGACACGTACCCATGTGGAAGAAGAAATCTATATTTTGGGATCTACCCTATTGGAAAATCATAGAGGTTTGCTCTGCATTCGACGTGATGCACGTGACGAAAAATCTTTGCGTGAACCTGCTAAACTTCTTGGGCGTGTATGGGAAGACGAAAGATACACCGGATGCACGGCTGCACCAGCACGTATGCACGAACGAGACGACCTGAATCCAGAGAAGTATCAAGGTCATGCCAGCTACGCTCTTACCAAATAAGTGAAGGAGATCTTTTTTGAAGTCCTGAGCAGTTCAAGGTCCCATCTGGCTTCTCGTCGAATATAAAGAATAATAAACATGGCAGGAAAATTTCAAAACCTAAACTCTCATGACAGCCACGTGATAATGACACAATTACTTCCGGTTGCATTGAGGGTGCTTCTACCGGAAAATGTTCGAGTACCCATTGTGAAGCTATGTGCATTCCTCAATGCAATTTCTCAGAAGGTAATCAATCCAATGTCTCTACAAAGTTTACAGAAGGATGTGGTCCAATGTCTTGTCAGCTTCGAGTTGGTGTTCCCACCATCTTTCTTCAATATTATGACGCACCTCATAGTTCACCTAGTCGATGAGATTTCCATTCTCGGTCATGTATTTCTACACAATATGTTCCCCTTTGAGAGGTTCATGGGAGTCTTAAAGAAATACGTTCATAACCGTGCTAGGTCTGAAGGAAGCATCTCCAAGGGCTATGGAACAGAGGAGGTCATTGAGTTTTATGTTGACTTTATTCCTGACCTTAAGTCGATCGGTGTTCCTCAATCGCGCCATGAGGGGAGACTGCGTCGAAAAACACGCTAGGAAAGAAAGCAACAATATGTATGGACGGGCATTCTTTCACCCAAGCACACTACATATAGTTCTACAAATTCCAGCTTGGTGGCTCCGTATATCGAGGAACAGAAGAATATTGTACGCTCTGAAAACCCAGGGCAGCCTGACTCCTGGATTAAAGAACACATGGAGACTTTCGGCGGTTGGTTGCAAACACGTCTCATTAATAACACCACTGTTGGAGAAGAGCTATACTTGTTAGCCAAGTCACCATCTTCGACTATATTGACTTTCCAAGGGTACAAGATAAATGAGAATACATTTTACACGGCCGCCCAAGATAAAAAGAGCACCAACCAAAATAGTGGTGTCCGCTTTGATGCAACAAACAATAATGGGCAAAAAGACACATATTATGGTTACATAGAGGATTTATGGGAACCTGACTATGGATCTGATTTGAAGATCACTTTGTTTCGGTGCAAATAGGTCAACCTGACAGGCGGGATAAAGGTAGACCCGAAGTACGGAATGACAACAGTGGATATCAACAATCTTGGGTACCACATCGAACCATTCGTCCTAGCCAATGACGTGGCTCAGGTTTTCTATGTGAAGGACATGTCTACCAAACCGAAAATAAAGAAAAGATAAGCAAGCGAATACATCATACGATGAGCCAAAACGCCACATAGTTCTTTCAGTGAAATGAAACATCGGGGGAGTGGAGAACAAGACAGACATGTCAGAAGATTACAATAAGTTTGATGAAATTCTGCCCTTCACAGTGAACACTGACCCAAGCATCCTGTTAAGTAATGAAGATTGTCCATGGTTACGGCGCAATCAGAAGAAAGGGACACACACGAAGAAAAAGTTTATACCACAATACTAGATAGGGATGTTGTTGGTGATGTGTAATAATATATTAAACCTTTTATGTAACCTTTTTTGTTCTGGTTATATATATGAGACAGAGGACTCCATTTAAATGACTTTATGTCGATTTTCCCAAAGTTTCCAATAAACTTATTCACAAAAAGATCAATCATCTATAAAAAGAAAAATGAACTAGATAAAAAACAATAAGAATCACTCAAAATATTGGATGTTTTAAAAAATTAAATCAAATATACATATGAATTTTACAAATAAAGATATGATTTTTACAAATATAGACAATTAAATTAAATAGATATAAAAGAAAAAGGAACTAGAGCAAAAAATAAAACAGAAACCAAATAGATATAAAGCAAAACAGAAAACAGAAGAAACAAAACAAATATAGATATAAAAGAAAACAGAAACAAATATAGATATAAAAAAATATTCAAAAGCCCCTTTAGTCCCGGTTCCAACCACCAAACGGTACTAAAGGTGGGCTTCGCGCGCGCAATTTTCAGCGGCGGCCCAAAAAACCTTTAGTACCGGTTGGAACCACCAACCGGTACTACAGGGTGAACCTTTAGTACCGGTTGGTATCACGAACCGGTACTAAAGACCCTTTAGTACCGGTGCGTGATACCAACCGGTACTAAAGGTCTGGGGTATATAAGCGGCCGCCATTCCCCATTCTCTTCCAGTTGCCCCAAAATCGACCTCCAGAGACAGACGATGAAGCGCCGCAGCCCTCTCCTGCGTCGTTGTTGCAGGCTCTCCGCGACGAATCGCCAGTCGCCGCCGTGCCCTCTCCTGCGCCGTTGTTGCTGGGACGCCGGGACGTGCCGAATCGCGTAGTCTTCCCCGACTCTGCCCGAGAGCAGTCGCCTCTCGATCCACACTCCGCCCCGACCTCGCCTCGCCTCGACGACCGATTCTCCGTGCTTCTGGTGAGCCTATATATGCGCCTCCTAGTGCTTTTCGTTCGCTCGATTACTCACCGTAGCACCGCCGCACCATTGCCCGAGCAGCGCCGCCGTAAAACGCCGTCGCCAGCTAAGCTCCAGTGATCACAAAATTGCGGCGCCGCCACTAATATGTTCGCCATGAACTCCTCTGCCAAACGCCCAAAAAAATTTTGCCCAATTCGCACGGAATCGAGAGATCCTTGCTCAATAGAGCCGTGCTCTCCGTTGCTGACGTCACCATGACGTCACAGCGGGGCCGGCCTGTCAGGTTTTTAATATTTTGGAAATGATTTCGGAAAATAATAAAACTCTGACATTTGGAACCCGTTGTCAGAAATTTGATCATTTCTAGAAATTACAGAAAATTGTATAAACTTGTAAATTCAATATCTTTTGATCTGTATTTCAGAAAAATGCAAATAATATATCGAAATGTTCAGAAAAATGTAAACCATTTATTTATACAAAATTCATGCATGATTGAACAACTTAAATTATGACTTTCTAGAATTAGTAAAATTCTACTTTCTTTAATTATGGGGTTTCTTTCAAATATTGCTTTAAGTTGTATTTGGACCCCAATTAAATTCTTATATTCATGTTCTAGGGTTTAAATTGTATTCCTTAATCTGTCATGCATATGATTCCAATATTGCATACGATTCGAATTATATTGGATTTCAAAGAAGTGAGGCTATTAACTATGAATTTTAAATTGTAGTTGCTATGAATTTTAAATTTGCTAGTAGTTGGTATAAATTAGCTATAAGAAATTTTGTTGATGAATATTGGGTATAAGAAGATGAATATTGTTGATGAATATTGTGTATATGAAAATTGTTGATGAATATTACAGAAAATGATGAATTTTGTATAGAATTTGTAGTAGAATTTTTAGAATTCATAGTAGCATTTTTAAAATGACACTTTTGTAGTTAAGCTAAAATTGATTGCAGGGACATTGAGCTATGGACGCCCCCGGCAGAGACGAGTTGGGTGAAGACAAAATTTATCAGATTATATAAGAAGCTGCACACCGTGGAGAAGATGGAGGTGGAGAAGATGGGGTTGGAGACTTTTACAGCTCACAGTTTCTGAACGACTCCGGTGATGGACATGAGCAAGAAGAAATTTGCAGAAACGACGAAGTGCCCTTAACAAATTTCGACGAAGTATATATATTAAGTCTCTGTTGATCACTAGATGCATTAATTGATTTGTATTGCACTTATTAACGAATCATTTTTCTTTTAGCCCTCCGGATCGAGCCAATCAGCTGCTAAAAGGCAAAAAAGGCAACGAGGCCCGAACAAAAAGTTGGGCGATGGTGCAAGGATATCGATCGACAAAGTTGGTGATGATGGCGAACCGCTGGAACCCATAGAGAGCCGCCGTAAATTTATAAATCAATGCGGAGTTCTTGTTAGGGACATGGTACCGATCATCCTTGAAGAATGGCATAAGCCGAAGGACGACAACACTGGAGCTAGTTATGTCGACCAAAGAAGAAAAGATTTGCTTTGGGAGACGCTCTTGACACATGTCAACCTACCGCCAGGTCTCACAGATGACAAGAAGGAGAAAGTCAAGCAGTGGACTTTTAAGAAGATGGCCACACAATTTCAGAGCTGGAAGAAAACATTATGGAGAAATTATCTATCGGCGGAGAAACAAGATCCAGATTTCACTAGAGCACTAGTGAAGATAAAACATGACTGGCCCGCATTTGTGAAGATAAAAGAATTGTCTGCCGCTGTGGCCCGATCGGAAATAAATAAGGCAAATGCTGCGAAGAAAAAATATCACCATACTTTGGGGACAGATGGCTACAAGACTGTTGTGCCTAAGTGGTAAGCCTTTGAAGCAGCACTGCTTGATAAATGGATCATTCCACAGACAGCCGACGCCTTGCAAAGCAAAATAATTCTCACTCTATGAGTGAAGATGGCCTAATATATCATTGACACCAAGAAACTTCACCCGAAGTTTCCGAATACTAGACTCCCGTGAGTCCAAGCCCTCAAGTCACACCAGGGCCAAGTCTCAAAATTTAGAGGGCAGTGTGTACCAAGCGACTCGAGTTCGCTTCCGCTGTCGTGAGACATGTCCTTGTTGCGGAGAGGCACTTTGGTACTGGTAATATTTCACCCCAGTCACCCCGAAAAGGAGAATGGCCACTCTAGTACGTCTCGGAATCTAGTTTTCGAGTTTGGGTCAACCTTTCTAGCAAAGTCAAGCCTCAACATCTTGAGTCATCCTTCAAACCAAGGGACAGGCCTCAAATCCAGCAAAGTCGCCTGCCTCCGTCGCATGCACCATAAGTGCCACTACAAAGGTAACGTGAGGAAATTCCTAGATAACAAAAAAACTCACATAACATAAGCTTTCCATAAGATAAGTAGCTCGAAGAAGCAAGCACTCTCGTCTCTAGGAGAGGGTCGCAATCCTTCACAACACTCTCTTATCATTTATCAGCCACCACTCAAGACACCCTTGTTGCTCTGATGTGATCCAAATTCATATAAGATTGAGGTTAACTTCGAAACGAAGCGGAGACCCGTCGCCGGAGGCTTGGTTATGATACGCTACGCATCGTTGCCGAGTCGGACTGCAGTCGACTTAGGGTTTTACCACCATATATACCTCTTGTAAGCCGCTGGTTGGGAAAAGTCATTGTAAATCCCCGGCGTTTGTAACCTCACCCGATTATATATAGTGAAGATTTGCTGGCTGACGCCCGTGGATTTTTTTCTCCTATTGTTGGGAGGGTTTTCCACGTTAAATCATGTGTCCCCGTTGGTTTGATCTTGCTTTCGTTCATCGGTTATTTGCCTATCGTTGCATGGAGAAATTGGTAGTACGGAGTGCAACTTTTCCTAAATGAGGTAATCAGGATGGAAAACTTGCTCAATAGGGTAATTAGTGTCAAAAGGAAGTCAGAGGTCGTCATTTTGATATTCGATACATACGCTAGCCCCGGCTATCATGGTGGATTGGTGGGAAGCGCCTTCGTGTTTTTTGATGCTTTTTTTTAGAAAAGGTGAAGCCCCAGCCTCTGCATCGATTGATGCATGCGGCCTTTATTAATTTATTAAAATTCAACATCCGTTATTACATCATGGGTCGCTCAAAGTAGCGACATGGATCAACCATCTAAAAAGAAACGACAACATAGAATGATTCTGCATCAACATGTTATCCTCAGATCAGAACGCCAGCTGTACTGGTTGTATAAATCCCGCGCAACCGATTCCAGCAGGTTGCACCCAATAGCCATTTCGGCGCGCTTCTCCGTTGACTGTAGGAAGGACCACGAACGGATCCAGTGGGTGGCCATCGGGATTACCTGCATAAAAGATGTAGTTTTTGCTTTGTTAAAGATATAATCGTTTCGTATATTCCAAATGGCCCAAAGTAAAGCACAAACTCCAACTCGGAGTTGAACTTTTTCTTTTTTTGGAACTCCGTTTAGCCAATGACCAAAAAGATTATTAACACTCGTTGGGGGGAAATGTTTAGGGCCATGTGCACTATACGCCAAATCATCATCGCAAAAAAGGACACGATATAAATAAATGTTGAATTGTTTCATCTTGATCACAAAAAAACATTTTTTGCTACCATTCCAATTACGCTTTGCAAGGTTATCCTTAGTTAAAATGACCTTCCGATACAAGAACCACATAAAAATCTTTATTTTAAGTGGTACTTTCATCTTCCAGATATATTTACGGAGAAAAACTATATGATCACTCATAAAGTCGAGATATAGGGATTTCACTGTGAAGACCCTTGTATTAGTTAGTATCCAAATGAAATTGTCCGGTTGGTCTGTCAGCTGTGATGCTGGGTTGCCAACAGAAAAATATATCTCACACATTAATTCTAGGCTTCTAGCTATGCTCCAAGTGAAAAAAATATCTGTTATGGAAAATACGTATACTCGCGTATAACTAACTGTGCACACGATCACGATCGGTACCACCAACCGATCAAACAAGTAATTGATCAGCTCAGTACATGAAGAACTGGTGCTTGTCCTTGCCGCTCCTCCCTCCACGCTGGTCGCCGCCGCGCGAGGACGTCTTCTTCGCCGAGGATGACGAGGATCCGCCGCCGTAGCCGGGGATGCGGCGGAAACCGATGTTCTCGACGGAGCCAACGGTGTTGAAGAACATGCGCTTGTTGAGCTCCTCCACCAGCGTCCGGTGCAGCAGCTGGCTCCGGCGCTCCGCACGTCCACCATCGAACGGTTCCTCGTCAAGCGACCCTGCTGCTGTTGCCTCCCACGCCTCAATTTGGCAACGGTTAACCATTACCCGATCCCCGGTGGTTAATTCACCTATTAGGGGATGGTTATGGAGGAGATCTGATCCCCGCGGGGCTCTTATCAGTGTAAAAAAAATACCCAGCGGTTAAAGCGGGGCCGGGTATGGAACACCACTATCCATACCCGTTATACCCGGTACCCGCTAGATCATATGACATGTGGGGCCATAATACTAGAGAGTCTAAGAGGCATGTATATATTCAGTAGAAAACCCTAATCCCTTCCTCTCGCACTCCCCACTCCTAGCCGCCGCACCGCATCTCGCTTGACTCGCACCAGTTGCACCTCGCACGCATCTCGCTCGCCAGTCGCCCCCGACCCAGCACCGACCTCCCCCCGCACGGCCGCTGGAACAAGATACCCAATTGTGATTGTGCTCATATATGTGTTATTTCTTTGCTAGTACAGGGGAGTTGTTGCTCTATTTTTATACTCAATTTGCTGAGTTTGTGGAGGTGGTTATCCGATGGTTATTTGTTACCCGCTGGGTAGTGGTTATGGTATGAAACCTGTCCCCGTGACAGTTATTGGGGATGGGGACGAGAAGAAATTTGTTTCGTGGGGATGGTTATGGTATAGCAATAACCGGTGGTTACTGTCCCGTTGCCACATGGACCCACGCCGCCCCTGGTCGCCGGCGCCACCGTCGGGGCTCCCACCACGGCGCCGCGGCCGGCCGACGTGCGGTGACGACACGTTCTGGCCTGCGCTGCTGTCTCCTGGGCCGAATCTAGTCGCCTTCACCTGGCCCGTCTTGGAGATGCTGCTAGGCTTCTCTTCGGGCTGGGCCTCTTCCGAGGAGTAGTGCAGCGCAGAGCGCGTGGAGCTCGTGTCGTCGTCGTCGCTGCTGAGAGCGTAATCTACACCAACCACAAGTTGACACGTGTCACGACTCAACGAATGACAACAACACAGCCACAATGATGCAATTGGTCAATGGCAAGGAGATGCTACAATAAGAAAATGTGCTCAGTAATGCTGTCCTTTCGTCTTTAGAAGGACGACTATGATATATTCCATCTTGATATGTTGCGATCATGGTGTTGACGTGACAATATATGTGCTTTTTATCTGTCCATGGAATGTTAACAAATGTCCATAGTGTATAGAAACAACAACGCGGTGAGTATATGCTATGCATACTTATCACATTCCTCCCTTTTGTGAAAAATAATAACACCTTAAACACTAATATAGTCTTCTGTATACATATTGGCCTTAGGTTTTTGTAGGAGAATAGGAGCAGAAATTATGAAATTTTATAGTATTGAAATATTTACTGATAAATCAAGTTGTGCTAAAGTTTATAAAATCAACTTGTGCTATTTTAGTTTACTAATTTGAATATATAATGATATCTACTCCCTTCGTTCCAAAATAGATGACTTTCATTTGTCTACATACGGATGTATTTAAACATATTTTAGTGTGTAGATATATCCATATGTAGACAAATGGAAGTCAAGTATTTTGCAATGGAGGGAGTACTAGACACCAACTCCCTTATTTTCTAAGCAAAATGCTGGAAGACGAAAAATGCAACTTTGGTTGTTACTTTTAGATAATTGACTATACTAAGGGTCTTGAATTTTTCTTAAGTCTAAATAAACCTTTTAGACTCTTAATCAACGTATAAATATTTAGAGGGCAGTGTGTACCAAGCGACTCGAGTTCGCTTCCGCTGTCGTGAGACATGTCCTTGTTGCGGAGAGGCACTTTGGTACTGGTAATATTTCACCCCAGTCACCCCGAACGGGCACTCTAGTACGTCTCGGAATCTAGTTTTCGAGTTTGGGTCAAGCTTTCTAGCAAAGTCAAGCCTCGACATCTTGAGTCATCCTTCAAACCAAGGGACGGGCCTCAAATCCAGCAAAGTCGCCTGCCTCCGTCACATGCACCATAAGTGCCACTACAAAGGTAACGTGAGGAAATTCCTAGATAACAAAAAAAAACTCACATAACATAAGCTTTTCATAAGATAAGTAGCTCAAAGAAGCAAACGCTTTCGTTTCTAGGAGTGGGTCGCAATCCTTCACAACACTCTCTTATCACCCACCACTCAAGAGTCAAGACCCCCTTACGTCCATTGTTCAATTTTAACAACACTCTTTATTTCCTTTTTTCGTGGAAAAGATGAAACTTTCAGCTACATTTTCGTCTCTATTTGATAGGATCTCCAATTCTGCATGCAGGCGGGTCTCCATTGTTGGACGTCGGACGGTTTTTGCACTACCGTATGATTCCTTGCCAAACCACGTCAGATTGCTAAGCGGCTGAACCGCGCATCCGCACCCAATTTTTTCTCAGAATTGTTAAGTCATGCGCATAACTGTTGCATGGAGAAATGGGTAGTACTCTTGGCATACTTTCTGATGCAATTTCAGTTTGAATTTCAGGACCGGGACCTGAATGTCGCCGCCTGGAAGCTCTTGGCTCCTCGTGCCCTCGACTGGAGCGGACGGCGTGCGAGCACGACAGAGCGGCGGTGGAGCGGCGGCGCGGCCGTAGGAGGAAAACTGGCGACGTGGACGTAGGAGGGAGGGACACAGGCGACGCGGACGGCGACGTCGAGCTCCCTCCTGTCCTCGAGCGGACGGCAACGGCGAGGTCGAGCTCCTGCGCTGCGCGCAGACGGCGAGGCCGAGCTCCTGCGCGCGAGCGTAGGAGGGAGCTGCGATGCGGCGGTGGAAGGAGGCGGGAAGCAGGGCAGGTCAAGATCCTGCGCGCGGACGGCGAGGTCGAGGTCCTGCCTGTGGACGGCGACGGGCGAGGTCTTGCGCGCGCGGAAGCCGGAAGGCGACGTTTGTCGACCTCCCTCGTGCGCGGGAGCTGCGATGCGGCGATGGGAGGAGGCGGGGAAGCAGACGAGGTCGAATTCCTGTGCGTGGACGGCGAGGTCGAGGTCCTGCGCGCACGGACGGCGATGGAGCTCGGAGCAGGACGACCACGATTTGAATCAGAGGATTAACTTGAAACATTTTTAAGCGATTATCTGGACGGAGGGAGTACAACTTTTCCTAAATGAGGTAATCAGGATGGAAAACTTGCTCAATAGGGTAATTAATGTCAAAAGGAAGTTCGATACATACGTCTAGCCCCGGCTATCATGGTGGATTGGTGGGAAGCGCCTTCGTATTTTTTGATGCTGGGTTGCCAACAGAAAAATATATCTCACACCATAATTGTAGGCTTCTAGAGATGCTTCAAGTGAAAAAATATCTGGTATGGAAAATATTTCTCTCTTTTGAAAACGGATCCATTTTAAATAGTTGGGTCAACTCGCACACGTACTCGCGTAACTAACTGTGCGTTGCACCAATAGCTTATCTGTACACACGATCGGTACCACCATCCGATCGAACAAAGTACTTGATCAGCTCAGTACATGAAGAACTGGTGCTTGTCCTTGCCGCTCCTCCCTCCACGCTGGTCGCCGCCGCGCGAGGACGTCTTCTTCGCCGACGATGACGAGGATCCGCCGCCGTAGCCGGGGATGCGGCGGAAACCGATGTTCTCGACGGAGCCAACGGTGTTGAAGAACATGCGCTTGTTGAGCTCCTCCACCAGCGTCCGGTGCAGCAGCTGGCTCCGCACATCCACCATCGAACGGTTCCTCGTCAAGCGACCCTGCTGCTGCCTCCCACGCCGCCCCTCGTCATCGCGGCCGCCGTCGGGGCTCCCACCACGGCGTCGCGGCCGGCCGGCGTGCGGTGAGACGTTCTGGCCTGCGCTGCTGTCTCCTGGACCGAATCTAGTCGCCTTCACTGGGCCCGTCTTGGGCTGCTCTTCGGGCTGGGCCTCTTCGGAGGAGTAGTGCAGCGCAGAACGCGTGGAGCTCGTGTCGTCGTCGTCGCTGCTTTGAGCGTAATCTACACCAACCACAAGTTGACACGTGCCATTACTCGACGAATGACAACAAAGCAAACACGATAATGCAATTGGTCAATGGCAAGGAGATGCTACAATAAGAAAATGTGCTCAGTAATGGTGTCCTTTCGTCTTTTGAAGGACGACTATGATATATTCCATCTTGATATGTTGCGATCATGGTGCTGACGTGACATAAATATATGCTTTTTATCTGTCAATGAAATGCTAACAAATGTCCAAAGTGTACAGCGACAACAACGTGATTAGTACATGCTATGACAACATGCAAGAGATATACAGACCACAACTTGTGCTAAGGTTTTAAAAAATCAACTTGTGCTATTTTACATTACTAATTTGAATATATAAACATCTACTAGTCATCAATACTTTAGAAAAAATAATTATCTAATACGTTTTCAATGAAGTTCATCAACCTCCTAGTGGCGCTTTCGCACGACAACAACTCCATTATTTTCTAAGCAAGACGCTGAAAGATCAAAAATGCAATTTTGATTGTTGGTTTTATATATTGACTATACTAAGGGTGTTGAACTTTTCTTAAGTCTAAATTAACTTTTAGGATCTGAAATCAACGTCGAACTATTTTCCTTCATTTGAATTTAGAAATAGAGATAGTACGTAATTTGTCCTATAATATATGCCATTTTTCATTTTGCAGGATGTTTAATGCAACCGATAGGACTACTTTGGGACGGGTGTTCGGTCGGGCAAAAGGTCAAAGGGACACGAAATTTGTCCTATAATATATGTCATTTTTCATTTTGCAGGATCTTTAATGCAACCGATAGCCTTACTTTGGTACGGGTGTTCGGTCGGGTAAAAGGTCAAAGGGGCATGAAACTATCTAAGTAACCTAAGAATGTCGTCGTGGATGCTGGTAGTAGAGTATTAAATAGTTACTCACCAAATTAAAATGAACAATTGGACAGCCTGCTTTCTAAAATGCGCCATCATATACTCTCTTCGTTCCTAAGTATAAGATGCTTTAGCTTTTTCCTGATCCGCGTGTATTTGAACGTGTTCTAGTGTTTCTATAAACTAATTTTGTCCCTATGTATTTCACATTGAAACATCAAAAATATCTTATCTATCTATATATAATGGCGCTGCCTTTCAGCGATCGCTGAAGGTGGCCACGTCGCGGGGGTACTGTAGAGTGCTACAGTACCCGCACTTCTACAGTGTTTTTTTTTTGCGAATTTTTTTGTTTTTTTTTGTTCTCCCAAAAATTATATACATGAAATGAAATATATGCGCGTCGACGAGTAGGTTCCATTCCCCTAAACGGTTTCGAGTTTTGTCGACTCTAACTCCTCAATTTTGGATCCAAATTCGCACAAACATTTGACGAATTTTGCCAAATTCGTCGCACTCATTCATCTGTTTGAATTTTACTTTCACAGGTATATGGATATCACCATTCCAAACAACTTTCATGTTTTTACCTTTTTATTCTGACAGACATATACATATTTCTCTCTAAACTTCAAATTCGTTGTATTTTATGACAAATTTCTGACGTCACGCGTGTTTTTTCAGAAAAGTCCCCTCCTTTTCCATAAATTGTGAATCGGTTCTCCGTCATAAAACACACGCGCAGACCCTCCGCTTTTTGCAGAAAAGTCCCCACGTTTTCCCCTATATTTTTTTGCAGAAAAGTCCCCGCGTTTTTTGAAAATTATGAATCAGTCATATATCAGAGCTGACCACCTCAGCGGCCTGTCGAGGCGCCCACGTCGCCCCGCACTGTAGAAGTGCAATATCAAAGCCGAACGTTTCAGCCTTCCCTGAAGGCACCCACGTCACCCGGCGTTGTCCCTAAGTGAATTATTTTGGTGCTACAACTTTTATGTTAACAGATTTTCTACCCATTCAACGACATTTAGAATGTTAGCACATTGTTATATGCAAGAGGTGCATGGTTTGTTTCGTGACATTGTCGAAACGGAAACTACAAATAAATCGAGATATCACCTTTATGTTAATGTAAGTAAATTATGCCTCCTTTTTTTCCTGCCAAGCAAAGTCAAGTAATGTTATTTTGATGGCAAAGATTCATGTTATTTCTATGGCAAACACAGTTGATTCATATTATTTTTTCCCTCAAAAAAGACGTCGACGTCCTATAAAAAAAGCCTTAGCATGCAGATTAGTTCATTCCAGTTATCTATTTATTTTTGCTCAAAAACACTTCTCATAGAATCAGGATGATGAAATCTTTAATAGTCCTGAAGTGTTCACTTTGTTGGTTTTGGCATGCCGTCTATGTTGCTGTTGAGAATATTTACCGAAATTTTATTCGATTTTCCCTAAATTGTAAGGTGCATTTGATTGCCCAAGATGGGGTCTCATAGAAGAACTGAATACCCATCCAGATTATTTTGGTACTACCATTTAGATTTACACAAAATGATAATGTTTCCATCAGTGTGATTTTCTAACACTATAGTTGATGTTACACTTCTACTATAAGATGTAGAAAGTTTCGAGTACTCACAAGAAATGTACTGCATTGGCATTAAGATCTATGCAGCTCTGATATGCTTTACTAGGTCACTTTATGATACTGTAGGTGTTACTGTCTTCTTGAAGGTAAGATGAAAAGAAACTAGCATTCAAGAGATGGGTTATTTATGTGTTTTCTTCACCATGCGTTCATCTACAGAATGTTATTTCAGTTCATGGTAAATAAACATCAAGTGATGAGTACCAGAGTGCAGGTAGTGCATTCTTCCTCTTCACCTTCGTCCGGGAATTAATATGATACCACTTTTGTGTGTCTTTTTCTTTTCATAATCCCAACACGCTCCTCACTTATCCAAATTTACGGCAAGATTGACTTCTTAATACCTTCACAACCAGGTGGATAGTTTATCAATGGACTCCACACCCACGAACTGTTACAACTATTTGTTTTTCCGTAACTTACTATAATTAGAAAATTGCTTCAATATTTACCATCTGCTACTTTTTGAATTAAACTTGCTACTTTTTGAATTAAACTTCTATATGTGGAACGAAACAATTACAAAACCTTCTTCACAATTGCAGCTATATGACCATACTTCAGAAAGAACACTTTACGAACCGTCATAAAATACACTTCAAATTATGCAACAAAATTAACACCACGGACGCGGCGTGCCGCCGCGTCAATTTTCCTAGTAATTTTGAATGGAGAGAGCACGTTTTTAGCTAATAAGGTCGCATCATCATTTAACCTATAAAAATATCCCTCTAACTACTGTCGTGGTGACGTTGTCATATGAATGTTGAAGTCAAAACAGTGGTGTTAATGTACCTTGGAACCAGTCACCGGGGCCTCCATGATGCATGCCTGAGGCTGTGGGGCCCACGCCGCAGTGAGAGCCGTGGGAGGAAGTCGGGGAAGAGGAGAGGTAGTAGAAAGGAGGCTGCTCCTCGTTGTCGTCATCATCTGCGTACGTGTAGTACTCCTGTTGATCGCCGGCGTTGCCACCAACCCAGTCTGGCACCAGCCTCACGATTTCCTGCTCGATCATGGCAGCGATCTCAGAGGGGTGCCGGTCTTCGATGTCCAGCTCCTTCACCATCTCCGTCGCCACCTCCGTGGCCGTGTCGCCAGCGAGTTCGAACGGGAAGTAGATGTTCCTCACATGGCCTGATCAGATGAACAATCAATCTTGTCAGCTTATCATCATCGTCTGCCTTCAAACGTACCTACTTGCTTGGACAACATTGCAAAACCTGTTTCGTCGGCGATCTGCACTTTGAGGAAGATGGTGTCGTTGTCGGTGTTGAGCTTGCCGGTTATGGTCATGTCAGTCCTTGCCACCCCCGCCTGCTCATCTTTCCGGTCACCGCGAGTCGACAAGGCAGGCAGCAAAGGCGGCGTTGATATTGTCATGGTCGTGTCCTGCGTCGAGAGGAAAGGGTCGAGGAGGAGTTCCTGGGCGGAGGGACGGCGCGAGGCGGGAACGAGGCACCTGCCGACGAACCTGCGCGCCTCTGCGTCATCCACCCGGTAGAAGGCGTCTGGCAGCTTGCCGGAAGTGACCTTTTTGTAGATCTGCGAGGGGTTGGAGCACTCGGCGTAAGGGTACTCGACGGTGAGCATCTCGAGCATGCACATGCCGAAGGAGTAGACGTCGACGAGCTCGTCGTAGTCCTCGTCGTACATCTCCGGCGCCATGAACTCGGGCGTGCCGATGACGCTGTGCGCGGTCTGGGCGCCACGGAGCACGGCGGCGAGGCCGAGGTCGCCGATCTTGACGGTGCCCTGGTTGCCGTTGACGAACACGTTGTCGCACTTGAGATCGCGGTGGATGACGGGAGGGTCGTGGCCGTGGAGGTAGGCGAGGCCCCGGAGGATCTGGCGCGCCCAGCCGCGGATGGCGCGGAGGCTGACGCGCGGGTACCGGAGGCGGTAGGCGCGCAGGGTGCCGGAGGAGAAGAGCTCGGTGATGAAGTTGAAGGAGCGGCCGCAGCCGGCGCCGCCGGTGCTGCGCGGGGAGGTTGAGGAGACGGAGACCCAGGAGGCGTGGAAGGCGATAATGGCGTCGTGGCGGAGGGTGCTGAGGAGGTGCACCTCCGAGTACATGCGCTGCAGCGCGTCGGGAGTGCGGAGGACGTCGGCGAGGTTGGCCTGATTCCACGCCACCTCCACGCCGCGCACCTCGTCAAACCCTTTGTACACCGACTTCATCGCTCCCTTTCCCAGGAGCTCGTCGAACTGCATGACATTGCCAACACGGATGAAGCTTCCGATCCATCATCAAGAACAACACTTGTCGAAATAAAATGCAGTGTTTTCTGTGCCTTTCCGAGGTATAAATGACATTCGTTATTCAAGTTGGAATTCATAGTCATGCATGTACATTTCACCGAAACTTGAGGTTCTTAGTTATGGCAATTTCAGTTCAGCAAATTGTCTTTTTTTCATGGAAGTCATCCATTGATTCTATTCAAAAGTACCAACAGATATGACCACTAGAGTGGCTACAAATGGCGAATATATTTATGATTACATTTTTGTTTAAACATAAAGTAGGTTAAATAGAAAAGGCTAACTGGTAGTCTTATGTTACTTATACACCTGGAGACCATTGAGATCAAGACAAACATGAGTGACCGCTGCAACTTCATCCACCGAGAAAAAGGTAAGCTATATCTTTGAGGGATATGACAGGCATATTATCGCTTTGACGTTTTCACATCGTCTCATTATTGGCATATTGCCAGACAAATGGAACAATCCTGACCACCAATTCATCGAACCAAACCAATCTCAGTCCTAACCAGGTGAGTTCCAAATGCACCAACTGTTCCCTGATTATTTGGATTATCAACTGTTCCCTGATTATTTGGATTATCGGAAGAGAAGTCACAACCGAATTCTCACCTTCCAAAAACAATGATCCACCAAGCGCCAAATAGTTAGTTTCTTTTTGAAGCAAAGCTAGTTGACTAGGTATAATAATATGGCTGATGTCTTTCAATGAAACAATTTGTTTATGACCAGTTGCATGCATTTTGGAATGATTTAAGTAGTTACCAATACTAGTTCCCTGCATATGTTCAGTTAGTATTTAGTTGGCCAAGTTCATATCGGGGTGATTTGAGGTCAGAAACTGCAGAAACAATTTACTGTAAATATCTTATATATAGTTACCAACTAATCTACTAATCTTGATATATAGTTTTACAGCAATAGTAACTGGAAAATGCAAGAACAGTCTACATGATGTTCAGGAAAAGATAAAACAAAAAATACCAATTCGTCAGACCGGCCACAAGAAGATGTGCAGCTAGCCAGCCGTAGCAAGACAGCAAAAGACAAATGGACATATAAATAAAGAAATAAAGAGGAACAATAATTGTGGCCTGATTTAAAGGTTGCTCCGAAGTGCACATCACCATGGAACCTATCCATGATAATCAAGCTACATAATTTTTTATTGTTGAAACCCTGCAAGCTTAATCAACTCGTGGTTAAGTTGTAAGCATATGTTAGAATCTAGCTACTTTTCCTAACTCCCACACGACCCCTCACTCATCGATCCCAAGAACATGTTCCTCCAAGAAACAGAACAGAAATGAAAATAAATCCTAAAAACATGAACCTTGAACAATTGAATGCAAGCATGCTTCTGCTACTTAACTACTGCGAGTTTGTGACCGATTTGGTTTCCAAAAACAAAAAATTACTGCCAACGATTTGGATTGCCTGAAGAATTAAGCTGGAGCCATGAGCCCATGACAATGAAATTTGAGGTGCAGCAAGACATGAGAGCTTACCCGGCCGTAGCGACCAGTTGGGTCGGTCTCGACGTATCCATTGTCGTTGCTCCTCGCCGCCGGTGACTTTTCCTGACACCGTGGGCTAGACATGGCTTCTTCAAAGGGTATTAGCAGAGGGTACTTCTACTGTACAAGCTAGCTAGTACTGAACTGCTCGCTGCAGCTGTGTGTCGATCAGTAGGTGATTCTGCTCGCGGCCGGCCTGCCTTCGTGGTTGTCGTCGTGGATGCAGTAGACGCCGAAGAGGAGGCACCCCAGGTGCGAGTAGTCGATCCGCCGCAGCAAGATCCACGCCATGCACGCCGACGACGCCCCCGGGCTGCTCATCCGAGGCCAACAAGGACGCTGCAGCAGTTATAGGTGGTGGTGGCGAGCAGGTTGAGTGCTGGAATTGGATGCCTCCAAATCTGCACGCACTGATCAATCATGCACCCATGTCATGTCATGCCATGTCAGGTCGCGAATAATCGTGATGGCCGGCCGGCCAGAGGAAGAAGAACAAGAAGAAGAAAAACTGAAATTTTTATGGTAGGAATATGTATGTATGTACGTAGCAATCTCTCTCTCTCTCCCTTGTGGATGTTGTCACTGCCCCGGAAGGAAGATTATTGGGTATTACAAGCATCTGAATTTGAAGAATACATGCCTCGAAAGCTCCATTTGTGGACAGATGACAGAAGCAGTTCTAACTTTGAAGAGGACGTGAGGACAAATAGCAGAAGATTGCTGGAAGAGAGGAGAAAGCTAGAACGATTTGGAGGTTTGTGAACGGCAAGATTCGCAAGAGAATATATATATGTGCTTCTGTTACCCTGCTTCTATTGGGGCAGGGGGCTTGTAGTTCTTGCTTCGCAGTTCAGATAAATCTATTCTAGGTAGGTAGCTTGGTTGGAGGAGCAGAAGGTGCAAGTCCAGATGAACAAAATGTGTGTCTTGCTTCTTCTGCTTTTAGAATAGTATGTCCTGCGTGGTTCCAAAATGAGTTGACCTTCGTTTACATGATATCTGTTAAAAAACGTATAATAGCATATTCCCTTTTCGGTTCTACTTTGGGTTGAAGATAGCTAGTACAACTTGTAAACTTCATCTTGACATGTAACCAAAACTCTATTGTTTGTGTTTTGACTTGGACCGAATTTAGCTCCGCTTTATTACCCCGGTAGCGTCTTCTACTTTGTAGAATTTCAGAATGCCGCGCATATGTTTACGTGAATTGTGAACTTCTTATGTGAATTCGCAAAAAAAAGAAAGTTGATAATGGATTCACGGTCATTTGATGAAACTACTCAAATACTATATAACATACCATTTGGTTTTGACAAAATCTTGCTCCCTGTATGGCTTCAATATGGTGTATGAGTTTGTAAAATTTCAAGAGCTAATTAATAAATTTATATGGAAGACCCAAGATTAACTGATCCAGTATCCAGAAAGATATTGTTGGACCAATAAGTCGTTAGTCTTAACTATATTATTCTGGATTTCTACACCTACGGAGTCATTTTCATGTCCAACGTCCCTTATTGGGGTTCTAGCATCACCGCTGCCACCGGTGGCTACTGGTTACACCCTGAACCTGAAGACACTTTCTCCACATCTCCTACTGAAGTGTAATAATCTTCAGACTACATGTTGGCTGATTATGTCTAATCAAATTAAGCTCAACTATTCTCTTCTCAGAAGAGATTGTCCGTGTACAAAGCAAATTAAGCGTTTGTGACTTTAGTCTCATTTTATACACCCTCACCAGGGAATTAGCAGTGGGAACACAAAATATAAACATCCTGTTGGGGTTCAATATGGATTTGTTATTTTTGCGTATTTGGGAGAAAAACAAAGGACTGATCCTGAAGGAAACTATACAGTTTTCACAAAAATACACTCAGCACCGATCCTTATGCAACTACCCTTCTTAAACTGGAGTTGACTTTCATTATTCGAACTGTCAAAAAGGTGATATGAAGACAGAAGCTTCTTATATTTATTAGTCGAGAACTATACCCAGATTGGGACATTTTGCTTGCGCCAATCAATCGAGATATACGTGCCTCCGAGTACAAGAGTGGATGGTGTTTCTAAAGATAAAAATTACAAGCATTGACCACAAAAATTGAGCTACTAAATCAAAAGTACTCACCAACCAAAAAAATAACTAAATAGCGGCTTAATTGAATGTTTAATATATGCAAACTGGGTGTATGTACGAGGCGAATCCTTATCGACGGGGGTGCGGGGTCGATAGGAAATCGAAGTGATGCCGGTGGTCTTGCTCGGTCTTGCTCTCCGACGACGGCGCCGGCCAGCCGAGCCGCCGCAGCCGCGGCAACGGCGAGGGGAATCCTCATCGCGGTGGGGTGTGGGGGAATCGAAGGAACGCCGCCAACATCTTCCTCTCCCGCGACGGCCAGCCGAGTCAGAGCCGCGGCCGCGACGGAGAGGCGAATACTTATCGACGGGGTCCGAGTTCGGGGGGAAAACCGACAGATGCGCCATCGCCTTCTTCTTCTCCGGCGAGAACTCCGGTGAGGGAATCTTTTGGAAAGATCCATGCGAGCGCTCGCGCGTGCGAAGAATAGCATCGCCCTAAGAGAACACTGGAAGCTACCCTTCTCACACTTATCACTAAATCCTGATGCAACTACCCTTTGGAACCATCAAAAAGGTGGTATAAAGACATAAGCTTCCTATATTTACTCACGACTATGACCTGATCTGCTTGGGACATCTTGGGTGCGTGGATAGCAACTCAATTAGATTGGAACGGAGGGATGGCTAAGAGATCAAGAGTGAAAGATATTTATAACAAAAATAAATTGTACGGATTAACCACATAATTTTGCTACCAAATCTAATGTACATGTAAGCATCCGTACTTCACCAACAAAAAAAATAACATCAAAATGGCATAATTGGTTTTTTTTAAACAGCCAAACAGGGAGCAGTTCAAGCTATGAGCACATCACTCTGCGCAAATAATTCTAATCTTATACACCTTAAATATATGAAAAAATTAACATTATTGACTACAGGATACTTCATTTCTCTTTGACCAACCCTCTGCTATGGGCTATGGCTGCACTAAGTGTGCGCCATGTATACCTTTCTGTTGATTAGCAACAATAGAAGGTATCTTTTCCTGGGCGAGCCTCGTCTATGCTATGCGATAAGCCATAGATATGACGTCAACTGGATAGTTGTGGGAAATCACCATTGTCCTTGAGATGATATATATGGCTTACTATTCCTGCAAATTGTGTAGTGTGGATTAAAAACTGTAAACGCCGAGCATATAAATGGGAACTGAATGGAGAAGTTACACGGTGAATGTGGTAGAACCAGAGGAAAAAATGCATTTTCAAGAAGAACAAGTGTGCGTTCAAGGTTGCATTCAAAACATGGATGTTTTCCATATTATAACCTGGTGTTCAGGTGTGAGTTCCCCAAGGCCGTATCAATATTTTTGCCAATGTTCCAGCCTAATATCGACCTTAATTTTTGTTTAACAGACAACTAGTTGTGGTGTCTGAATAGTCATTGATATTAAATATTAAAGATATAAGGATTATCTTCATGTCCCTCTATGAACTGCTGATGTTTAGACGAATAAAAAACTAATCATAGTTACCTCATTACATTAGATCTATAACCAGCGCCAGGATTTTGTGCGGGAGATTTAGAGTTCTGAGTGCAGAAGGTTTACTATCAGAAGCAGCATTTGTCATGTTAGCTTCAATTAATGGTACGTTTTTTACAGTTTTATTATGCTGAATTCAACAAATTTCACACTTTTTTGTGCTACCAAAATCTAAAATAATAAAAATCTTGCAACGTCATTCAACACCATCGCTTCCAGCACACACCTCTGTTACTTGAAACACTTCTTTTGTAAAACTATCGTATATATTATCAGCAAGTTTATGTAAGTCGAGAGTGGCTGAAACAAAAGTTACTAACATTAACTGTTACTAGCAAAACATGCCCGTTGCAACGGGGAGAGAAATTCTCTGTCGGGAAGACACACACTGCCCGTGCGTTGCTACGGATTGGGGTTTTTATTGAATGTTTTTTTAGGCCTCAAAGAATTTAACTATTCAAATAACAAAAAAAAGAAAAAGTGAAGCGAACCGACACAAATAATAATAGTTGTCAGGATCAATGGCGCAGCTACGCCAGCACAAAATACCATGCTTAATTCATCGGACGCCGCCTCCCACTGTAGTATATATATTTCAATTCTTCTATTCCTAGGTTAAAAATCGTTTCATTTGATCTCTTGTATTTGCCATGCAAGTTACACTCATATAATGAAGCATTCACAAAACATGAAAGATCAATGCATAAAAAGTGTGACATGAACAAAAAACGGTAAGTTAAAGATGAAATAAGTTTTTATAAAGCCAGACCTGCACAAGGCTGAGTATATGTTAAAGATGTTGCTGTTAAATTAAGAACACTCCCAGCTTTGATCTTATATAAAAAAAAAGCTGAATTCTTCTCACCTTTCAAACAGGAGCTTCTCTTCTCTTCTGCTTCTGCACTACTGCCCGCTGATTGCCTATCCGTGGATGCTTCAGTAGATGCATACCACCTATCTGGCCAGTGGGGACCTCGTCGCAGCTTGCTGGCTAGTTGGCCTCCCTCACCAACAGCGCTGCTCCCGCACGCGTTCAGATTCAGAATCCATGCCCAGGACGATCTTGGACTTGGGAGGGCTGCCGCAACGGCTGAGTGAGGGGATCCGGTGATGAAGTGCATTAGGAAGGTGGGGGACGGGGTGGAGGAGCCAGGGTTGGGTAGCCGGAGTCGCGAGCTGGTCCATGCCAGCTGAGTGTGAGCGCGCGGATCCGATCCTTGGTCCACCGCACGATGCGCGCAGGCTCGGCTTCCGCCGGCGAGTACGCCAGCCCGGTGCTCCCGCCTCCAGCACGACCTCCCTAGTCCCTACTCCCCGTGTACTCAACCCCTTCTTCCTCCGATGAACTGTTCAGCCGCCGCCGCACTGGAAGCGATCAGACCAAAAATAGAAGGAGAACAAGAATCGATAGGACCGAACGAATCGAGAGAAGGTGTGTCATGTGCGGGACGGGAGGTGCGGGGCGGACGACCTAAAAAAACGACTAACAAACGAACCGGTACGTAACTTACCGATGGCACGGTGGGTAATTTCTTTAACAATCAGGGGTAATTACAATGACCTACCAAATTAAACGGCGGGCAAGCAGTCAAACATGCTTATTACGGAAAAATAGAGTAGTAGTAGCCGTGCCCTGGAGCACCGAATTGCAAAACATGTTGGGAGTGGTCATAGGAGCAGGGCAAGGTTACTATTCCTCTATTATTCCGTACTAAGCACGTTGGACTGCTTGCTCATTGCAATCATTTTGTTACATCACTAATATGAACGCTATTATTTTTTAATGTTATTTTTGTTTTCAGAAACTCTCGACTTACACAAACTTATTGATAATATATACGATAGTCTCACAAAAGAAGTGTTTGAAGAAACAATATGCCAAAAAGATGGTATTTAACAACGGTAAGATTTTGAATATTTTAGATTTTGGTGGCACAAAAAGGTGTGAAGTTGGTTGGATTCAGCGAAATAAAACTGTAAAAACATAATCGAAGTTGCAGCCCTGTTTTACAACAGAGCACCTGTTACTAGAATGACTAGAATGACGCTGAAGGTTATTACTATATATGCTACATCACAAAGTCACCCACGATGGGTTATTCATCATGATCTCGCCACAAATATGGCATATCCATCGACCCCCTTAACAGCCCAGTGGTGCGTATCCCACTTTGTTTATTTTGTTTCTCTAGTATGTTACACAATTGTCAAACTAAACTAACTTCCTTTTTCGAGTGATGAATATTTGCAAAAGGAAGGGAGAAAATGACAAGTTAATGGAACTATTGAATATGGGAGGAAAAAGTTCAAGAGAGATGATACAAATGAATCTGAACCACCTGTACTGAACTTGTGATGGTTTGTTTAATTTGACAAACTTCTAATCATATGATTTCCAGATGAAGAACAAAGATATGTGACTATTTATAAGTATCCAATAGATGATGATCTGTTGTTAGTTCAATGTAGCTGACTCGATTTTATATAAGAGTATACCTTCTCTGATCAAAGATTTTGAGTACCAAGATGTTGTGTTAGAGATCTCCTTCTGGATACTTCTGCTCCATTTTGGAAGGGCTCTAAATTTGCCCCCATTTTGTCACAAAGAAAGAAGTGATTTTCTTGTGGAAGCACATGCATCTATGTTTCATTTGCTTATTAAGGATGAACTGATGAAGGTGACTATTTCACTGTTTTGCGGAACAAGGAACGTGAGGACAAGTTTCTCCTTAGTACTTCTACCTATATAACATCGACCGCCCTTCATTATTGAAGATACAAGTTGTCCTTTATGTTGTTCCCTCTTTTCGGTGCATTAAGAACTTGTTGGTCCTCACGATGATTTAGTATCTCCCTTATGATAGAGGTTTGAATAGCTTCTTCCACTAGTTCCGAAAGGACAAACTTTCTATCAGTGTCAGTAAGAAAACAATGACCTTGTCTTACTGCTTTGATGCTACTGGATAGTTCTTCATTTTTTGTCATTTACAAGAAAAACACATAAACGTCCAGTCCATGTTACTAATCTTTACCTCCAACTGATGTATAAAAGAGAGAGGACATTAATGGAGTGCGACCGATCTTATATAGGTAAAAGTATTAAGGGAGAACATTTTCCTCATGTTCCTTGTTCTGCAGAACATTGAAATTGTCACCTACATTCTTAATAAGCAAATGAAACATGGATGCAGGTGTTTTCGCAAGAAGATCACTGTTTTTTTTGTGGCAAATTGAATTCTCCCGATCGTTTAGTAGAAATGGGACAGATTCAGAGCTCTTCCAAAAGAGGAGAAGAAGTCCCAAACCAAAAGGATATCTCCAACACAACATCTTGATACGCTGCAATCTTTGATCAGAGGGCGTCGATCCTTACATAAAACCGAATCATCTAGCCTCCTTACTAAGGACAAATCATCATATATTGCATACTTATAAATAGGCATGTATCCATTTTCTTCATGTGGAAATCGTAAGTTTAGAAGCTTGTCGGAATGAACAAAACATCGCAATTTCACTGCAAGTGGTTCAAATTCAGTTGGATCAACTCTTTTGAACTTTTTCCCTCCCATATTCAATAGTTGTATTACCTTGTCCTTTTCTCCCTTCCTTTTACAAATATTCAATACACTATAGAAAGAATGGCAGATTAATGCTACAAATGTGTAAAATACCCAAGAAACAAAATAAACAAAAGTGGGATACGCACCACTACGCTGTTATGGCGATCGATGGATATGCCATATTTTGTGACGAAACTATGATGGATAACTCATTTTGGCTGACTTTGTGATGTAGCATATTTAATAACAACCTCCAGCATTATTCTCGAAACAAGTTGTCTCTTGTAAAAAAGGTCTACAACTTCGATTATTGATGTGTTTGATGTGTTTTTACAGTTTTATTCCGCTAAATCCAACCAACTTGCAACTTCACACTTTTTTGTGCCACCAAAATCTAAATTATTCAAAATCTTATGATGGATAACTCATTTTGGCTGACTTTGTGATGTAGCATATTTAATAACAACCTCCAGCGTTATTCTCGAAACAAGTGGTCTCTTGTAAAAAAGGTGTACAACTTCGATTATTGATGTGTTTGATGTGTTTTTTACAGTTTTATTCCGCTAAATCCAACCAACTTGCAACTTCACACTTTTTTGTGCCACCAAAATCTAAATTATTCAAAATCTTGCAACGTCGTTCAATACCGTCATTATTGGCATACAACTATGTTCCTTTAAACACTTATTTTGTGAGACTATCTTATATATTATCAACAAGCTTGTCTAAGTCGAGAGTTACTGAAAACAAAGTTTAAAATTAAAAAAACAATAACGTTATATTATATTAATGTTGTAACATAAATCTTTTATAAAAGGCAAGCAGTCCAACGTGATAAGCACGTTGTACCATATTACTGCTCTAACATAAAGGCTACTACTCTATTATTATGCAATAAGCACGTTGTACAATTTGCCAATCATAAAACATTTATGTTACTACAGTAATATAACGCTATTATCCTTTTTAAAGTTAAGATTTATTTTCAGTAACTCTCGACTTGAACAAACTTGCTGATAATATATATACCATAGCCTCACAAAAGAAGTGTTTGAAGGAATAGAGTTGTATGCCAAAAAGGATGGTATTGAACAACTTTGCAAAATTTTGAATATTTTAGATTCTGGTGGCACAAAAAAGTGTGAAGTTGGTTGAATTCAGCGGAATAAAACTTTAAAAAACATATCAGTAATAGAAGTTGCAAGCATGTTTTACAAGAGGGCACCAATCCCGCTGAAGGTTGTTATTAGATATGCTACATCACAAAGTCACCCACGATGGGTTATCCATCATGATCTCGCCACATAATATGGCATATCCATCGACCCCATAACAGCACAATGGTGTGTATGCCACGTTTGTTTATTTTTGTTTCTCGTGTATGTTACACATTTGTAGCACTAAACTAACTTTGTTTCTCTAGCGTAATGAATATTTGCAAAATGAAGGGAGAAAAGGACAAGATAATGCAACTATTGAAGATGAGAGGGAAAGTTTAAGAGAGGTGATCTAACTGAACCTAAACCACCTGTAGTGAACTTGCGATGGTTTTGTTCATTATGACAACCTTCTAGCCATATGATTTTCAGATGAAGAACAGAGATATGTGCCTATTAATATGATGATATGTTGTTAGTAAGGAGGCTCAATGCAGATGATTCAATTTATGTAAGAGTAGTTCTCTGATCAAAGATTTTTACACTACCAAGATGTTGTGTTAAAGATCTCTTTGTGGTTTGGGACTTATGCTCCTCTTTTAGGAGGGCTTTGTATTTGTCCCCATTTCTGCTAACAATCTGTATAATGCAATTTGTCGTAAAGAAAGCAGTGATCTTCGTGGAAGCACATGCATCTACGTTTCATGCGCTTATTAAGGATTAAGGTGACTATTTCACTATTCTGCAGAACAAAAAACAGGAGGAAAAAGTTCTCACTTAATACTTCTACCTATATAAGATCGACGGCTCTTCATTATTGAACGTACTCTCTTTTCTAGGCATCAATTGCAGATAAGGTTGGTAACATGGACTAAACATCTATGTGTTTTTCTTGTAAACGAAAAAAGTAAGAACTATCCACTAGCATCAAAGTAATAAGAGAAGGTCGTTATTGTCTTATTGACACTGATAGAAAGCTTAAGATCCTCCGGGAACTAGTGGAAGAAGCTATTCAAATCTCTACCATAAGGAAGATACTAAGTCACCATGAGGACCAACAAGCTCTTAGTGCAGCGAAAAGAGGGAACAACAGAAAGGACAAACAAGAACAAAACCTGAACACTAAAATTGCCATGAAAATAAGAGAATCGGACAGATGTTGTGTAAGATACCAATGGGCTGTATATGAGATGGTTACCGGAAAAAAAAAGACAAGAGTAAGACGGAAAAGAGATCTGATGAGCAACTCATCAAGTGTGCATTTGCATTTGCATTTGCAGATGCATCAATATATGTCGTATTCTAGTCATATTCGACCATATGCAATAGTTTTTGGTATTGTGCATTGCTGTTTTGCCCAATATATTAATTTGAATGTGTTTGAAGAAAAATGACAGCTTAAAACAGAGATTGAGAAATAGTCCATTCGTTACAGCCCTTTTCATAAAGACAGGCAACACAACAAGTATTGGTTTTCCAGTGTGACTGAAAAGTGAACTTGCAGATTCCAAAGAGTGGGGTTACTACAGCACAAGGAAGAGGTGACTATGATGCTCTTGTTGGAAATCTCTATGCTCACCAATTGTGGCCGTTATGGTAGCAATACTTTTCATTTGTGAAAATGATAGCTAGATGCGCTCATGGGCTCATTGAATGTGAAAGGTATTAGGAAGAGAGCTTTGAAATAGCAGCTGAAGAAGTTATATAAGTTATATAGTATGATAAGGTGTGTGATCTCCCAACCTCAAAGTTGGTGAGCATATAGTATCTATTGATGAAATATTCCTTTGAAATAGATATCACATGGATATTTGATATTTGTTAAATTAATCGAATAATAGTTAGTATATGGCATCTTATTGCTTCTCGATAGATTTTTTTAATTTTCTCATCAGGTAAAAGAATCACTCAAGAGCATAGGCAGCTGCTGTATCGTACTTAAATCCTAGAAAGATTTTGGGTGAGCTTAGTGATAGCAAACTTAGTATACATTTAGTATGGCTCACTTAACTTAAAATAAAGTCCATATTATTTACTTAGTAGTGTAGGGTAGAGCATAATAGGATAGGTTAATGTAGACAGTCAACCTCTTTTGGTGTAGGATAGCTGCGTGACTAGAGAAGAAAGCAGCAAATAACTAATCCAGACGTTTAAACAATTATACAGTGGACACGATTATGAGGCCATTATAACTATTGACATGTACACAAAGAATGCAGTTTTGTAGAGTGGGAGCATTATAAGATCAAATGGATTTACTTTTATTAAAAGAAAACATTAACACACTGGGTGATTGAGTTAGAAAATGAGAGACTGATGGGACATTACACTATTGAAATTTTGGATATCAACCAAAGTAAGATTTTAAGAGACTTCTCGCCATTCTCTTAGGAAGCATAAAATTCAAAAAAACTATTTCAAATAAATGAAAAAATAGGCACACCAAAAGTTGCATCAGAGGGTGCTCACACTTGGTGTTTTTGTTGTATGTTCTAACCTTGGTGTGACAATAGTTTGATGTTTTTAATATAAGGTAGGGATATTTTTACCTTTTGCGTTTGTAAGGTTTATACCTTCTAGCTCACTATTCACTGTAATTGTGTTACAAAATGAAACTAGAGGAAAATTGATATTGCAATATTGTTCTTTTATGTTCTCAAATGTTCCATTTGTAAAATTTAAATATGAATTTAAGATATACCTTCTCAAACTTTTTTATAAGGTTTTCAGTGAGCATAGATATTGATTATGCATAATGTTTTGCCTTAAACAGTAAAGAGAAAAAAGTGTGAAGTGGGCTTTTAACAATTGTAGGTAAACTCTATGGAAAGGAACAAACAACAGAAAATATAAGGTGTGTCTGGATCCTACTTCCAATAATTTGGTTGGGAAAATTAACCGAGTTTTTAGAGGAGAGCTATCCGGCAACTGGCCAAAAAAACCTTGCCGATGAAGGAGAGACGTCTCTCCCGCACCAGTAAATATGCAAGTGTGGACATTATACAGCAATTAAGAGTTCAATTTGCCTCAGTACAAATGGTAGGTCTTTCTTCTAATAACTCTTGCTGTCAACTGCTAGATAAATCTTGCCTGACTGAGCTATGTGAGCTAGCTATCCAAACGTTCCCATAATATCACAAGCATGTGGAATTTACCAGAAGAAAATGATGCACAAATAAAAGAGCCAGTGTCTATAAGAATTACCTACGAATATATTTGGAAATGGTACTGGAAAGAAGGCAATGACCGTCCCTTATCACCCAAAGCATAAACACGACCCAGTCTGATCTCATGGCCTCTATATTTAGATAGAAACATATCAATTGGTCTCAGAAAACATGTGTACAGACAATACATTGGTTTATCTACCACTACTTTATTATCTTAGAAAAAACACAAATCAAATGTACCACTGAACTGAGAATAAAAAAAATCATAAAGCACTGCTCTTGGTTGTAAACTATTAATCAAACGACAGATAGAAAATAAACGAAGTATATATTATGGCGTAAATCTCAGAAAAATAAATATAGTCCTTGCGACCAACTGACCTTCAGTCAAACATGCGGTAGAACCCATAGAGAACTCAAGAATATTCAGCCGCGTCACAAAAATGAAGATAATGTCGCCTGATTAGGCAAGCTAATCCAGAACAACCTTCATAAGAAATCTGCACAACCCATAATAGCATGAGAAATCTGCAACACGTCAGCTTTCCAAAACTTCCGCATATGTATTTCTTTGATTTACCCTGGCCTTTTTTTTGGTCCAAAGTTGCTTCAGAATAACTTCTGTTCTATCCAGGTTCTGCAACCAGCAAACTTCGCCTCAGTACTAATGTTGCCTACAAATTTTAATTCAGTAAACAATACAAAGAAACTGTTCTTCAACAAACCATGACAGGCTAAAAGCAAATGATCTAGTACTCAACTATTTCACTTTAATAAGGTCACAAATATATGAGTATGTTATAACTCAAGTTCAAATCCAAAAAAAACTGTCCATAACAAGCCATGAGAGGCTTAGTTGTTGAACAATCAATAATAGTTCATGCAATATTTTAGTCTTAATGTCACAACGATGATGCAACAGGTTCAGTTAAACCACTCATTACCTCTCCAAGAAATAAACATCTTTTACTTTCCTTCTTCTTGTATCAGAGGTGCAGCCTCCATTCTACCGTGTTGGTCGTCATGGCAATAGCTGCACCACCACCACCACATCAAAGAAATAAGGGAAGGAGGAAGGAGGCTTCACCAAGATCAGCTGAGAACCTCAGCATCATGAACTGTTTTGGGACAGCTTGTCATGATGGCTCGGCACCAATAATGGACTGAAGTGTGCTCCGGTCTAGGCAAAACCATGTCATGGTGTTGGTCATGAACAAATCTCTGCAAATGGTTTAATAGCTAGAAGCATTCATATTACAAAGCTGAAGAAGTGTGTGGGATTCAGCTGAATCCAAATTGATTTTTTCTCAATGAAATATACACCGGATGGATAGGATTCTAACCATTGTGTGATAAGTTACAGCTTTGAATTACTTAGATACAGTGTCAGAAATTTGTTGATTACCTTCATAAGGTTGATTATGGCAGCGAACATTTCCCTTGCGAAGTAACTTCCCTCAATCATGAAGCGACAAATTAATGTCTCCAACCAATATGCAGAGATCTAGACGGCCTCTGTTGGCCCCGAGGCTTTGGCCGCATGTGTTTGGGTGTGCGCAGGTATGTGAAATTATCCAAATCTAGGAAATTAGTAGTCCACGAAGGTTTTTGCCCCGTGAGTTTTCCAACGACTTGCAGACCGTCTCAATCGGAGACCGTGTGTATACTATCGGTCGATTCCCGTTTGACGACCATTCACGTGTCAGTTTTCTCAAAGTTTCCGATCTATTGGTTTGATCTGAACAAAAACAAACAAAAAAACATACAGTGCGAGAAGTCAACACTTCAGCAGATATCATGGCTCAAAAAACCAGAATCCACTATTACTTGAAACAATTTACGGCAATTATGTTATCCAACATAAAAAAAAACATGGTGGACCAGAAGGTCCACCAGCTGTAACATGCCATTAAACTAAACAGTGGTTTACACAAAAAAATCACCATATGTTCATCACACAGATTAGGAAACAAAGGGCAAGGTATTGATTTGTTCACACAACACTGGTCAGACCATGTGTGATGTGTCCATATGTTTCTTCACATAAGCATAGTATAATAGTAGTTGAGAGACAATAAAGCGTCCAACTTATGAGAACACACCTATCTAACCCATATATATAACTAAAACTACTTCCCATAGAAGAATCCATCCTTTTTTGGCTGAATAATCAGTGATTCCACCACTAAAGGAAAATGGTATTGTGCTTATTTCTCCTACAATCATGTATACTCCTCTGTTCAGACAATTTAGGCCAGCATTTATTAGTACTATTTGGTCACACACTCACATGCATTTCAATCATGGTATCACAAGAAACAAAGCACCTACTCGGTTAACAAGAAATAATTAATACCATACATGCAATTTTCATTCAAATACACTCATGGATAGGTTAGTGGAGATGGATTTGGATGTTAATCAATACTTACTTCTATTACCAAGGTGCATGGCTTTATGTACCAAGGTGGGACGCATCTAGGATGTAGGGGCCACGATATAGAATATTTCCGAACGGATGGAGTACATCCTATTAATAATAAACGAAGACCATCAAGCTTCCTCAGATGAGCGAACCGTAGGTGCATTGGCCTGTACTCATGTATCTATTTGTGATTACCTGCGGAAGGGGAGGGAATCGACAATATGACAATCGCTGCTGTTGCGCTTCGGCGTCTGGGTTCTCTGGAACAGAGAGGACCGGACGAGGCAAGGAGCAGAAGCTGCAGGGATTGATAAATGGAGCGGTGGGAGGAGCAGCACCGCCAGGAGCCGGCTGCTACGGCGGCGACGCGTGTGATCTCCAGATCGATCGCGAGGCGGCGGCGACGGATCGGCGCTAGGAGCGCTCTGTATTTTTTTTTTTTTTTGATAACACCAGTCCCTTTATTCAAACTTCATCGAAACTTACAGGCAGGTTTAAACCTGACGGAGGCTCAAGGAGCCAGACATGCCGACCCGCTGGTAGGGAAGAAGCTAACCTAGCCAGTGAGTGTGCCTCCCTGTTATGCTCTCTTCTCTCATGACAGAAGAAAGTATTCCCTCTCTGTTCAGCTCGCGCTTTAACTTCGCGAAGAACACTACTGAAAAACCCCATCCGGTGGGTATGCAATCCTTGAGCCACCTCCAGACAGTCCGTTGCGATTTGAATCGACCCAAAAGGAGATCATCTGCCAGGTTCAAGGCTTCTCTACAAGCCATCGCCTCCAAGCTTCCCGGGTGAGTGATCCCTTCAAAGGTCACCGCGGAAGCTCCCAGGTATGTCCCTTGCCGAGATCGGCAGACCACACCTACTGCTCCTCTTGATGCTGACTTGGCAACAGCTGCGTCAACATTGAGCTTTGATCTGCCCTCCGGAGGCGGGATCCAACTCCCACGGCCTGCCGGTCTTCCCTCCCTCCGGCTTGTCCGCGCCGGTGGTTTAACTGTACTGTCGTTTAGGTCTTGTAGGAATCTGTCCACGAACAAAGCCATAGCCATAGGTCCCTGGAACACATCCTCATGAATCGCTTTGCGGCGCGCATGCCATATAGCCCATAAGGTAACTAGCATCCTGGTTAGGTCCTCCTTCTTCATCGAATCACACATTTCGAAAAGCCATTGCCGCGCTGCAGGTTCCGCAGAGATTGCAACGTGATCGGCTATATCTGCCTCTGTCAGAGCCCACACACACGGTGACATATTGCATTCATCAGAGAGTGCCTCCAAGAGTCCTCCTGTCCACATATCGCACAAGCTGGTGTAGACGCCATGTTCCTCTGGTGCCGAACATCACCGGTTGGCAGCGAGTGTTGAGCCAATCTCCAGAGAAAAATACGAAGCTTTGAAGGAACGTCTAGCTTCCAAAGCTTTGTCCATGCCCTGTCCTCGCCAGCAGACGATGACGCTCGCTCATCCAGCCACCCCTCTCGGGTATGCTTCGTCAACGATAGAGCACGGTACGCTGATCTGACCGAGAAAACTCCCGTACATTCAAATTGCCAAGCCCAAAAATCCTCCTGGTTTCTTGTAACCAACGGAATATTCCTGATAATTTCCAAGTCCATTGGCAGAAAAAATTCCTCCAACTTACCAACGTTCCACGATGCCGTCGTGTGGTCAATGTAGTCGCACACCATCGCCGGGGCTCCCTCCTTCCGTGGCGCCACCGGCCTCATCTGGTGATCCCTTGGCAGCCAATTCTGGTTCCAAGCATCAGTGTCACGTCCATTGCCAATTCTCCTGATTAGGCCTACTTTCAGAGCATCCCTCCCCTCGATGAGAGACCGCCAAATCTGTGACGGATGAGCTCCTACCGTTGCCTCCAGAATATCCCCATCCGGGAAATATGCCGCCTTCAAAACCCTAGCGCTCAAAGAAGTAGGGTCTTGGATAATTCGCCACACTTGGCGAGCAAGTAAGGCTAGGTTGAACAGTTCAATATCCCGAAATCCCAGTCCTCCTGCAAACTTCGGTAGTGTCATTGTTTCCCAGGACACCCAGCAAGTTCTTCTCTTCCCTTCCCTGCATCCCCACCAAATTTGCGAAGCATCGAGTTTATGTGCTCACACAACCCCGTGGTAATTTGAAACACGACATTGAAAATGTCGGAACAGCCTGGGCAACTGATTTAATCAAGACTTCTTTCCCTCCTACTGACAAAAGTTGCTCGAGCCATCCCAGTACCTTTTTCCAAACTTTATCTCGCAGGAATTTGAATGCACCACTCTTGGATCTTCCCACATCTGAAGGTAAACCAAGATATTTCTCATTGAGGGTCTCTCGCTGGACTTCCATCACCCCCTTCACTTCTGTTTTCAGAACTTCTGAACATCCCTTGCTAAAAAATATAGAAGATTTGTCCATATTAATTCGCTGTCCCGAAGCATTGCAATATTTCGTCAACACTTCTTTCACCTCTCGAGCTCCATCCACACTTGCTTTGAAAACAACAGGCTATCATCTGCAAAGAGTAGGTGGTTCACTGCCGGGCAGTAGGGGCCACCATGACACCGTTGAGCGCTGATGATTCATCTCTATTTTTCAGGAGGCACGAAAGGCCCTCTGCTGCCAACAAGAACAAGTAAGGGGAAATGGGATCGCCTTGACGGATCCCTCGAGATGGGTAGAACTCCTCCTGTGGTGCACCATTGAAGAGCACAGAGAAGGATACTGTTGAGACCAAGCGCATAATTCGCTGCACCCAGCTCCTACTAAAGCCCAGCTTTAGCATAATAGCCTCCAAATAACACCACTCAACTCTGCCATATGCTTTCCTCATGTCAAGTTTAGAGCACAATTACGGTGTTTTTTGGCCCTCGTCCGCTTCATGAAGTGCAAACACTCATAAGCGGTAATTATGTTATCCGAGATCAACCTTCCCGGAACAAACGCTGACTGTTCTTCAGAGATGACTCCGGTAAAACCTTTTTGAGTCTATTAGCTACCACCTTCGATGCGATCTTGTATACCACATTGCAAAGGCTTATCGGTCAGAACTAGCCTAGCTCCTTTGGACTCGCTACCTTTGGTATCATCACATGAACGTTTTGTTCACCACTCCTGGACATTCCTCCCCGCTAAGACATGCAGCACCGCTTTAGTTACCTCCTCTCCACAAACTCCCAATTCCGTTGGAAGAAGTGAGCAGGGAAACCGTCCGGCCCCGGCGATTTAGTTGGGTACATCTCAAACAGCGCGCTCTTGATTTCCTTGCTGTCAAACGGAGCGTCCAGCATGTTATTCATTTCTGAACTCACCTTTCTTGGGACCAAACCCAGAACTTCATCCATCCCCTGTACACCCTCTGACGAGTAGAGGTTTTTATAGAACTCACTCGCCATCCGACCCAGTTCAGCCTCGGACGTTGCAAGAGATCCATCCTCCTTCAGCAACTCTGAAATCTTATTCTTCTTTCTGCGCTGGCTTGCTTCATGTGGAAGAAACGAGTGTTCTTGTCACCCTCCGCTAACCATTGAACCCTTGACCGCTGACGCCACATGATCTCCTCCCGGTCCAGCAGTTCAACAAGCTTCGACGCAACTTTTACTTCCTCCTCTGACGGCCCCACTCTGCCCGGGGCACTTCTCAGATCCCTCAACTCAGATTGCATAGCACGAATCTGGTATTGTATGTTACCAAAAGTGTGGGAGCCCCACCTTGCAAGGTTTCCCGACACTGAAACCAACTTCTCTTGGAGATCGCTCATAGAACAGCCCCCACCCGTCGATTGCCAGACCTGCGCTAGCATCGAGGCAAACTCTTTATGAGACTCCCACATAACCTCATACCTGAACACCCGGTGCTGCTTTGCATTGCTCCGCTCCGGTGCGCATTTGAGCAGTAATGGGAGATGGTCTGTAGTAGCCACCGTCGCCAAATGGTGCACCACCGCTTCCGGAAACCGTGCACACCATGTTGGTGACGCAAGTGCACGGTCCAGACGCGTCCGGCAGTAAGTTCCCCCCGTGACCTTCTTCTCGAAAGTCCATGCCACTCCTTTGTAGCCTAGATCACATAGACCACAAACGTCAACAGCGTCTCGAAAACCCGCCATCTGACTGTAACTCCGTTCATTGACCCCCTCATGCTCGGATCGATGCAGAACTTCATTGAAGTCACCGATGCACAGCCATGGGAGATCGTTGGATGAACGTATATATTTGAGCATGTCCCACGTCTTGTGGCGCTCATTAACCTGGGCCTCACCATACACAACTGTAAGACGCCATGGTTCCTGCCTCTGCAAATGGTTTAATAGCTAGAAGCATTCATATTACAAAGCTGAAGAAGTGTGTGGGATTCAGCTGAATCCAAATTGATTTTTTCTCAATGAAATATACACCGGATGGATAGGATTCTAACCATTGTGTGATAAGTTACAGCTTTGAATTACTTAGATACAGTGTCAGAAATTTGTTGATTACCTTCATAAGGTTGATTATGGCAGCACATTTCCCTTGCGAAGTAACTTCCCTCAATCATGAAGCGACAAATTAATGTCTCCAACCAATATGCAGAGATCTAGACGGCCTCTGTTGGCCCCGAGGCTTTGGCCGCATGTGTTTGGGTGTGCGCAGGTATGTGAAATTATCCAAATCTAGGAAATTAGTAGTCCACGAAGGTTTTTGCCCCGTGAGTTTTCCAACGACTTGCAGACCGTCTCAATCGGAGACCGTGTGTATACTATCGGTCGATTCCCGTTTGACGACCATTCACGTGTCAGTTTTCTCAAAGTTTCCGATCTATTGGTTTGATCTGAACAAAAACAAACAAAAAAACATACAGTGCGAGAAGTCAACACTTCAGCAGATATCATGGCTCAAAAAACCAGAATCCACTATTACTTGAAACAATTTACGGCAATTATGTTATCCAACATAAAAAAAAAACATGGTGGACCAGAAGGTCCACCAGCTGTAACATGCCATTAAACTAAACAGTGGTTTACACAAAAAAATCACCATATGTTCATCACACAGATTAGGAAACAAAGGGCAAGGTATTGATTTGTTCACACAACACTGGTCAGACCATGTGTGATGTGTCCATATGTTTCTTCACATAAGCATAGTATAATAGTAGTTGAGAGACAATAAAGCGTCCAACTTATGAGAACACACCTATCTAACCCATATATAACTAAAACTACTTCCCATAGAAGAATCCATCCTTTTTTGGCTGAATAATCAGTGATTCCACCACTAAAGGAAAATGGTATTGTGCTTATTTCTCCTACAATCATGTATACTCCTCTATTCAGACAATTTAGGCCAGCATTTATTAGTACTATTTGGTCACACACTCACATGCATTTCAATCATGGTATCACAAGAAACAAAGCACCTACTCGGTTAACAAGAAATAATTAATACCATACATGCAATTTTCATTCAAATACACTCATGGATAGGTTAGTGGAGATGGATTTGGATGTTAATCAATACTTACTTCTATTACCAAGGTGCATGGCTTTATGTACCAAGGTGGGACGCATCTAGGATGTAGGGGCCACGATATAGAATATTTCCGAACGGATGGAGTACATCCTATTAATAATAAACGAAGACCATCAAGCTTCCTCAGATGAGCGAACCGTAGGTGCATTGGCCTGTACTCATGTATCTATTTGTGATTACCTGCGGAAGGGGAGGGAATCTGACAATATGACAATCGCTGCTGCTGCGCTTCGGCGTCTGGGTTCTCTGGAACAGAGAGGACCGGACGAGGCAAGGAGCAGAAGCTGCAGGGATTGATAAATGGAGCGGTGGGAGGAGCAGCACCGCCAGGAGCCGGCTGCTACGGCGGCGACGCGCGTGATCTCCAGATCGATCGCGAGGCGGCGGCGACGGATCGGCGCTAGGAGCGCTCTGTATAAGAGCGTAGCGAGCTCTCTGGTCGTTTTTTTTGGCCTGCAGCCGCTGTCTTGGATGGGCCAGAAGAGAAGTAGTATTTGCTCTCTTCCTTACTTGGGCTCGACCCAGGCTTCAGCCCGTCTAGCACTGAGCCTGGGCATCTCAAATTGGTAATAATGTGAGACTGAAATAGCCCAGAACAGGAACCTCAAGATAGTTAGCAGAAAAACATTATTAATTTCTTAATCCAGCATACAACTTCCTATGCTTCCATTCAGCAATAAGGAATCCTTTTGTCCCATCTATGAACTCACACATGTTATAAATATAAAAAAATATTTGATTTGTGGAACAAATAGCGGCCAAATTGGAGTGGATTGTGTGGGGAATCAGGAGAAGGCGGCAAGTACCAGTCGGATGTCGTGAGGGGGCATGGAGGCGGAGGAGAGGTGCTAGGAAGACAAGTACGTGAAGAGTAGTGCGAGGCGGTGCCGCTGTTTGTGCTTCCTCGGAGCGGATCCATTGCCAGCAAAGCCAACGACACGTCCTCATGTGCTCCGTTCGTTAACAAGGCCTGGCAGAGAAGACCGTGGTTGATGAGGCTGCCGTGCCGCTACCGATACCTCCACCTCCCCGCCCTGCCACCCTCCTTCCAAGTAGTGCAACCCATCCACGAGATGAGGCGTGTTGGCGCCACGACGACGCTGTTTTGGCCCTTGGATGTGATTGATTTACTTATTTGCGAGCTCAACAAGCGGAGTATTCATGAGGGCAAGAACACTGAACGACATTAGAAGGCATTAACTGTAGCTCTTTCCCTCAAGACCAAAATTGTAGCTCTTAACAGCTCATACACAGCACCCATCATTTTTTTCAAGCAGCTAATGTTACTTCAGACAAGTGGGCCTCTCAGTTTCAACTCAAGACCCAAATTGATTAACACTACAAGAGCTCCCGAGCAGTTCTCGAATGCTCAAGAGGTCAAAACAGCACAGCTAAAAACTATCTCTTTTCCAGTTCCCCCTTCATTGGGGACCTCCAAATCCTTGGAAAATAAAGTAAATGTTTTTTTTCCTGAAGCATCTAAAATTCTGAATGGCACAAAATTTCCCCCTTTTCGAAGGGGCAATGGGGGCTGAAAGTCAGTTATCGCAGCACAAACTGCATTTGACACCACACAGTGAATCTGACGACTGGAGAACATGTTAGGATGTACATCATGATGCTTGATTTGAACAGTAACCCTCTCCTATGGCTGCACTTAGAGAGCGCCATGTATACCTTTCTGTTGAATAGCAAAAAAAGAAGTGCATCTTTCCCTGGGCAAGCCTTGTCTCCGTTAGATATGACGTCAAGTGGATAATGGTGGGAAATCACCATTGTCCTTTAGATGATACGGCTTACTGTTCCTGCAAATTGTGTAGTGTGGATTAAGAACTGTAAATGCCGAACACACATGGGAACTGAATGGAGAAGTTACACGGTGAATGCAGTAAAACCAGAGAGAAAAAAATCCATTCCTGCAAATGGTGTGCTTTCAATATTTTTGCCAAGGTTCCAGCCTAACACCGACCTTAATTTTTGCCTAACAGACTACTACTAATTGTGGTGTCTCTCAATAGTCATTGATATTAAATATTAAAGATATAGGGATTATCTACATGTCCCTCTATGAACTGTTGATTTTATTGCTTTAGACGAATAAAAAATTAATCATAGTTACCTCATTCCATTATCTATAACCAGCTCCAGGATCTTGTGTGGGAGATTTAGAGTTCCTGAGTGCAGAAGGTTTACTGTCAGAAGCAGCATTTGTCCGGTTAGCTTGATCTTGGGAGGCACTCCTAACCTCTAAGGGCAATGCCCCAAGGTCCCAAACTCAAGTTTATTATCTTGTTGATGAATAAAACCACTGCCCTGAGTATTGTCCCGTGGAGCGTGGGGTGATCGAGTTGGTCTCTTCAATGGGGAGGGAATTCCATGATCATTTCCAACAGGAATATACATCTGCATTGGTTGCTGTTGCCTCAGTTGCTCAGAATGACTCATATCTGCAGGCATGTCCCCTCTGCCATAGTGGTGATACTTTTGATGGTTATTCCGTGTGAAATGATTCTTTCTTCTCCCACCACGTCCAGTGGATTGTGTCTCCATGCACGAATTCTAAAATATCCATAAAGGTAGAAAAATTTAGATAAGAAACACAAGACAGAGCAGCACAGACTGACCAAATAGGGTGCCCAACCTTGAGAAAGTAATTAGTTCTTCAGTGGCAACATAAACTAGCAGTGATATGTTCTAGAATATTATTTGAAAACATTATGTATAGAAGATATGGCAGCTCTAACATGACAGTTATATGGATACAAGAACATTCATAAATCATTCTTGCAAGCACTCATGTGCATGGTATGGGTAGTAAAAAGGCTTCAAGGATAATCGAATATGCAGTTCATTAAAAATGCGGCTTCAAGTTGTTTAAGCATAAGAATGCACAAAATGGAAACATACTGGGTTGGGAAAGTAGGGAGCTGCTCCATGCACTTCCACGGAATCATCACTTTGATAAAACGGTTTTAAAACAAATAGCCAGGTGGATAAGGCCGGGGACCATTCTGTTTGTACCGGCATATCCATAAGCATTTTTTCTGTCATGACCATTCAATGAGTGTTCGTTCTGATACTGTACAGGTGGTGGGGGAAACATTGGATAGTAAACTTGATGAACTGGATAATCTTGGTGGCAGCTCCGTGAATAAAGAAGATTATTAAAATTTGTTCTGTAATCCCCTGTGAGATCTGATAAACTTTCAATGGTGGTACCTCCATCACCATCCACCTCTTTGCACCCCCCTATTGATATCCCATTTCTCAAACCAATTGTAGTAGTTACAAGATGTGAAGCAGATTTCATCTCCTGGTGCTCAGCTCGAGAGTTATGTTCCTCTTGCTTCAGAAATCCATGAAGATTGGAATCTGAAATGCTAATGCTATTGAACTGATCAGATAGATCGCCGAACGAATCACTGTGCAAAGGTAAACAGCCCTTGTTGTCTCCTCCAATGTTCAGGTTCACTGCAGTGTCCTGCACATCTGGCCGTACCCTACTGTGGTTTCTCCTCAATGTGCTCCTGAAGAACAGATTCACTTCGTCCACAATTGAATCAACAGGCACTTGAAGGATCTTTCCAAGCTTCTGGGCACCAAGATCAAAAGCGCTGCGTATTCGGTAAAAGTTACCTGCACATTCAGCAGTGAAGGTGAGCCTGGGAAATAAAGACAAAAACTGTCTTCAAAGCAGCTTAAATGCACATAAGCAACTGTGCAGTATTCCAGAAAGTTATGCACGTGGATCAATTTAAGAAACAAGTACACACACAACACAGCAATTCAATATCACATTGGTGCACTATGCAAGTCGGCATCGTAGAACCGTTGCTTAAATGGCTGAGTTTCCTTGTACAAATAATCATAAGTCAAAACTGATATCCCCTGGCCCATAAACGTCAAATGTGTGTACCAGTGAGGCAGTAGCAAAAGCAAAACTGTTGAAACAGTACTACTTGCAGCAAATCAGTTACTGGTGAACTATAAAAGGAATTATATTGGAGATAAGGTATTGAAAATTGGGACAAGCACGTATCAACCTTGGAGCTCTGGATGGGGAAGCCCAATCCAACCACTCATTATGGGTGGTGCTATGATTGATGAACTAGCAGAACCATAAGATAAGAGACCATGCCAAATCGAATGTCATGCGTATAAAAACTTGAAACTTGCCTGCGTGTGGAACTTAAGGCCCAAAAAGGCTGAACTATCTGTAATGAAAGTACTCAAATTTGGGAAAAAGAAGTCAAGCAGCACTTCTTCCCTGAGTGGCAGGGTCAACGATGAAAACAGAGATGAGTGTGAAACTTAAACCTCACAACAACCAAACTAAAGCATCAGGTCATCAATATTTCACTAAAATACTGCGACATAGTTGAAACGGGTTGATCCTTTCTACCATCAAAATAAATGATCTAGAGGCAGAAAACAAACTTTGCTGACACTACGCCCAAGATTGTTACTTGGTTTTAAGGGATCCACTATGTTAAGAAATTTCCGAGAGAATGATCGTGTATTTGTCTCATAGTGCCTGGGGCGCAGTAAACATCTGTGCGCAATCTTTGAGAAACTCTTCCCGCTCAAGAAAACGATCATCATGGGTGCTTGGTGAGTCGGCTGTGCAAGAAAGCTATGTGATGACCAATGTTAACAGAAAACAACTGAATCACACACAAAAAATGGGGTTGCATTCACTTACCAACTAGCTCAGGTAGTGAAAACAAGGAAATAGGACCATGTATGCTTATACCCTTATTGTCCCAGTCAAACTTGCTATAATAGTCCAGAACCTATAGAGGACCTGCAAAAGAGCAGATAGTCATGTGATCATGTTACACTTTTGAATGTGCATATCCTAAAGAAGCTTAGATAATGTGACAATGTGACAAGACATAAAACAACTAAAATCAGAACTTACAGCTAATGGACCATCCAAAGACTCATGGAAGAGATGGAAGATATTATAGCACTAATATCTCCAAGGCATAGGTTGAAATTAGACCATGGTGAGCACCAAGGATGCGGCTTTCATAATAACACCAGGCTTTTATCAGCATTATACTTCTCTTGAGAAGATGATTCTTTTCAAACTTTTGATCAACCTGCAAAACATGATGGTTATAAATATCGTGGTAAAGTGCTGATTGTTCATACATCTATTTTCCCAAGTCCTACCTCATAGAGAAGGGAAAGGGAACGATAACATGTAAAATGTCAGATAGATAATAGATCTGCATCTTTTAGAAAACAACCAAGTAGCTTGTACCAACTTGACATATTACCTGTTCTAGGAAACATAGCGTACAGAGTCCACCAATCTGATTAAATGAGATGTCGACAACAATATTTTGGACAAAGCATTTGACTAGCTTGACCTGACATCAGAAAGGCACATCAGTTGAAACTACTGATGATAGGATACTGAAAATATTCTGCAATATGTTCAAATGAGCCCAGAAATTTGTTCCTAGCAGTTCACCACATAAAAAAATGACTTTACGCAGTTGCTGTACTGATGTCCCTTGTGCATGCACGAGACTAATAAAGCGCAGTGTGGAGAGTTTACTCTTTCATGTGGAGGCAGACTTAC